>CM060448.1:57799636-59022796 GCA_030545235.1 Helianthus tuberosus
AGGTTTCCGGTTACTGAATCGACGATTAGGCTTGTGGACTTGCAGCTTTTGCAAGAACCCATTGTTTCGAAAACGATCGGGTTAGCCTACTGATCAAGGTGACCGCACAACTGCCGTGAGTTTTGTGTTCCAACGAAAGAAGTACCCAGACTTCACAACCAGCATACCCTGTAAGGAACACTGCTTGATTTTCACAACAAACAAAAAGAAGAACTGAAATGATAACAGTTAAGCAGATCTTTTTTATCAACAAAGTTGATTCAATTTGTTCAGAGTCTCATTTAACGGGGAGGGGAAGGAAAATGAATTAAGAGAGAAAAGGAAGGAAAAGATGTGATTTTTTTCGTGTTCCCGAGTTTAATGAAAAGTAAAGGAAAAAGGAAGAATCAAGCCATTTTATGTGTTCCCGAGTTAGGAGGAAAAGAAAAGAAAGGAACAATTTTACCATTATACCCTTTAAACATAAAACATTTTACTAGCTACGAGGGTAATTTAGTAATTAATAAGATTTTCTCTCCTAATCTCTCCAATTTGGGAGGATAAATATACGTACAAATTTTCTTCCATTTTCCCTCCTTTCCCCTCCCCTTCTGTCCTTCAAAATCTCGGAAACATGGTTTTTTCATATTTTCATTTCTTTTCTTTTCCCTCTCCCTGTTAAATGAGACTCGGGAACAGAGTGCAAATTACAACATGCAATAACAAATTACTTGACAAACCTAAGGCTTTTTTTTTAATTCATCAAACTAAAGATCATGATTCTGTTAGTTCAGTTACAGTCCAAATTAACTGAAAACATTTATGATATGAACCTAGGGTTTCGTTTCAGAAGATGATAAAGGAAAGAGAAAAACAAATCGATATGTAAATAAAAGACAAACCAAAGGGACAAATAGAATTAGGGTTCGATGAAAGAAGAATACTTACAATTGTATCGATGGTTTTAGAGAGGAGAGAGATAGGGAACCCAATGGTGAAATCCCTGGTGAGTTGCAGTGAAAGAAATCTTTCGGGTTATCGAGCTATTCGATAAAACAATGGAAGACTCTTTTACGTGGATTAAGCATCAGACCAACTCCCCATGTCATTTGGGGAGAATTGGCTATTTTTTATGTTTCTAGTCTTCTGTAGTTCGTTTTTCTTCGCTGTTTTTTTTTTCTTTTTCTGTTATAAATTTTCTAGCGGCTTGTTGGCTCTTTATATCTAGATATAAGGTGATTTGCCGTTAAAAAAAAATCAATACGTCAAAAACGTTCTTTGCACATAGTGCTACAATCTTTTCTTTACACAATACTGTGTTTAAAACATTTCTTTGCATTTTACCCTACAAAATTCTCCTTTACCATTAATTAAATAAAATAATTTAGGAAAACACTTTCATTTGTATAATAATAGCATTTAGTGCTAACATGCTTTCATAAACAATCATGTGTGGCTTGCATTTGAGCCCAAAAACATTTAATCAGGAAAAGGTCTTGGGAGGTTACATGAAAACTTTCTTAATGCGGGCACTCATTAACCCGTTTCAACTCCTTGTTCCTTCAACAATCAATATACTTTTGACACTAACATACCTTTCCTAACCGGTTGGTTGAGTTCTCACAATAATTTTCCTTGTTTCATTAATAATCAAGGTATCTTATTAACACTAAACATTCTCATGTAAACATTACTATCTCATGATTCAAACAAATTCCTAATGTTAAGATCAAACATTTGATACATATCATCAAATTCTTAAGTCTCATATGTCAACATCATCCTAAGAAAATTATATTTTGTATAGTTAAAAACCCTGTATTTGTACTCCATATAGAACTATTTAGTACAAGGAAAGAAGTCCCAAGAGTTCATGTTTGATTTATGCAAAAAAAGATAAATCGTTTGCCGACCAGATTCCTTGCATTATCAGACTGCCCGTAGTGAGCATTAACCCCCCCCCCCCCCCCCCCCCCTCTTCTTCGTTGCCCCCTCAAACAAATCCCTATGTTAAGATTAAACATTGTGATACATAGCATCAAATTCTTAAGTCTCATATGTCAACATCATCCTAAGAAACTTATATTTTGTATAGTTAAAAACCCTGTATTTGTGTATGCTTAACTATGGCATATAGAACTATTTAGTACAAGGAAATAAGTCCCAAGAATTCATGCTTGATTTATGCAGAAAAAGATAAATCGTTTGGCTGAAAGAAAACCCAGATTCCCTGCATTATCAGACTGCCCGTAGTGAGCATTACCCCCCCCCCCCCCCCCCCTCTTTCTTTGTTGCCCCCTCAACGAGCGTTAAGGGCTTTGGGTATGGTGCCAAGTCACAATCAAACATGTTACTTCCATTAGAAAAAGGAAAAATGTGATAGAAGCTTTTCCCCAAACTATCTAAACCACTACATATAGTCTCATACATTAATGATCAAACACACATAACACTTGCAACAACATCAAAACAATCTTGCAAAAGGATCCTTCAATCTTGACAAGACATTTTAGATTCAAACTCAAAAGTAAAAGGGTATATCTTTCAGGAATGTAAAATAAAACAAAAATTAATATATGCACTCAAGAATCCATCCCATAGTAATAATGTAGTTTCTTCAATCATACTCACATGATAAACATTTATATAAAAAAAAGAAGGAACAGAAAAGGTAAGTGTCAAGAGCATCATATATGAAGAAAGTTTTTATATAAATGCCAAACCTGTACATACAATTAATATTTTCAAGTAGGGTTCAAATTCATATGATCTCCAGGACCATGAAATTAGACAGTTTAGCATTTAAGCATATACATACATATATTTACTACATACAACAACCATCATTTTATGCTTCAAGTTAACTATCAACCCCGTGCCCACAACAAACTCGGGCCGGGTTCATCTCAACAACCAACCACTTGATTTCTAGAAGCCTAAACAAACCCAAACGAATCTCGGGTTTTCTTCATTTCACGAAGGGGGTAGATATGTAAATTAGTACGAACGCAGGGGGGTTAATATATGCTTTACATCAAATGCGAATCGTAGGTGTCAAAATTCGAGGTGGGAATGACCAGAGGCAGCTTGTCTATATACATGAAGAACCGTTTCAGATTTTCTCGTGTTATTGTGGCCATGTCAATTGCTTCTTTGGAGTCAACATACACCCACAGCTCACTCAAGTCAACCCTCTTTAGGCTGACCCGGCAAAAGGGGCATGATAGGGATCGTGTACGCCTGCCATAAAAAAACAACCACATTTAAGGTTAGGTTTAATGTTTCATAAACTTAATGTTTGGCTAAGCCACGTTAAAGATTAGGTTGATGTTCCCGCCACAAGCAACTATAGTCTATAGCTTTTCTTTATGAAAAAAATAATAATTGAGTTTGTGCCCTGAGAAAAAACATATTAGAAAAAAATATTAATGAAATAATTATATTTTTGTATACATATATGACGTGCTAAGTACGTACACGCTATGCAGTTAATGCGGTAAAAGTTGGATATCGGTCGAGGACCGATATTTGAGATATCGGTAATAGCGGTGGGTGAGATATCGGTGGGATATCAGTAATTTTAATATCATGCTAAATTTATATATATAGCAATTTAACACTAACAAATAAGTATACTCTCCTACCATTAACAAATTAACCTTTTGCAACTTGCAAAACATTAACAATTGTAGCAAGTAGGAACTGATTAAGACTTAAAACACTAACAGCGGCTATCAGAAGAAAGACGAATGGTAGAACTAAGAAGAAAGGTACTGCTATTGGGAAAATCGGTGATGTATTGATCACATATCCGTCCAATATCGGTCAATATCGCCGGTAATATTGGTACCGATATTTTGCACCACTGTCTCACCAGGGGACCGATAACCGATATATCATATCGGTGATATATAGGTGATTTAACTGCATAGACAATGTACAAAGTTTTTTTTATCAAAAAAGTGGTTTGAGCCAACCCCACCCGGCCCGTACTTAAAATTATAGGTTTTTGACCCATTTTTCAACCCAACCGATCCCCCTATTTTGGCATTTCTAGGTTTAAACTCCTAATCAAATAGTAATCTTTGTAATGGATAGAGTGGTTAATGGTAATGTTTTTCTTCTTTTTTTTTGTAGCAGTGGATGTTAAACTTACATTTACATGAATCGATTTTGCTATGATTCTTTACACCAAAAAACTGGCCGAGCATTTTATTTATAAGTTTAGCCACAAGATCACACATTTGAAGTGTACTAACGATAGTAGAATGCATTTTCGTCCAGTTGTTTGTTACAACTTACACAGGCACAAGGATCAGATTTAATACAGATTATATATAATATAAATGGCTTATTAAATCATGAAAAACAGTCTCTTATTGAAATGCTAATGAACGACTACGAACAATGCCTCAGTGACGTATCATATATGCATCTTCCATATTAACTTATATGATAAATGATTTACATATTCTTTTTGCAATTATAAGACATGTGATTTATATATTCTACAGAGTAAGAGTTCAAAACTTATATGAGATATTCAATCACCAAGCACATTGAAACAAAGAAAATTTCAATTATTGATAAAAGATAGAAGGTTGTACCAGTCATTATAGCAATTTGAGCACATGGCGTGGTTACATTTAGGTAAGACGAGTTTGCTATTCATCTCCATGCAAATACCGCATTCTTCTTCACGTTCAATATCGATATCAGAACGATGATTGTAATCTCCATCTTCTCGTTTTCTATATCTTTCCATGCATACCTTCTTTTGTTTTTTCTCTTCGGAATCAGTCACGCCACTTTGAAGTTGCATTAACGACGGATATATGATACCTATTCATTACACCACCCTAAATATTAATACCCTTGTAACAACAAAAAAAAGGTATATAGATAGATAGATAAAGAATATCGTGATTAGGGGTGCAAACGAGCCGAGCTACTCGAGATCGGCTCGATAAAAAGCTCGAAACGAACCGAGCCTTATCGAGTCCGAGCCGAGCTTGAGCCTAAAATAAAGCTCGTTTGTTTATCGAGCCCGAGCTCGAGCCTCGCATGTTAAGCTCGTTAGGCTCGTCGAGCCTTATCGAGCCTTAGTGTAAACGAGCCGAGTCGAGCTTATTCAAACTTGTTTTCAAGCCGACATCGAACCTAAAAATAAGCTTATTTAGTAAACGAGCCCGAGCTTCACTTATGGAGCTCGCGAGCCTAAAAAGTCTATTATTTATATTATTTTTATTTAATATATTAATTAATATATATAATAAACGAGCCGAGCCCGAGCCGAGCTCGAGCTTGAGAAAATACAAACGAGCCGAGCTCGAGCCTTGAAAACAATGCTCGAATCGAGCCGAGCTCGAGCCCGAGCTCTCATAAGTTAATCGAGCTCGAGCCTGGTCAAGCTCGGGCTCGGCTCGGCTCGTTTGCACCCCTATTCGTGATCCAATACTCCCGTTTGGGCTGTTGGATAATACCATAGAATTCTCTTATGCTCGCCTTTCTTTCATGTGTAGACATAGTGGTGGTGCCATCATCATAAACCTGTAGTGTGAGCAAGCTGGAAACTTTATCAATGGATATAAATGCAAAATCCTAAAAGTAGAAATACCCAAAAAAAGTTTGACTATTTGACCTGAAAAATCAGAATCCTCAGGAGGCCAAGAGCACCGGCAAGGTGACAATCAGACCATTGAACAAAGAAAAGAAAAAACTGTGCAGCCGGGCTATATGACATTCTCATATGCACACACGTGCCGTCGTACTCCCTTGGAAAATCCGACGCCCTGCATTATCATACACCAAACACACATACAAATAACACCATCATCAAAAAAATCCTGCAAAAAGATCATCTTCAATCCTGACTGTAACACATTGTAGATATAACCTCAAAGTATATATCTTTTCTACAGTAATAGGATTTAGGAGCTCATTTTGTTGGTGTCAACTATCAACCTCACACTTTCACAATAGATATAATCCATATACATAAACACACACACATACACATACAAATATGTGTGTGTGTGAATCTACTCAATAATAATAAACTATTTTAGGTTTTTTACTCTGTCTAAATCCCCCTAAATTAGCCAAAATAGGATTAACCCACATGTTAAGAATCAACGTTAATCAATATATGTTAAAGAAATCAATCTGAACAAAAAAAAAAATCCTTTGAAATTCAAAATTGGGAGTAAAATTGAGATTTTTATAATCCAAAGTTCAGAGATTAAACTGAATTCGAATATCCTAAAGTCAAAATTAAAGCCAAACACGAGTCAAAAATCATACAAAAAAACCCTAAATTCATCTGATTAAACGTCCAAACCCTAAATTGAACGATTAACGAAAAAAACATCAATTTCACGAGAAAAAACCAAAAAAGCATCGATAATGAAGAGAAATTGTTAACTTCTTACAGCGTATTAGCGTGTTGAAGATCTGCTTCAAGAACTTTGAGAGAATCCTTGAAAGATTTTCTCATCGATCCCACATACATATCTGTTTTTTCTTCAATTTCTTTAGGAAAAGGGGTTTACACCACCATCTAGTGATTCGTGATGAGACTCTCTCTCTCTCTAAAAAAATGGGTTTCTCTCTCTAGAAAGAGTGGAGATGAGTGGTAAGTTGTTTTGAGAGAGAGGGAGGGAGGGGGAGAAGTGAAGAAGGAGGGAGAAGAAGTGTGTCACTGTCAAGCTGACACGTGGATAAAAAGCTGGATGAACTTTCAAGTTTCTATATAAACATTTTTTATTTTATTAAAAAGCTGGATGAACTTTCAAGTTTCTATATAAACATTTTTTATTTTATTTTAATACGATCTAGTGGAAGATTATTATTATTATTATACTAATATAATAATTGTATTTAATTATTGATTAAAGTTGGCTTTAAAAGAATCAAATTATCCCTTACCATTCCAAGAAAATATAATATCATTTTTGTTTTTATTCTACTTCTTTTTCGTTTTTATATGTAGGAGTATGATCAAATACAAACCACATTTCGTATATAAGCTGTACGAACCATTTAAAAATTATTATGTGTCATCCAACCAATTAAAGAGAAATGGTAAAATGATAACCTAAATAATATCAATTATCTTGAATTTCTTATAATTATGCTAACAAGCAATTAATTCTTTATTTGGATCTTCATTTTGTTTTCAATGTGCTGATAAAGAAAAGAGATGATATCATTTCACATATGTGCTAAAATCAATTATCTTGATTAATTTTCACATGCTAATATAATTCAAAAGTGTTGCTTTTATATATATATTGTTTTAGTATGTGCTAATTTAACTTTTTCTAAGTGCTAGGATATGTTCTTACGGTTTGTAGGATAAATATGGTTTGTACCGGAACCAACTTATATTATTGAGTTGATAGTCGGGATGACTAATATTTTCAGATGCCCTAAACGAACTAAAAAATTAGGGCATTTAGTAAGTTTGGTTTCTGTTTGACATTAAAATAAATCAAAGAGATTATATCCAGAATGTCAACAACAATGGTTATAAAATCGCATAGTTGTATAAATAAAAAATTGGGAAACAAATCGCCTTTTTAGTTAGTTTCGAACGATTACTCGTGAGCTCTCCGTAATCAATTTGGAACCATGTGTATGTGTGTAGTCGTATAGGACACACTTAAACTTCTTAGCCCAAATAAACCTCAATTGCATATAAAAGAAAAAAAAATTAAATTGGCCATAAGACCTAGCTTCACCTTCATCCACACAACGCAAACCCTAGTGGTAGTAACCCTTTCCTATTTGTTCCTATGAATTGGATATGATTTTTCTATGAGTTGGTATTTGATAAATATAACTATATTTTAGGGTTTGAGAAACACAACTCTAGGTAACGAGTCTACTTTTATTTGTGTATCAAATTGTATTCTCTTTAATAGGACTTTAATGCTATAATATGTGAAAAAAGTTAAGTGCATATTTTCAACCATGTGTCATTAGAAAACGTTTCATCAGTGGTAGCTAGTTTATAAAAGTTCAACACGTAAGTGGCTTGGCCTTGCGGATTGTATATTTTTGTGTACGTATTTTGGAAATGACAACATGTTACTTCGGGATATTGAGCATATTTATGCTTTCTCAAACACAAGTCTGAAAATTACACACTTACATTTGTTATATCGATACAATGATTATTATCAGACATGAAAACCATTTAAACACTATAGAGTTACTTTTAGTTAGTTTGTAACCTTGTCTTCATGTAAATTAAGATTGTTGAGTACCAAGACTAACAGAGCCGTCCCCGAGAACTCTCAAAAAAATTTAGGCCTCGGGCGATAAAAAAATTTGGGCCCAAAATTATGGTTTGGGAAATGAATTAAAAAAAAACAAACCCTTTGTGGTGGAGTAAAGACTTGAACTTGAGGTTTTACATTATTTTGAGAAGGTTTTTTCACTGCGCCACAAACATTTTTTGCATAATGTGTAGATGCATATATTAAATATATAATTAATTATGTATATAAAAGCTCATAGAAACCTTTCGGACCCTTTAAACATTTATGCCTCGAGCGACGGCACGGGTTGGCCGGCCCTGAAGACTAAGTATAAATCATTTATTGACATTATTTTCATGTAAAGGTTAACAAAACTAAAGTTGAAATTGATGATCAATATTATCTTCATGTAGCTTTGTCTATGTCTAAATTATCTAATTTAACTTCATCATCAAGTTTGTTTATTTATTCATTATAAACATCATTTGGAACAAATAACTACATACGTAATTAAGCTAGAGAAGCATTGAAATAACCTATTGGTTCGAGTGTATTTTGCAAGCTTATAAAGCATATGTGACTCATATAAGCTTGTTTACCTTTTGTTGCTAGTTTCATTATTTTATTTAAGGTTAAATTCTACATGAACGAAAATTCCCTAATTTAGCTCAAGGCATGCACTTGGCAAATTCAATAGTTGGTAAGACTTTTATAATGCATACAAATCTTTCTTAATAACAAATTGCGTGTAGAAACTTGTCAACCAAGGTCTTAACACTATGGGGTATGGGGCGAGGGTTTGGGCGTGGGTTGGAGAGAAACGCCCAAGTCACTACCCCGGGTAGGCTTGGGTTTGGGCATGGCCCCTTGGGCGGGAGTTTAAGGCCGGGCGTGGGGCATGCTAGCGATCCTACGTGGCCGGCTCTTATTGGCTTGTTGGCTAGGGCATAGCAGGCCATTTTAAATTTTAAAAAAATGATGTGGCTTGGCCACGCCCACCATACCCCTATGAAACTTGGGTTTGTGTATTGAGTGCTTCATATCCACGTGTCAACCCATGTCCCAAAACCCACCATACCCCACGGTCTAATAGCGGATAAATCTCTTCCATATTAGTAAATCTTTCACGGTCATCAGTGGAACCCCCTTGGATGGTAAAAAAGTAGTAGAAACTTTGGATGATTTATGAAAAAATAATGAGAACCTATCAAAAGGAACCTCCAGAAAAAAAAATTTCAGGATCTGGCCCTGGCACTGACTGTCATGATCATAAGACCAACTCAAAAGGTTGTATCTTCATAAGAAACTAATATTTTTTATTGACATGTGTTAGAATGAGTAGTTATAAATAAACACGATATGAAATCATGGTTTAGACAAAAAAAAAAAAAAAAAACTCACCATATTAACGTTTTTTTTTTTGAACGGCGGCATATTATTATTAAAAAAAACAAACGTCTAGCAAGTAACTAGACGTGGCAAAAGAAAAACAAAATTACATAATGGGGTTTCTTATCCACTCGACCTAACTAGACGCACATTTTTTTTATTCCTAACCGAGTACCAATAAAATGAAAAATAAAGAACCTCTTCAAATAAAAAAGTGGATCGATTATGATCAGCGTTGAAAAGCCGCTCGTTTCAAGGTGTTGCCAACAAATTTAACAGTGTCTGACATATTAACTGGCACTAGCAACTGATCAAAACATTGTGGATAGAAACTCCCAACACATAACACTTGTGGGTGTAGATGTTTGTGTAAGAACTAGGTTCACTTTTTATTAAAATATATTACAAAATAAATAATAAATAATAACGAGACTCTCGTTATTTGTGGGAAATTCGATTAGTACAATACCGGTTACAAAACTAAATAAACGAATATAAAATGCAACTAAAGAGTACCAATCTTGATTCAAAGCCAATGTCTTTGAAAACTTCAACCGCATCTACGAGATCGAAACTCCGCTGCAAGACAAGCAAAATTGTTGACGGTTTTTGGTTGAGGCACGTGTTCAACACGCTTCCCTTAAAACAGATTCCGCGTCTCCTCTCAAACGGTCTATCTCCCAGGGTACAACAACCGGAACAGTATGTGTACTGCCGGAGATGGCACTCACGCCCAAGATTACACCGGGTATATATTGGTGTTTATAAATTTAGGAAAAAGATGAAGTATGTAAATATGAGAGTACTCCTCTCAAAGGAAAACGAGAGTCCAGAGAATGTCTAATTTTGTTGGTATCTCTAATATGAACCACCGAGTTCATATATATACACTTATAGTTTTAAACTCATTAAAACTAGCAATAAAATAGACATTAATCTTGTCATAATTATAACATTAATCTTGTAATAAACAAGATAATGAACATGACTTTAATGGACTTAAGTGGTTAGACAAAAACGGTCATATTCATCATGACACGCAATTAACGGGTTGTAACAGCTAGCTTGACCAGGTCCTGCCAATTGCTCTGTTACCGTTGCAGACATGTACGCGCGCCTGAAGTGGCTCTTCAGTCCGTGCGCCACATTGTATGGAACCCGCGCATTCGCATGGTGTGCAGACCAGTGCTCCTAGTTACTACTGTAATTTGCGCGCGCGCCATAACTGATCCTCAAATCCATGCAACACTCTACATGGACCTTACGCCACGCCATATGGACCCGCGCGCCACACATATGCCATTGCGCATACCAGGACGCCACCTGGTCATGCGCCATCTATACTTGCGTGCCACACGGATGCTACTACGCATACCAGGACGCCACCTGGTCATGCGCCATCCAAACTCATGTGCCATTTGCAGTCTTCGCCATGGCATCCGCCTACGCCACCCAAGGGTGTGCCATAAGCGGACCCGCCATGTATCTGACCACGCGCTCATGGACAAAAATACAAAGGCGGTGTGCGAAGTTCAAAGCGCACTACATAGGGCCTATAGCCCAAGGCACGCGCGCATATGTGCACGAGTAATGGTGCTCCGCACCCTTTAGGGTCCCCACTGGTGTTTGTCTTCAAGGAGTGCTTCACCTTATATACCACTTTAAGTTTTGTCATTCCACCTATGTGGGACAAGATGACAAATCTCAATCCGTTTTTCTCATCTTTGTTTTTCCAAACATACAACTTCAAGCTTCGATATCTCATTCATCTCAGCTCTATTTGGACATAGTTTGAACACAAACCCATAAATAATTATTTATACAACACATATATAAATATTATTAATGTCCAAAATATTTAGTGAAAAACTCATTTTCACTAAAATTTCCAACAGTTTGTTGTTCTTGATATTGTAACAACTAATTTCATAATTCTCTTTTTCAACTAAGCCATTTAACCTTAAAACTTTGGTAGATATCTACAACTTCTAAGTTGTGATTTCTAAGACTTTGTAGACCACTTCTATAAAAAAATGTTTGTAGGAATGTATGAAAAAAAGAATATGTTACCACAACAACAAATATTGTTAATACAAAAAATAGAAAGAAACATGCGAATGATCCCAAACTCAAAGGACATTTGTGCATTCACTGATTTGAAGAAATTGTTATAACATAGACCCATGTGTTCATAAATCAAGGTTAATGTGATGTATTTAAGTGATAATAAAAAGAGCAAGGAGACGAGAAAAGATAAGGGCGCAACATGCGTATATGGTTCAATGTTTTTACGTTTCATTTTACGTTTTGTTCTAAATTTTGCGAGTTAATACGGCGCAACGTGCGTGTGTGGTTCAATGTTTTTACGTTGTCTACTTTTTTTTTTCTGTTTGAGAGGTTCGTCGCAACATGCGAGTTATAAATTGTCTTAGTTATTATTTTCTATACTTTAGTGTTGATGGTGTGATATTGATGTTATTTCTCACGGTTTTACGTCCTCACTGCAACGCAGAGGTTAGTACTAGTTGATCTAAAGAATTATTAGTGAAAAACACCTTTATCCATGTTATAAAAGGTTGATGTGACAATATTAAATAAAATGGTACAATGTCAACAAAATACTCTTATTTAATTAGTACTATTATCTTATATAAATTTGTTTCTAACGTCGGTAGCAAGCGGCTAACCACCTTTTGTAATCAACACTATATGTTGTTGTCGTCCTTGCATGTGTTGTCATGACATGTGTCACGACATGTATTACATTTGGTTGTATTTTTGTATGTCATTTGCATTATGCTTCAACTTGTTAGATGCGAGTTTTTTAACGAGATCCGGATTAAATTCGGTGTAAAAGTGTATGTGTTTGAAATTAATTATTTTGTAATCTAGGCGTTGAATGAAGTTGCCCATTCGGGGACATCCGATAAAATTGAAACTGATGACGGGGTAGCCCAAGATCAAATATAAACAACTTAAATACGTAAATGCTCATAAGGCAAAATGGTTCAAAGGTTAAAAACCTGGGAAGTCGAGATAAAGTAACACGGAACAGTAAGTAGTCATGTCTCTGGATTACTTCACCAACTCGCCAGCCGCAAAAGCAATGCAGGTCCACAGAACACACTCTATTATCCAGGGGTCAAAAGGTTTCAACCCCCGAAAGGGTAAGCCCCTCGCTGCAAGCATGGTCACTAGTCAAATGCATTCCTCTTTGGGAGATGTCTTCTCCTATATATTAGACACTTCATTTACTAAGCAAGACATTCCTGGCCAGCTCTGATTCCTGAAATCTCTGGTCATTCACTCCGAGTACTTGCTTCATGCGAGTTACTCCATTTCACATCCAAGACACACATTCTGTTTGCTCATTCATCCGAATCTGAACACACTTCAGAAGAGGATCTTTAGCAAACAATAAAAATAAACTAGTGAACCTCCTTCCACGTCTTGCAAACGTGGGGGGACCCCACGACCTGCGTTAGGCAAAATTGAACCCTTCAACCCTTTTGTCTAACCAGTCAAGCTACTATCTTTGGTCTATTATTTGTTGCATCAACAGGAACCATACATGTAAGATTAGCATGGTCTCTGCACAAATATGACACACACAAATCGAGAAACGATGGATACCATTATTCAAATAATGAATTACATTTATGTTTTCCCTCCTCGTGTCAGGGTTGTTGAACGAACCATTGAGTTGTCAAAATATAAGTTCAGGCTCGAGACTGACTCAATATTTTCAACTGAGTTCGTATTTTACTCAGCTCATCGCTCGATGAGTTGACTCGTTTTTCTTAACTATGTTGATTTTGCACAGAAGGTAAAAAAAAATCTTAAGGTACACCGATCTAAACTAAGGAAATTAACTAATATATTTGAGCCAAACGTGCAAGTCACTTGAGGTAAATCAATTTGAATTTTTATTTGAGTAAGCTAGTTTTCTGCTTGAACTAACGTTATTAGCAAGTTAATTTATACTAGCTAACAAACAACTATTTGACCGAACATGAAGATGGTATCTAGAAAGAGTTATTTTTATAATGCTTAAATACATCTAACATATCTTATGTTAGTAGAATATCAAAGGGAAAAAACAAAAGTAAAGTAAGTGTTAGAAACACTCTAGGGAGCTAAACATAATACAATTTGTCCTAAAATTAATTGATTTATTATCGGCCAAAACTAAACATTATTAAAGGGTAACTATGAACTTATAAGTTATAACCTTGTCTCCTTTGTTTTTGTGTGTCACTTTTTTAGCTGCTTGATCTCCACGGTGCGTTGAATAGAATCATAGATGATCATTACTTCTCCTAAATATTTTAATAACTAGAACGACTTTAATACTTTATAAATGATTATGATAAATAAAAGGGTTATTGGATTTTATCACCCTCAACTATCGGCCTTTGGCCGTTGCCACCTGCAACTAACACTTTGACACCCGGCACCCTCAACTTGACTTTTTGTTTGCACTGGCACCACCCAGTTAAATCTGCACTAACTTGGTTAGTTTTTTGTCCGACGTGGCACAGATTTGCTGATGTGTACATGATTACGTGGCGCTGATGTGTTATATCTCTCTCATTCTTTATAACAATCCGGTCAATCCCCACAAAAACCCTAATCTTCTCCTTCTTTGTAACAACAGTCATCCATCTGGTCACGGCTGCAATGAATTTCATCCCTCTACATCCAAACCTTATCTCCCTACGTATCTAAAATCTTACGGTTTATCAAGAAATATGAAGAAATTCATCCCTCTACATCAAAAAATATGAAGAAATTCAGAGGCTTTTTGACCAAAAACAGAGTATTCTCTCTGTTCGACGCTTTCATCGGAGATTCCGGTCAAAAAACAGGCGGATACTGTCGATTAAACCCATCAATTTCACGTTTTTTGAAGTGGGGTTCTCGAATTAAGGCGAAAGCAAGAGCGATTTGCTCGAAAAAATCAAAATCTGGTTATTTGCGGTTCCGGGAAGATGATCGATGCAGGAAACAGGGGTGGCGGTGCCGAAGGGGAAGATGGCGGTGTATGTTGGACAGGAGGATGGAGATTATGAGAGGGTGTTGGTGCCGGTGAAAATAAACTGGTATGACAATAACCTTTGATGAAACAATGTAATCGTGCCCGCGAGTTGGTCTTCAGAGTATCAACGTCGGTTGTAGGTTGAAGCAAGAACAGTGAGTTGGGTTGCTGGTGATCGAAACCGAACAGTAACAATGGAGGTGTGAGATGGTTTTGTAAAGGGAATAGAGAGGTATAACATGATGATTTGGAGTTATAAATAGCACTTGTAAGAGATAAGAGGAGTATGGGCAGATCACGATCCCGTGCCGGATTTCGGAGTTTGAAAATGTGAAGAGTACGATCACCGCCGCCGGCTCCGATGGCCGGAAAATGCTGCCGTGGAAGCGTCCTGATGATGCCGCCGGTAGTTAGTAAGGTGGATGATGAAGGAGAGGAGGATATAACACATCAGTGCCACGTAATCATGTACACATCAGCAAACCTGTGCCACGTCGGACAAAAAACTAACCAAGTTAGTGCAGATTTAACTAGGTGGTGCCAGTGCAAACAAAAAGTCAAGTTGGGGGTGCCGGGTGTCAAAGTGTTAGTTGCGGCTGGCAACGGCCAAAGGCCGATAGTTGGGGGTGATAAAATCCAATAACCCTAAATAAAAATACTCAATTCCAATGGAAAGCCTGAAATCTGAAACATTTCCAACATGTAATGTGATGAGTATTCAGATATAGGACTATGCGGGTTTTAGACGGGTTTGGGATAATTTGGAGGGGGAGGGGTTCCTCAAAAGTATACATACATATATAGTTAGGGATTTGTATAGTTGGAGATTGAAACTAGCGTCAATGCGCTTATAGATGATACGGATATCTCTGATGTGGAGATAGGACTCTACCAAGGGTCTACATTGAGTTCGTTTCTTTTCGCGGTTGTCTAGGATATTGAGTTGTCAAAGTCGATTTAGAAGACAATTCCATGGTGCTTGCTTTTTGTGGGTGATATTGTGTTAGTGGTGGAGAGTAGACAGAGCTTGGATGCGAAGCTGGAGAAATGACGAGCAACTTTATAGGGCAAAGGTTTAATGGTTAGTTGCTCTAAGACTGGCTATCTTTACTGTGATTTCCGTGGTGCAAGCGATGACGAGGACATTAAGATCACCAATGAGGGACAAAAGGTCTCGCAGGCACCTAAGTTCAAATATTTAGGATCGTTTGTACAAAGAGATTGAGACATAGATAATGACATAGCACACTGCATCCCAGTTGGATGGTGTAGGTGGAGAGCAACCATTAAGGGTATTGTGCGACAAGACGTTTCCAACTAAAGTAAATAGGAAATTTTATAGGGTTGCAGTTAGACATGTTATGTTATACAAAACAAATTGTTGGCCATCAAGAAGACACAAGCACATAAATTGGAGGTAGCAGTCTAGCAGATATGAGGATGTTAAGGCGGATGTGTGGGCACTCTAGGTTGTATAAGATAAGAAATGAGGTTTTAAGGCAAGATTAGGAGTGACTCGTATATTAGATAAGATGAGCCATGAGGGATGGGAATGTTGAGATGGTTTAGGAATGTCAGGAAGAGAACATACGACAACAACATTTAGGACCGCTGAAACTTTCATTGTGGAGGTGAGGAGGGGTAGAGGCAGGTCGATGTACTTAAGAGGAGTAGATTAGACAGGATATGCTAGACTTGTACCTTTCAGAGGAGATAACCGAGGATAAGAATTTGTGGAAACGTAGAATTAAGGTTAAAGACTTTTAGAAGGGTGATATAGTTTGGTGTTAAGAGTCTTGCCTTAGAAGCTTAGGTTTTGAATTTAGCTTGGGGGCATTTGCATGTTATAACTTGTCTATGTATCTATATGATTGCTATTTGTCTCCATTATATGTATTCACCAGTTTACTTTACTGTCTGGTAATTTATTAAGAAAATTTGTTTGTACACTGTGTTTTATAATTGTTGATAGAGTAGTTTATTTGACTCTTAGGCTCCACGGTATGGAGGTCCGTCCCCCTTCGTCCCGGTGCAGCGCCGCACCTCCAGCCATTTTGCCCCCCCCTTGCCAGCGTCCTCCCTGGCTTGGCGGCTTCTCCAGGCCGTTCAAGCCGTCCGACTAGAGGACAAAACCTCCTCACACACACATATATACATATATTTTAGGTCCATCCCCCATTTTCATACCTCCATCCTCTTTGCCCCATCCTCACACCCGATCTACGTAGCGCCTACGTGGCGGACCATCCTCCAAGGGAGGACCATCACCACACCGTGCAGCCTTATGTATGAATATGATTTTGGAGCTTGGGTCTCACTAGAAGCAAGCTTTTTATCCCCTATGATAGAGGTAAAGTGTAACACCCCGTGTTTTCATAAGTGAAAGTCAAAGTCAAGGTCAAATTCAACGACCGATTTCGCGCAACTTGACTCGTAGAAATTTCTTTATTTTATTTGTATTATGTGGAGTAAGTGTCGTTAATGCAATAATCGAGGTGTGTTAACCGTTAATCAATCGACTTACGACTGTGAAATACAGGAAGTAACAATGCGATAAAGTTAACTAATCAATAATCAAGCTATGCTAATCGAATCGACTTCTAATCGCAACTCGAGCTATGAATTTTACTTGTTATTATACGTGTGTGTGTGCCTTACGTGTTACCTGTGCATGTTTATTTATGTTATGTTGTGATAAGCAAGCGAACTCAATCGAAACTCGAAATCTAGCTCGGGATGCAGTCGAACCCGAATCGTGAACGAACTACGATAAATGGTGAAAAAAATAGATCATGCGAGATATGAGTGTTTGGGACTGAGAGTAATTTGACTAGGAGAATCTATCGTATCGCGTCGATCGCAATCGAAATCGAATCAGCAAAGATCGCCACGTCAAACACACTAACCAAGAGCCATCCGGTCGAATAGCCATCTGACGTGTGCGTATATATACATAATTTTTCAATGAATTACACACGATTGGGTTTTAAATTTATAAAAGTGATTATTACTTTTACATCAAAACACACACTAAAGAGGCAAGTGTACCCCGTCATATATGTAATAAAGTATTGGTAAGAACCAAGTATCGATCCAAGGAAATGGGCGGAGAAATAATACTAGACCTTTGTCACTAAACTACCGGTAAAAACATAGGTTTGGTTGATTTAAACTAAACTAAAGTAAACATAACCAAATACATAATAAAAACATAATATATAGTAGATAAAAAGCCTTGCTAAATACACAACCACAGCATGTCAACTAAGTCAGTTTTGGCACTAGAAGCATTCGGTCAATTTTCCAATTTAAAACAATTAGTATCCCTTTCGGGAATCCTAACATGACAATCATTCGGAAAGCTAAAACGATAAACACACTTTAACCACCTAAAATTGTTCTTTAATGCACAATTGATAAATGTCTATGAAAATCTCTTAAAAATAAGTTAGTCAGCCGTTAGGATTATTCTAACCTCACTTAAACAAGGAAAGCGACACCGATAAACACAATGCAACCACCGAGACAAGCATAAACTAGATTAAATCACAACCAAGTTCATTTTACAAATCTTGCACAATAATTCACTAAGATAGCAATTTTGGCCTAAACTACTAACTAAGCTAACAAATCATGGCAAGAATTTATAACGACACCATCTAACCCGTTTAGGTCCTTACGTGACGGCAAGCTCTCTTGATTAACAATAATTACATTTTATTAAATCACTAACCATTTCTAGTATCATGATGCATACATTTAAACCAAGTTAAACTAGTTAACCAAATTCAAAGTTTACTAATACAAGATTAATTAAGCTTCATTTTTCAACTATCTTAACTAACCAAGCATCAATCATCCAACATAATTACTTATAATCAAGAGTTCAATATCAATAACAAGGTTGCAAACTAATCATCAAAGATAATCATAGAAAATACTTCAAATGTCATTACAAACAAAGTTTAACATACTAATGGCTATAATCTAGGAAGGGATTGTTGTGTTTTTGCCCAAAGGCTACAATAATACATAAATCATAATCTAAGTACTTGAAAGATTAACAAAAACATGGAAAGATTAGAAAATCAAACCATAAACAAGTACTAGACTAAGGATCCGGGTAGTAATCGAGCTAAACGAGACAATGTGGCTTGAATCCGGGTGAAAGCTAATGCCTCCGGAGCCTGAAAATCGCCTGCTAAGCTCTCCAAAAATCCAGAATATCGAGCAGAATGTTTCTGCTGTGTTTTTATACTTTTTGCTGTTGCACGGTCGTTCTCCCTGTGGAACGACCGTTCACTTTATTCAATTATTGGAGATGGGTCACCATACTGCATACGTCATCGGATCGTTGACCAGATTCGAAATGGCACGACCGTTCTTTGTGTGGAACGGTCGTTCAGTTCCGGGCTACTTGTTGCACGCCAAGTCGCACCTACCGTTCATCACCGAGACTCTGCTGATTCACCGGAGACGCACGGTCGTTCCTCAGATGGAACGACCGTTCTTCACCTAGTCGCTTGTTTTCCTGGAACGCCCAGTCGCACCGATCGTTCATTGCCGAGATGATCAAGTTTGTCGGAGATGCACGACCGTGCCACAGGTGGAACGGTCGTTCCACAGGCCCAGTTCAGAATCCTTAACAGAATGTCCGCAGCTTCGTCGTTTTGTCCGGAAAGTCCTCGTTTTTGCTATCATCTTGTCTGGAATGCAGTTTTAGGCCTGTAAACACATTTGTAGAAAAATAAGTATCCGAATGACGGTTTTACGGCCAAAAACGCATAAAATAGGGGTAAAACGGGGGACTAAAATATGTGTAAATTAGAGTGTATCAAATCTCCCCTCACTTGAACCTTGCTTGTCCTCAAGCAAGCTAAACTAAAAAGCAATAAAAGACATAAACAAATAAGAACGATAATTTACACACAATTTTATTGAAAACTAATATATAAACGGTTAGCCGGTTTGTCGAAAGACAACATCAAAAGATTCAAACCCAACAAGCATATGCAATTTTAAAAAGCGACATCCAAAAAGCCGAGACTAAACATTTAATTGACTCACATGTTAATCTTCACCCAACTCACAATGTTCACACACACTCGGTTTTATTTATGAATCATACATAAAATGTGTATGCGTAAACACTCAACGCCTAGTCAATGAAATGTGCAATATCATAAGCTTGTCATAAGATCTCGTCTCCACCAACTAACATGCAAATAAGTGTAAATCAAGAGGTCTTTACGGGTTATAACATTAGGCTTGGGCGAAGGGTATGGAAGTGGACATTTAAAATGGCGAAAACGGTTAAAACTCGGTAGTAGTGTTTAACTAGCAACAAAATAGTACAACTATACATACAAACGCCTTAAAAAGGCGACTAAAGCGCAATCGAGCTAATCAACGAAATTTTTAACATTTAAGCATTCAAAATTTCTCGATTTCTATCAACTTCACCCTATTTTAGGGTGTTTTATTTTCTGTTTTTTTTTTTTTTAATAAAGCAAACTATACAATGAAATATAAACAATAACAAGCTAGTTAAACTATTATTTTAACCGAGTTTCAACACTAAAAAGGTTTAAAAACATAAAAAAAGCTAAATTTGGTTAAGTAGGCGATAATGTGGGTAAACAAAGGTGAACGGGAAGGCTCGACATGGTTAATCCTAAAGGGTAATATAAGGTGAACGGGAAGCACAACACAAAGAACAAGGTACACAACAAAGGGGTAATCTAAGTGCCTCTATCACGTTTACACAAATCCGCACGTTCATGGTCTTAACAAGCATACTAGTGACAAGTTCTAAATTGCACAAAACATCCGGCTCACTCCTATATCCGAAATGAACAAATATATAACAATCTAAGCTCAAATATGCTCACGTAACGGAAGGAATGGGTAAAAGTGTGAAAACTATCATGTAAGTCTTTCTTTGTTTGTCACGCTTTCCGGTTTCCTTTTTCAAAAATATTTTGCTTGTCGAGTTTTTATCAAGTCCGAAGTTTTCTAAAACATAACCAACCGGTTTATTTACCAACATATATACAAAACACAAGAATTTTTAAATGATTTTTCTGATTTTCTGTTTTTTTTTTTTTTAAATAAGAGGACAAACAAAGCTAAGTTAACAAAGTTAACCCCCTCCCCACACTTAAACTTCGCATTGTCCCCAATGCGAGACCCGAAATATAGAGAAAGGGATAAAAAATACTCCCCTCAAGATGATGTTGGTGCCACGAGACTTCCAAGATCCGATAGATAAAATCTGCAAGTATGTCGTGTACACCCAAAATATAACAGAAAAAGAAAAATCAAACAACCATAATGTACATAAATACTAACATCCAAACAAAACACAAAGGAAATTGTCTGAAAATACATATCCGGGGTGTTTTAAATAATAGTCAAAATAAACACCCAAATAAAAGTAAAAGTAAAGTACGGAAACATAAAACACCACTAAATGCTAACACCACCGCGAACTACTCATCATCATCATCATCATGTCTCGTGCCAGATGGGCCCTGATCGCCATAGCCAGGGGGTTCCACGGTGGGAACTCCGGCGGGTGCTGAAAATAGTTGGGGTATGCGTGATGCATCTCCCCGAAAAGGTAAGAAAACCCCGCTGACACCCCCTGGTATAAAGTATCCTGGCGATGCTGAATCTGGTCATGTGTGGCCCTAATCTCTGCCTGGCTGGCCCTAATCTCGTCCTGGCTAGCCCGGATCTGGTCCTGGCTTGATCTGATCTCGCTGAAGTAGGTACCATGCTGCTCCTGCGTCACACGCATATCCTGGAACTGCTGGTAGAAAGTGGGCCAATCCTCATGCTGATGAAATGCATGATGCTGCGGCGAGTGTGGTGGTGTCTGTGGCTGGTGCTGCTCACCCATCTCAACATCTTCCTCTTCCTCCTCATGCTCCTCCTCAGCTGGAGGTAGCGGGCCCCAGACCTCGCCATTCAATCCCCTCAACCTATCTCCCCTCTCGAGCTCTACAATCACCCCCATGAACTTCAGAGACCGGATATCAATATGCACCCCCTCGGTAATCAACGTGAGACCCCTAAGCACCCCCGGCGTCATATAGCGCTCATTGTACGCTATTTCGGTCACGTACTGACCGCCATGTATCTCACTATTCTGGGTCCGCCCCGAACACTTGACAAAGTACTCAGCCATTCGCGCGGCAAGGTTGATTGGTGCTTTGTCAACCAACGCATATAGAAAGAGCAAATCAGGTGTTGGACAGTTACCTTGACTGTCCATGCGTCCGCATATCGAATTGCTAAATACATGGTGCATCACTCGCACCAGAGGGTCTCGGAGTCGCGAAGCCTTTGACATCCGTGGGTTGTAAGGGTCCCCAATAGCGTTACGTGCCCAGAATGCATCCCGCGCTGCATCATTAGGGAAGTTGAACCGATCGTTGAAGACGTCGGGATCATCCATGTCCTCCCGCGTATAAATCCCAAGCCTCCGTCCCAAACGACCCACCGACCATGTATGCCATCGCCTACATAACCTGAAGGTTACCCGATTCCTGTAGCGGAAATCGGGATCTGTATGTGCAACCGGCCTTTCATACTGATACGATGCGAAGAATTCAATAGTCAGCTCCTGATAAACGGGTCGGTTGCAACCGACCAGGTTTGCTAGCGCGGGAGTCATCATTTCATCAAGTCGGTCATATTGATTTAGTTCTCGCATGACCTCCCAGTCCAACCATCGGGGCTCTCCAAACTGTCCCCGCCTCGCCCACAAGGCATCGCACTTCGCTATGCATAACGCTTCTTTCTCAATGTTGGGGTCAAATTGTAGGAAAGGGTGATCCATCTGTAATGGGGAACATTGTTAGAAGGACAGAAACATGAGAGAAATGAGTTGAAAACAAGCGAACAGCCAATTATGAAGCTACTGTCTAACTGTACTGGGCATATGGCACGGTCGTTCTCCGGGACGCACGGTCGTGCGTCACCGAGAACTAACAGGCCAGGCCAGATGATATCGTGAACAGCCGGCGAGGCACGACCGTTCCACCCGAGGAACGACCGTGCACTTCCGAATCTGCAGACTTCGACCCCCTGTACTCAGAACAATCTGAACTTTACAAAATTTCAACAGGTATTGGGCTAACAGGGGTCTGCAAATCAACCGGGTGTTCACGATACTTCGATTTAACAAGGGTTAGGGTTTCGATTTGTTTATGAAGAGAACCCTAAAAATTCCTTGAAGAATCGGAAGAAAACTACACTAGAAAGCAAGAAAACAAGAAATCTAACACAAGAGACGTACCGTGCGAGGTTGGGTGTTAGATCGTGCGAAAAATCGTGCGATATGGTGAAAAATCGCCCTGGAACGGTCTGCAGCGGCTAGGGTTCGCGAATGAGGGATTTTGCAGCAGATAATGGTATATATAGTGTGCAAAATGACCAAATTGCCCTCAGCCTGTGGCACGGTTGTTCCTGGAATGGAACGGTCGTGCGTCACCGAGATCGTTCAAACCCCACAGCGTGTTCTCGGAAATGCACCGAGGGTGCGATCTACCGTGCCGGCTTGCTCGGAATCGCACGGTCGTTCCACAGGTGGAACGGTCGTGCATCAGCTGCAGATACAGAATTTCTGCAAAAGCTATTTCCAGCAACCGTTTCGGCCGTTTTTCGCCGTTTTTTCGACACACCAACTGTTCTAACAATATTACAATACAGAACCTTCGCCCGGCACGTATGGAAACTAAACAAACTAACGTACACTACCTAAGTAACCTAAATTACGCTAAAACTACAAAAACAAATAAAAGGACAATTTTGCCCTTATAGCGCCAAAGACGCTCCTGCTGCATTTTTGTCGGCGAGTCAGCAGCGTAGACTCATGCTAAATTTTTGTCGGCGAGTCGATAGCAAGACTCATGCTAAATTTTTGTCGGCGAGTCGATAGCAAGACTCATGTCCCCACACTTTACGTGTGCGGGCCATTACCACGCCCCTTCGGATTCTGCTCCGTGTTGCCCGGAAGACCACCCGGGGGTCTTTCCGACAACATTTTTGCCAACTGGCCCACTTGATTCTTGACATTCTGAATGGAAGCCTTTTGACTCCGCATTTCTCCTTCGTTGACCAAGAATCGCTCCTCATGCTGCTAATATCGCTTTTCAGCCATTTGATTAGCACTATTGGAGTTGTTCAGCAGTTGTGCCATCATTTCCTCTAGCTTTACATTGCTTTGAGAGGCGTGCGGATGTGAACTGCTTCCTGAGCCTTGATTATGATATTGAGGCTGAAAGGATTGACCGTGAGATTGTTGTGGCGCGGGAGCATGTTGAGCAAAACCGGGCGCGTTCTGGTTCCCAGAACCAGATTTCCACCCAAAGTTTGGGTGATTTCTCCACCCTGGATTGTACGTGTTGCTGTAGGGGTTATTTTGGGGCCTGTTTTGATTGCCCATGTAGTTCACCTCTTCGTGACCGGTAAACATAACACCCTGCTCACACGTACCTGGCACATGTGACACTCCACATTGGTCACATCCAGGGCAAACTTGCGCGGCTGTTTGGGATTTATCGAATTTCGTCGCCAGAGCTGAGATTTGCGCAGTAATGGCTGTGTAATCGTCCACAGCGTGAGCTCCTGAGCGAGATGATGATGATGTAGCCCGACCTCTATCGCCTTCCCGGCGCGAGCTGGATTTCAACGCAGCTTTCTCAATAATATCATATGCTTCCGCCGGCGTTTTCGTTCCCAGATCGCCTCCTGCGTTAACATCTAATCGCTCCTGCGTGTTGTAGCTGAGCCCCTGATAGAACGTCAAAACCAGCTGTCTCTTGGAATAGCCGTGATGTGGCACATCAATCAACAAATCCTTGAATCTCTCCCAAGCTGCATGCAACGATTCGCCCTCGTCCTGGCGAAATGAAGTAATTCGGTTCCGTAGCTTGTTCGTTTTCTCAGGTGGAAAGTATTTATGCATAAACTGTTCTGCCAACTGATTCCAGGTCCTGATGGACCCGGCTGGAAGTGACATAAGCCAAGCTCTGGCTTTATCACGCAACGAAAACGGAAACAACCTCAACCGAATTGCGTCCTCCGAAACATCCCTAATCTTGAACGTGGAGCAAACATGGAGGAAAGCCGCAATGTGTCTCCCGGGATCCTCGTGCTCTCGCCCGTCGAACTGCACTGAATTCTGCACCATGTTAATAATACTAGATTTTATTTCAAATGAAGGTGCATCAATAGTGGGTCTAATAATACTGGGCTCTAAACCCTCTCGTCCGGGCCGATTCGTCTCATTCAAAGGTTGATTATCGTCTGCCATGGTCGCGTTTCCTCCTGCCCCTGAGCTTCCGGCTTCAGCGGGTACCACCTGCTCCTGATCACCTGCTGCGAGAATCCGCCCAACTGCACGAGATTTCTCACGAAGACGTCTCCTCAGATCACGCTCGGGCTCGTCTGACGGCTCAATAGGATTGGGAGCTGGGGTTGAGAACATTAACCTGCAAACGACAATTTAACACGGTGAATATTTTATTAATAAAATAATAATTCTGCTTTTTTTTTCAGCTGAATAGAAGCAGAAAGTTATTATAAATGGGCTGAAAATTTTATAAAAATCCGAAAAATTGGCCCGAAATTTTATAAAAAATCAACAAAATAAATAAATGAATCGACTAATACAAAAATGGCTTTAGGGTAACGAGAACCTAAAGAATAAGTGAATAAATAAATCCGGATCAAATAAATAAATAAAACAAAAATAAAGCAAAAATGAATAAAACGAATAAAACAAGAAATATTAACAAATAAATAAACAAATAAATAATCAAGAAATTATACACAAATATTAACAAGTATTTACACCGATAACCAAATGACTCGGGTCGTTCCTCAAACTCGCCATTTCCCCGGCAACGGCGCCAAAAACTTGACGTGTGCGTATATATACATAATTTTTCAATGAATTACACACGATTGGGTTTTAAATTTATAAAAGTGATTATTACTTTTACATCAAAACACACACTAAAGAGGCAAGTGTACCCGTCATATATGTAATAAAGTATCGGTAAGAACCAAGTATCGATCCAAGGAAATGGGCGGAGAAATAATACTAGACCTTTGTCACTAAACTACCGGTAAAAACATAGGTTTGGTTGATTTAAACTAAACTAAAGTAAACATAACCAAATACATAATAAAAACATAATATATAGTAGATAAAAAGCCTTGCTAAATACACAACCACAGCATGTCAACTAAGTCAGTTTTGGCACTAGAAGCATTCGGTCAATTTTCCAATTTAAAACAATTAGTATCCCTTTCGGGAATCCTAACATGACAATCATTCGGAAAGCTAAAACGATAAACACACTTTAACCACCTAAAATTGTTCTTTAATGCACAATTGATAAATGTCTATGAAAATCTCTTAAAAATAAGTTAGTCAGCCGTTAGGATTATTCTAACCTCACTTAAACAAGGAAAGCGACACCGATAAACACAATGCAACCACCGAGACAAGCATAAACTAGATTAAATCACAACCAAGTTCATTTTACAAATCTTGCACAATAATTCACTAAGATAGCAATTTTGGCCTAAACTACTAACTAAGCTAACAAATCATGGCAAGAATTTATAACGACACCATCTAACCCGTTTAGGTCCTTACGTGACGGCAAGCTCTCTTGATTAACAATAATTACATTTTATTAAATCACTAACCATTTCTAGTATCATGATGCATACATTTAAACCAAGTTAAACTAGTTAACCAAATTCAAAGTTTACTAATACAAGATTAATTAAGCTTCATTTTTCAACTATCTTAACTAACCAAGCATCAATCATCCAACATAATTACTTATAATCAAGAGTTCAATATCAATAACAAGGTTGCAAACTAATCATCAAAGATAATCATAGAAAATACTTCAAATGTCATTACAAACAAAGTTTAACATACTAATGGCTATAATCTAGGAAGGGATTGTTGTGTTTTTGCCCAAAGGCTACAATAATACATAAATCATAATCTAAGTACTTGAAAGATTAACAAAAACATGGAAAGATTAGAAAATCAAACCATAAACAAGTACTAGACTAAGGATCCGGGTAGTAATCGAGCTAAACGAGACAATGTGGCTTGAATCCGGGTGAAAGCTAATGCCTCCGGAGCCTGAAAATCGCCTGCTAAGCTCTCCAAAAATCCAGAATATCGAGCAGAATGTTTCTGCTGTGTTTTTATACTTTTTGCTGTTGCACGGTCGTTCTCCCTGTGGAACGACCGTTCACTTTATTCAATTATTGGAGATGGGTCACCATACTGCATACGTCATCGGATCGTTGACCAGATTCGAAATGGCACGACCGTTCTTTGTGTGGAACGGTCGTTCAGTTCCGGGCTACTTGTTGCACGCCAAGTCGCACCTACCGTTCATCACCGAGACTCTGCTGATTCACCGGAGACGCACGGTCGTTCCTCAGATGGAACGACCGTTCTTCACCTAGTCGCTTGTTTTCCTGGAACGCCCAGTCGCACCGATCGTTCATTGCCGAGATGATCAAGTTTGTCGGAGATGCACGACCGTGCCACAGGTGGAACGGTCGTTCCACAGGCCCAGTTCAGAATCCTTAACAGAATGTCCGCAGCTTCGTCGTTTTGTCCGGAAAGTCCTCGTTTTTGCTATCATCTTGTCTGGAATGCAGTTTTAGGCCTGTAAACACATTTGTAGATAAATAAGTATCCGAATGACGGTTTTACGGCCAAAAACGCATAAAATAGGGGTAAAACGGTGGACTAAAATATGTGTAAATTAGAGCGTATCACCATCCGACCGGATAGCCACTTGGTAAAGGATGACAGGTGCCATCCGATCGAGATGCCATCCGACCGGACAGTCACCCAGGCGATGTGCTATCCGACCGAACAACCCTTTCCCCTTTTGGCATCCTATAAATACCCCTGTCATTGTCATCTTTTCCACTTATGGAAATCCCTGTTCGACCAGCACGCTTAACTCAACCTTTTCTCAGATTTCTCCCGATTCCGGTAAGATCTCGCCCTGAATCTTGTACTTTCTTGATCTACACGCACTCCTACACCTTTCTATCTTTCAAATCTTAACTTTTAACCGTGAAATCACTAGATTTCGGGTGTTCTAAGGTGATGTCATCATGTGTTCAATAAGAACTTCATGCTTTGACCTCAACCCACCAAGAACAACTTAGATCTAGCCGATTTCCCCATAGATCTTGTAAAGATCTTGACACAAGTATGGAGAAAAAGGATTGAAAGATGGTTTTAACCTTCTTTCAACTCTTTCGCACTCCAAGTACCCAAAACCGATAGGATCCGACCCTGAACTAGTCTTCTACTCAATTATAGTGTTGTACTAGTTCAAGATCCGGATTCTACTCACGAGACTATCGACTTCGGGATTAACCAAGAACAACTGCCTCAAGCCGGTAACCGGTCGGACTGGGGTGATTCCTGGTCAGGTTGGTCAACTGGGTTGAACTAGGGGTTCTGCTGGCTGACTCGTTGTCAAAGTGACTCGACATAACGACAAAACCTTCAAAACGACCAAGTGTAGAACGAACAGGACAATCGGAACGGATTGCCATTCGACCGGATTACCATCCGACCGGATAGGCCACCCGAAGGAATTGCCACCCGAACGGATTACACTTGGGTCCCACCTTTAAACAATTTTAATTAAAGTTTGGGTATTGAACGAATTGCAATCCGATCGAATGACCATCTTGAAGGATTACTCTTCGGATCATGAGATACTAAGACTTTAAAAGACTTAACAATTCCCAACATGTTCAATTGCACGGATTGCCATCCGATTGAATTACCATTCGATCGAATGACACTTCCGTAGTAAACTAGTTTTCAATGAGTAACCTCATCACTAAGTCACCGTCCGACCGGATGACCATTCGAACGAATTGCCATCCGCGCGACTAGTCATCCGATCGACCGACTTGAAAGATAGAGATACTTAATTATTTTCAAAATGCTACAACGAAAACTTCAAAAGTCAAACCATCATACACAAACACATACTTCTTATAGGAAGAAACAATCCACTCGAATCGTCATCCGACCGAATGACCCCTCGAACGGATTGTTATCCGCATGGGTTGCTGTCCGATCGAATTACCATCCGATCGAACCCCTATCCGACCCTTTCATACCTTATGACGTTTTACGAATCGCTTATCGTTATGCTACCGAATCTATTCAGGCTAACCGTACTCGCTAAGCGCTCCCTTCAATCCATAATCGCTGTGAGTATACTCGATCCCTTTTTGCTTTAAGCACTTTTGGGTGTTACATACGTTACGAATATTCAAACTACAATTATCACACTACCCAACTATTTGAACGCTAACCGTTAATGCATGTTATGCGTGGCTCATGAATGCTTGTTTGTTATGTTTACACATGGAATGCTGTATACCTGCCTTAGCAACGATAGTACTATAGTTTGGACTCAGCACCCGTTCGCACGGGGGTTGTTAAGGATCTTTTACTTGCATGGATTACAGTGGTAATCATGTATTGCGAACTGCCTCGGGCAGTCAACCCGCAGTCATTGGTATCGACGGGTCTATGTCGATAACTAACGTGCTTCATTTCACTATGTGTACGTGCTGGTTATGCGTAAACGAATTCGAACTCTATATGCTATTATCAAACTTGTGTGCTCACCTTTACATTTTATGTATTGACTTTATTTTAACGTATGTGACAGGTGCTTAGGAGGCATATGTGGTAGGATTTTGAAGCTAGAATAACACTCTAGAGCCCAACAAATAGTTGTCTGTAGATAACGAATCAGGGGTCTCTAGAAGCAGATAAACAATTGCTGTCTATTTAAATCTGAGTTGTCGGAACAGAATATTTGACTGGATTTATGTCTGTAATAATTATTTTGCTGATTGAGATACGGTATGGGACGTATTATTTAAATTGAGTAGTATTGATAATTGTTATGGAAACTTCTGGACAATCTGTTTCGCTCAGTGCCACGCCCTGATGATTCCGCCATCGGTTGGGGTGTGACATAAAGCTTGCTTACATCACACCCGGTCAATATATTGCATATGAGTGTGATTGTACCGGTACATATGTTATTGTTGTTGCATAACTAAAAAAGGTATAAAAATAGTATTTTGAAGTTCTATGATAGAGGTAAAGCTTGCTTACATCACACCCCGTCAATATATTGCATATGAGTGTGATTGTACCGGTACATATGTTGTTGTTGCATAACTAAAAAAGGTATAAGATCAGGTTTCAAAAATTAGAATCTCAACATGAAATTTAACCACGTAAGAGCATAATACGTAGATGTGATACACGCAGAAATACCAGAAAATCCAGCTGATAATAGTTAATGGGTACTCAACAATTATGATACACAGTTTTACATTCGAGTATGAAATTGTAATTACCAAAACTGTATAACAGCTCATTATCATCCTTCCTTGTAAAGAATCTTGATTTTTTTGTTTTTCCTATGATGGATGTTTTATCTTTGTAGTGAGTTCGCTCTGATAATTCGTCGATTTTATGTGTTTTATGTGCTTTTACCTATTTAGGTGTTTAAATTTTTGAAGAATTACTCGATTTTGCTTTCATTTCGATCGACACGCACGACTCGCACTGCATTTTTATCTCAAGTCGCTAACAAATCGCCGAATTTTGGACAAACCTATGCTACACTACGCTATTCGATATACTAAACGCGATCGCTATACTCGAACGATCGCGAGCCTTGAATAATAGGTTTCTGTTTTCTGACTGCTTTTAGTGATTCAATGCGTATGTGTTCGTTGCTTCCATGCTCTACATGCTTAGGCGTTATGTGAATACGTGCTCTACATACTTAGGCGTTATGTGATTATGTGCTCTACGTGCTTATGTGTATACGTGAAAGTGTGCTCTATGTGATATGTGTGTGCGCAAATGTACGTGTTACTGAGCTTTAGTAAGTAGAAAACGTGTGAGGTGAGATTCGAATACAATGTGTTGAGTTCCGTGGCGATGTCTATTGCAGACAATGTCGTCTGGATCCCGTCATGCACTTTCTCGTCAAGAGAAGAGAGACAGACGTCTTGCTTCCATCATCGCTAAAAGCGTAGCGAAGGCTGTGAGTGATGTTTATGAGAATGCCAGCAAATCGTCTGAAGAGTCAAGAACCGACGCTCCCAAAGCTGCCGTAAGGCCTTTCAGCTTCAAGCAATTCAAGTCTTGTGGGCCAAAAGAATTCACTGGCGAAGGAGGTCCCACTGCACTATTCCACTGGTTTGACTCTATTGAGGTTACTCTGCGACAGAGTGGTTGCCCTGATGACCTTCGAACTCTGAATGCTACCGGCGTTTTCCAGTCCCTCTTAATATTTACGACGGTTAACTAAAAGATGTCTTAATATTTACGCAACCTTGTTTTATGTATCACCCACTTTAATTGCATATAACAATTGGTGTTTCGGGTTATCTTATGTGATGATCGAACATAAGTCGTGTATCTAGAAACAACCTCAAGTCATTAATAAGATACAAAGAAATCACTTAAAGAAAAAACACACATATACAGAGAGAGGTCGTGATGTTTGTTAAGGAAGGTTAATACATTTATAATGGATATAAAAGACAATAAAGAAAATTTAGAGGTGTTCCCAGTCACAAGGTTAATGGGTGCTCGTGGTGATGTGCTTTATTTTATATAGTACATTACGTCGAGAAAAGGGTTACAATTTGTTAATAATCAATGTTTAGTAGTTTCTAGTGTGTGACTAATCGAAATTCATTGTTTGCATGCTTACTACACTTTCAAGAAATGTTCATTGGTCAAATATTGAAACCACCCCTTAGTGCACAAATATTGAAGTCATTATTATAAGAGTCAAGTTCAAAAATGTATAAAGTATACTACAGTTTTTATTTATTTTGATACATGAATTTCTCTTTATACACTTGTAAAACACAATAACTTGCAATTTTAAGAAAAAATAGTTGTTGTATTTAGTTACTTTATTGTTCTGGTCTCCAAAGAATATTAGGGTGATAAAGTGTCTCCTCTCCATTTAATTTTAAAGGCAAATGCTATAAAAAAAAACCAATATATTTTCTGGTTTTTTCTCATAAAAGTTCTTCCACCTTTTTTGCACTTAAAAAACAACATACTTTCTTTTTTGTCTCATAAAAGTCACCAAACAACTGTTTGCATATAAAAATCCCTCCAAATGTAAAACTTATACAAAATTGTGAATATTTTTTTTAGTTATTGATATAACATTAGAAAAGAATTGAAAGTGAATAAATTTTTTAGTTATTGATATAACTTTAGAAAAGAATTGAAAGTGAATAATTTTTTTAATTATTGATATAATGTAAGAAAAGAATTGAAATAAATTAATGTTTTAAGTTGAATATATGACAAACCAAAGTATGTTCAATGTTTGTCACTTCTTTTCTATTTTAAGTTCAATAAATTGATAATAATAAATATTATTCGAAAGACAGTTTAATAAAATTCACGAGCATGGATGACATAACTTAAAATAAATAAAATAAAAGCATATAAAATGGTATGTATAATTTAAAATCACTAAAAAGTATAACATAATTTGTCAAATAATGTTTTCTTGATTTCATCCGATCATAATTAAGAGATTTTATTTTTTTATTAAAGTTTAACATTTTAAGGAACTTGTATGATACAATAGTAGAAAATATGTTGTTTTTATGTATAAAAGCGGTTAGGAGAATTTTATGAGATAAAAAAGAAAGTATGTTGTGTTTTTATGTGCAAATAAAAGTTTAGGAATTTTTATGAAAAAAAAAAGTATGTTGGTTTTTTAAGTGAAAAAAAGTTGAAGGACTTTTATAAGAAAAAAACAAAAAGTATGTTGGTTTTATGGCATTTGCCCCCGTTTAAAAGATGAAAGTTTTAAAATCTATATATATAGGTGGTTAATAAAAATAGATTGGATTAATAGTCATTTTATAAATCTATAAATCATGTAAGAGAAAACAAGTGAAAGGGCAAAATAGAAACATTCACTATTGTTGACTTCCTTTACAATTTTTACACGACTATAACTTTTTCATATCATAATATACTTTTTTAGTTAAACCATATTAACGAGAATTTTATATTCTTTAACTTGAGTAGGCTATTGATATAGTTTTCTTAATTTTAATTTTTTTTATTTTACCTGCGATAATGTTACGTGATTATGTATAAATACGTAATTACGTAACAATAGTTGACTATGTATTCTTACGTGATTTTGAATATTCATTACGTGATTTCGTTATAGTCTTTAAGTGAAACCCCACTAAGTGATTACGTAATTACATACTAACCATAACTGTAATAAAAAAACAAAACATATAATACATAATATTTCACATAATGTATTAAGTATAATTGTAATACAAAATATTAACAAACCAACCTATAACAACCACATAATATCGTATATTACAGATTTATCACGTAATAAAATATAAGCAATTAAGTTCTCATTATTGAATGTGTAATCACGTATCATGTAAAAATATATAAATTAAGAAAACTATAGTAATAATCTACTCAAATTAAAAAGAATGAAATGTTCGTTAATACATTGTATTTTTTTTAATATGATTGTATGAAAAAGTTATTGTCGTTTGAAAATCATGGGGGAAGTGAGTTTATGAGTTAAAAATATTGAATCTTCCTAAAATACATCTGTCTTTGAATCTCTCATACACTTCGTACGAAATTGGTCTCTTGTACAATAACCATTCCCTTGATATATTGGCCGACAAAAGTCCCGACTAAGAAAATGTTTTGTGACAGTTCAAACTTTTAACCTATTTTCTATCAGCGATTTCATACTAACTAAAAGTAAACCAAGTTAGTTTTTGCTGATGTGGACCGCTTTTGTAGCAAAAAAAAAGTCAAAGGTTTGCTAACGTGAACCACTTATGTGGCAAATAAGTCAAAGTTTTGATGATGTAAACTATTTATGTAGTAAAGTTTTGATGACGTGGATTGCTTATGTGACAGTCAGCGTCAACATAAACTAACTGAGTTAATTTTTAGTTAACATGGGATCATTGAGACAAAATAAGTTAAAAATCGGGACTATCACAATGTTGTATAATAAATAAATAAAACCAGACCAGTTTTAGGGGCTGTTTGTTTACCTCTTAATGATACTCTTAATGGTTCAGACCTCTTGCTGGTTCAACACTTAATGGTTCAGACTGTTTGTTTCGCGAGCAGATTTTTGAATGATTCAGACATTTACCTCTGAATGGTTAGACATTATACTGAGTCTGAATGGTTATGACCTCTAATATGAATTGGTCAGACATTTGCCTCTGAACGGTTAAGCATTATATTGACTCTTAATGATTCAGATCTTTTACTGATTCAGCACTTAGAGGGTGTAAAACATAAATAGGGTTAGGATATAATAGGAAGTTTAAGCATTACGTTTTGAAGTTATTATTTGATTATTGCGTTTGTAAAACATAAATAGGGTTAGGATATAATAGGAAGTTTATTTGGGTAGGAAGCCTAGGAAGTAATCTTGACCATCAATTTATTAAATCAAGGGCTAAGATTAAATGAGTGAAAATGAAGGAAAAAAAAGAAGACGCGTAGGTTTGTCTAGGGGCATTCTAGTCAATCCAAGGCAATAGTTTCTCTCTCCTCCAATTCCCCCCCCCCCATTTTTAAACGTTAATAACTCTTTCATACGACATTATTTTTTTATAAAAATTGCACCAAAAAAACGAGCGTTTTTTATCTTTAAAACGAGTATACTATTGCTATATTTTTGAAAACCCAATTGCGTAAAACGCAATGGAAAAAACCCAATTGCGTAAAACGCAATGGAAAAAAAAACTAAAAAATGACATTTTTCTAAAACGCAATGCACAAAAAAACACAAAGAAATGTCTTATTTGTAAAACGCAATGGCCAGAAAACACAAAGAAATGTCATATTTCTAAAACGCAATAGCCTAAAAACACAAAAGAAATTGTACTTTCTAAAACGCAATGGGCTGAAAACACATAAAAATGTGTTTTACCTAAAACGCAATGCACAAAAAACACAAAGAAATGTCTTATTTCTAAAACGCAATGGCCAGAAAACACTTAAAATGTCTGTTTTATAAAACGCAATGGACTGAAAACACATAAAAATGTGTTTTACCTAAAACGCAATGCACAAAAAACACAAAAGAAATGTCTTATTTATAAAACGCAATGGCCAGAAAACACTTAAATATGTCTTATTTCTAAAACGCAATGGCCTAAAAAAACAAAAGAAAGTGTTATCTCTAAAACGCAATGGACTGAAAACACCTAAAAATGTGTTTTACCTAAAACGCAATGACTAAAAACACTTCAAAAATGTGTTTTTCTAAAACGCAATGGCCAGAAAACACATAAAAATGTCTTAATTCTAAACGCAATGGCCTAAAAACACCAAAGAAAATGTTCTCTCTAAAACGCATTGAACCAGGACAATAGTTTTGTCTGTGCTGTGAATTGTCTGAACCAGGAAGTAGGAGATCAAAAACTGTCTACGAATGCAGTTTTCTAGAGGCAATTTACAGAAAATTAAATTTTCTGATGCATTTTTATTAAAGCAATTTAATCGAAAACACTTAAAAATGTCTTATTTCTAAAACTTAATGGCCAGAAAACATAAAAGAAAATGTTGTTCGCAGCTCGACCCCAGCCAGGGGCTACCGCCCCTTTAGGGGTGTGCAGAATTCGTTTCGAATTTGAAAAATTCGAAATCCGTTTAAATTCGATTCGATTATCAAGAATTCGTTTCGATTATAAGAATTCGAATTCGCATTCGATTCAATTCAATTCGAGTCAAGTAAATCGAATACGAATTTATAATTTCAAATTCGATTCGATTCGAAATTTGAATAAAAATTATACATTTTTATTTATTATTTTTATATATAATACATATATAACTTTGATTAGACTACACTATAAATTATTTTCAAATTTTTTCCAAGTATTAAAATTACCCATTACCAAACCCACTACATGACCCATAACTAAAACCTAAGTAACAAATCTATCAATAGATTTTTAAGCGTAAAAATATTAACTTGTAATGTGGAGTGGTTATTTCCGACTTCTCTTTTTGAATTTTAGATTTGTGGTACTTTATTTGGAACTTTTTAATGTGATATCGTGCTTTATGGCTGCTTTAAAATTTATGTTTCATTATGAAAGTTTTTACATGTTTTTAAAGAATCTGAATTAAATCGAATTTATTCGAATTCGATTCGAAATCGAATTTATTCGAATTCGATTCGAATTCGAATTTTTAATCGAATACGAATCGAATACGAATTGGGTTTTTTATTTGAATACGAATTCGAATCGAATTTGGTAGGTTTTAATCGAATTCGAATCGAATACGAATTCAAGGAAAAATAAAAATTATTCGAACAATTCGATTCGAATAATTCGAAAATTCGATATTCGATGAACACCCCTACGCCCCTTGGACCCTGCTCTCAGGGGCGCTGCCCCCGGACCCCCGCCAAGATCGTAAAACGCAATGACTAAATCAAAAACCCAGATCTAAAAATGAAATTAAAGAATTTCTTACATGGATCGAAGCCGATTTCTTTAACGATTGACGAAATTTGAATGATAGAAACACTTATCAGCAATCGAATCGAACGGATCGAGTGATTATCTTAAAAATCACGGGAAAAAATGAGATATTGTATGAAATTAAACTGGGTTTCTTCAGAAAAGCTGAAGAATACGTTGATCGGGTGTTTGAATATTTGATTGGTGACGAAAATCGCACTATAATGTAGTGATTATTGAGATAGAAAGTGAAGAAATGGTTGAAGATGGTGGGTTTTGAAGTTACTGGGTAGAAGAAGGAAGAAGAAAGGATAAAATTGACTAAAATACCCTTCCTCTTTATTTTAAATTTTGCCACATGTCCTAATCCTATTGCTTCCTATCCTTCCTAGCCAAAATAAACTTCCTATTTGATCCTCACCCAACATAAATAATCTAAAAAAGTGTTTGGATGAAAAAATGATTATATGCCTTCAAAACGCAGTTTTGAAGAAGCACTGCCTTTAAAACGCAGTTTTGAAGAAGCATGTATCTACATGCTACGCAAAATCTATTTTAAAAAGGCAAAATCTATTTTGAAAACGCAACACCAAACACCATGCAAACACCCCCTGAATATCTGAAGTCGTTAACCACCATGTAACATTTATCCGTCGAACATTTCTCCGGCAACTTTACTCACTCTCCGGCGATGAAAACCCTAATTTCAAACCCTAAATTCATCTCCAGCTTCCCATCACTTCCTCACAACAATCACACATTTCTAAACGTCAAAATCACAAAACCCATTCCACCACACCCCTCAACCACGTCCTGTTCATGTTCAACCTCAACCGACCACGGCGGTTGGGCCGATCTCATCTCCACCAGCAACTCAACCGAGTCAACTCACCTCAACAGGCTACTGAGTTCACTTGGAATCGATGAAAAAAAGTACGCATTTGTCTACCTATTTGGTTTTGTTTGTGCTCTAGGGTTTTCTAGGGTTAGGGTTTCATCAATTGTTTTTCCCGCCTGTTTTCTTGTTTTTGCTGTTGGGTTTTCGTTTGGGTTTGTGAATAGGTGGGATTTTAATGAGGTTTTGAGTAATAGTGGGAAGAAAAGCAAGAAGAAGGGGGTGATTAAAGATGAGGAATTTAGGGTTTTGAGTGAGGGTTTGAGGAGTTTAGTGGATTTGTTTGATGGGTTTGGTTTAAAGTTTGGAACTTTAAAGGAAAGTATGAAGAAAGATGTTGAATTCAATAGGGTTAGTAAGAGTGATTTGGTTGGTTATATCGAGAGTGTAGAATCGATTGAACAGGCGATAGTAGAAGCTAAAAGCATGATTGAAGGTTATATGGTGGTTGATGGTAATGATGTATCAAAATCTTTGAATTATAAACCGAGTGATCAGACGAAGAAGCCTGAGGGAAAAGGGTTCGATATCTCGTGGTTGATTGCAGGTTTTCAAGAACGATCATTCGGGTCGAAGGTTAGTAATATGAAAGATACGGTTAAGAGTGATCGGAGTCAAGAAAAAGTCGTGGATCCAGTTGTCCAAGATAAGACGAGGAAATCTGTGAACAGTGAAGATAAGAGTGCGTATAATGATGGTGATGTCAGGGTTAAGGAAACGTATGGAGGGAAAACGATAGGTCGAATGGGTAGAATGACATTGGTTGAGATGGAGGCCGATGCTAAACAAGTTTTTGACACGGATGAGTATGTGTTTAAGGATAATAAAGCGCGGTTTTACGACCAGAGACGGAGTAAGGGATATTATGAGCGAGAGCAACAGGATTACGGTAAATATAACGGAAATAATATGCTTTATGATGACTTGGAGTCAAGTGAATATGAAGGTTATGAAAACGAGAACATATTTGATGAATCTCCGTCTTCAGAGATATCAAGTGATGTGCTTTTCAACGATTATTTAACCGAGGCAAACGGGCTTTTGAAACAAGCCCGAGAGTGGCTAACGAATAGAGGGATTGAAGAAGACACTGAACAAATGTTGTATAAATCGACGGAATTGTTGTCTAAAGCCGTAGACATGAAGCCGATGAGTTTATTGGCTGTGGGCCAGTTGGGAAACACTTATCTTCTTCATGGAGAGTTGAAACTGAAGTTGAGCCGTAAGTTAAGAGCTTTACTTGCGGAAAGTGACTCCAATGTGATTGGAAGATTAGACGATGAAGTCTCGAATAGGGAAAAGTTTGTTGATTATCTTGTTAATGTTTGTGAAGAGTGTGAAGAACTGTTAGTTAAGGCTGGACGGAAGTACAGGCTGGCGTTGTCGATTGACGGAGATGATATGAGAGCGTTGTATAATTGGGGTCTTGCTCTTTCTTTCAGAGCTCAATTGATAGCTGATATTGGACCTGTAAGCACCGTTAGTCAATATATGAATAAGGAAAAACACATAATAAACATGTTATAACATTAAGGTTTAATGTTCTCAGGAAGCAGCTTTTGATGCTGACAAGGTTTACTTGGCAGCCATTGACAAATTTAATGCAATGATGTCCAGAAGCAATGCTCATACACCAGATGGTACGATGCACTTTTGTCTTTCAGACATGAACTGTGCTATGCTAATCATGTTTAAAGAAACCATGTTATGGGCTTATGGCAATCAAAACAACCGCAATAGGGCATACGTTGGATTAGGGGTGTTCATAAACCGTTGCAACCGACCAGACCATTAAACTAACGGTTTGAAGCAAGTCGGCTGGTTATACGGTCTGGTTCACAGTTTGGTTTTGGTGGGTTGGCGGTTTAACGGTCTGGCCAGACAGTTTGGAACTTGGAACCGGTCGTGTAAGCCGAATGGGCCGTTTAACCTTTTCTATTTATTTTTGGCACTTTGTAACACATTTAGTCCCCAGCTTTTTTCCAAAAGTACATGGATGGTCCCTGCGGTTTGCACTTTGTAACGCATTTATTCCCAAACTTGGACATGCTAAAACCTTTAGATTGTTGGCTGGGGACTAAATGTGTTACAAAATCTAAAATTTTGGTAAATCACAGGGACCATCTGTGTACTTTACTCGCTTTTTTTTTTATTTTTCAAAATCGTTACTAGGTATGAAAAATTTTAAAACAATAAAGACGTTTAACAAAATATAATACGCATGCATAACTACCAAAATCCAAAATTTTGGTAAACCACAGGGACCATCCGTGTACTTTTAGAAAGCTAAGGACCAAATCCAAAATTTTGGTAAATCACAGGGACCATCCGTGTACTTCACTCAAAAGAATTCTTTTACAAACTGCCAAACTGAATCGTTAAACCGCTCAACCCGACTAATTTGGTTTTCATTTCCCGAAACCGTACCCCTAAAATTGTTGTCAAAACCGGCTGAACTGGAACGTGAACACCCATCATTAATGCTTCTTTATATTGAATAACTTCAGCATGACTATATAAGCAGAACCTGAAACACACCCTTAGCCTTTGCTCTTTTTTTGACGTAAAAGTGCCGGTTTGCAGCTCTTTTCAGATGGGGCGTTGCATTACAACAAAGATCACGTCTAAGAACAAGAAACTATAGAGAGAAAGTGAAGTTATTAAGTCAAGCTAAAAGGCTTTATGAGGATGCACTTCTCATGGACTCCAATAATCCGCAGGTAAAACAAGCTCTAATGACTTGTGAATCTGAATTAAGGTACAAGAATCGATTTTGACCCAAAAGTCAACTGCTTCTGCCGAATTTGGCAAAAGGGTGCAATTTTCCTTCACGTATTAAACCGATTTATAGCATTTAGAATAAATTTCATTCTAGAGTGATGATATACATAGCAGATGTGCAGCAACGAGTCAATGACTCATAATTGGTGCATGAACATTGTACGTTACTTTTGATTCGGATATGTTGTCCTCGGAAGAAGGCATGACTTTTGTCGAACTTCCAAACAGTGTAACATTTAAAAGTTCAAAATGTTGTTGGTAATAATAAATTGATCTTGTTATTGTTACTTACTAGCCTGCTGCTTTCACAAGTTGATATGAATATGACCCGTTCAACTTTAAAATTTTATTTTATTTTATTTCTGCAAATTAATACTATAATATGTAAATAATAAAAAAATTAATGTATATAAATTAATTATTTTTAAAATATCAAACTTTATACTCATTTGCCTTCTTTCTTTTGATTTTGGCGTAAAGTACCCAATTAATTTAAGTTAAAACTATCAAATATAAAAAAATAAATGGGTTAAATGGGTCAACCTAGGACTCGTACATGTCAACCTGAACACAACTCATTAGCTAAATGTGTGTTGTCGGTTGACCCGGGCCCGTTTAGTCTAAACCCAAGTTTGGGTTTGCGCCATGTCAAAAATCACGATATGTTAAAGTACGAGTAAACTATATAAAGAAACCACAATACAATGTGCTAATCGTTTAATATGAATATATGATGATGATAACCGAAACCTTGTTTTATTGTATCCATGTATTCTATACCCCGCGTTTATTACATGAACCAACAATGCTCCTAAATTGCGCAAAATGTCTGTAAACGTCACAATTCCTACCAAACCATAATCCTCTATAAACACCCAAGCATGGCTAACACGATGAGCAATCTTCTTAACTGTAAAAGCCTGATAAGTGTTCCTTGAGTTGCAAACAATCGCTTATGACCGCCTGTAACTCCGTCCCACCATTCTCTCCTGATCCAGATTCCTGATCTGAACTTGTAGATGAGGAAGAAGATCAAATGTTATGATAATCATCCTTCAAATTTAACATGGCGGTCATGTATCCCTCTTGCAACCTTGGTCTGACCAAGTGGACCAAATCCTCAAGACGAGCCACTATAGTCGAGGTAAACCTTGAGATCTCCGGTGGACAGGATGGTGATGGTTTCACCTGTTGGTATTTAATGTGCTGTCTTGGTTAACCACTGCCATAGAGGTTTGGTTCAAAATTCAAATGATGATCAAGGGCAATGCAGAAAAAGCAGGGTCATCATATGGATGATTGGATGGTTGGTGTCTTCATTGGTTTGGGTGACAATGAGTTTGGATCAGTTTCTGGCTGTACCTAATGGGTTGTGTTTAGGTCAACCTTCACCGTTGACTTGCTTAATTCTATACTTCTTTTTTAGAAAGTGTTTTTATGATATATGTTAAGAAAATTGAGTATTATATCAGAAAGTTTAAAAAAATAACATAAAGATAAAATGAGCATCAATTTTGATAGTACATTTGTATTTTTGTATGCCTGTAAATTTAGAATATTTAGATGAAAATAAAAAAGGTAAAATAAAATTTTGGGTTGGATGTATCATGTTTGTATGGTGAAATCTTGTGAGGTTCAGGTTCATATATGTAGCATGATTTTCAAGTTGTGTCTAAATTTCGGGTTTAACCTATGTATATGCAAACACGATAACACGCCTAAAAGTCACTTATGATGTTAAAAGAATCACTTAAAAAGTAATTATATATCAAAAAATAACAATTTGTATTTAACATTTTTATCATCTAAAATTACATTCTTTTAACAGAGACATGTAAACGGTAATGAAGATTAATATTTAAACGGTCAGTAAATTTATAGTTTCCGTGTATAACTTTTATTGTAAATATCACAACTTAGACATGTATCCGTGTATAACTTTTATAGTAAATATTATAAGTTAGACGTGTATATTAGGATTAAATATAATTTTTTGTTAAATCAATATAATTTTTATAGTGCATATGTTCAATATCTTTTTCTATATATTAAAGATAAATAGTTTGAATAAATAAAAATTAGAAGAAACAATAAAAAAAAGGTCCTACCGGGAGTCGAACCCAGGTCGCTGGATTCAAAGTCCAGAGTGATAACCACTACACCATAGAACCAATTTGTTCATACACTCCTTCACACGGGATTAAATATGAACAAACTCAACAAAAGAAACCAAACAAGAACATACGCAGTTCTAGAAAATAAAAGATGAAGAGGTATGATCCCAAAAAACCGAGCAGACCATTCAGGTCGCGCGCTGTACCATACTCCTTACTCAAAAAGCTGATTAATCCATAGATCTCGCGCGGGCTACTTACATAGAACCCGAGCCTCGCGCGAGACCCAAACAAGAGATAACATCAGTTTTTACACTTAGTATTCTGAATAAGAGCCCTCAACTCCTACAACCTTGCGCGGGATAGTTACGTGCACAACAAGGGTCGCGCAAGAGTTACGGCGCAGGGCCACTTCAGAAAGTACCAAAGGTACGAGTGGCAGAAGAACGAGCCAATCAGCGTCCATCAGGCTGTGCTTTATGCGTGCTCCACGACTAACAGTTGTGCAGGAGACAGAGAGTACACAAGGACGCCTACGTGACACCAATCAGGGGGCGGCGACAACTGCCCCATGATCTCCACTCACCTGCTGATGGCAGAAGTACAACAAGGCCGACAACTCGAACACGTGGCTCCAATCAAGGTGCGCCAGCACTGGAGAGTTTCTAGAAACCACTAACGGTCGATACCGGTGAGACAAAGAGAATATTCCTCGTTGTTGCCTTCCGGCCCAAGGCCCATCAGCCCATCTCCTCCTACACCACTCCGGCTATAAATAGAGACCTCCATACTCAGGTAAAACATTCCGTTCTCTCTACTCTCATTCTTAACACACACTTTATTATCCTCAAAACGGTTACTTATTCTCACGCTGGAGTCTGGTTAAGAGGGAAACCCCCCATATTCCCCTCTTAACGAGCTAACGGTGTTGCTGTTTTGCAGGAAGATCGGATCATATTTGAGCTCGGGAAAGATTAAGAAGATTAACCCTCATGTTTGAAACATAAACCCAACTAATAACCTAAAATTAGTTACGTGTTTCTTCAAAAGATATATTTATTCTGTAACATAAACCAATTCTTTTTGTTAATTACACGTTTTAATAACATAATTTACAAATGATGTTTATGCTGGTAATTATTATTAACAATAAACATTTTTTGGTAATACATTATGATTATGGTTTCCAACTGTTCGAGTAAAAGTTATTATTATAAGGGTTAGGATCAAATACAAAGGATAAAATAAATAAGAAGTGTAAGAAGGATTCTAGTCCATTGATCTTAGATTTGAAGGGTTGAGATTGTTTGTAGGGAAAAGAAGATAATAGAAGGGCATAAAAGGAATCTTATATTTATGGATTTTCTCTCTCCACATGCAAGGCACATGCCAATTCCCCCATCGATTTAAAACGACCATAACTTTTTCATACGACATTTTTTTTCAAAAAAAATTTCACCATAATAACGAGCGTTTTTTTTATCTTTAATATGAGTACCATATTATCATATAAAAATAAAATAAAAATTTTCATTTTTACTGGGTTTTTTGGCATTGTGTTAAAGGTTCAGGTCATTGTGTCTTTTAACTGAGTTTTGGTCAGTAGAGTTTCTATACATTGTGTTATTATCAAAACCTATAACACAATGTTAATTTGAGTTCTATCCATTGCGTTTTTATAAAAACCTATAACACAATATATGACACAATGAAGATTTTGTTATATCTGGGTTTTCTATAAATTGTGTTATTAGTTCAGGTCATTGTGTTTAATATGTTATTCATTGTGTTTTAATATATTGTCCATTGTGTTTTAATAATTTGTTCAATTTTTTTATTATCTTGTTCATTGTGTTTTGGTTTGTTATGTATTGTGTTTTTAGTTTGTTTTTCATTGTGTCTTCATCTGCTCTCCATTGTGTCTTTTATCTGCTGTCATTAATTGTGTCTTTTATCTGTTGTCATCAATTGTGTTTTTATTTAGTCTTCTTATTGTGTTATATGTTATCGCCATTGTGTTATACGTTATGGTAATTGTGTTTTAGTATGTTGTCTATTGTGTCTTTATCTGTTGTCATTGATTGTGTTTTTATTCTAATTTACATTGTGTTTTATATCATGTCCATTGTGTAATATGTTATTCATTGTGTTTTAATATGTTGTCCATTGTGGTTTAATAATTTGTTCAATTTTTTTATTATCTTGTTCATTGTGTTTTAGTTTGTTATGTATTGTGTTTTTAGTTTGTTTTTCATTGTGTCTTCATCTGCTCTCCATTGTGTCTTTTATTTGCTGTCATTAATTGTGTCTTTTATCTGTTGTCATCAATTGTGTTTTTATTTAGTCTGATTCTTATTGTGTTATACGTTATGTTCATTGTGTTTTAGTATGTTGTCTATTGTGTCTTTATCTGTTGTCATTGATTGTGTTTTTAATCTAATTTACATTGTGTTTTACATCATGTCCATTGTGTAATATGTTATTCATTGTGTTTTAATATATTGTCCATTGTGGTTTAATAATTTGTTCAATTTTTTTATTATCTTGTTCATTGTGTTTTAGTTTGTTAAGTATTGTGTTTTTAGTTTGTTTTTCATTGTGTCTTCATCTGCTCTCCATTGTGTCTTTTATTTGCTGTCATTAATTGTGTCTTTTATCTGTTGTCATCAATTGTGTTTTTATTTAGTCTGATTCTTATTGTGTTATATGTTATCGTCATTGTGTTATACGTTATGTTCATTGTGTTTTAGTATGTTGTCCATTGTGTCTTTATCTGTTGTCATTGATTGTGCTTTTAATCTAATTTACATTGTGTTTTACATCACGTCCATTGTGTAATATGCAACTGGGTTTTTGAAATTTTTTTGAAAAATACAACAATATGGTATTCATATTAAAGATAAAAAAACGCTCGATTTTATGGTATATTTTTTTTTTTAAAACAAATGATGTATAAAAAAGTTACGGACGTTTAAAAGTTATGGGGGAAATAGCATGTGACTTGCATGTGCATATTCTCTTTCCTCTTGTAGACAAAATTACCCTTTCCATTTAATTACTCATAGGACACTTGTCACTCTCTGGTGCCTTCTCACCCTTCTTATTTTTAAATCTTTTGTATTATAACTCAACCCATTATTATAATAATAGTTCATAACATGTAATGGCCTTTATTAATATCTTTATTCTTGGTGTTTAAAACTAACAAATTAAAACATTGTTATTATCTACAAAATGCGTGAATTTTTTTAAATACTAAACACCTCATATACATAAATAAAGCTCGCTAGACTTTTAAAGCCTAAATGCCTCACCTTTTTAAACCAAGAGTACAAAATGACCATATGCCTATTATTATATTATATTAAATTTTTCCCATATTATATTATATTATATTATATCATATCATATCATATCTATTATATCAAATTATATTATATTATATTATATATCAAATTACATCATATTAGCTACAAGTAGGTTATTCCTTTTTATTTTGGTCATCAAATTTTGTTCTTTTTCCACTTTAACCACATATATGTGCTATAGTGAGGTATTTCCTTATTATTTTGTTCAACAAAACTTTTTCTTTTTTCACTTTAATCATTTGAAACCTAGGCATATTTTATTTTATTTTTATAAACCAAATATTTATTTTATTTTTATAAACCAAATAGGAAATATAACTAATTCATAATTTTATACTTAAATATTTTATGTATTTTTTTTAATATGATAAACAAGTTGTTTGTTATATTTTCTATATTTTTTTACTTTTAGAATGATTATAGTTTTATCTTTTTTTTAATAAATTTATTTATTAATTGTAATAAATTTAGATATGCCACGGTTTTACTCGAGTTTATCCTAAATTACGTCCTAAATTAAACTCAATTCCCCAGTTTTATCCTTTTTATTTACTGCCGGCCACAACCGTGCGGGGTTGTGGTAGTGGTTGTTGTAGGTTGGTAATTTCCGGTGTGTCAGATCGCAACACCACGTCACCAATTTTTTCTTCTATGTGTTATATTTTATTTCATTTTTGGTTGTTTTACATGACATTTATATTTTGCAGCTTTGTACTAATCTTTAACGTTTAGTTCTGTAGGTCCGTTTGCGGATCGCCGGACAACTACGAGATCTTGTTTCGAATACTGTAACGAGTGCGGAATCCACGTTACGATACAAACCGAGCGAGAGATAAACACAACACAAAGATATAACGTTTAACGGTTGTATATTGATATCGACATAGTTTCGTTACAGAAAGATATTACAATGAAACACACAAATGAAACTCTCAGTTCTCTCTCTGGTCTCACTGTGTTCTCTACTTGTTTATATAGGCAACCAGTCACAACTTCGACGAAACTCAAAGGGTTCTCGGCGAAACTCCAATATTGACGAAACTTAGGGAGGTTTCGTCGATGAGTATGACGAAACCTGGAGGACCTTGACGAAACTTGAAAGTCGACGAAACTCATAAAGGTTTCGTCGACATGCATGCTGACATAATGAAGGTTTCGGCCCAAGTAAGTTTTGGCCCAAGTAAGTTTTGGCCCAATGAAGTTTCGACCCAGCAGACTATACTTTACGTACATGAATTCTCAAACATTCAGATTGTAAAGATTAGTCAAACATGTGACATCATCATGATGATGTCATGGAGATTTGTCGGCGGGAATTGGTTCGCGGCTCTCCGTGCTTCGCGTGTTGAACTCTGGGGCGCACGACGGAGGAATGTCGTGACGTCGGGCTTGAGCCGAACCTAACCGAGTCGAACCGAACCGAGTCGCGTCCACATAATATGTATCAACAAACTCCCCCTTGGACGCTACTCGTGAGGTTTGTCTTCCATGTCGGAGGATCTTCAAAGTCTTCACGCGTCGTAAGTAGAAAGTGTATCAACAAACTCCCTTTTTCATTTAGGAAGTGTGTTAACAAACTCCCCTTAAGATAAGCTCTCCTTTGAGTTATGCTCGTAAATCTTTTGATCTTCAATTCTTTAGATCCTTGTGGTGTTGATGAGTGATCAACTGCAACCCGATCATCTTGATCTTCTGATTGCATCAACGTCGTGTCTTCACTTTACGGCTTGTCATCTGACACATTCTCTTCACTTTAGCTGGTTCGAATGCAACATCTGCACACGCAACAGAGCTAAAAACGTAATGAGAACAAGCGCTTGGAATATAGTCAAATTAATCAAACGACACATATGAGACCAACTCTCAATCAAACACCGACCGACAACAGTTTGAAAGTTTAAAAATTGATCAATTTTAATCCTTTAACTTTCAAATCTTGTTAACTTCAAACGATTATGAAGATGCAATTGTTTTCCGGCTTACAATCAGGATTTTGGGTAGGATAGACTCGAGTTCCAACATCGGTCAATCTAAAATAAAATGGAAATAAAATCTTTTTGGATTTTATAAAGTTTATATTAAAACACACCTAAAATCTTTTTGGTATTTTTCATTTTTCAAATGTAAAGACGGAAAGCAATAAATAAATATATATAGAGATGCAGAAACTAAGAAATGTAAATAAATATTTACAAACAATCTTTTTGCGAGTTTCGAGGGTAAGAGAATCATATCAGTGTACGGTCACGCCAAAACGCTCTTGTTGTTCAATTAGTTAACATTTAAATAAGCATCCTATAACCATTATCGGTATTGTTCTCCACATAAGCTCAACTTATCAGATGTAATCATGTTTAGGGGATACGTTAAGGTATTATTTATACTTACCGACCGGTGTTCATCCACACACGACACATTCCCGTATCAAGGTATGCACGAGAGTTCATCTTACCGGTGAGTATACCGTTTATCATCTGTTTTGACGTATATGAAAATGTGAGATACTCACTTATGTTGGATTGAAAACAAGCCCTATGTGATATAATCACTTATTGATGAGGAACTTGATTTTCAGATGCATGAGGGCACAGGAGCAAGTCCGTGAACAGGTCAGTACTAACGTACAACAAAGAGACGAACTTGACTCCCGGATAAATATGATATTTTATCACTTATTTTGTTTGGACATGTGATTGTTGATCATTTATTGAGGTCGAATGCAGTATGTACACATATGTATGGTATCATGGAAGATCTAGACTTCGTCTCCGTTATTTTTCGGTAAAAGATACAACCATGATACCCAGATGATAAGACAGCAAAAAGACCGAATATCTCAGAACCTCGGGAATCTCTCAAACGAAATTTCGGTACTAAGACCATATGCCAATGAGTGGTTCCCACCTGGTCTTCATTCGATTAAGGTTTATATCACCCTGGACACTTTAAAATGATTGTGAGCCTACCGATACATCTTATATAGATCTGCTTATCGTTTTTCATTTAAGGTTTAAAGAGGTTTGGACAGACCACTGATGTACTATCATTTTCTCTTTTGCTCGCCAGGAAACTCATTTTTGTTTTTCTATTGTTTTTTGTGTTTTTGAAAATTTTTGATGTTTTTGAATTTTTAAATTTGGATTTACTCCCCCTAAAATCAACAAACTATGATAAATTTTAAAAACAGAAAGGTATTTACAAAAACGATTTCCCGATGTCAGATTAACTCATGTTTTACATTAATGCCGTTTACCAAAATTAATTTTAATCAGAATTGATTTATCGAATTTTGGAAAAATCAGTTGGCACATTGGTAATCGGTGTGGACCATGACAACATTGACGAGTTTCATAGTGAAACAATCACGTGTGAGGTGATATTCGAGTTCAACGTGTCAGGTAAAAGAGTGTTGTACGAGATGATATAATTCATAAAGCAACTTAAATATTGTCAAGTATAGGAGAGATTAGAAATTCAAAACCGTATCCTGCAACTGCTTCGTGCATTGCAAGGAATCTGAGTGCTCTCCCAAACTGGATATCCACCCGGTGTGGACTTCAAGGACGATTATGCAGCTACTTCAATAAACCGAGAAATCCTTTCACAGCAACAAGATCAGAAACCTTTGGGTCCGGCTGGTCTTCCACATTGCACCAGCGAAGGTCTTTGACTTTCTCTTTGAGAAGTAGTGAGCGGTTGTTCAATCCATGCCAAGGCATCCGCACACCCGGTTGGTTTGTTCAACAAACACATTCTCTACAATCACACCGCGAAGAAATGTACACTGCACGTTCATCTTGTTGATTTTGAACATCAGACGTGCTGCAGGTGCGTGCATTTTGATTGAATCTATCCTGGGGTGTAACAACCCGCACTTTCGTGCGTTGTTACCACTCGATATACTTGTTACGCCTAGCACCAGAGATTCCGATCATAATGTAACCATATCGTATATATCGCTATTCGAAGGATAATCGCATATTTTCGAAATACAATATCACTATACTACACTATTATCACACTAACACTCACGGAGACATTGAGTGAGGACCTATTCTACCCTCCTCAGTGGCCGTGATGTGTCAAACGTAAACAATTAACGCTAACAAGGACTCTTGGATGAGTGCTGTAGCTCCAGTCGTCATGACGATGATGACAATACGAGTAAACGGTACCCCGTCAGTTTTTGTGGCACTACACGAAATAACGTTCACGATGACATCAAGAAAAGACCTATACTACCCTCATTGATGGCCGCGAAACGTCGCTAATAATCGCATACTCGAATCGGAAACCAATTGTTAATTATCGAAACTTTGGATTATGGATACGTAAATACGACCCCTCGTGATACAACAACAACAACCATACCCAGTAATATACATATATATAATAATAACAATATAATGATAATATAAATTAATTATGGGAAGTACGCACTTCGAAAACTATCAAAACGATAAAAAACGGAGAAGTCCAACGCGTCAGGATAGCCATCCGGACAGATGGGCCATCCGCACGGATGGGCCATCCGGACGGATGGGCAATCCGGGCCAGAACACCCTTCTTCTCCTCTGTGGCCTATAAATACCATGTCACGTCACTTGAACAGTGATGTGACAGCTCCTACTCGACCAAACACGCTCCAAGACCCTCTTCTCCCGATTCCTCGCGATTTCGGTAAGATTTCAACCTAGAAACTTGTACTTCTACAATCTACACTCAATTTTACATCGTTCTATCTTTTAAAACCCAGATTCTAACCGTGAAATCTGCGGATTTGAGGCGTTTTGAGGTGATGTCACCAAGAGTTCTTATGAACTTCAAGTTGGGGTCTCATTTCACTATAAACGACTCAGATCCGGGTGATTTCCACATGTTTTAATGACAAATCTAACCTAAATCTGTGCGATTTCGAGTTAACCATGAAAAACCATCAAGAACTACCAGATCTGATGGAACGGGGTGATTCCCGGCCGTTAGAACGGGTCGGGACTGATGAAATTTCAAGGGTTAGTGCGAAATTACACTACCCTAGTAAAAACGAACGTATTCCTTCCGTTAAACACCCGGAAACAGTGTTCAGAGTGCGAAACAGACGTGACAAGTCCGCACGGATGACATGTCAGTCCGCACGGATGACATGTCAGTCCGCACGGATGACACTTGTCTGCACGGATGACACTTGTCCGCATGGATCACTCCTATTCGAACGAATGACAAACCGCACGAGTCAGCAACTAATCCGATCGGGTAGTCTGTCATCCGACCGGATGACAGCCATCCGACTCAAGTCCATATGCCATCCGACCGGATGAGCCCATCCGAATGGGTGAGCACCATCCGACCAGATGACTGACTTTTCAATGCTAATCTCGCCTAACCGTACATCGTTTACTATAACCTTCAATGATTAACGCAGACGCACTCGCAACCGACCCAAACAAGTTGTATTCCCGCTAAATACGCACTGTGAGTATACTTGACCCCTTTTTAATCGCAATTTGGGTGTAACATACGTTTCTAACAAATCGAACTTATCAAACGAATTATTCAATCAATAGAATTATCACTTGCGAATAACTGTTATGCATAGATATACGTGATGCTAGTTGCATATGTGCTAGGGCTTATACTCGCGACGTCCCACCACGACTAGTATAGTACTATTGCGCCCGACGGGGTCTAGTTATGCCATCGTACATTCGAGCATCGAGGACTTAGTTGGTAGTATCAGTTTTGTGAGTATATATGTCGTGTATTACGTTTATGCATGTGGAAATTCGCAGCACTTTAATCTATTATGCTATACTTATCAAACCTGTATACTCGCCAATACTTTTGTATTGACAAATATTTTAATGTATGTTGCAGGTTAAATCGCAGACTATATCAAATCAAGCTAGGAGGTCTAGAAACTCAACTAAAAATCTAGGTTGTCGGATTTGTATTGTTCGAGAGAACAAGAAATCTGTGATAACTTATGTGATTGTATTGTTTGTTAGTATGGGATAACGAATGTATTAAATATTATCGCAATATAGTTGTTATGGATTCTCTTGAGCAATCTGATTCGCCTAGTGCCGCGCCCCGATGATTCCGCCATCGGTTGGGGTGTGACAGATTGGTATCAGAGCCATAACTATAGGGAATTAGGTCAGACTCGACCTAGTCCGGGTCGACGTCTTAGAAATTGACCTAGTCTATAGTCTAAGTACCAACAGGCCGACTCGTACGAACCCAGTGGGGTTTGTATCGGGCTTACTTGATACTCTCGATCGAAATTGCTAAAAGCTACAACTTTGTGTGAACACCGCATACTACAACTTCACGCGAAGAAGCCTTTCCTAAGGCTGAAATACTACTTAGCCTTTCCTAAGGCCGACACAATACACACGTTTTCGAAAATACTCGCATAACGAAACCGAGCGATCCAGTCGAGATCAGGCGTGAAAACCAAGAACTCTCGATAGGATTGCTCACTCAGCGCATTTTTCTAGCACGAGAACCTTTCATTGAGTTAGGAGTGACATCCACATCTCGACGAAAGCCTCCATTTCGAAATCTAGTGGAACTCACGAATTTATTCGAAGAGCATAACCACAATTAGGAACGAAACTGTTAAGACAGGGGTGAAACCCGTACCTTAATAAGTCGTTCCACTCTCTAAATTGGTTTTCAAAAGCTCTCACCAAGGACTCGACTATCATGATAACTCGAGCCACGTGATGACTAGGAAAACGAATGCCATGAGTTGCATCCCAGTGGAAGCATGGAGTCTTCTAGGTCAACACGTGCGCACGAGCTTGTTAAATATAGTTGGGTTACCTTGGGTAGTCGACGCCTAAACACCCAAGGCACTCTATCATACGACCTGCCAATCTTACAACTGGTTGGAAACTTATTTACGTTTTGAGACTTTACGCCTTATCGATTTCTTGATTTAACGATTTTCACTCCCTACTTTATAAACGCACAATTCGCACAGCCATCACAATCTAAAACGAAACCTGAAGGTTCGAAACAAAACAAATGCATAATCTATCGCATTCGCTCTCGTTATCTCACCTCAGCGCGACCTCGCATATTCTACACCGACCCGTATGTGTATGAATACAAATTTCAGTTATATATATACGTATAAACAACAAGTCATTGTGTGAGAACTTAGGAAATTCGTGCCTCCTATGTGATTCGTATTACTACTATACTATCGCACCAAGTTTTGAATGCGCTCAATCGCATCGCAAAACTCAAAAATCATTATGATCGAATCTCATTCCTAGTCTCTTCCTGTCTAGATGCCTTCCAACGATTCTACCTCGAAACGAGTAGCTAGGAGGAGAGCCAAACGAAGTGCCAATAAGAGGATTGCATCACTTGTGACTAAGGAAGTGAGAAAGCTTATTCCTCGGATTGCCGCTCAAGTGCACTCTTTCAGCAACTCTCGAGCCTCGGAAGACTCCAAGACGGAAGCGCCGCAATCTGCTTTTCTCTACAAGCACTTCAAAGCCTGTGAACCAATGGAGTTCACGGGTGAAGGAGGTGCGACTCAATTACTCCAGTGGTTCGATTCTATCGAAGTTACCCTTCGTCAAAGCGGGTTTCCCGATAGTTTCCGTACTACTTGCGCTACCGGAGTGCTTCACTCACGAGCACTCGACTGGTGGACCGCCGAACGTAACAAACGTGGGATCTCCGCAGCTTATGCTCTCTCTTGGAATGAGCTGAAAGAGCTCATGAAGAAAGAGTACTGTCCCCCTCACGAAATCCAGAAGCTAGAAAACGAGTTTTGGGAAATCAAGCAAGCAAAAGGTGACAATGCTGGCTACACCGCAAGGTTTAAACAGCTTAGCATAATCTGCCCAGGCCAGGTCAACACTTCGGAAAAGGCCATCGCGAAGTACATTCGTGGCTTGCCTGAGTGTGTGGGTGATTTTGTCGAAGCTGCAAGACCTGCTACCACCGAAGAAGCCTATCGCTTAGCCGCAGAAATCAACAACAAACGACTCATGGAAGGGTTTTTCTCCAAGAATCCTGTCAAGCAAGCTCATCAAGCAATCACTAGTAATCCTTCAGGCAAACATGTTGACGAATCTTCTGATGAATCTTCTGACGAATCTTCTGAAAAATCTGCTGGCGATTCTTCTAATGGATCAGCTAACGATTCTCCTGACGAATCTGCTAACGATTCTTCGGACGAATCCGCTGCCGATTCTTCTGACAAATCTGCCGATGGATCTTCCGACAAATCGGCCAAAGACTCTGCAAGTGAGCCTTCAGACGAATCTTCCAACGACGACACTTATTTGCAAGACACCGACAAACCCAGCCGCAAGCGAAAGACTTCAAGCCCGAGCTCATCAACAACCAAACTACTGCAACCGGAACCTCTTCGAACAGTTCCGATGTTTCCAAAACGAGCCTACACTGGAGCTCATCCTCAGTGTTACTCGTGTACCTATCATCATCCAGTTGGGGCTGACTGTCGCTATTGCAATAACTGCAACCGTTACGGTCACTTCACCCGCAACTGCCGCATCGAACCGTGAACTTGAGTACAACAACAACAACTCCAGCAAATGTCTTCAGCATCAGACATCTAGCAAGCGTAGGATGAAGTTGTAATGACACGATTTTCGGCGTTAATTTCTAAGTTTTGAACCTACTCTATTACTCGATGTTGCCACTATGTGTAATGATAACTCTCGCTCTCGTGTTCTCTTTCACTCTCTAGACGTCACACTTAGACTAGATTCACACACATACTATATACAATGTCACGAAATAATATGTTTTACCCTCACTACACTCTTAGAACGAGGTACGATAAACGTGCAAGGAACGACTAATCACGGGTGCACACGGGATTATTTGGGTCAGTGCACGGTGATCGTAGTGAATTCTAAAGGTGCCATAGCGTCTTGACAAAAGGTGACACCAAAACACGGGATGAAAGTAGTAGGGGTCGGGCAAGGTGTGCTTTATCATACTACCGAAGTTCCGTGAAGAAGGTGCCACGTGGAGTTGAACGTTATTAGACCTATTATACTATTGTGATTATTTTCAACACACTACATTTAATCGCAAGGCGTAACAACTAAATCGCATCATCGCAAGACTTGTCGTAAGTCTGCAAACGCAATGCAATCGCCTCATCGATGGACTCTGGAGAGTCTACCTCGCAGGACAATTGCATCAACGCAAGACTGGTCGTAAGTCTATAGCGATCAATCTCATCAAGCACATTAACGCTCACGATGTAGTCGGGAGAGGACCTATTCTACCCACCTCGATAACCGTGATGCGTCGCAAACGTAACGTTAAGCTTATTCAAAACAAAACTCGACTAATCGCAATCATTTATCATGTGTATCTCGAAATCTCTATCGCTTATTATGTGAATCTTTATCGCCTGCTGTGTATCAATCTATCGCTATACCGTTAGCTGTGATATTCGTGTTAAGTTAGCACATGACCTCGCTTCACGAGATGAAGCTCATATGGTTAAGGCAGGGTGTTTTAGCCATATCAGCGATTTTTCGTGGAAAAAGGCCATGTGGGGTCTAATGTTAGTTAAACTCTGTGGCATTAATCAATCAAATTTGAACCGCATACTTCCATCGCCTGCAACGCAACAGCTGCCGCTTATCGTAATTCGATTATCATCACCATCATTGCTAGTGTTGTGTTTGTATTATTCGTTTAATCACCTAATCGCTGATCGCCTATCGTGTATAATCTCCCGCTTATCGCTCGCTTGGTGTTCATTGCAGTCTGTATGGTATTAAGTACACATGACACCGCTTCACGAGGCAAAGCTAACCTGGTTAAGCATGGTGTTTCGCCATGTTAGCAAACTCCCATGGAAACGTGCCATGTGGGTGTAATGTGGAATCTAATCGAAAACGCGCTATTCGCTTCTCGCTTATCAACTCGCTGGATTAATCTATTCGATCCTATTTTATGCTCGGTCCGACTTTCTATCGATTGGGCCGAGTAAACACAATTCTATCCGAGTCATATCGGCACACCTGACACTGCCTCATGAAACGGAAGTAATATGGGCAAAGCATGGTGGATACGCCGCTGGTACTTCCTATATATAAGTGTTTTAAACATATTAACGAACTTCCGTGGGAAGGTGCCAAGTGGGGCTTGATGCTAAATCACCCTTTTCAAAAGGTTAAAACTGATTTTTATAAAACTTTTATTAAACCCATGGAACAAGTGAAATTCCTCACAATGTGGAGGTAACATCGAATCAGCTTAACTCCACGCTCAAAGGGAGCTTCATGAGTCCAATTTTTCCTTAAAAACCTTTTTCAAGATCAAAAACAAGACTTTCTTGAGATGTTGGTTCAACATCGAGTTCAGCTGGAACCCATGTCATAGGAGAGTTTTCGTAACCCTTGTTTTCATCTTCGAATTCCTTAAAATGTTAGAAACTTAAACTTCCTTGCAACATCGGTTAACATCGACTCTGTTAACCGCACGTTAAAAGGAAAATTTTCAAAGATTTTCATCCTAAATTCCTTTTTAAATATCCAAAACGAACGCTTCTTGTAACGTTGGTTAACGATCGACTCAGTTAACTCTACGTCATGAGAAACCTTTCAAATTACAATCGCATCGAACTAACGAATTCTACACAAGACAAGGTACCTTGGAATGCCAACTCGTGGGATTAATACTTTCGTCTTTACGTCGCCTTCTCGCTGTATCGCTATCCATACAAGATCAACCCTTAGAAGTCTACCTATTGGATTAATTTCGGGACGAAATTTCCTAAAGTAGGGGAGACTGTAACAACCCGCACTTTCGTGCGTTGTTACCACTCGATATACTCGTTACGCCTAGCACCAGAGATTCGGATCATAATGTAACCATATCGTATATATCGCTATTCGAAGGATAATCGCATATTTTCGAAATACAATATCACTATACTACACTATTATCACACTAACACTCACGGAGACATTGAGTGAGGACCTATTCTACCCTCCTCAGTGGTCGTGATGTGTCGAACGTAAACAATTAACGCTAACAAGGACTCTTGGATGAGTGTTGTAGCTCCAGTCGTCATGACGATGATGACAATACGAGTAAACGGTACCCCGTCAGTTTTTGTGGCACTACACGAAATAACGTTCACGATGACATCAAGAAAGGACCTATACTACCCTCATTGATGGTCGTGAAACGTCGCTAATAATCGCATACTCGAATCGGAAACCAATTGTTAATTATCGAAACTTTGGATTATGGATACGTAAATACGACCCCTCGTGATATACATATATATAATAATAACAATATAATGATAATATAAATTAATTATGGGAAGTACGCACTTCGAAAACTATCAAAACGATCAAAAACGGAGAAGTCCAACGCGTCAGGATAGCCATCCGGACGGATGGGCAATCCGGGCCAGAACACCCTTCTTCTCCTCTGTGGCCTATAAATACCATGTCACATCACTTGAACAGTGATGTGACAGCTCCTACTCGACCAAACACGCTCCAAGACCCTCTTCTCCCGATTCCTTGCGATTCCGGTAAGATTTCAACCTAGAAACTTGTACTTCTACAATCTACACTCAATTTTACATCGTTCTATCTTTTAAAACCCAGATTCTAACCGTGAAATCTGCGGATTTGAGGCGTTTTGAGGTGATGTCACCAAGAGTTCTTATGAACTTCAAGTTGGGGTCTCATTTCACTATAAACGACTCAGATCCGGGTGATTTCCACATGTTTTAATGACAAATCTCACCTAAATCTGTGCGATTTCGAGTTAACCATGAAAAACCATCAAGAACTACCAGATCTGATGGAACGGGGTGATTCCCGGCCGTTAGAACGGGTCGGGACTGATGAAATTTCAAGGGTTAGTGCGAAATTACACTACCCTAGTAAAAACGAATGTATTCCTTCCGTTAAACACCCGGAAACAGTGTTCAGAGTGCGAAACAGACGTGACAAGTCCGCACGGATGACACTTGTCCGCACGGATGACATGTCAGTCCGCACGGATGACACTTGTCCGCACGGATGACATGTCAGTCCGCACGGATGACACTTGTCCACACGGATCACTCCTATTCGAACGAATGACAAACCGCACGAGTCAGCAACTAATCCGATCGGGTAGTCTGTCATCCGACCGGATGACAGCCATCCGACTCAAGTCCATATGCCATCCGACCGGATGAGCCCATCCGAATGGGTGAGCACCATCCGACCAGATGACTGACTTTTCAATGCTAATCTCGCCTAACCGTACATCGTTTACTATAACCTTCAATGATTAACGCAGACACACTCGCAACCGACCCAAACAAGTTGTATTCCCGCTAAATACTCATTGTGAGTATACTTGACCCCTTTTTAATCGCAATTTGGGTGTAACATACGTTTCTAACAAATCGAACTTATCAAACGAATTATTCAATCAATAGAATTATCACTTGCGAATAACTGTTATGCATAGATATACGTGATGCTAGTTGCATATGTGCTAGGGCTTATACTCGCGACGTCCCACCACGACTAGTATAGTACTATTGCGCCCGACGGGGTCTAGTTATGCCATCGTACATTCAAGCATCGAGGACTTAGTTGGTAGTATCAGTTTTGTGAGTATATATATCGTGTATTACGTTTATGCATGTGGAAATTCGCAGCACTTTTAATCTATTATGCTATACTTATCAAACCTGTATACTCGCCAATACTTTTGTATTGACAAATATTTTAACGTATGTTGCAGGTTAAATCGCAGACTATATCAAATCAAGCTAGGAGGTCTAGAAACTCAACTAAAAATCTAGGTTGTCGGATTTGTATTGTTCGAGAGAACAAGAAATCTGTGATAACTTATGTGATTGTATTGTTTGTTAGTATGGGATAACGAATGTATTAAATATTATCGCAATATAGTTGTTATGGATTCTCTTGAGCAATCTGATTCGCCTAGTGCCGCGCCCCGATGATTCCGCCATCGGTTGGGGTGTGACATGGGGACCCGATCAAAGCCTTTAACAATCAAACTTTAGAATAATTTTCATTTTGTCGAAGCTTTCAATTTCTTTCATCAGACATTCTTTCACCATCATATTCTTTTTTTTCTTTTTCTCTCTCCATCAAAGGCAACAACTCCTAGAGGTAACGATATTTCAGAGCCTTATGTCGCCAATCTTGTGCATGGACACTCCGCTATCAACAATCCGATGACTATCGATAGTTCCTCCTGGAACATCCTGCACACTCATTCAGAGATTAGTTGGAGAGGGGGACCCAAGCCTTCATATACTTGGGTCGTCCGTCATCATTGAGGATTGTGACTTCGATTTCCTGATGATTCGGAATAGATTGAGCTCCCCCTGAAACAGTTACCGTTTTTGGTTTCCAAATTTGTTTATGTTTTTCATGTTTAACATCTGATTTAACAGATTTTGTTTGGATAACCTCCGGTTTTAACGCCTTTTCAACTTCTTTTCGTTGTTTCTTTTTCTGTTTCACTTCTCGTTGTTTAACAAGACGAGGGTCCTGTTTTGGTGAAACAGATCTTTTATAGTAACTGTTACTACGGGGGGCATTAACTTTTGCCTTTCCTTTTGTAAGATATGGACAGTTCTTGACAATGTGTCCATACTCACAGCATTCAAAGCATGATCTCCGCTCAACAAACCTCAGAGTATCATAACTGTAAGTGCTTGATGATGAACTGTTTTGACGGTTTCTTTTCAAAATTTTAACTTGTTTAACAAAGTCCATGTTGGATTTGTTTTCAAAAGTTTCAATTTTATCAGTCCCTCTGGATTTCACGAAGTTGATCTTCTGAACCTTTTTCTTGTAACGAGCTCCCTTTGTTTCAAATTTTGATTGAGAAACGTTAGGCTTTTGAGCTCGCCTTTCTGGTTGTTTACCCCTAGCAACAATAGGTTGTTGCTTTGTCGGTTGTTTTTGTTTTCCAAATTGTTTTCTGATTTCATCTTTTGGAATTGGATCACTTTGAGTTACAACAACTCCTGGGATTATTTTTCCCAAAAACTTGCTTGTGTTATCTTCAAAAACTTTATCAATCGAAGATGGATTGACATTTTTGATTGGAAAATCATTATCTGAATAAATTTTAACATCCCCGACCAAAGTATACAACACGTCATTGCTCTTAACAGCAGACACACATTCCTTGTCATCCTTGACATCCTTGACATGATCTATCACTTGTTTGACAACTGATTGAACAGCAGGAGTAGGAGGCTCACAAAGAATTTACTTCTCAATTGGAATATCTACTCCTTTCATTTTATCAAGTGATTTATCCTGATCTCTTACATCTGATTCATCATCAGACGACTCATAGTCCTCAATAATTGGAGCACTTTGATTCATCGATGCTGAAATTTATGTTCCATCAGATGAAGTACTTGAGGAACTGTCCGATTTGAACCCTAGGCCTGTAGTGACTTCCTCATAATCGAGGGGCACACTAGGTTCAAAACGTGGCATTTCTTCTTCATCGGGCATTCGAGTATAATTGTGTCTCAAAGGAGGCAGACACTTCTTATACCCTACTCCTTTCTTGTTTCCCTTCAGTTGTTGAGCGTCAATGATGTGATCGAGCACATATCGGGAGTTAGAATAACTCTCCAATTTGAGATTGATTGCATCATGCTCGCATTTGGCAATGGCTAGCTGCCTTTTGATTTCCTCGATGATATTAATGTAATTGTTAATACCAAATTGTTTATTGAAAACAGTTTTGGTCAGTTCGGAAACACTTTTCTTTAAGGTTTCAATTACAGATTTAAAATCCTTTTCGTTTCTAGCTAAAGACATATTTTCCTCTTTGCACTTAGATAGCTCAATAACCAAACTTTGATTATGACTATGAACCTTTTCAGATTCAAGCTTCAAATCTGCACAAGCATTACAAACACTAGGAGCAGGAGTTTCAGATTTTACCTGACTGGTAGAGGCTGAGACATTTGCCATAAAGGCAGTTTGATAAGAAAAAGATCCGTCTTCTGAGAAAAACTTCTCCATTTCCTTTGATGCTACACCAGCTTTCTTGATCAGAATAGACTTCTGACACTTCAACTCCTCTACTTCATTCAACAAATTATCAACATCAGAATTCCCTTCTTCCTTCACATCAGATTCCGAATTATAACCACCCGAATTAGAACTTTCTTCATCAGAACTCCCGGTATAACCGGAACTATCGTCACTTTCAGAAAATTCTTCCCTGTGAACGTGCTTGATGTGTCTGATGATCTTTGCATAACACGCTGTTCCTCCTCCTTCTTGATCACCTTCCCCGAATTGTACAGACCAAACCCTTCATCAGCTTGGACAACTAATGCTCTGGTGGTGTTTGAAGGTCCAGACTGGTTCTGGTTCTGATTGTTGTTCACCGCTACCATCCTTCTTTCACGATTGTCTTGATTGGCATTGGAAGTACTCGTCTGATTTCTGAACGGATTCCGGTTGCCCTGTTTGCTTGGTCGGGTGCAATCACGTTTGAAGTGACCCTTTTCGCCACAATTGAAACATGTAACAGCATCCTTATCAAATCCGTACTTCGTATCCTTCTTGCTTTCCAACGAAGTTCTTCCTGTTCGAGTCATGAAATCCTTTGCCCTTCTAACAGCACTTGCAAACGCCCACTTGATATCCATTAACTCCATTTCATCATGGTCGATTTGTTGATAATCTTCATGAGTCATATTGATGTTTCCAATTTGACCTGCGACTAATCCGCAATAGGCACTGAACATTGTGTTGAGAAGTTCCATTTGTTCCTTTGCCACTTCTACACTGACTTTTGAAAGATTGGTAGTATTAACTCTGACGGTGTTGGGGTTTTGGGAATGAAAGGTGTCACTGTAATTTGCTTGCTGAGGTTGTGGTTGGGCTTGCGGTTGGGTTGGAATATAGGCACTTGGATTATATTGAGGTTTTGAAAAAGTGTGAGCTTGAGCAATCATATGCGCTGGAGGATGATAAGCACTTGGATCGAAAACCGGAGGAGGTGCTGATTGTGGAAACGGAAAAGAGCTTGTATTTGACATAAACGTCGTCTGTAGTTTTGGTTGCTGAGCTGAGCTGAACTGGAACTGGAACTAGCTAAAGAGTTAAAACCTGCAAGGTACATTTCAGTATTTTGAGGAACAAGAATTCGTTTAGCTTTCCGGATTTCTTCATCATTCTTGTGCTCTAACTTCTGAATAAATTCATAGATACTGACAGTATCTAGAACGCCCGTATGCTTTAAAAGCTCAATGAATGGGCTCCACTTTGGAGGTAGAGCATCAGCAAACCATGCAACCATTTCCTGTTGAGTTGCAAGAACAGTATAAGAATACATTTCACTAATCAAAGGATGAAAACAAGTTGTCATATCATTTAGGGTTTCATTCTCCAAGAACTAAAATGATTCAAACTCTTTCTTCAATAGATCATGGCGTGTCTTTCTAGTAGCAGCATTCCCTTCTCCTCTCACTACCAAGGCATCCCATAAAGCTTTTGTGCTAGTACAGTAGCTGAACTGGTGATAGATGTCTTTGTGGAGTGCTTGTGTGAGAATAGCAAATGCCTTCTTCTCAAGATCATATGCCTTCTTTTCGGTTTCTTGCATATTCATAAAGGTCATGGCATTTGATCCTGCTTCTTCAAGATCTTGATTATACGGCGAAATGAAGCACGTCTATAATTCGGTATTTTGCCCTAGAACATACGTGTGGAAACGACCTTTCCATGTCGGATATTCGTTCATGTGATTTAACTTTGGCGGGTGGTTGTTGCTTCCCGTTTCGCTCTCACTTATCAACAGATTTTGAATACTTTGATTCTGGTTCGTCACCAATGCCCATTGATTTGCACTGATAGATTGTGGTGGCATGACATTTCTTAACCAAGCGGCTGCCGAAGTCCGATCTTCACCTGGTCTCGGTTCCGTACTCCAATCCCAAGGGCTAGTACAACTCATGATTGATATATGAAAGTGAAAACCTGGTCACAAACTTGAAAACAGACAGTTAAATTAGATTTGCAACACTTCTGTTAAAAAAAATTTAACAAGTTTCGACGAAACCCTGGTCTTGGCGAAACTTGTTTGAAGAAACAAACTACTCGACGAAACTTTATGTGAAGAATCACTTGTTATGACGAAACCCTTGGTTAAATAATGCTCGAAGAAACCTTTATACCAGACCAAACTTCTATTATGAAACCTTGGATAATAGCGACGAAACCTATGTAGGACCTCTGATCGACGAAACCCTATGCTAACTTGATAAACGACGAAACCTGGTTAGCTTTGGCGAAACTCTCTATGTGACGAAACCTCCACTCAACGAAACTTCAAGATAGTGACGAAACTCTGTGACGAAACATAAGGGGGTTTCGTAGCTTGTACTTTCTTCGACAAGAGATAAGAACAATAGAGAGTCGGTGAGGTTTAGTGAGATATTTCAAATAAAATCTTATCCTGTTGTCTGTTGTCTGACACAGTACACAATTTGGTGACACAATTTCAAACCACACCTTACTTTTTCTGATTTTCAAAGCTTCTTTTTCTACAAACAAATCATCACAGAGACCCAATTGTCAACATAATATATTATAATCCACAAACACAATATTTCAAACACAAATAAGATCAAACAACAGATAGTTTCAAGAACACTATGAATATACCAAGAACACTATGATGATTTTGGCCAAAGTTATCACCGGACAAAATTTTTGAAACACAATTTTGCTAAAACTTTCGATAAAAACCCACAAGAACATACAAGCATGTAATATAACAAGGTTTCCAATAAAACTTATAGCAAAACAACACAATGTCCACTGATTTTTGAAGTATTTTTCCAGAAAATATGAAGTTTTCGGTCAACTAAAGACTTTTCCGAACAACAAATTTTGACGTAGAAACTCGACACAACTTGTACCTTTAAAGATCTCCCACGTTTTTAACAAGTTTTAAACCAAACAACATCAAACAAACACAGATTTTTCGAGTTTTAAGACACAATTTTATGAATCAGAACTGGGTTCTTGAAATTTATTCAAGAATAACTCAAAACCCACTCGAAAATCACACCGGTAACTTGGTTTTCAACAAGAAATCGAGCCTTTCGCTCTGATACCAATTGTAGGTCCGTTTGCGGATCGCCGGACAACTACGAGATCTTGTTTCGAATACCGTAACGAGTGCGGAATCCACGTTACGATACAAACCGAGCGAGAGATAAACACAACACAAAGATATAACGTTTAACGGTTGTATATTGATATCGATAGAGTTTCGTTACAGAAATATATTACAATGAAACACACAAATGAAACTCTCAGTTCTCTCTCTGGTCTCACTGTGTTCTCTACTTGTTTATATAGGCAACCAGTCACAGCTTCGACGAAACTCAAAGGGTTCTCGGTGAAACTCCAATATTGACGAAACTTAGGGAGGTTTCGTCGATGAGTATGACGAAAATTGGAGGGCCTTGACGAAACTTGAAAGTCGACGAAACTCACAAAGGTTTCGTCGACATGCATGCTGACATAATGAAGGTTTCGACCCAAGTAAGTTTTGGCCCAATGAAGTTTCGGCCCAGCTGCTATACTTTACGTACATGAATTCTCAAACATTCAGATTGTAAAGATTAGTCAAACATGTGACATCATCATGACATCTGGAGATGTGTCGGCGGGAATTGGTTCGCGGCTCTCCGTGCTTCGCATGTCGAACTCTGGGGCGCACGACGGAGGAATGTCGTGACGTCGGGCTTGAGCCGAAACTAACCGAGTCGAATCGAACTGAACCGAGTCGCGTCCACATAATATGTATCAACAAGTTCATACACGGATTCTCCGTCGCAACGCGCGGTGAAAAAATCATAGTTATAGAGAGGGGTTAACATACAAAACGCCTTATCGTACTTCACGTACGCGACAGTCCCAACCATCAGATCAGGGCAATAATCACGCATGGATAAGTTAATCACGCATGGGATCAATTTTTGGAAGATAATCACGCATGGATCATAATTACGCACGTTCAGTTGATAAAAAATTGGAGATAATCACGCATGGGATCATAATTACGCACGTTCTATTTGGTCGCGTACGTTAATGTACGTTAAGGCGTTTTGTACATTATACTTTCTCCATAGTTATTTATATAAAATAACTTCTTAGCTACAATAAAATTTCAATTTTTTTTTACTTTGACCACTAATTTAATAGTAATTTCCATTATAGAAACATGGATGTACTATACTAAAAGCATGTGTGGTTTTGTTGTATGTGCTTTTATTTTGATTATTTAATAACATAATATAATTATGTCTAAACATACTTAGTTTTTTGTTATTTTTTTTAAATATAATTATTAATTAAATTCTTAATACACTTGTGATTTATTTATTTTTATCTACTTTTCGTAATAAATTTATTCATAATGGAGTTGAGTCAAATATATTTAAGTTTTTATTTCTTTATTTTTAATACAATGAGTCAGGTCAAATATAATTGGTATTTTCACAAAAGAAAATCCGTCATAACTTTTCATATATATATATAGGCGAAGAGTACTGTACAATATTCCTTAACGTACATTACGTACAATATAGTGAATTCGCATGTTATAAAATAAAATCGCATGTGATAATTTTGATGAAATAGCATGTTGTTTTTTTGTAACAATTTCGCATGTGGTAATTTTGATGAAATCGCATGTTAAAAAACCAACATGCGAAATTGTTACAAAAAAAACATGCGAATTCAATGCGGGAAGATGATCGGACGGCTGAGATTGTAGCGTACGTATTGTACGATAAGGACATTTGTACGTTAACCTACCCCTATATATATATATATATATATATATATATATATATATATATATATATATATATATATAGGATTAGGTTCAAGAGTGAACACTAGTGTAGCTTACGAACTGAGTGAACTAATCCTGACCATACACATGTGTAGATCAATGGCCAGGACTTGATGTCGAAATACACTAGTGTATTTTACGATTTAATGATAAGATCCTGGCCATACACGTGTGTAGATCAATGGCCAGGATTTGTTCACTCAGTTCGCAAATACACTACCATTGATCTACACACGTGTATGGCCAGGATCTCATCATCATATCGTAAAATACACTAGTGTATTTCAACATCTACTCCTGACCATTGATCTACACACGTGTATGGCCAGGATTAGTTCACTTAGTTCGCAAGCTACACTAGTGTTTACTCTTGAACCTAATCCTATATATATATAGGGGACCGCTAAAATGAGAACCAACTCCAGTTGTAAGAACCGTGAGAACCACACCGTACGGGGCGAGGTGGACCAAAATTTTTTTTCATAAACGTAGATGCATGTATTATAAACACATTTGTAAAAAAAATAAAAAAAAATGTCGGGTGTGTAGTTTTGAGTACCCAAAGTTTGCGTTTACGGGACCCGTAATTTTTATGTAAAATTTACGGTACCTGTAAACACAAACTTGTGGTGTTTAAAACTACACACACGACATTTTTTTTAAATTTTTTTTACAAATGTGTTTATAATACAAGTATCTACGTTTATGAAAAAAAAAATTTGGTCCAACTCGTCCCGGATCAAAAAGTTCTCACGGTTCTTACAACTGAAGGTGGTTCTCATTTTAGCGGTCCCCTATATATATATATATATATAGTTTTATAACACTTCGAATATCGTGTTATAAATTTCTAGTTTGCATCTAGGTGTCGATAGAAGTTTTATTTAAAATGTGTTACAATATAAAACTAGTATTTTGTCCGCCGCGCGTTGCGGCGGCGCGCAACGGGTGGAAACGTCTAGCAAGAGAACACATGATACGTAAAACGCAATCTGTAAAAGACAACTACAAAAAAGTGTAAAACATAATGCGTAAAAGACAATTATAAAAAAAGTGTAAAACACAAAGGTAGACATGAAGTGTAAAACCCAATGCCTAAGACAATTCATAAAACACAATGCATTGGCATTTGCAAAAGTAAGAGTAGGAGTCTAGGGGTTACAGTTGTAATTTTATAAAGTTGAGTGGGTGTAAAAACAGAGTAATAGTGCAACGAGTAAAAACACAAAGTCTAAAACTTAAGGGAAATAGTAGTAGGGTAAAAACATAAAGTATAAAAGTAGAGGGGTGGTGCTGGAAATATGTAAAAGTTGAGGGGTGGTGGCAGAAAAACGTTGAAGGGGAAGGGTAAAAAAGGCAAAGTGTAAAAGTAGAGGAGTTGTGGCGAAAATGTGTAAAAGATGAGGGGGACGGTGAAGGAAATGTAAAAGTAGAGGGGTGGTTGTGTAAGTGTGTAAAAGCTGAGAAGTGATGATAGAAAAGCAAAGTAGAGAGGGGCTTATGGTAAAGTTTGAAAGACAAGGATACGGTTGTGAAAATTCAAAGTAGAAGGGGTGGCTGTGACAAAGCCTAAAAGATGGAGTGTCGGTGGTATAAAAACCACCGACTTTCTTCGTTAAGATAGTTGGTAATTTGTGGAAAACAAAGTTGCATTCGAAATATAATATATATTTTTGGTATCATAAGCTGTGGTGACTGCCGAGTGACGGTATTGTGACGAACAAACTGATACTTTCATTTTTTTATGGTTTATGATCTATCTAAAACATGTGTCGATAATCACAAGTTTATTCTTTGGGGTTTCCATTTTGGTTGCTATACCAAGAACCAGTACTATTACGGTTCGAACCGACACCGACTAAAATCATGCTGTGAAAGAATCCCACTAGTTTTCCTAAGCGAGGCAACTTGTTTTGTCAAAACACCAATCGACCCACGGTGGGTTGAAAACAATAACCGACTAAAAACAAAGCTAAAACCCATAAGCGGACCATAAAATAAGTGAAAAGAGACCACAATGTCTTGGTTATATTTCACAAGTGTGTCAATTCAGCCAAAATCTGCTATTTTATGTCCATCCCCAAAAACTAGACTTCAAACTTCGCCAAGAAAGCAAATGACGAATTCGTTTTACAAGAGTACAAAGACAATTTACTTTAGATTAGACATCACCATGCAAATGACATAAAAATTAGTAAATACATACTTTCCTACATCAGTGTTTACTATCTGACATCTAACATGTTCATTTTGACGACAATTCAAAAATTAACTAGAAAACACAATTTTAATGCATGAAACACTTCTAAAATTTCGTGAGACAAAGCTGCCATTTTGTGTGGCTATTTTAGAAGTTATACATAAAACTTAAAGCTAACCTACAGCTTTACTGAAGCAGTCTTCTATACAACACGAACCCATGTCCCTCCACACATTGGACAACCATGAACCCAACGGCTGATCCACCACGTCTCACGCTCATTTTGAGTAGACGTGCTACTGTTGCCACCTTGTGAGCCAAAAGCTGAAGTTTGGCGCAAACATCTTATACACTGCATACAACACACAATTGGTTCAATAACAATAAGATAAACGTAACCCATTTAAAACGGCTTTTAACACGAGAAAAGACAATACCTTGTACCAAACTCCTTCGAGACCCGTTTTCCAGACAGCTGTCGTTACGTCTCGCCGGGAACCCATTATTCCGAGAAACGCTCCCAACCCAACTGAAGTGTTCAACCCGAACGCCGCATCTCTCTCCGACATCCTGCGTTTCCTAGGCCATAAGCGTTGGGCTTCGTGGTGCACATCATTGCCATCAACCGAGCTAAAGCTGGCCCAATCTGTGGAGGTGGTCAGCCTTGACGAATCATCCACACCCAGATCATCCGGGTCAGACCAGGGCCCACCAAATGTATTCCGTCTATGCCATTCTTCAGCAGGAGGATGGAGCTCCAACTCTCTGAGTAGCAAACCAGCTGCGTCTGCGCCTCTGGGCCGTGGCATATTCTACATAGAAAGTTCATGATAAGGCACAAGATTATTACATTGATGATTAACTAGTATTTTGACCCGCCGCGTGTTGCGACGGCGTCGAAACTCAAAGTAACTCAAACTTATACCGTCAAATATTTGACCCAACTCGTTTTCCAACAAAACTTATATCAAAACATAGACCAACTGAAAACACACATGAAAATAAGCACGAAAACGTATTATATTTTGACCAGACTCAGTACCTAGAGGATTTACGTCAAAACGTAAACCAACTTGGATTCATAACGAAACGTACTTAAAAATAAGCACGTAAGAAAATAGTGTTCTTTTACGTTAAAGAACCGTACCACGCGCTGCTGCGGAGTTGAAACGTAAAGTAACTTGAATTTATTCCGTTTAGTGAAAATGTATTATATTTGACCAGCCCTCAAAAAAACATACATAGGAATAAGCACGAAAACGTGTTATATTTGACCCACGCACATAAAAATAAGCACGTAAAACTCGAGGGTGGTCAAAATAAAACATACATAGGAATAAGCACGAAAACGTATTATATTTGACCCACGTAAATAAAAATAAGCACGTAAAACTCAAGGGGGGTCAAAATGATATTTTACAAAGATTTAGAAAGCTAAGGGGGTGTAAGTGGCAATGCTAAAAGTTAAGGGTTGAATACAACAAAAGAGAAAAAAAATCACGAGTTGGATGGCATTTTTGTAAATTTGATAAAGAAGAATAATAAAAAATAGAGGTTGTGTTTAGGGCCGTTCAAATCGCTCGCCGCTCGTTCGAAAATTGCTCGGAAAATGCTCGTTCGATATGACGCTCGGTTGTAAACGAGCCGCTCTGCTCGGTTCGGTTTGTAAACGAGCCAAGCATGAGCAAAGGTCCGCTCGGCTCGGTTCGGCTCGAATTATTATTTTTAATTAGTATATAAATACATATACATATACACATACATATATAAACATGTATATACACATATATATACACAAATATAAGTTATACATATATACACACACACACCTATATATACACACATTACACATACATATATACTTGAATATAAATTAAATTTATAGTTTTATATATAACACTCTATTAGATTTTGGTCCGCTATATACAAATTTGCAGCTATATCTATACATAATAGCCCAACCACGCCAATAAAAAAATTAATATCAAATGTAAAAGTTAAACCCTAAACCAATAAACGACAAGATGCTCATCGCCTTAATGTTTCATGTTGTTACCCTAAGTCGATCGTTTCCTTCTCTCAACGCATTTGTTCGTGTAATACGATCATCGCCTCGTCGGCCACAACATTGTAATTCATAAGAAAAATAATATGTCACGAAATGTGTATGTTTTTAAAGACATAAAAAACTTGAGACCAAACATTGCCACTATCTATCTCAGCAAATTTAAATGGGGTGACACGGTTGCCCAAATCGCTCGAACTTTGCTCGACGCTCGCTCGAAATATTTACTGCTCGAAAAATGCTCGCTTGATTTGAGGCTCGGTTTTAAATGAGCTGCTCCGCTCGGTTCGGTTTGTAAACGAGCCAAGCACGAGCAAAGGTCCGCTCGGTTCGGCTCGGCTCGTGAACAGCCCTAGTTGTGTTGGGGACTATTCCTAAGACACCCTCTTTTGTTATATACATAATGTCAAAGATTGCAGTACCTGCATATGTGGACCAAGGGATGCTTCAACAACCTCTGGCAACACGGTATAATTTCCGTCTATGTAATGTAGACGGACCTGGATGTTACTGCTCCCGACCTGAGAGACGGGTAACGGGTGGGCCAGACCCGATGTTCTTTTACAAAGATCCATTAGTATCAGGAACAGCACCTTTACCTGCATCATATCACAGTAAGAACACCTATCAGCATCCATATCTTAACCAGCAAAATTTAACTTCGAAAAGGTATGAGTAAAATGCCATTTGGCTACTTTTGCGACTTTCGTCCAAGGGTTTGCTTTTCCGCATCTGGATCCAAAAGTTTAAAATCTTTCCATTTTCATCCAACTTGTTAACTCCATCCATTTTTAACGTTAATTCAGGGCTAGTTTCGTCTTTTTATACAGTTTTTATGATGATTAAAGGGTTTGGGGTGGGGAGAAAGTTGACAGAGGTGGATTTTTATTTCTTACAATGTTTTTTTATTTTAATAATAAAATGTCTACAAAGACAGAAATGTCCCTCATTTAACGGAGAAAAATGGAAGGAGTTAACAAGTTGGATGAAAATGGCAAGATTTCAAACCTTTTGGATCCAGATATGAAAAAACAAACCTCAGGAAAAGATCGCAGAAGTGACCAAACTTCTAGGACGAAAATGGCATTTTACTCAAAAGGTAAGTGAAGGCCTTTTACCTCGTCAAATGTGTATCCTTGACCCGCATTGCCAGAACCATACCTAGATTTATTTGCTGGGCCGTCTTCAGAGCTTTTGGCTCCAGAGCCAACCTGACCACCCAAAGCTGACGTGGCTTTTGTAGAGACGGAGCTGATTTCTTCAACCTTTCCGGGACCACCAGACTGAGGTTTACGCACAGCTGAATCTGTGTTGTTCCTTTGAGGAGCACCTAAAAATCGGGGTAGGTGTATTCGCCGAAAGAAATAGCAGAATAACAAAAGCTGGCACAATCTATGAAGGAAATGGCAGTCTCCAATAAGCCTGACAGCTGGCGTACCAGGGAATGTTCCGGTGTTTATACTTATAGGCATGAATGACGATGGTCCAGTTACGGGATTAGGAGTTGCGTTAGGAACTCCATCGGAAGTGCTACTGATCTTAGCAATAGCTCCTTGTACCCATGCTTGGATCGGAGTGCTTGCAGTAGAACTTGCACTACCATTTTGACCACCTGGATAACAAAACAAAGTACATATGTTTTAACCGTTATCCTATACATTCACAGTAACTCAGTAAATAACTAAAATAAACCAACGAGTAAAATGCCATTTTCGTCCCTGAGGTTTGGCCAGTTTTGCGATTTTCGTTCAAATGTTTGTTTTTCCGCATCTGGATCCAAAAGGTTTGAAATCTTGCCATTTTCATCCGGCTCGTTAACTCCATCCATTTTTCTCCGTTAAGTCAGGGGTATTTCCATCTTTTTTGCTAACTTAAAGAGCAATTCGGTCTATTTCAGAGGTATTTGGTTTTTTTACATAAAGTGAAAACGACTGAATCGCCCAAGTTAACAAAAGGATGGAAATGCACCTGACTTAACAGAGAAAAATGGATGGAGTTAACAAGCCAGATGAAAATGGCAAGATTTCAAACCTTTTGCATCCAGAAACAAACCTTTGAACGAAAGTCACAAAACCGACCAAACCTTAGGGACGAAAATGGCATTTAACTCTAAACCAACACATCACATGTTTCGTAAAAACTGACCCTGTGCGGCTCCAGGAGTGCCAGTACTTTGGGTGGGACTGATCACCATGTTGCGATTGCCACCCGTACCAGTATTTACAGCATGGCTTGCCAGTGTGCGACAAAAACTAGCATAGCGACGCAAGCGTGTAATGAAATGTGAAGCTAAATCAAGGACAGCATCAACATACGCCTGCACATTGATTTGTGTTAATTTGGATGAACATTACAAAATCATAAAAGAGTTGGGTGCAAAGTTTGCAAACCTGGATGTTTAATACAAGTGCAGGGTCAATAGCCATTGATTCAGGGTCAAGACTGTTTAACGTCTCACCAGATGCCAGCCATGGCTCAACTACTAAAGCCGAAGGATTAACGAGAGCTGATTCTATTCCTTTTCCAAGCATATCCAGTAATAGTCTTGCTTGCATATCCAACACCATTGCTCTAACTTCCTGAGCGTTTGTACCTTCTAATAGTCTGCATTTTATCCTGTCTAATCTCTGCGTAAATCAAAACCACCATTGTGATTATTTGAACATTAATAACACAGGTAATGAAGGAGGTTAAAGTAACATACTGGGCCATATTGTTGTCTGTGCTGAGTGGAAGGAAGAGAATGAAAATCAGCATCCAGAACCGCAATCACGTTGTTTAGTGAAACTAAGTAAAACCACACAAACAAAATTTCAACACTTATTCAAACTAAACAGCATGAATTATGTAATATCGATATAGCCATTCAGTCATACCGATACCATCCTCAGCAGCACTCTGTGTACAGCCAACAGCATCCCACCAATCAACTCCAACCATAAGACTCCACCAAAACCTGATAGCATAGATCACAAATTCAGGACAATTACAATGATTACCAGAATATATATACTTTCGGTTCATTTTTTACTACACGGATACCTTTCAGCAATTGCGCGTTCCCATGTTGAGGAGTTAGCTTTCACTTGACTGCTTGGAACAGCAGGAGGAAGAACACGAATTATCTTCAACATAGTGCAATCCTTAATCGTATCATGCCAAACAGTAGCAGAACAGCAACTTGTAGAAGAAAACGCAGGAGAAGCAATTGCAGAAACAACATTGATCTGATAATTATCAACAGGCGTAAAGCTTGAACCAGAAAAAATATGGATCCCACCACGTAGAAAAGCAACAGCAACCTCACCACCATGAGCAGAATAGACTATACGAGCAAGAGTTCTAACATCACTCGGCAAATCAAACGGGTCAAACACGACACGTTTTGACTCTTCAATTCCAGGCTCAGATGTATTTAGACTTCCCTCGGGAGTAGATCCGCTGGGACCCGTTTGGTTACTTTTTAAATAATCGGTGGCTGGAATGCTTTTATTGACTTTTGTGACCCACACTGTCTGCATCGGAGGCTGCCCACCGAAACTAGATGTAGGATTCCCAAATATCGGGTGTAGGACAACTGGCTCTAGAGAGGACTCCCAACGTTGAACTCTCCATCCGGTAATAGAAGGACCCTCATCAGGATCATAGGGAGACATGTATTGCCCTATATACACAATGCCAAAATCTAATAAGTTTACTTCCTAGAATAAGAGTACCTACCTAGGGTTAGGTTCAATAGGGAACACTAAAGAAGTGGGGAACCATAGTTGTTAATAGCGGCTATAGCGCGCTATGTAGCCATGCGACCAAGTGTCACTATATGGGTCTTAGCGATCAATCGCGAACTTAGCGACAGTTAGGTTTTTTTTTTGATGTTAATATCAATTAGATATAGCAATAAAATAGCTGGATTTATAGGTTTTTGTTAAATATACATGTAAAATAGCATATATACAAGGGTATTTTGATGTAATATACATATAAAAAATTTCAAAATTCTTTTTCTAGTGTAATCGCTATTTATAAAATAGCCGTCGCTATTCGCTACGTAGCCTATAGGTGCCTTGTCGCTATTCGCTATCGACAACTATGTGGGGAACCGACTCAAACGAACTCCGATTGGACTCATTCCAGTGGCATTGGAACCGGCTTGTCGAACCCTAACTAGAAACTCTAAACCCTAAAGCTAACCCTAAACCTGAACCCTAAAGCTAAACCATTAGACTAAAATCTAAGCTAAACCGTAAAATCTAAACTATAAACCCTAAAGGCTAAAACCTAAAGCTAAACCCTAAATCCTACTGATAAACCCTAAAGGCTAAAACCTAAAGCTAAACCCTAAAAGCCAAACCCTACCCTAACCTTAAAAGCTAAACCCTAAACATATATAATATAGGTTCGACGAGCCGGTTCCAATGCCGCTGGAATGAGTCCAATCGAAGTTTGTTTGATTCAGTTCCCCAATTTTTAGTGTTCCCCATTGAACCTCCCACTACATACCTAAAACAACAAGTCAACAATAAATTCCATTAAAAAAGTTGAGGTTAGTACCTTCAACAATCACAATAGCAATCACGGACCCACCACAAGTAGGGTCAAATGCAACTGCAGTGACACCAGAACCCCATGTAGTTGTTGCTGCTGATTGAGCGGAAGCCTCGGGACTCACATATGCAGAGAAATTTGAAACGGGAGAACAATGAAGTGCAACCATGTCACTATAATCTTGTTCTGTATGCTTCTTCCCTTGCTTAGCTTCTAAATAAAGATATTCCTGCCAGCTAAACAAATACGACGCTAACGGGGCAAAACCGTCCCATGACGATGGGTTAAGAGAAGGAGGGATTCCACTACTGGTATTCGTTTTCGGAGTAGCTTGAAATCCATTTCCGGGACCCGGAGTGACCTCCCAGACAACAACAGTTGACGGGTTCACAATTGGAACTCCTGCAACATGTAATGCTCCTGAATCTGTAACGATTGCATCAGCGGCCATTATCCCACTGGGGCCTGCTCCTAAAAGGCCTTTGCTTGTGCAAAACCATTTAGATGTACCACTCTGATTAGATGGCCACTGAGACCAGTGGAGCTGAATAGATCCAGATGAGAAGACAGAACATACACATAGAAAGTTCGGCCATCCAGCTGGATTTTAAGAAAAAAAAAATACAACGTAATTTAAAAACAGTAATGATGAAAAACTATGAGTAGTTAAAGGTAACAGGAACCACCTGGAGCTTGAGGCTGTTGTGAGAGAAACTTCTCCTCAAATGTTGACTTTGTAGTACTACTAGATCTTGAGGAAAGCCACCTATACTATTTTCACAAGAAAACAAATAAATGTCAATCATGCATCACATTTTGAATATTATATATAATATATATAGAGAGAGAGAGAGAGAGGCCGGTTATTGTACAATTGGCCTTAACGTACGATGCGTACGCTGTGAAAATATAACATGCGGCTTCACAAACCCGGACAACCTATATCATGCGGCTTCATAAACCCGGACAGCCTATAAACATGCGGATTCACTAACCCCGGACAGCCTATAACATGCGGATTCACTAAATTCACTAAACCCGGACACCATAACATGCGGATTCACTAAATTCACTAAACCCAGACAGCCTATATAACATGCGGATTCACTACATTCACTAAACCCGGACACCATAACATGCGGATTCACTAAATTCACTAAACCCGGTCACCATATCGGAAATATAACATGCGGAATAGGGATGGCAATCAAACCCGAACCCGCTGGGTAAACCCGAAACCCGACACATTTGGGACGGGTTTGGGTCGGTTAATCGGGTTTGGGAATAGTTTTTATTTTTTTCGCGGGTTTGGGACGGGTTTGGGATTTAGTGATGTACCTGTTTACCCGACCCAATTACCCGATAAAGTGTACCCGTTTACCCCATTGTATACCCGATATAATTTCTTTCGTATTATTAAATATGTATATATATGATACTTCCATTTTTTACACATATAGGTATTCTATTCCTTATACATTGTAGTTATTTGATATATATTTTTATAATGACAATACAAAATGTAACTGGTTAGTAGATACCCGATAAATACCTAATGGGTTTTGAGATGAATATACCCGACGAGTAATCTTTTTAAATTAACGGGTTTACCCGAAACCCGCGGGTATACCCGATACCCGATGGGTTTTGGGACGGGTTTGGGACAAGCTTATCTAACCGGGTTTAGGTTTTGGATTACCTAAACCCGTCCCAAACCCGACCCATTGCCATCCCTAATGCGGAATTCCTAAACTCACAAACCCGGACACCTATAACATGCGGATTCACTAACCCCGGACACCTATAACATGCGGAATACTCATTGCGTACGCTCGTACGTTAAGGCCAATTGTATTTTACACTCTCTCTCTATATATAGGCGTTAACTTCGTACAGGAGACACCCCAGATAGCCACTTAGTAACAACTGCAATATCCTGCCGCCACTCGTGCTCTCGCTGCCAGCAGCTAGCATCCTTAACCAAACTACCTGATCCCTGCATCATAAATCAAGTAAGTTTCAGCATGTTGAATTTGGCAAGATAACAAACCAATCATATGCTCAATAAAAGAGAATCGTATATATTGTTTCTACGAATAATTTTCCTTTACCGAGAAAGAATAACAGAACAGTGAACCAATGACCTTGGATTATATGTATAAAAACTGGAAAACAAAAGTCTAGATGGGCAGACAAAGCTTACATATGAAGGCTGGGTCCATATAGTTATCCGCCCATGAAAATTAGCAATTAGTAAGGCGCGGGGACAAGACGAAGGAGACCATTCAATAAACTGAACCGAATCACGTGGTGAATCTGGCATAATTATTCAATAAAAAAATCATTACTTAAATACCTAGCATAACTCCATAAGAAACAGCAAAAAAAACTATCATGCTTTGCCAAACAAAAATCATAACTGACACAATTACAATTTATGAATCGTCTTTGACGTGTGTGATAAGAGTATACATTCTATGCAGATAAGTGCACAGAAAAACACCCTATCATTCAAATAACCAAACCAAGAACTACTGAATCAAAACGGAAATGATATAATGTAGCATAAGTGCATAACTTTATACACATTACCTGCAATGACATTAAATACGGTTGACTCCGTAGGTCGTTCAGGTATCACAATATGAATTGGGATCCAAAATGGTGGATTTGCATTAGAACTACAAAAAAGAATAAAAAATCTTAGAATGAAAGGTCTTAACCCAAAAAAACTGCTCTGTCATTAAAGCTTAGCATGGGATTTTGATGCATGTATCTTGATTGCAATTGTTTATTAACAAGTGCCACCAGAAATTGAACACTAAATGATTGAATTCCGTAACTCCAGTGATACATAAAGACCTCTATAATAATGCGCTCAACAATAACGACCTACTGAGACTTATACATCAAAATCCTACCTATAAGTTGGAAATGAGGCCAAAAGGTTACCATAAGATAATACTAATAAAATATATGCAACATCAAGTTCTTTTGAATATGAAAATATATGCTGTCTCATAACCAAATCATCCTAGATAAACAAAATATGTGTGCTACTGTCAATGGTTAGAAAAAGAACAATGCCACATACCTGGGTATACGTGCACAAGTTTCTGAAGCACATGCTATGGCATTCAGTTTTCCACACCAAGCAACGGCACTGTTCCAGCAAAAAGGTAAACTTTTACCCAACGGACACATATTCTAGTTGCATATAATAATTCAAATCTTGAAATAATCAGATAGATATCACTGCTAGTGCTAATATCAAAATATGCCAACCAACCAAAACCAGCTGGAAGATACTACTTACTAACTCACTTTACTAAAACACAAAGAAAAATATACGAAAATCCACTAAATGCTCAAACCAAATGTATTTCCTGTCACCTAATCAAAAGATATAGGATCGGTGTTTGTTCAATGTAAGCTTGTTACTTTTTTAACTTGCAATAGTCAATACATATGAACCTTGATATACAGTTTTTCAGCTCCTAAACCAAGTCATTTTAACCGCTATCATATAGCCAGATCACATATATCACAAAACTTCTTTAACATATCGCTATTGATTTTACCCGAATCTATATACACGATCATCAAAACACCAAATAACATTTCCTAATCTATTCCATATTCTGTTATTCAACATTTTAACCACATAAAAATACGCAGTGAATCAAACAACCAACCAAAAACTAAGCAAATTAAACCTAATAACTAATTATCCACCAATTAAACACAAATAAAACTCATATAAGCTAAAATTACCTAAAAATCTAAACAAACTAAACCTAATTATCCACAAATCAAACACAATTAAAACTAAAAGAAGCTGAACTACCTAAATTACCATCCATTCAACCACAAACAACCACAAAATAACATCAAAATTACCTAAAATTGCGACACAACTCAGGCACACTCATCTTATACTGCAAATTAGCCCTAGGCTGCTTCAACCTAATACAAAACACAGTGGCCGGATTATTAACAACATCCTCATCCATCGGATCACCAGCTGTACCACCGCCTTTATCCATGTCACTATCGTCTCCACCACCGGCACCGGAATCAGCAGCTACAATCGCAGCGGAATCAGGAGGCTCAACAACAGCAGAAGTAGCAGTGGCATCAAGCGGAGATGATGATTGTTGGTGTTCGTTAGAGGATGCAGTCATTTGAAAGAGCGATGAAAAGCCCTAATTTATATATATATAGAGAGAGAGAGAAAGGTGGAAGTGGTGAGAAAGTCGCGATTGAGGGTGACAGCAATGACTGGAGAAAGATTTTGATTTGTTTTTGTCTCCAGATCGATAGTGGGGTTAGGGTTTGTTTGTGTGTAACGAATAAAAAGGGACATACATGAACAAACAAATGCTTGCTTCCTGTTCAAACTATTCTTCAAGGATTTCCATTTCCATATTTTCCGAGAATTTTGAACATACGAATAGTCCTTTTTATATTAAGTTGAATAAGTCTGGTGTCAACCGACACTGGCATCGAAAATGTTGGTACGCCACGGTTCGGTATCATTAGTGCATTTCATATTATAATAATTTTTAAATTTGTATCACGGGTCGGGATAAACTTGATGTCAACCGGTACTGGCATCGAAAATACTGGTACGCTCCGGTTTGGTATCGGTACATGAAGATAAAAATCGTCACCAGCCTGGTACAGAAAATGTCAAAAGTCGGTACCGAATTGATATTGAAAATCTTTTAGTTTGGGAAATTCGGTAATGCTACCCGGTAACATTTGCTCATCCCTGATCACGGGCACCGTACGAACAACAACGGTATCGTACAACTTTTTTGTTGATTTTCTTCAACTTTTAATGATTTTTTTTAGTTTCAAGGGTAGAGATGAGCTCGATGCCAACCGATACTGAATTGGCACTGGTACCGAAAATACCGGTTATGGTACAGGTATATGAAGGTAAAAACCGGTAGCGAACCGGTATCAGGAACGCCAAAAGTCCGCACTGAATTGGTACTTAAGATATTTGAGTTCGGGAAATTCGTTACTGGTACCCAATACCATTTGCTCATCTCAGACTACAAGTTTCATACGAACAACATCATTACCATATAAATTTTTTAGTTGATTTTCTTTCAGTTATCTTTTGGTGTTTTTTCTACATTTTATTTTTATTCTTGTCAACGGTTGGGTTTGGGAAATTCGGTACTGGTACAAATACCATTTGCTCATCTCTGACTACAAGTTTAATACGAACAATATCATTACCATACAAATTTTTTGGTTAATTTTCTTTCGGTTATCTTTTGGTGTTTTTTTATACATTTTATTTTTATTCTTGTCAACGGCTCCGTGCGCAACGCGCTCGTAGTGATTTCAAAACACAAGTAAACACAGACTAACTAATAAAAATATTTAGCCGCAACACGGCGGGACGAAAAAACTAGTTTTTTAAATTAATAATGCACACAACGTATCAGTGTAAACGAGGTAGAGCGGCTCGAGGGATCTCTAGAGATCGGATCGGTAAAAAGCTCGAATGAGTTGAGTCTTAACAAGCCTGAGCGGATGAAATATGACTTGTTTAGTTATTGAGCTCGAGCTTTACATTAGGCTCATGAGCCTAAACGAGTCCAAAAAATTTATATTATTTTTTATATATAATATATAACTACTATTTAACAATGGCGAGTCACTCTAGCCTTAGACTAGCTTTTAACTCACTTATAGTTGTGCTCAAATTACCTTGAACCGAGTCGTGCCAAGTCAAACTCGAGCTTTCGAGTTTTACTTTCAAGCCGAGTTCGATCTCAAAATAATAGGCTTGAATCAAACCGAACCGAGCTCGAGCCTAGTCGGGCTCAGCTCTTTTACACCCCTCAGCATGAGGTACATTACTTTTAACTAGTGGGATTTCCTGGCGGGAATTCGGTTTTGATCGGTATCAGTTTGATTCATTGCGGTATCAGTACTCGGTATAATTTACGATACTAAATTTGTAAGGATACGGACACGTTTACACTGATCAAAAACCATGAAAAACAACTATCAATATTGGTTTCGAAAAAAACCGATATTGGTATCGGTTAAAAAATACTTAATTTTGACCAAAACTCCGTTTTCAACCAAATTTGTATTTGAATGTCGAAAGAAAGAAAAAAAAACACATGTGTTTTCAAAAAAAGGGTTAACTAAAGATCTAAATGAGTTAAAGATGTATATTATTTAAAATAAATATAATTAATGGAATTGACTTTTAAATAAATACAGGCTACTATATATAATAAGTATATATAGCAGTGTTTTAATTTCTAAGTTTCATTAATTCTTCCCTTTTTTATTTAAAATAAATATAATCAATGGAATTGACTTTTAAATAAATACATTATATACCAGGCCTATATATAATAAGTATAAATAGCAGTGTTTTAATTTGTAAGTTTCATTAATTCTTCCCTTTTTTAACAAATTTTATTAGCCTCAAGAGTGTGGTATAAAGCCCCTAGGGGCTTTATCACGCCACATTTAAAGTCCCCCTGTTAAACAAAATAAAAAAAATAAAGAGAAGAGATTTGATTGGTTGAAAAGAATGGGCCCCACATTCTTTCCCCTTTTTTTGGCCGTTAGCATGCTGGCGGACATGAGGTAGCGCCCCCTTCATAACGTGCATAGGATGGGGGAGGGCGCCATAGGGCACCAATTTTGGTGATGTGGCGGGGTGGCGCGAGGCCACACCCCTTGATCTTACTATCGGTTTAGCAGGAACTATACAAGAGGTTTCACTCGCTTCATAAAGTCTAAAAACTACTCAAGATCTGGAATGATCTTGTTTTATCAAATGGAAATCCCTAACAATATTCATCCATAGTCCATAGTCACTAATATAGGATTTCCTAAATGAAAAAAAAGCATGGTCATAGGAAGTAAACTACATAAGTAAATATGCTTGGTTGTTCACATATATACTCAAAATATATTACGTTTCCTTGTCTAGTGTTTTTTTCCGGTGTATCGTCACTTTAAATTATTCTCCACTTTGGGGAGAATCGTGGCGGCTATTAACTTGACCAAATCATCATGTACATAAAACTTCAGAAGTTTTGTAGTTAAAATACCAGTTTATTTATATGTTATATCATCAAACCTCTTAACTCTACTCTTTCTACTCTTAATTTGAATGTCTCAAAGGTACATAGAATGTGGGGTCAACTCATCCCTCAGTCTATATGTAAGTATACTGTAAAGAAATTGGTTGATACGAACCATTTGACATTCATGTTAGGGATACAACGTATTTCGATGACTCATTTGTGTATGAATTGGCGCATATTCGCATGCACACACATGCGCACGCCATTCAGGGGCGGACCTATGTGGACACAAGGGGGAGCGCCCGCTACCGCTTGGCGGGGAAAAATTTGACGTTTTTAGTGTAAATTTTGAAAAAATTTGACGTTTTTTCGATTTCGTTACCGCTTTTCTTATAAAACGTTCCTGCTTGGCGTGAATCCTAGATCCGCCACTGACGCCATTGTGTGCACATCTTAATTTTCAATAACAACGAACACACATGCCATCCTAAAATTTGCTCCTAAAATCTTTTTTTTTTAACGGTAAATATTACTCATACTCTACTTTACACCAATAATCCCTAAATACTCCTAAAATCCACCTAATGCCCACTTTATAGGATAATCCCTAAATACTCCTGAAATCCACTTTGTAGGAGTTGGACATGCACCATTTTATGGGGATAAACACCTTATGTCACTAGATCAAGTGACCATTGATACGAAACAACTCCTGAATCTTGTGCTAGGAGTTTAAAGTTTCATTAACATAGTTACATTTACTAGAGTTTTGTTCAGGTGGCATGCTTTTGCTATGATCAGGAATGAGTGTAGGTGAAAACCATATAATAATAACTAGAACTTTGCTTACCAAAGTTTATGTTTAGGGTTTATTGGCCTCCCATAACATAAAAAAGGTTTATTTTCATGTCGTCGGGGCAACATCACTCTTTAAGGATGACACTTTCTCTCATCCACATTAGCGTCACATTAGATTTTTTTTCATTCCATCACTAAACCTTGAAAAGGCCCATTTTTTTTCATATCCCTAAGACCCTAACCATTCCTCAACTTATTGGATTGTATATTGAACTACTTTAGTTGTACATCACACGATGTTCCATAGTGGTGCCCTCATGCACCTTGGCCGAAACCCTCCCACATGGAAGGCACTTCCACCACCCTAATCTACCAAAATTGGCGTGTTGCATTGGCGGGCCCGCCCTTTGAGTATCGGGGTTAAATGACCCAAATAAATATAAACAATTTGTGTGGTGAAAATAAAATAAGGCATTTAGTTGGATTAATAATCATGTTGCCCCTCCACCAAAAGAAGCCGAGTTCGAATCCTATACACGTTTTTTACTTCCTTTACAGGACACTAAGAATGATATAAAAAAAATAATAAGGTTTCAACTTAAGAAACCATAGACTTCTAGTATAGAGGCGTTATACACAACTAGCTAGTTGGTATTGTGTAAAGCCAATAACCAATATTAGTTGAACGTGTACGAATAATACTTACTTCCAAATATAGTTTTACAATCAACGTAATCAGACCAAAACCCTATATTTACACTCAAAACCTAAAAGAATATCGGTTACGTAACCTAGAGAATCAAATAAAATTTATAATGCTAACATGTTCTATATTACAAATCCAGAGGTTCATGCACTTTGAAAGTCTAAAATAGTAAAATTCATGATTAATAGACCAACATTAAATATAAGCTAGAGAAAGAGTACCGTATCTACGTAGTTATTCATGAACAATCAATATCATTTAAAAAAAACAAACACAGATTACCCTTTCAAAAAAAATAAAAGGGTTAGCTCAAAACCATCATCAATAACGAAACCGCCAAAACCAACCGTTTTGATTTGTCGTTTTCTTAAACGTGTATCGTTCTTTAGGCCATCCGTAGTCATAAAACCCCTTTGTGGGCGTTACGCGACACGTGTCGTGCCACGTCACACATGGGCTTTATGGGGCTTTATGTCACTTGAGCCCGTAGTCATAAAGCCCCTACGTCATCATTACTCAATTAATTAATTTTAATTTTTTTTAATTAATTTCTAACTTTTTTCAAATTAAAAACCATTACATTAAATAAATAAAATAAGTTTTCAATAATTGCCATGTTTTAAAAACCAATTTTAGATATTTGAGAAAATACAGGGACCAAATGTATATAAACCAAAAACTTTCAAAATCAAACACGTCTTCTTCTCCGAATTTCCGGCAAACAACAAACCAGACACCGCATCATCTGTCTTCTTCTCCGATTTGCAGGGACCAAATGTATGTAAACCAAAAAACAAACAAACCTTCATGCCGCTATGGACATGGCGCCACCCACCCATTTGACCCCCATAGCGCCGCCCGTCGTGGTGTTCGGGGCGCTATGGGGCGCGATTGGAGAAAAAAAGCCAAACATCACGCCCCAGGGTCTTAAGTTTTGTCAAACCAAACGTTAAAACATATAAGTCTTACTTCTAAATAAAAACAATTGCATTTTTTTATCTTCCTTATGGTTAATATACCAAGTGCTATTTCATTTTAATAAATACTAGATTTGTTAGACGTCGCACGTTGCGGCGAAACGGAGCAAATGATAAGGTAAAACAAACGTTATTTGAAAAAGTAGCATGTTGTTTAGAAAGTCCAATCGTCAGAATCGGTTCAGTTTATCACCGTATCGTTTTATTATACCAAATAAATACTCTATTTTAAATACATGTTTGTTTTTAACAAAATTTATACAGGAACGTTAAGGGAAAAAATTAAACGAACGTAAGTTATTAAAAGAATATCAAGTTAACTAAAAAAGGAAATATGATTTTAAAAAGAAAAAGGTTATTAAAAATAGAAAATAAATGGAAGAGGAAATATGGTTTAAGGAAAGGAAAACATGAAAATATGTATAAAAGTTAATACTAAATATAATAATCAAGTATTATAATATTAAAATAATAAATAATTAAAAAAACTATATATTATTATAAATTTAAAATTACTATTCATAGTTGTTCGTCAACAATATATATATTTTAAAATTACTATTCATAGTTGTTCGTCAACAATATATATATAATATATAATATAATGGTTATTTTACTAACTTTATGTAAAATAAAATTTAGAGATTACGATTTATACCTTTGCAGTTCAACTACTCTAATATAATAAATTGTTATTACTTTATAATTTAATTAATATTTCTTTAAAGTAATAATAAAGGTTTTTATTTTTTATTTTTTAACTAAAACTAGGGATTGCGACCCGCCGCAATGCGGCAGGGATTCTGTAGTTATAACTAAGTCGATTTAGAACCCGCACGTTATGTTAAACCTGTCAAACAGGGAAAAATAGACGGTGTAAAAACGTTCACCCACACACGCACGTTGCGCCATGTTAACTCGCAAAATTTAGAAACGTTAAACCAAAGACGCACGTTGCGATGTGTTATGTCACAAAATTTAGAACCAAGCATAAAACGAAAAATTTGAGGAAAATGAAAACTATAAAGGACCAAAGTTGAAAGTAAAAAAAGTTATGAGGATAGATTGCAAAAGATAAAAAGTATTGGGTTAAAAGTAAAAAAAAAAACATATGGTTTTATGTTAAAAGTAATTTATGAAATGTTTTTGGGTGAAAAGTAAAAAAAAATCAATTTTTTTGGAAAACCCCCAAAGCCAACTTTACGACAACAATATGCATAACCATTTTTCTTTGAAAAACCCTCAAAGTACACCCCGCGTTGCGGTGGGGCGTAAAACGGTGTCAAATATTACTAATGTCACACAACCGTCATCGACCACCAACACTGACTCGACATAGGATATGCGTGTTGCGACGAACCTGTCAAACATGGAAAAATAGAGGTAAAAAACGTCGTATTAACTCGAAAAAAATAGAACTACACGTAAAACGAAATTTTACGAAAGATGAAAAGTATAAGTGACAAAAGTTGTGAAGTTAAATTGCAAATAATGAAAAGTTTTGGGTTAAAGTTAAAAAACAAATTATGTAGGGTTAAAATTGCAAAAGGTAAAAACATTTGGGTTAAAAGTAAAAAACCAACCTTTTTTTTTTTGAAAATGTCCAAAGCACAATGTACAATTCATGATGCACATATAACTTGCTAATTTATATATGGAATAATATTACACTCTCTGGGTTTTAAACCTATAACCTTCTCCTTTTTAAACACCTAAAGGGTTTCTTTCTACCACTAGTCAAAAGCCTCGTTGGCAATTAATAAGGTGGTGTTTGTTTTTTTTTGCAAAAGCTCTTCTGAGCACTTATGTCTGCTTCGCGCAGACGCGCGCAAACCTTTAGGTCCTGCAGCTTGTTTGTTTTCTTGAAGAGCTTCTTACTAAAAACATCTTCCCCACCTCTTCCCCACGCAGACATCAACCCAAGTCTTCAAACCTCTTCTCCCTCTAGCTGTTACGTATCTTATTTTTATTACTATTGTTAAGTCAAGGAATTAGTATGCTATTTTGGTTTAGTTTGGGAGTGTCTTATGTAAGTTTCTTATTTATTTATTTATTTGGGTTACGTATGGAATGGAAATCAAGCATAATTTGAGTCAAATATCTCTCTATCTCTTAGTTTTCTTCTTCCCCAAGGTTTTAACCCTATCAAGGGTATCAGAGCTCCAGTCGATTCCTCATTGGAATTCCTTGCCGCCGCCATGACTAACACCCGCAATAATGAAATCGACAACACCCTCAAGTCCCATGGTAAGGCAATCAGCGACATCCAAGCTGCGTTAGCGGCCCTGATGAAGCAACAGGAACAATCTTCGAAGCAGCAGGAAGAGATTTTGAAGGTGGTGCGTGATAAAGCCGTGCAGTCGTCGGGTAGTTCCTTCGGGTCCTTCTTCGGCCCAGATGGTGACTCACGAACATCCAAACCATTCCGTATAGGTAAGATCGACTTCCCTAAATTTTCGGGGGACGATGTTGAGGGGTGGGTCTATCGCTGCGAACATTTTTTTTCGATGGATGACACCCCTGATGACTCAAAATTGCGCTGTGCTGCGGTTCACTTGGAAGGCGATGCCCTCCAATGGCACCGTGCCTACTTGAAGACCCGTAATGCCACGGTTGCCGAGGTCCCATGGGCGGACTATGTTCGTTCGATCTCTGCCCGTTTTTCTGATGCAATGTTTGAAGACCCTATGGAAGAGATTGCATCTCTCGTTCAACTTACTGATGACGCCAAGGGTCTACAAGAATATAATTCAGGTTTCGATCGTTTGCTTAACAAGGTTACCGTTAGCGAACTTTATGCCGTTAGCCTATATTTGAAGGGTTTGAAGCCGGAAATAAAAGGGCCGGTAAAGATGTTCAAGCCTCAAACACTACGTGAGGCGTATGGGTTAGTAAGAATTCAAACTATTAACAACACATGCTTGATGAAGCGTTTCAACGCTGTGGAGGATGGGCTGCAACCCGAAGATGTCAAAATAACACCTCCCGTTAATGGTTCAAAACTACCCTTACTGCTAAGTCCAACAACCGAGCCCTCAAGTTCTACACCGAGAATCCTTAGATCGAGGCGTTTGACGAGTGATGAACTTGAGCAAAAAAGGGCAAAGGAGGAATGTTTCTGGTGTACCGAAAGGTTCGTTCCGGGGCACAAGTGTAAGAAAAAACAACTTTACATACTTGAAGTGGTAGATGATGAAAAACAAGCAATGGAAGAGGATGAAGACAAGGTTTCTTGAAGTACTTTTTTAGGGCAAAAAGTAGGTTAAGGGGGGAGTATTGTTACGTATCTTAATTTTATTTTTATTACTATTGTTAAGTCAAGGGATTAGTATGCTATTTTGGTTTAGTTTGGGGTGTCTTATGTAAGTTTCTTATTTATTTATTTGGGTTACGTATGGAATGGAAATCAAGCATAATTTGAGTCAAATATCTCTCTATTTCTTAGTTTTCTTCTTCCCCAAGGTTTTAACCCTATCACCAGCCGACACCACCTCCTCTGCCACCACCTCCACCTCCGACACCACCTCCTCCGCCGCCCACCTCCACTCCGCCACCACCTCCACCTCCGACACCCATCTCCAAAACGAAAAACCCCAAATTTGGAAATTAGGGTTCTTCACACAATGTGCTGATTTCTTGCAAACAGAAGCGAATCGGACCAAACGGATATTCATTGGCGCAACTTCTATAGGGTGGGAGGGGGCAGCCGACCCCCCGAACTTTTCGCTCAGTAGTGGAGAGTATGTAGTTTTCGTATAGAAATTTTTGGGTATATCGTTTTCGACCCCCAGTCCTATAGAAATTTGTGGTTATACAAGTTTTCGACCCCACGGTTGGAAATCTCAAGCTTCGCCACTGCGGATACTAGAATCTTGTTCCTCGTGAAAAATCATTCAAGATGGACTCTTGAACAGCTTGATTTGGTGAAGATTCGGGGTAGATGAAGGTTAGAGATGGTTAGGGCGGATGAAGGATTGAAGAGAAGGAGATGATGTTCATACGAGGATTATGATGAGATTCTGACCTAAATTGATGTTGGTTTATGTTATGTGGGTCGGGTCCGAGGAGAGTGTTGGTTAGAAATTAATTTTTTTTTGATAAATTATTTTTTTTTTGATAAAAAACAAACAAACAGTCTTCTACTTGCAGACTGCAGACCTTTGGTCCACCTCTTCTCCTGCAGATGTTTGCAGATGTGGTCCGCAGACTGCAGACCTTTTACCTCTTAAAAAACAAACAGCACCTAAAGGTCCTACCATATAAACTTTAACGTGAGTTCAGATACCTTAAAATGACCATTTACAAATATTACGTTTGGAGAATAAAAGTGCAACAAGTCTCTAAATCTATAATACATAGATGACACGTACAATTAACAAAGTTTAAAGACGGATAGACGATATCTGAAAACCGAACAAACATAGACGATGTATGTAACCTACACTACATGTATCCGAAGATTTAATAGGCTTTGCATGAATCCGGTAGACAAATTTGACCCGAAAGTCAAACTTCTTGGGAAACTTTGTAAGATGAAAGGGATATCGAAATGTTTGATCGATACTACATAAAAAACAACCAAGTTGTAGCATATAATGTTTTATTTTATATAACACCGCGAAAAACAAGCATACGGTCCTAGAAATCTTAAAAACACAAATACCCATGCATCATCCACGATTTAAAGATACTCGAGCAGGTCTTCCTGACTTTTCAAATCCCATATCACCACTTTACCATCTAGTCCTGTAATGTTCATCATAACGAAAACAAATCAGGAAACGGATAAGAAACAAACCAAATTTACATGAGAACCGCAACAAATATGTTTACCTGAAGTGCTAAAGCTGGTCAATTTGGTACCCTCAGATTTCTTCAGTGGCACAATGCAACTACGAATATACAAATGTGGGAAGTTAATTAAACAAAATGTGAAACAAAAATGAAATACGAAAGTAAAACTGACAAAAGGACGTACGTGATGCAGTTGTCGTGAACACCAGCACGAGCTTTATCATTGCTGGTTCCCTGTTTCGAGCTTCCGTAGAACTTTCCAAATGCTTCCGTAAACTGAAAACGAGATGATAAAATGTTAAGATACAAATCTGAAGTAAGGCAAAACAGGTGGTCTGGTCAAATGGGTTGACCAAAATAGACTCGGGTTATAATAAATCGTTCTAGGAAGAAAAAAAAGTCTCAAAATGGGTTCACCCGCTATATGCCTATATGTACCATGTAAAATATAATTGGTTATTATTCCAAGTAGAGTAAAATGCCAAACTCGTCCCTGAGGTTTGGGCTGATTTACCTGTTACATCCAACGTAACTTCTCTTTTGTATGTGGACACATGACGTTTTGATTTTACTACCATTTCCATCCAAATCACAAACCCAGTTAAAATGTATTGTTAACTCAGGGACGATTTTGGCTATTTACCCATTTATTTTTTCGGTTTTTAATTTTTTAAATTTCTTTTTTATTGTTTTTTATATGGGTATCTTCCCCGAGTAAACGATACATTTTAACTGGGTTCGGGGACGATTTTGGCATTTTATAAGTATAAGTAAGTGATTTATCTTCAATTGCGTCTAAAATTTCATATCTTCAGCTTATATAAAACATCAAAACGAAGAGGTCAGATTTCGTGAAAAACCTGTGAACCGTATCTTCCACTAGAAGATGTCGTCTTTTTTTCATCAAGGTACCTGACAAAGCTCCTAAAACAGAGATATAAATTGCAGAAGTCAGATCTTCATGCCTATATAATACCATGAACAAATATTCTTACTAAAGCCAAAGGTAATAACTAATATATTACCATAAACCTGTTCCATCTGCTGCAAAAACCATCGGATTGCAGTCAAAGCCGGCACCAATTACTAGTTTCTCAGAGACAAACATAACCTGATAAAAACGCCGTTTAACACAGTTTAAATAAAAAGAATGGCGAAAACAAGGCAGAACTTTAGAGAGGATGCTGACCCACATCACGGAGAGGCAGATCACGCAGTGTTACACTTTGAGCCAACGGAGAAGGTCCAATTTGGTCAACGAAGTATATCATCGAATTATGGCCTGGTTCATCCCAACAAAAATAAAAACCATAAGCAATTATAATTGGGGTGCAAACGAGCAGGGTGGCTCGCGAGCTGCTTGAGAAAAAGCTCGAAACGTGCCAAGCCTTATCGAGCCCGAGCCCGAGCCGAGCTAGAGCCTAAAATAAAGCTCGTTTATTTATCGAGCCCGAGCTTGAGCCTGGCATGTGAAGCTCGTTAGGCTCGTCGAGCCTTAGTGTAATATTAATTTTTATTAATATTTAATAACATTTACCCCTTATTTAAAGTTGTCAAATAAACGAGCCGAGCCGAGCCCGAACCTATACATAAGCTTGTTTAGTAAACGAGCTCGAGCCCGAGCTTCACTTATCGAGCTCGCGAGCCTAAACGAGTCTATTATTTATGTTACTTTTATTTGATATATTAATTAATAGATAATAAGAGTCTTTATGTTACTTTTATTTGATATGTTAATTAATAGATAATAAACGAACCGAGCCTGAGTCGAGCTCAAGCTTGAGAGACTACCAACGAGCCGAGCTCTCATATGTTAATTGAGCTCGAGTTTGATCCTGGTCGAGCTTGGGCTCAGCTCGGCTCGTTTGCACCCCTGATTTGTAAATTTATAGCTTGTTAACGCGTGGTACCATGAATAAGAAAGCAACAGAGTAAATTCTCTCACCGACATAGGCTAAGCTATTCCCGCTTGGGGACCATTTGACACCGAACGCCCAGCAATATGAGAGATCGAGTTGAACGATTTGCTGGGCAAACAAATAAGAAAAAAGATACACTTGGGCTTTATGTTCGTAATTATTATAGCACGAAGTATAGGTTTATAAATGGAAATGTAAATAGACACCAACCTCTCCAAATTTTGCATCTAACGAGCCGCTTCCTGATTTTTTTGGTTTACTGTCAACCGAATAGATGTCATGTTTCAGTAAACATGTCAAGTGTAGGAAAAGATGAATCCTCTAAAATAATGAAATTTTGTATACGTACCCTGCATCAACTCCTTTAATAAAAGTTGAGAATACTCGGCATTTTCCATCAGTAGATGTTGTAGCAATGAGAACCTGTACGAAAAAATAAGAATATATAAACTGTACTGTACGTCATCAACATTTCAAAAGTTATATGAAATAAGAGAGAAAACGAACGTTATTAGGATGCCAAGCAACACTAGTCACAGAAGAATCATGCCTTTTCCTGATTAGCTTACTAACCCACCTACAAAATATATAGCATACGTTGATCAATAAGAGTTTAGATTTGTAAGAAGAAAGAAACTTCACTGACTTATGCCAATTAGTCAAAGCTCTATTCCGTATGCTATCACTTTTTTTTATCATCTACTAGATTCCACTAGAGGTGTGCATGGTTCAGTTTTATGGTAAAACCGAAACCGTAACCGAAATATTCGGTTTTGAAAATCGTTCAGTTTTTTTTCGGTTTTAGCAACGGTTCGGTTTTCGGAACAAAATTACGTAAGATTCAAAAATAAAAAAGCATAATCCAAAATTTAAGCATCTTTCTTAAATGTCAGCATTTATGTTATTATATTCAACCTTTTTTAATTAATATTGTTTACATAAACCTAACCTTCTAATCTATTTTTATGTTTCTCCAAAGTTTTTATTGAGACATTTTCTTTTATAGTACTTTGAAAATCATTTATTTATGTTAAATTTTGTTATTTCTTGCAGGCAATTGATAAATCATTTCAAAGGTAAACAAACATGTTAATGTTTTTATTATAAATACTTAATATTCAAGAATAAAATTAATAATTCCTAAGTAAATATATAACAAACATTTAAAAAAAAGATTTTTTTAGTTTATTGGGTTCAGTTTGGTTATTTTTTCATAAAATGCAAAATCATAACCTAACCGTAAATTTCGGTTCGATTTTTTTTTTCACTTTTTTTGTGCAGCTCGGGTTTTTTTCGGTTTCAATTCGGTTTTTTCGGTTTTCCAGCTAACCCATAGATTCCATGATGGGAAGTTTCAAAGATGAAGTTTGTAACCATACAGTATACGTCAAGAAAATAGAGAGAAACAGACTTAAGAATTAACACAAAATGACAAGTTTAACATTTTATGTATTAAGTTAGAAATCTAAAGAGCAGGGTGTTACCAGTTATTCTCCTGCTCATAGTAGCATATACAAACAGTTTTAGCTCCACTTCCCACAGCAAACTTGTTTCCTGTAAACCATAATTACCACGTATAAATGAATAATATACATTTGCTTTAGATATTTTTAACAAACAGTGATCAAGAACATTAGAAGTCATTTGGATGGTTAGAATACCTTTAGGACTCCACTGCACACAAAGTGCAGCACGGTTAAGCCTAAGGATAACAAGTGTAGGCACCCATAAAGATCCTTCCTCGTTCCACACATACCTGCAAAATGAAAGAAGTTCAAAACATAGGATTTAATGAATAATAACGTATATATGTACAAACTTAAAAACATTCACTCACGAATTCCGATCATGAGACACAGTAACTATTCTGTTTGATGATTTACTCCAATCTATCCCCACTATGATTTGGTCATGCTGCACCAAGGTAAAAAGAAACTAAGAATAACACTAAATGCATAATGAGGCAAACGCCATACTCACAGAAAAAAAAAAACCGTACATGGGGGGATAGAAAATAAACAAAGAGGCTACACTAGCATACTACGCATGTTACAAGTACTTTATGCCAGTCACCAGTATTATCTTCCATCAACATTGTTTTACCTTTAGCATGCATGTCATTACACAAACTATAATTATTATTACTATATATTAATATTAGAATTATTACTATTACTATATATTAATATTAGAATTGAAATGAATAGTAATTTTAAAATTATAACAATATATAGTTTTTTTAATACTTTTATTATTTAATATTATAATAATAGTTATTTTTTTCCTTTTTAACATTAATTTTTTTTAATATCAGGGGTTGTGATAAGCTTGGTGTCAACCGGTATCGAACCAGTACTGGTATCAAAAATACCGGGATAGTCCTGTTCGGTATCAGTACATGAAGGTAAAAACCGGCACTGATACAGAAAACGCCAATAGTTGGTGCCGAATTGATATTGGAAATATTTTGGTTCGTGAAATTCAATGCTGCTACCCGGTACCATTTGCTAATCCCTGATCACGGTTACCGTACGAACAACGGTACAATTTTTTTTGTTGATTTTCTTCACTTTTAATTTTTTCTTTTTTTAGTTTCAGGGGTAGGGATGAGCTCGGTGTCAACCAATACAGAATCGGTACTGATACCGAAAATACCGGTTACGGTACCGGTATATGAAGGTAAAAAACGGTAGTAAACCGGTACCAGGAACGCCAAAAGTCGGTACCGAATTGGTACTTAAGATCTTTCGGTTCGGCAAATTTGGTACCGGTACCCAGAACAATTTGCTCATCTCTGACCACGGGTTTCATACGGACAACATCGTTACCATACAACTTTTTTGGTTGATTTTCTTTCAGTTATCTTTTAGTGTTTTTTTCTAAATTTTCTTTTTATTCTTGTCAGCAGTTTCGTTCGCAACACGCTCGTAGTGATTTGAAAACACATGTAAACACAGACTAAATAACCAAAGAAATTCACCGCAACGCGGCGAACTTCTTTAAACCTAGTTTATATAAATGTTAAAGACTACTAAAGAAAATCTAAATGATAAGGTAGCGATGTAGGTAGTCATCCTCGAGCAGAAAGAAACTAATAGAACGGACGTTATGGAATAAACTTAAAATCAAGTACCTTTTGGAGAACATGAATCCTTTCCCAACTTTCTTCCACTAGTTTATAGATGTGAACCTCATTGTTGTTTGGGCAAAGAGCAAGCACTGCATGAACGCATATACTATCACAACTTATAACGACAAGTGCCAATAAAGTTAAAACCAATACGTATCGTACACAGGCTACATTATCATAGAACTAGAAGAGGAAAACATGATACCATATTCATGGTAACTGTAGGTAATTAATGAACAGATCAACTAGAATTCCAACATTTATATTGATTGTAAAAATTTTCAAGAAAAATCAAGAACCTTATTGGACTTCACAATATGTAACAAACTAACAAAAACAAAGCAATGGTGATACCAAGTTTATGACATACTCCATATGCATTTTTGCATGTGAGAAGTATTGAGTTTGACCTTAAAGACTCAAAACTTCCAATTGGATCAGAGAGTAGGGATGAGATTGGTATGGGTACTGTAGATACCGAAATTGAGCTAAAACCAAAACCTAATACTGTATCGTATATGTTCGTACTGGCTAAGCAGTCAAGTGGTGGGATAGCGATTATCGGGCTCTTCCAAATTAGCGGTGTCAAATAGCAGTCCAGAATAGCGGAACCATCGGCGCTATTGACCATTATTTTGGATGCCTTGGTTGATGTGGACTTGGGAGAAAATTTCATGGCTTACGATTAGATCATGTATCAAATATTGGCTTTTGATATTACTAGTGATATTATATACGTTTTAAGTTTTATGTGTGTGTGTGTGTATAAGTTCCGCATGATATAAAATTACCGTCCCACTCCAATACCCTATATCTCAAATATCAACCCTTGACCGCTATTTGATTTTGGACCGCTATAACTGCATAGCGTACTGGTACGGTACGGTTCTGTTAAAAACTCCCGAACACGTACCATACCACATAGTTGATAGTACATTAGTACCAATACTGAAATTGAGCTAAACTCAAAACCGAATACTGTAAGTAAGTACCGGTATTCGGTACGAAATTTCTCATCCCTATACATGACAATAACTGTGCCTACTAAAACCAAAAGAATTATTATTACTGTTATTATTATTATTATCAAATCTACAAATTTCAATTTGTATTTCAAAATAAAATCATATCTCTATAATCAAACAATAAGGAACAAAATCGGATCATTTCAAATTTGTTAACCTAGTTTCAATTTCACATAAAAAAGGTAGTAAATATATAAAAATTGTATGAATCCGTATCTTACTGGATTGATCGGGACTCCAAGCATGACAAGTGATGCAATCGGCAAACTGATGAAACGCAATTGCCGCCATTTATTTCAATCTGCAAAACCGAAGAAACAAATTACTTTCATGAGCTGTATGGATCGATCTTGTTACGAATAGTGAGGATGATGAGAGAGATAGAGAATTACAATTAATTAGATCGGAGAACAGGAGTAATCATGAAAATTATAGTCGAAGCAAAGGCCAAGATCTGTGCGAGTGACTGAAATGAAAATCCTTGCGGTTTTTTAGGGTTTAAAAATGATATTCTTTGATTTTACCTTTGGCTTATTCTATTAACCATGACAAAGGCTTCTTTTCAATTTCTTATTTTTTTATTGAGCACATGTATACTTTTCTATTCTATCAGTGTCTCGAAACGTAAAACCGAAGCGTAAAACCGTACTAAGTAGTAATTGAATGATGACTAAAATCATAAAAAACGTAAAACAAAAATACGATATTTCAATGACAAGTGACTTACTTGACGTAAAAGGTAAAAAAGAAAAATACACATTTTCTTACATGCTAATTAACGTTTAAAAGATTGTATTGAGTTTACATACTATAAATTTATAACATTTTTGTGTATAGAGCTATTGTATGCAGATTTAAAAAATGAGTAAATTACAAGTTTTGTTCTTTATGTTTACACCAAATTGCAAGCGTTGTCCTTTTTTCCAACAGGAGGTATTCTTAACCTTCCAAAATCTTGCACATTATGTCCTTTAGACCAAAGGCAGTTAGATTTTTTGGTTAAATCTGGTCATGTGCATTGCACATGAGGGCATTTTAGTCGTTTCACATTTCAAGGGGCTATTTTGTAAGAAACTTTTATTCAGGGACTAAATTGTACAAAACTTAAAAATAAAAAATAGGGTAAATTACTTTTTAAGTCCTTGTGTTTTATGGGTTTTAACCACTTGAGTCCAAAAGCAAAAAGTTTAACGACCTGAGTCTCCATAAACATTTTGTTTTACCATTTGAGTCCAAATTTCCAACTTCATCCACTAAGTTTGTTAACTACGAGAGTATTGTGGTAATTTGGTCATTTACACACAAAGTACAAGTCATATATGCACATGAATACAAGGAACAAGTCTTTAATGCATAAAGCTTTAATATATAACATATATAAAAATAAATTACATATATATATAACACCAGCACACACACACACCAGCACACTTTCTCTCTCTCTCTACACCACCGAAGCGCCACCATCTCCACCACTATCTCACCTCCACCACCAGAAGCATTATCACCACCACCACCGAATGCATTCCCACCACCACCAGTACTGGATGCATCACCACCACCGCCATTAACAGATGCATCGCCACCACTTCAGCCAGATGCATCGCCACCACCACCAGTATTACCCAACTCTCCTCCCCCATCACCACCCGCAAATGCCCCTCCACCATTACCACCTCCTGTCACCGCCACTCCCCCAGCTGCAACAGTTTTGTCTTCGCCACCGCCATCAGGCGGTTCCCCTCCTCCACCAGACCCAACCGTATCTCCACCGTCTCCAACCCCGCCTGACCCCACCCCTTCTCCACCACCTCCTCAATCACTTTCCCCTTCCCCACCACCTCCTGTCACACCCCAACCGATGGCGGAATCATGGGGGCGCGACACTGAGCGAAACAGATTGTTCAAAGAAATTCCATAACGACTAAATTACCAAATAGTTTAAATATTATGTCCCATACCATAACCCATAAGATAATCTAGTTATTACAGACAGAGATACTCTTCAAACAAAACATGTTCCGACAACTCAGATTCTCAAATAAATGAAATAAATTGTCTTTGTTTCTAGACTCTTTCCTAGCCTCGATTTCACAGCAAGCCAAGCATTTTAACATCTTAAGCACCTGCCACATACGTTAAAGTAAAAGTCAATACACATAGTGTAAAGGTGAGCATACAAGTTTAATAGATATAATAGAGTTCGAAATCGTTTACGCATAACCAGCACGTACAACGTGTGAAATGAAGCACATAAGTTATCGACATGATCCTATCAATACCAATGACTGCGGGTTGACTGCGTAAGGCAGTTCGTAATACATATTCACCACTGTGAATCATGTGATTAATTGTCCTTAACAACCCATGAGTGAACAGGTGCTGAGTCCAAACTATAGTACTATCGTTGCTAAGGCAGGTAGACAGCAATCCATGTGTAAACATAACAAACAAGCAATCATTGAGTCACGTATACATGCAATAGCGGTTAGCGTTAAAAATATTGCGTAGTGTGTGTCAATGTGATTTAGAATAAGTAACGTATGTAACACCCAAAAGTGCATAAAGTAAAAAGGGTTCGAGTATACTCACAACGATGATGGATTGAAGGGAGCGCTAGAGCAGAATTAGCCTGATCAGAACGATAGCATAAATGATAAGCGGCGCATAAAACGATGCAAGTGTACCAAGGATCGGATGGTAATCCGATCGGATGTCAGTCCGATCGGACGGCCAGTCGGTAGGGTGGCAATCCGTTCGGATGGTCATCCGATCGGATGGCCATTCGATTGGATTGTCACCTCGTTTGGTGAGGATGTGTTTGTGTATGATGGTTTGCCTTTTGAAGTTTTCGTTGTAACATTTTACAAATAGAGAAGTATCTCTACCTTTCAGGTCGGTCGATCGAACAGTCGTTCGATCGAGCAACAATCCGATTGGCGAGACTTCTCAGTTTGAGAACAAGTTCACAGCAGGACGGTCACGCAATCGGATGGCTATCCGATCGGGTGGCAATCCGTACGTACTGAACATGTTGAAAATTGTTTAAGTATCCAAGTCCCAAACGTCACACGATCGGACAGTCACTCGATCGGATGGCAATTCGATCGGGTGGTAATCCGTTTCAACGTTCAGATCCTTGAATAGTTCGAAAATAGTTCAAGTGCAACCCGATCGAATGGCCGGTCGATCGAGTGGCAATCCGATCGAGTGGCAATCCGATCGGACGGCAATCCGTCCCGACGATCCGTTCGTCTTGTCACTTGATTCGTTTGAAAATTTTGTAGTGTTTGAACGAGACATTTTGATAACATGTTTGAACAACAGAAACCTATCTCAGCCCAAGTGACCCGACCGAACAGGAATCACCCTATTCCGACCGGTTCACGGTTCGAGTCGGTAGTTCATGTTCAAACCTGAAGTCAATATCTCTTGGATAGAATTCGGATCTGGAACTAATACATCACCAAGAATGGGTAGAAGATCAGAATGAGTTCCGGTTCCATCGGGTTTGAGTGCATTGAGTGTAAAAGAGTTGAAAGAAAGTTGGAAAACCATCTTTCAATCCTTTTTACCATGAATATGTTCAGATCTATGCAAGATCTTTGTTTATTCATGTGGAAACCGTCCAGATCCAAGTTGTTCTTGGTGGATTGAAGCCAAAACATGAAGTTCATAAGAACACCATGATGACATCATCCTAGAACACCTCTAATCCACTGATTTCTCGGTTAAAAGTTAAGATTCAAAAGATAGTAAGGTGTAGGAGTGCGTGTAGATCAATAAAGTACAAGATTTAGGTTGAAAACTTACAAGAATCGCGAGAAATCGAGAGAAATGAAGGCTGGAGCGAGCTGGGTCGAGTGAGAGTTGTCACATCAAATGATGTGACATATGAGGGGTATTTATAGGGTTTCCTAAAAAGGAAAGTGAGGAGGGTGGCTGGTCGATCGGGTGGCAGTCCGATCGGGTGGCAACCCGATCGGATGGCCACCCTATCGGTTGGCCACTCGATCCGAGTGTTTGGCGCGATGAGTTTCGTTTTTTCGATTCGAGTGTTGAGCGTTGCGATGCAATTCGAGCGAGCGAGCGATGCGATAGTATTACCTATCAAATTACTTTTAATCCCAACTACTATATCTAACATACAATCACTATAATTAACTTGCGTTTAGCGTTTCAATTCGATTGCGATGCGATAGATTTGCGATTGCGATTACACCTCAACATAAACATAACATGCACAGGTAACACATAAGTAGCACACACACGTAAAAAAATATCCAGAACACATAATTCGAGTTGCGAATGCGATAGAGATAAATGATAAATCGATTAAACATGCGATTAATAGCGATTAAACCTCGATTATTAACAAGTACTCCACATAATACAACTAATGCGATAACATAAATAGACTATCTACAAGTCAAAGAAGTCAAAACAGGAGTTGAGCAAGGAGTGACAGATCGCAATTAACAATCTTGTCTTCCTTTGACTTCAATCTTGACTTTGACTTTGACTTTCGAAACACGGGGTGTTACAGCCTCCCCTTCTTATGGGAATTTCGTCCCGAAATTAGGCCGAAGCCGTAACAAACAACTGCGGGTACTTTGCCTTCATGTCGCTTTCGAGTTCCCAAGTGAACTCGGCGCCTCGTTTGCCTTCCTATCGGACTTTCACAATGGGAATGCGTGAGCGTCGGAGCTGCTTGGTTTGGCGGTCCATGATTTCAACAGGCTTTTCCACGAAGTGTAGCGTTTCGTTTATTTGAAGATCCTCGATGGGTACATGTAAATCATGCTCAGCCATGCATTTTCTGAGGTTCGAAACGTGGAAAGTCGGGTGAATGTTGTTAAGTTCCTCCGGTAGTTCGAGTCTGTAAGCCACTTTTCCAATCATTTCCAGAATCTTAAAGGGTCCAACATATCGAGGCGCGAGCTTTCCTCTCTTGCCGAATCTGGCCACACCCTTCCAAGGTGATACCTTTAGGAGTACATGGTCGCTAACGTCAAATTCGAGGGGCTTGCTTCGTCTATCGGCGTAACTTTTCTGACGACTCCGAGCTTTCAGCAGATTGTCTCGAATTTGGAGGATTTTGTCAGTCGTTTCTTGCAATAGCCCAGGACCAGTTAGTTGCGAGTGCCCGATCTCATGCCATACAATAGGCGATCGACATCTTCTTCCATACAATGCCTCAAATGGTGCCATTTGAATGCTGGAATGATAACTGTTATTGTACGAGAATTCGACCAAAGGCAAGTATGCGTCCCAATTACCACCGAAATCTATGACACACGAGCGGAGCATGTCTTCAAGGGTACGAATCGTTCTTTCTGTCTGACCGTCGGTTTGAGGGTGGAAAACGGTACTTAGATTAAGCACAGTACCGAGAGCAAGTTGAAATGTTTCCCAACAACGTGAGGTAAACCGAGCATCGCGGTCAGAAATGATGTCGCGAGGCGTCCCATGTCGACAAATGATCTCTTTGGTGTAGATTCGGGCTAATTTTTCTACCTTGTAGTCTTCCCGTATCGGCAGAAAGTGAGCAGATTTAGTCAAACGGTCAACGACAACCCATATGTTGTCGTGACCTGAGGGTGTGCGCGGGAGCTTTGTTACGAAGTCCGTAGCTATACTCTCCCACTTCCACACAGGGATCTCGGGTTGAACAAGTAAGCCAGAGGGTCTTTGGTGCTCAGCCTTGACCTTTGAGCAAGTCAGGCATTTTGAAACATAAAGGGCGATATCACTCTTCATGCCCGGCCACCAGTACTTGTAGCGCAGGTCCTGGTACATCTTGTCGGCACTGGGATGAATAGAATATCGGGATTTGTGGGCTTCGTCCATCAAAATCTGTCGTAAGTTGGTCCGTTTAGGGATCCAAATTCGGTCCAGATAATGGAATATCCCATTCGACTTGTTCACTAGCTGGGCTCCATCGTTGAGAATCATTTCCTTCTTCAAGGTGCGCTCATTAAAGCAGGCATGTTGGGCTTCGCGAATGAGGGTTTCAAGATCATATTGGGCTTGGATATTACGGGCGCTGTGCAAATAACTCCGTCTGCTGAGAGCGTCGGCAACGACATTTGCTTTGCCAGGATGATAACGAATCTCACAGTCATAATCGTTGAGAAGTTCTACCCACCGGCGTTCACGCATATTTAGCTCCTTCTGGTCAAAGATATGTTGTAGGCTCATATGATTGGTGAAGATCGTACACTTGGTACCATAAAGGTAGTGTCGCCAAATCTTTAACGCAAAAACAACTGCGCCTAGCTCGAGATCGTGGGTTGTATAGTTCTTCTCATGGATTTTGAGCTGACGAGATGCGTAAGCAATAACCTTGTCTCGTTGCATGAGAACACAACCAAGGCCGAGGTTCGAGACATCACAATAGACAATAAAGTCATCGTTTCCGTTGGGCAAAGTGAGAACAGGAGCATTGCAAAGCATGTACTTGAGGGTTTGAAAGGCAGTCTCTTCTCCAGTTCCCCAAACAAAAGGCTTGTCTTTGTGCGTGAGAGAGGTGAGCGGCACAACGATTTTAGAGAACCCTTCGATAAATCAGCGATAATAGCCCGCTAGTCCAAGAAAAGAACGGACTTCCGACGGGTTCTTGGGTGTAACCCAACTCTTGATAGCTTCGATCTTCGCGGGGTCGACGTGAATACCTTGACTATTAACAATGTGACTAAGGAATTGAACCTCCTCTAGCCACTTGGAGAACTTGGCATAGAGTCGGTTCCCCCGGAGTAGCTCGAGAACCAAACGTAGATGTTGCGCGTGTTCGGCTTTCGACTTGGAATAGATCAGGATATCATCGATGAACACGATGACGAAGCGGTCGAGAAAAGGTTTACACACGCGATTCATTAGATCCATACAAATCGCGGGTACATTGGTTAGACTTATTTTTTTTAACCAACATTTGACCCATTTGTTTAACTAGTGAACTTCGTCACTTCATCTAATTATCGAGTTTACATAACATTCTAACACAAAGTCGATTAACAAAATACATGATCAATCACAATATAACGGAACCGTAGTTACGTACTTGCCTAATTCATCAACATTGGTTTCCAACCATAATGACCCATTTCCGGGCTCGTCAACCTTAGCGTATCCCTTCCATTCCATGGTTTACGCTTTTATAACCCAATTTAATGAGTGACGTTTAAGTCACTTCGAACACTACTATCTGGACCATTGTTTGACCCGTTTGGTTTGTCGAGTGAGTTACATCACTTCATTGACATTCCAACACGGCTATTTAAACAATATCATCAATAAACATATTTATTTAACTATTTTGACCCGTTTGGTTGTCGAGTGAGTTACATCAGTTCATTGACATACCAAACACAACCATTTTCGCTAGATCCACATTAAACATATCTACGACTAGGTTTATCTACATAATTGTAACGAGACGACAAATCGCGTACCTTTCAAAGCATATCCTTCAAGCGCGCGTCCGCTCCGACTTGACCGCTTGAAGATTCAACCACCGTGCCTGTAGAGTTCAACTAACATCGTGTTTAGAACTCTTATTATTTCCTATAACGCATAATTCACCATACGATTCGAACATACGTTTTTACTCTAAATCTTACAATTTGTTCTCGTTTAGGCATTACATCGAACACCCAGTGAGCATGATTTTATACCAATAACAATCAAGTTCATGACTAACTATTTAGCCAAGATTAACATCATTTTCAAGTTTATTTTATCTAGCATGCATAGTAACACCTATATTCACTTCATAAAAATCAATAATACTCGTTTTATGATCAAGATTTCAGTGTATCTCATCATCCTACAAAACCCATTTAACACCTAAATGGGTGATTACGGATTTCTTACCTATGAACACAAATTCAACAATTTATTGACTAGGGTTTACTCCTAGACATGATTTCTTTCCTAATCTCATCCAACATCAAACATCCAAGCTAAATTTCGAATTTCATATGTTCATCTAGAACTCAAGATGAAACCAAATAACCAAAATTAAGCATACCTTATGATCCTTTCGCGAAGGTGATCACTAATTCGAGTTTGGATTTTGATTTGGAACTGATTTCCCCTTGCAATTTGATGGAATTGCAGGAACTAGGGTTCAAATGGAGAAACTTGTTCGCCCCCTGTGTTTTTCCTTCGACCAGAACACACCGAGTGTGTGTTTTGGATTTTAAGTTTTTATTTAATAAAAACCAATTTCAATTTTGTCACTTTTGGTCCCTCTACTTATTCTCAAGTTTTATTTTGGGTATTTTAACCATGTTTTCCTTAATATTTCAAGGCACATAATTAACTAGGTTAAAGTTTTCCTAGTTATTTTATCCTTAATTGTGACCAACATATTTGTTATGGTCATTTATATAATTTCTAATATTTTCGGGGTGTTACATAATACCATCACTTGAACACGAACCTCCTAACCATGCATGATATTTGACTTGCGATGGTGTTCACTACTAGAGAAAACGGCTTTTGCTACCGCATTTTCGGTCGCAAAACGGTAGCAATTGCCCTTTTGCCACCGTTTTGCCACCAAAAATGCGGTAAGAAATACACACGTAGCAATTGCCCTATTGCCACCTATTTGCTACCATTTACTTTTTTGCTACAGTTTTGCTACCGCTAGTTTGCGACCGTTTTGCTACCGGTTTTTACCACTGTTTTGCTACCGCTTTTTGTTGCTACCGTTTTGCACCCTTTTTTTTTCAACAGTTTTGCTACCGCTTTTTCTTGCTACGGTTTTGCTACCGCTTTTTGTCACCGTATTGCTACCGCGTTGCCCCTATTATGCTACTCTTTTTGCCCTTTAATACCTATTTATATGCTACCATTTCTATGCCGTTTGTATTCTTTGCAAAAGTAAAAAATGTAACCATTTAAGAAATTTTAAAATCATAACAAGAATCCAATAATGGTCCTCATAACAAAAACAGCCAAATCAAAATATCACATAACCCAAGTTAAAACATCCAAACCTAACAATTTCAAACTAAAAGTGTTTAAAAGTTATTTTCGAACTGAAGTTGTTAGCATAGCCCATATCAAACTATTTGCCCTTGTAAAATGATCTTCGAGATACTGCTTCACCTATAGCAATCTTGTTTTTGTTTGAACAAACCCTGAGCATAGCAAGTTGTAGCATCAAATCAAAGATCTGAATAACAAGCCAAAGATCTGAAATAGTGGATCGAATCTGATACAGATCTGAAATATTAACCCATAAAAACCCGAGTGGGGGTAGAGAGATAAAAAGGGTTTGTACCTATTACTTGAGCGAAACCGAGCCCTAAACCGACAATTATTAACCTTAAGCGAGAGATTAACTACCTCATACAAGTAGAAGTTGTCACCACATAAACAACCGCAGCTCCATAAAAACTCACATACTGAAGCAAACCGCATATCCACGAGTGTTTTTCGCCTGAAAAACACACACACACCATCATTTACTACTTACCATTATATAATAGGTCAAATATTGCTAGATATCTGATCAAATATTGTCAACTAAGATAACTTTAACAGCATCTGTATAAGACTGATTTCTGCCCGTAACCGGATCAGGAGACCTGTAACAATTGGATAAAAGACACGCAGAAACATACGTCACAACCGCAAAACCAAACAATGCAAGTGGCCCGCCTATCCAACCGAGCTGAGCCGTGCTCCAAGCCAGTGACAGTACACCCGAACCGATCACCACTGTTATAATATGTGCAACCGTGGTCCATACTGTGCCTGGTTAAGTTTGTTAACCATAGACTTTGACTAATCTACACATATTATCTCATTGGGTTGTTATTACTTATTAACCAAACCATATGCAAAAAGAGGTCAGTTTGTTAATTTATTTACCTACAGATATAGCACTTGTGCTCCTTTGGTACCTGCATAATCCATAACCCCTTAAATCAGTCACTAATTAACTATTTTCCATAGTGAATATTCTTTATTTAACTTACACATAATACAATGAATGGACCAGCTCCTGCAAGTCATCAGGCGAGAAACCAATTTGATCCAGCAGAACATGATAATGCGTTGGCCGTGTAGTCCCCTTAATACCAATGTAACTTATAGTCACAACGAATATGTATAAAAAATAAATAGATAATAGTGTTCGGATAATACTCACGATTGGTCCGTTTTGGGCACACAGATAAAAATCATAGTTCTTTGGATGACCGACTTTGGTATCAATGATCGTTCCTGAAATCATTAACATAAAAAAAGGAAAAATACTGAGTACTTGTACTTCCTGATCATAAGATTTTCAAGAACTGGACACCTAACCTGGTGGAACATTCGCATCAGAACGGGGTTGAAAAAACCTTGTGTGGTGAGCTTTTTGTGCCACAATTACCAAAAACTTTGGGTTCCAATCGTTATCATCCAAATACTTGCTTGCAGACCTACATTACACAAAATTTACCTTTTTAATTTTTTTTAACGAGCACGTTAAGTTATAAAATCTTGAAATTATGTGTTCAAAGTTCAAACCTGCATGATTTGCTCGAGTTCGATATTCAGCACCTGGTCAAACTGCGATTCGCTCACTCCATCCCTGCAATAAGATCATAATCCATTAAAAATGGTATATAAATCGAAATATCGAAATAACTCTCATACCTTGCAATGATTAAACCATTCCGTAACATATCAAAGTTCATCCTCACCTGAACTGTCAGATCAATGCCAATCTTTCTCTTTTGTGCATTAGAAACATAGCATACTAAACCAAACACTTCAATTTCTTATGCCTTGAGCTTTTTCACTGCATCACCAACGTTTTCCTAAAACAAAATAATTTAATCTTCAACGTCAATTCAATCTTTTCAGTTCGAATAAACAAGCAAACACAGTAACAGATCAGAATTGCATTCAATTCACATTCAGAAACAAAAATTTTAGAAGAACACATAACGCATTGAGCTTCATTACAATTCGTATAAGCAAGACACATGTCATAATCACATTAGAATGACTATATATGTGTTTTCTGATCAGAAATAAACAACCGAGCTTCCTTTCCATTCGTATAAAAAATAACACAAAGAATAAGATCCAACTTACGTTCGATTCATGTTCAGAAACCTAATTCACCATATAAGAACACCACGAGTATAATCAATTAATCAGCTTAACATCTAATACTTGTAGAATTTATAGTAATTACAATGCTAATCAGTCCTAGCAAATTTAACATAATTCACCGTATAAGAACACCACAAGTTTTCACTTCGCCTATCAATTTTAACCTAATTCACCAAATAAGAACATAAATTCCTATAGAAAACCATATGCATAACAAACACATAAACAACCATCAAACAATAATCACAACCAATTACACTCAACGCATTAGCCTTGATTAAGAGTGAAATAGAACAAACCGATTCGAACTAAACCTGAAACACAACAAAATCAAGTTCATAATATTACAAAAACGAATTTCAACTCCAAACGGTTCCTTGTTAATCATATAGATAATCACTGTTTTTCACCTGTATCTTTCCTCTTTACATCCAAACAACGTACAATCATACAAATCCACAAATCGTATGCGGATCCAAAAACATAACTAACTACTCGATTGTAGATGTTTAGAAATCGAATTTACCTGAGTTACTTGAGACGAACGATCGATTTAGAAATCAAATTTATCTGAAGAAGATCTGAAACTGTTTTAGTCGCGATCGATTGAATTCAGATGTACATATCGATTGAATCTAGTCACCAGCGGGCGAGCTCACGTGGTGAGGGTTTATCGGGTGAAGTGACTGGAGATAGCGGTCGTGATGATGGCGGTGGTGGTGATAGCGGTGGTGGACCGGTGGTGGTGGCGGAATTGAGAACGACTAGCGGTGGTGGTGGGTTAAAGTGAGAACGGTCGTATGAAACCCTAACAGAAGAGGCGGTCTAATTAATAAGACCAAAAAAATTAGATAAATCAATTTGCATACTATTTTGACACTATTTTGCTACGGAACTATTGAAAAGAACGTGCTCAATGAAATTAGGTTGGAAATAGTAGCTAAATTTGTTACCAAGTTTTTTGGTAGCTAAATTTGGTAGCTATTGCTTATTATTGTAGTAGTGGTTCTAATGCCATCACTTGAACACGAACCTTCATCTAGGAGGTGCCTAGTCCACCCTAATGTGAATATACACTTGTTTAATGTTTGATAGCAATACAACACATACATGACTAAAAGTGATTGTGCTTTATAAGTTTTTTTTATAAGATCATGTGTTATGCTTACCAAATACCGTACAGGACAACTTTTCCTTGCACATTCACTTGAGGGGTGTTATAATTAGTGAAAGGTCAGGTGTTTCTTTGTGATTGACTCCAAAAAATAATAACAAATATTATTAAAAATTAACCCGTCTCCTTTCATACTGTGATTCTCGGGTGGCTCTGTTGTGTGTGAGTTAACGTGAATCCTAAATGGCATCTTCTTCCTTCATGACCACAAACCATAAGTCCATAAGTGAAGGTCGAACCATTTGTCATATACTCCAACCCTTAGATCATGTATTATGGTTTTAATTTTTTTCAATGTCACATCATAAATTGAGTGCCACATCAGTTATATGTAGACACAAGCTCCGACTCACTTTTTTCACCTTTAGCGTGTATGATTTCATAAGTTTTAACTACCTACCACCCAAAAAAAAAGAGAAAGGAAAGAAATAAGTTGATTGGTTGGTTTAGTAAGGCCTAATGGCCCACTACCCCTTCTTCTTCACGCTTAACTGCTACTAACTCTTTCCACCCTAACGCCTTCAATCACGCCCCACGAGTGGTTGTTTAATGTTATATCAGGGCAACCATGAAAGGGGCGTAATCAAGTTACACATAGCTTTATGAAAATTATCTTTTAGAAAAGATAAAAGGTTATATGCTATGATGGAAATGTAACCCAATAAATATAGGAATAGGATTGTTTCCTATGGTTACAAGCAAACAATAATAAAATAGAGTTAAATGTTATTTTAGTCGCTGTGATTTGGGCCATTTTGCTAGTTTAGTTCAAATGTTTTATTTTTTGCCTGCGGGTCCAAAAAGGTTTTACTATTGCCATTTTAGTCTACTTGGTTAACTTCATCCATTATTTCTGTTAATGAGAAAGATAATTCGGTCATTTTATATGGCCGAATTGCCCTTCTAGTTAATAGAATTACATTTAAAATGACTGAATTGCCCTTCTCGTTAACATAAAAAATGGATAAAGTTAACCCAGTGAACTAAAATGGCAACGGTGAAACCTTTTTAAACCCACAAGTGAAAGATGAAACCTTTAGACTAAACTACCAAAATACCCTAACCATAAGAAATAAAATTACATTTAACTCAATAAAATATATCAGGTCAACTTCTATCATTCACACTACTTTTTATTACAATAATATACTAATTTTTGTCTAGTTTTACTAAAATAAGTAAAGCCATTCTACTTCATTGAACAAGTCATTAACTTATTTCTATTTACACGTTACAACTACTATATATAATCACCCTTCATTCTTTCACGTCAAATCTCACCATGCAAACTCACCCTCTCTCTCTAAAACCACAACCCACCCCATAACCACCATCAACCACCATTAACCACCATTAACCACCACCAACAATGACGCACAATCCACCCAATCTCACCACCCTAACCTCCACCAACAAACGCTCACTCTTTGTCCTCCTCTCACTCCTCTTCCTCTTCCTGTTATCCTTTAACGGCGCCTCCATTTTCTCCGTCAAGATTCCCTCACTCGCCGTTAACTCACCGGCAAAACCCTCAAGAAACCTCATCTCTGTACAAGAAGACACCACCTCAGACGACGTCGTTTCGTCACCACCCCCTCCCACCACCGCCACCGCCGCGGCCGCCGCCGGCGGAGATACAACAAACTTCGTAAACCCTAATTACCCTAACCCTAATACTTTCTTACCGCTTTTACGTAAATCTCACAGTTTCGAGATCGAATCGGAGAATTTATCAGCAAACCGTAACAAGAAGCTCTTAAAACTGCTGATCGGATATTCCGGCCGACGGAGAAACAACTTTCCGGCGAGAGTGAAACAGTTTTTCACCAAGAACAACGAAACGACGTCGTCATGTCACATCCGGTTCTTCATGACGTGGATATCATCCTTAACCTCATTCAACGAACGCGCGTTTCACTCGATCGAATCAATCTTCAAATCGCATCCAAACGGGTGCCTTTTAATCGCATCAAACTCACTGGATTCGATCAAAGGTCGACAGATATTACAACCCTTTGTCGAAAAAGGCTTTCGAGTGACCGCAATAGCGCCAGATTTCAACTTCTTGTGCAAGAAAACCATGGCGGAAACGTGGTTTACACGCCTCGTTAGAGGTCATATCCGTACGGGTATCATTCCGTTAGGGCAGAACATATCGAACCTGCTTCGGCTTTGTTTGTTGTACAAATACGGTGGCGTTTATGTAGATTTTGATGTGGTAATATTGAAAAGTTTTAGTGAACTAAAGAACTCAATTGGGGCACAATCAGTTGATCAAGGTTCAAAGAATTGGAGTAGGTTGAATAATGCGGTTATGGTTTTTGATAAAATGCATCCTTTGGTTTACAAGTTTATTGAGGAGTTTGCATTGACATTTAATGGGAACAAGTGGGGGCATAATGGGCCTTATTTGGTTTCTAGAGTGGTGTCCAGGGTTCAAGGGAGGCCTGGGTATAACTTTACAGTGATGCCGCCTATGGCGTTTTATCCGATGAATTGGGACAGGGTTCGGGTGCTGTTTCGTGGGGCGAAGAATGAGTCGGATGCGAGGTGGTTGAAGGTGAAGTATGAGCAGATTAGGAACCAGAGTTATGCACTTCATCTTTGGAATAAGGAAAGTAGAGGGTTGGAGATTGAAGAAGGGAGTATTGTTAGGAAGATTTTGTTGGATCATTGTGTTTTTTGCAATATATCTAGTACTGACTATAATCTGACCACTAGTGATTAGTTCATTCTTTGATTCATGAGTTTGTGTTTTTAGTTGTACATGTTAACTCAATAAGAAGATGAAGAATTTTGATGTTCCTTCACTTATATAAAACACAATGGTACAACTTTTACTGCACAAAGCATAAGTTTTCCCAATTTTCCCACATTTGAACATGTTATTTCGTTTTTATGTCTATCATATATTCAAGTGCATTATTATATGTTGTAGAGTATCTTAAAAGTGTTAGATTATAAATTGTCATTGAAGTTATTTGTAAATTTCTCATTCTTTGTACCTGTATTTGTAATTGTTTTGTGTATATGTAGTCTTCTCCCCTTTATTGGGGTATTCACTTCAAGGGTGGAGATACAATAGGAAGTTTATTTGGTTAGGAAGGTTAGGAAGTGATCTTGATCATCCATTTAGTTAATCAAGGGCTAAAATTAAATCAGGGAAATTGAAAGGAAGAAAAGACGCGCGTGAGTTTGTTTAGGGGCATTCTAGTCAATCCAGCCAATAGTTTCTCTCTCCTCCAATTCCCCCCAGTTTTTAAACGTTAATAACTCTTTCATACGACATTATTTTTTTTATAAAAATTGCACCAAAAAACGAGCGTTTTTTTTATCTTTAAAACGAGTATACTATTGCTATATTTTCAAAAAAAAAAAAAAAATTTAAAACCCAGTTGCGTAAAACGCAATAGAAAAACCCCCAGTTACGTAAAACGCAATGAAAAAAAAACCTAAAAAATGACATTTTTCTAAAACGCAATGCACCAAAAACACAAAGAAATGACTTATTTGTAAAATGCAATGGCCAGAAAACACAAAGAAATGTCTTATTTCTAAAACGCAATAGCCTAAAAACTCAAAAGAAAATGTACTTTCTAAAACGCAATGGACTAAAAACACATAAAAATGTGTTTTACCTAAAACACAATGCACCAAAAACACAAACAAATGTCTTATTTCTAAAACGCAATGGCCAGAAAACACTTAAAATGTCTGTTTTCTAAAACGCAATGGACTGAAAACACATAAAAAAGTGTTTTACCTAAAACGCAATGCACCCAAAATACTTAAAAATGTCTTATTTCTAAAACGCAATGACCAGAAAACACTTAAAAATGTCTTATTTCTAAAACGCAATGGCCAGAAAACACTTAAAAATATCTTATTTCTAAAACGCAATGCCTAGAAAACACATAAAAATGTCTTATTTCTAAAATGCAATGGCCTAAAAACACAAAAGAAACTGTTCTCTCTACAACGCAATGAACTGAATACACATAAAAATGTGTTTACCTAAAACGCAATGAGTAAAAACACTTCAAAAATGTTTTATTTCTAAAATGCAATGACCAGAAACTGTTGTTCACAGAACCAGAACTGTCTAAAACGCAATGACCAGAAACTGTTGTTCACAGAACCAGAAACTGTTGTACACAGAACCATAATCTAACTAAAACGCAATGACCAGAACCTGTTGGTTACAGAACCAGAAACACTGTCTACGAATGCAGTTTTCCAGAGGCAATTTACAGAAAATTAATTTTTCTGATGCATTTTTATTACAACTCAACCCTAGCCAGGGGCTCTACCCCTTGGACCCCGCCAGGGGCTGCCGCCCCTGGGACCCCGCTACCAGGGGCGCTGCCCCCGGACCCCCGCCAAGATCGTAAAACGCAATGACTAAATCAAAAACCCAGATCGTAAAAATGAAATTAAAGAATTTCTTACATGGATCAAAGTGATTTCTTCAACAATTGACGAAGTTTGAATGATATAAACACTTATCAGCGCTCGAATCGAACGAATCGAGTGATTATCTCCAAAATCACCCGAAAAAAACACAAAGATTTTTTTATGAAATTAAACTGGGTTTTCTTCAAAAAAAGCTGAAGAACACGTTGATCGGGTGTTTAAATCATTGATTTGTGATGAAAATCGGACTATAATGTAGTGATTATTGAGATAGAAAGTGAAGAAATGGTTGAAGATGGTGGGTTTTGAAGTTACTGGGTTTTGAAAAGGAAGAAGAAAGGGTTGGATTGACTAAAATACCCTTCCTCTTTATTTTAAATGTTGCCACATGTCCTAATCCTATTGCTTCCTACACTTCCTAGCCAAAATAAACTTCCTATTTGATCTTTTCCCTTCACTTCAAATAATAAAACCCACATGGTATCATACGCCGGTTGAAGACTCCTCCACTTTCGCTTCCAATTCTGCCTTTCCCTCATTGTTTCATCTTCTCCGACATATGTGTTCTCTTTCAGGCAGCCCAATGGCAGCTTCATCTTCAACCGATAACACCCTCTCCATGAATTCTCTCCTCCACTTGATTTATTTCAAACTTACCTCTTCTAATGTCAGATGCTCGATCCCTTTATACTCTTGTCAAGACCTTCTTTTTCACATTGATGGTTCCACAAAACCTGGTTGTGAAAGGTGGGTATAAATTTGATATATTTTTAGCACTTTTACTCGTTTATCAAGCTTTAAATTTATAAAACACGATATAACACAATTACTCTCTATACATACGTTAGGGCAAGTGCACCCATCGTTGGCGTAGTATAGTGATGGTAAGATACCGAGGTCGTCCAAGGACACAAGAGCTTTTAATACCAGAATATTGTCGACGTCTAATCTAACCAAATTTTGAGAAAAGATGTTAGTAAATGAAACTAGGAAATTAAAATATAAAAAGAAACAATAACAAGATAGAATCACTTGGTTTCAACTCCTTTTTACGCATCATTTGATGATTTCTGCACTTTGGGTTTTTTTAAGAGATTTTATTAGTTATAGTGGCATGTCTCTCTTTTGGAGGCAACGCTACCCTCAGCCATATTGGTCTGAGTCAACAGAGATACAGTCCCGCAAGGCCGAAATATTGAAAGATAGTTAAGTGAGTTATTAATGCAAAATGTGGCATGTCCCTCTTTTGGAGGCAACGCTACCCTCGGCGATATTGGTCTGAGTCAGCAGGGATACAGTCCCACAAGGCTGGTTTAAAGTTTTAATAGTAGTTTATTTATAAGGGATTCAAGTCGTTCTTACTTCCTCTGATTTGATGCTATCTGCCTTAAGAGAAGTCCCAATAAGCTTGAATTAAGTCCTCGCAGGATCTATACACTGAACGAGGCAAAAACTTTACGCAAACCACCCTTCTAACCCCCTTCTAGGCAGTTAACGTGCTTTATATAGACCCTAAGGCACGAATAAGTGAATCAACAAAACATGAAGATATGATAGAATAAAGTTCACTTTCAATATAAAAAAAACTAGTTATTAAAGTCATTAATACATACCCAATTAAAAAGTTAACCAAAGCTTGTAAATCAAAAGTAATACATAAAAGATTCGTCTTCACCAAGTGATGTAAGAGATTAGCCAAGCATGGTATTTGTTTGACAAAAAGTCTTACGATCAATCTTGGATCCCGAGACTAGTACACACACACACTAAAGATGGATGCTGGAGGAATGTGGTGGATTATGGTGGTATAGTGGTGGTGGAGTGGTGGCAGGTGTGAGAAAAGTGGTTTGCCAAGGGATGATTTGCAAGTGAACCAAGCACCCCTATTTATCGTTGGAAACAAGCCCTTCACACGGCCATGTGCCCAGGAGGCACGACCCCGTGTCTTCATCTTCTCTGTATTCATTTAATGAGTTGTGTAAGTCCGTATACTAACATGGCCCGTGTTGTCAGAGGCAAGACCCCGTGGTCTTGTACTTGCTGTACTTCGGGAGATTTTGCATATCTTAGAGTTGACCACGGCCCGTGTCTCTTGTCTGCTTCTGTTTGTCTTGTATTGTCTGTACTCTAGAATATGGGCACGACCACATGCCTAGGTGGCACAGGCCCTTGCTTGTCTTCTGATTTGTTATTTTGGTCTTGGGGTGAAGCTTAGAGGGTTGGCATGGCACGTCAACTTCTCTTCTTTTGTATTTAAGTTGATTTTTTCCGTTAATTTGTTTCTTTTGTACATTTAAGTTGTTTTAATTCTGAAAATAAAAAATATACAAAGAAACGCATTTTTCCAACATTAGTACAAAAAAGGTTGATTTTATATCTTATTTGATATAATTTATATGTTGCATTTTGTGCATATCAAATACCCCTACACTTGAATCTTTGCTTGTCCTTAAGCAAAACTCTTTGATATTGCTTACACGTACAAATGGAAGAGGTACAGAAGAAGTTTTTGGGTCTTGCTTTAGAGTGTCGGGAATCCAAGTTTTTTTTTTATTCTTGTTTTTATTTTATTTACAATCTTGTTCGACATGATTTATTTAGAACTCTTTTAAAAAAAATATTTTTAGGCATAACATGCTACTTAAAATTTCAATAAGCTATATACAATTTTACACACCCCACATGTGATCACTCAATTCTATGCCGAAAATGTATAAGTAAAACGCTCGGTCCCGGTGTGGAACTTATTCCTACCATAGGTTTGACAGGCAATCAAACCTCCTCTTTTTTGACATAATCTTTGTAAATATCAAGAGGACTTTTAAAAGGGTAGGTTTTGGCTAGGGGTAGGAATTTTTATTTTAAAAGTGGCTAAAGGCGTAAAAATATCGGTTTTCTTTTGAAATTTGTTTATTTTGTGACTTTTGATACAAACTACAAACTTTAAGCTATAAGAAAGAATTTTGGGACTTGCTTAATTATTTCAAGCAACTCGAGATTGTTTTTTAATATAATATTCAAAAGATAACTAAGTCACAATTTGATATATTTCAAAAGAACTGAATTTTACTAAAATAAAGGGTGTAAAAGAAAAATGGTTTAGGGTGATGGGTAATTGTTGCAAAATTTGTATTTTGTGGGTTTTGAAACGAAAGGCTTAGGCTCAAAGTGGTTAACTAAGGGTTTTTTGTTTTGGTGGGGAGATAAAAAAGGAAAATAAGGTTGAACCGAAAAAATGGTTATAGTCCTAATGCCTCAATCATTTATTTACTTGTATTAGTCGGTAAGGACCGCGAATGCATTGTCTTGTCAAGTTCTAGATTCGTAAGAACCATGCGGGCTATCACACAAGAAATGAAAAGTGAGCATTTGGTAAAGATATGGTATTGAATGTTAACCATACATGATCTATGCCATGATTTATGCCTTGTGATTATTGTATTTATGTTACATAGTATTTTAGGTAGTTATCTCTTAGTCTTTGGTCAAGGTTAGTTAGCTTGTTTCTCTCCGAAATTGGAGCTTGTAGTCTTTATATAATCTATGTACATCAATGAGAACATTGTACCTTTTCATCACAAAAACCAATACTCAGGGGCTGTTTGGCTAAGCTTATTTTGGAGTGACTTATGACTTATTGACTTTTTGGAAAAGTAAATAAGTCATAATGGAGTGACTTATTTACTTATTCCTCTCACATAATAAGCTAACCCAAACACCTTTTAACTTTTCAAAAAGTCAATAAGTAAATAAGTCACTAAAATAAGCTTAGCCAAACAGCCCCTCAATATGGTATCAAGAGCCTCCTAATATCTCCTCTGAGATTCACAATCCCTATCACCTTCCTTAATTTTTTTTCTCACATACCACAACAGTCATCATGACATCTAAACCTGATAAACAAACTTCTCCGGCTATCACTGATCCGCTCATCACCACAGTCAACCATACCCAACGACATCCTGCCCGCAATTATTCCAAACCAAAATTTGACTACCACCATCAAAAACCAAATCCGACACCTAACCCTTGACCCTCCTGGAATAACCGAAACAAACCTGCCCATTCAAATCAGAACCGCCCCAACCGCAACAATATCTTTTGCCACTTCTGTAACATCCCTGGTCATGAGACTAAGGACTGTCGCAAACTAGGACGCTTCCTACGCGACCACAACTACCCGGGTCATGGTCCCACAGGTTCGGCACCCTCAGTTAACTTCTGCTTATCCTATTGCAGGAAACACACTACCATGGATGTGGGATACTGGAGCATCTGGCCATACAGCCCCAAATCAAAACTCATTGCCCGTTCTTTCCGAATATGGAGGCCCGGTTGAGATTGTCTTAGGCGATGGTAAATCTCTACCCATTACTCACATTGGTCATACAAAAATTCCTACCAACTCACGACCTCTTTTATTAGATAATGTCCTTATTGTCCCTCATTTACGAAATCATCTCATTTCCGTTGCTAAAATATGTCGTACCAACCGTGTCTCTGTTGAATTTTTTCCATTCCATTTCTTGGTTAAGGACCTACGCATGGGGGCACATCTCATGCGGGGAGTGAACGTCAATGATGTTACTACGGACCATTTGCTTCTTCTCATCAAGTTAATGCAACTCGAACAAGATCTCTACTCGCGTGGCACCATACTCTTGGGCATCCATCATACCAAGTGCTTCGGTCTTTAATTACTAAATTAATGTAATAAAGTGTCACCCGAGTTGTTTCACTGTACATCTTGTTCGTTAAATAAAAGCCACAAACTTCCTTTTGGCTCCAATTCATTTGTTGTTCACAAACCTCTAGAAATTTTTTATTCGGACGTATGGGGACCGGTGCAAACCTCTATTGAAGGGTTTAACTACTATGTCATCTTTGTCGATTTTTTCTCCAAATATGTGTGGTTATACCCATTGAAACGAAAATCCGATGTTTCTACCCTTTCCCCACAATTTAAAACTCTTGTTGAACGTTTCTTTAAGACACCTCTCGTGTCTCTTTTTATAGACAACGACGGTGAATACATTGGTCTAAAAAATTATCTAAACTCAAATGGTATCTCTCACTTCACTACACCACCTCATACACCCGAACAAAATGGCGTTGCCGAAAGACGCCATCGTCATGTTGTCGAGATGGGTCTTGCCTTACTTCACTATGCCAACCTTCCTCAAAAATTTTGGTCCCATGCATTCCAAACCACCGTCTACCTTATCAACCGCCTTCCCACTCCAATCCTTCACAACAAAACCCCATATGATATGTTATTTTGAACACCACCGGACTACATGAAACTCAAACCATTCGGGTGTCTTTGCTACCCATGGTTGCGTCCTTACACCACTTCCAAACTTCAACATCGATCTCAATCTTGCATTTTCCTTGGCTACTCGACATCTAAATCGGCCTTCAAATGCTTTGACCTAACCACATCAAAATTAAATCACTCAAGACATGTTGAATTCATCACCACCATCTTCCCTGCCCATCCCACTGAACATCCAAAGTCCAACGCTCCTTAAACTTATTCTTTTTCCATACCTCACCTAAATCACCCCTCAACTTTATCTCCTGATAAATCACCAAACACCTCTTCTACTCCATCACCCTCTATTCCTTCTACTACCATTCCTAACTCCACCACTCATATTTCCACCTCTCCTCCCAACACTAACGCACAACCCAACCCGACCCTACTCCTTTTCTTTCCCGGACCCACCGAACTCACCTCAACCTTTGCAATCTGACACATCTCATACCTCCACCCCTCTATCCACTGACCAAACCAACCCTCCTCAAACACCTTCGAACCCTTCTTCTCCCGAGTATACCTCCGCTGCAGCGTCCTCTTCTCATAAGAGTTCCACTCCTACTCAGCCATCTCCGATTTCCCTCACTGAACAGTCCTCTACTACCACACCACCCTCACTACCTCCAACCAAACGACAACCCAAACCTAACCGAAAGTACTTCAATTCCAACTTCATCAACTCCACCTCACTCCACCCTATACCGCCCATACTTGAACCCACAACCCACACCCAAGCTATGAAAGATCCTCAATGGCGTCACGCTATGGATCTTGAGTTCAATGCGTTACTTCATAATCAAACATGTGAGCTCGTTCCGCGAACCAACCAACATGTCATAGGCTGCAAATGGATCTTTCGAATCAAACGAAAAGCCGATGGCACCATTGACAAGTACAAAGCTCGCCTAATTGCAAAAGGTTTCCATCAACAGTTTGGCAAGGACTATTCCGAAACCTTCACTCCAGTAAACAAACCGGTTACGATCCGCACTGTCTTGTCCATTACTCTATCCAAACAGTGGGTCATACGTCAACTTGATGTTAACAATGCATTTCTCCACGGTACCTTGCATGAGGATGTCTTCATGGTTCAACCACCGGGATTTGCCCACTCCGAATTTCCGAATCATATATGAAAACTTCGAAAATCTTTATATGGCCTCAAACAAGCCCCGCGGGCCTGGTACAAGGAGCTCACTACTTTCTTGATACAATTCAGTTTTCGCAAATCCTTATCTGATCCATCTCTTTTTATCTATAATCACTGTGGTGTCACGTGTTATTTACTTGTCTATGTCGATGACATCGTCATAACCGGTAGTGACAACACTTTCCTAGAAAACTTCATCACCTCCCTCGGTCACAAATTCTTAATCAAGGACCTTGGTCCTCTTCATCACTTCTTAGGTATTGAGGTTATTCCTACCCCTCAAGCTCTCTTCCTATCTCAACATCGCCATATCCATGACATTCTTACTGCCTTCAAAATGGATGGCGCCAAGGATGTTCTCACTCCCATGAGTGTATCCGATCCTCTTGTACCCGTTAACTCCACTCCCACCGTTGATCCCACCCAATACCGCAAACTTGTTGGTTCCTTACAATACCTTGCATTCACTCGCCCGGATATCTCATTTGTTATCAACAAACTCTCACAATTCATGCACACGCCTTGACAATCTCATTGGCAAGCCCTCAAATGGGTTCTCCGCTATTTGAAAGGAACGGTACACCACGGGCTTTATTTGCATCGTAACTCTCCCCTTACACTTCGTTCCTTCTCTGATTCGGATTGGGGAGGGCTCAACGATGGCGGCAGGTCTACTAAAGCTTACATCTTATACCTTGGTGCAACATTATCTCTTGGCACTCTTCTCATCAAAAGACTGTCTCACGTTCATCTACCGAGGCCGAGTACAAAGCTGCAGCTAATGCAGCTGCATAAATTGCTTGGGTGCAGAATCTCCTCCATGAACTAGGAATCCAACCACCACACACTCCTCAACTATTTTGTGACAACACCGGCGCCACATACCTATGCGCCAACCCGGTATACCACTCTAGAATGAAACATGTTGCCTTGGACTACCATTTTGTTAGAGTACAAGTCAATGCGGGCAAGCTACAAGTTTTACATATCAACTCTAAAGATCAACTCGCGGATGTTCTTATGAAGCCACTACCACGGACGCCATTTCTCTCAATTCGATCCAAGATTGGAGTCTCCAACTGAGCCTCCATCTTGCGGGGGCGTGTTAACCATACATGATCTATGCCATGATTTATGCCTTGTGATTATTGTATTTATGTTACATAGTATTTTAGGTAGTTATCTCTTAATCTTTGGTCAAGGTTAGTTAGCTTGTTTCTCTCCTAAATTGGAGCTTGTAGTCTTTCTATAATCTATGTACATCAATGAGAACATTGTACCTTTTCATCACAAAAACCAATACTCAATATTAAATGCTCGGTAAAGTGTGAAAATGTATATATGATGTGCGTGAAAGTGTCGTATATTTTAGGTGTATATTTTAAGCCCTTTTTAACACTTACTTTAGCCAAGTTTTAAATTTATAAAACACGATATTTTACTAACACTAAACACACATATGGGCAAGTGCACCCATCGTTGAGCGTAGTATAGCGTTGGTAAGATACCGAGGTCGTCCAAGGACACAAGAGCTTTTAATACCGGTTTATCCTCAACGTCTAACCAAAACAAAAGTTTAGAAAAAATGTTTTAAACTAAGAAAAGTAAAACTAACTAAATGCTGAAAATAAAAATAAAAATAAAAACAGATAGACAAGATGAATCACTTGGTTCCGACTCGTATCTAGTATAACCTTTGATTATTTCCGCACTTTTGCACATAATTAAGAGATTATCTTAGTTATTGTAGTAGGCCCCTCTTTTGAAGGTGACGTTACCCTCACCCCAGTAGTTTGAGTCAGCAGGGATACAATCCTAAAGGGGTGGATTATTGGAAGATAATGAATTAAGTTATTAATGCAGTATTGTGGTAGGCCTCGCTTTTGGCGGTGACGTTACCCTCGGCTAAGTAGTCTGAGTCAGCAGGGATACAGTCCTAAGTAGCCGGGTTATAGTATTAATAGTAGTTAACTTATGAGGGGATCAAAGAGTTTGGACCCCCGCCATCCAATACCGTGAAGTATTGAAGGAGGTCCTACTAAATTAGACCCAGGTCCATTGCAGGACCTCTTAACGCTGAACAATGGCAAGACCTTTACCAAACCGTTCCCTTAACCCCCTACCAGGTAGCCAACATACCTCCATATAGACCGTGGAGATATGAATGGTGAAAATCCTTTATTTTATATAGACAGTAAAATAATGCCAAGACACCACGGACAAACGATAAGGAAAGATCACCTTCAACATAAGTAACTAGTTATTAAAGTCATTAATACAAAACCAAATAAAAAGTGCAAAAGATTAGAAATAAAAAGTATTATACTAGACACTTTGTCTTCACCAAGTGATGTAAGAGACTTAGGCAAACATGGCCTTGATTGTCAAGAACTCTTACGATCAATCTTGGATCCCGAGACGACTCACACACTCTATGATGGACAATGGATGATGGTGGTGGATGATGGTGTTGTGATGGTGGTGGGTGGTGGATGAAGTGTGAGAGAGGTGGTGTGCCAAGGGATGAGTTGCAATGAAACCAAGCACTCCTATTTATAGGCTGAACAGAAGCCTGGGCATGGACCCGTGTTCGCTGGGCACGGCCCCGTGCCCGTCTGACACTCTCTCTCTTCATTAATTGTAATTCGCAATTACAATTAATGCGCCTGCAGTACTTTCGGCACGCCCCCGTGTCCGCTGAGCACGGCCCGTGGTGGGCAATAGAAGCTTCTATAGATTTGTCTTTTCTGCTGCTTCATGGGCACGGCCCCGTGCTGGCTGAGCACGGGGCGTGTTCAGCCTTCTGTTTTCTCTATTTTGCTTTGGAAGGTGCCGTTGAGGGTTCGGGCAGTCCACTAATGTTCCTTTTCTTGTATTTATGTTGGATTTAGCTGTCTTTTTGCTTCTTTTGCGTTTTTGAGCTCATTTAATCCTGAAAATACAAAAGGAAGACAAAAACACTCTTTTTCCAATATTAGTACTAAAAAAGGGTTAGTTTTATGCCTCATTTGATGTAATTTATATGTTGCATTTTACACACATCAAATACCCCCACACTTGAACTTTTGCTTGTCCTCAAGCAAAACTCTTTAATATGTGGCTTACACTCCCAAATGGAATAGGTAGAAGAGAAGGTTTTGGGCTTGTCATAGAGTGTCGGGATTTCCAAGATCTTTTTGGGTTTTATTTTTATTTATTTACACTCCTATTCGTAATGATTTATTTAGAACTGTTCATAAAAGAAATTACTTATTTGGGCATAACATGCCTTTTTAAAATTCTATTTATATACAAGTTCACATACCTCGCGGGGAAATCACTCACACTCGGCCGAAAGTGTATTTTTAGTGAATCACTCGAGAGCGGTCATGGAACTTATTCCTACCATAGGCTTGCCAAGAAATCAATCCTCCTCCTTTTTAACTTTTATACCTTTGTAGATATCAAGAGGACTTTGTGGGTTAAGGGTTGGCTAGGGTTAAAGGTAGGTGGTTGGGTTAGTGGTTAGTAGAAAAAGGGCTAAAAGCGTAACAAGTGTCGGTTTTCGCATTTTTACAACTTTTTTTTTTTTTTTTTGATGAAGCTTTTATTCAAACAAAGTTATTTTTGATTACTTTGTTTGTTTATTTTCTTTTTGCTTCATCATCATCGAATTTTTTTTTTTTTTTTAAGGAAAAACCGAACTTGTTACTAAAATAAAGGGTTAAAAATGAAAAAGGTTTTGGTGGGTGAAAGGGTTTTTGTTTTGGGTGATGAAACGAAAAGGTTTAGGCTCAAAGGGGCTAACTAGGGGGATTTTTGGGTAGGTGGTAAAAGAAAAAGAAAAAATAATGGTGTAGAAATGAAAAATGTTAGTCCTAATGCCTCCATCATTTACTTACTCGGGTTTAAGTTGATAAGGACCGGGAATGTATTGTCATGGCAAGTTCTAGAGTCGTAAGAACCAAGCGGCTATTCACACAAGAAACGAAAAATGAGCATTTAGTCAAATGATATGGAATTGTGTGCTCAATAAAGGCTCAAAACTCACTTTTGTGGGAATGGGTTTTTATGTGATCAAGTATATATAATCAAATTTTAAATAAGTTTGTCATGCCTTTTCATAATTTTCTTATGTTGGTTCTTTTTATCACTACGCTATCAGTTGTAAATTTGTAAAAATATAACCTTTTTGAGAACTTGAATTTCCCGAGTTAAACCTAGACAAGTAAAAAAAAAATGAAATTTTTGAAAAAATTTGGGGTGATTAGCGGTTCCAATAGAGTTTTGTGTAAGGCTTGTATTTAGGACTTGCAAAATTCAAGGCTTTAGCATCCCCCCCACACTTAAATTACACATTGTCCTCAATGTGTCCCAAAAATAAATTTTTAGGTTGATTAGATGTGTAAAATAGTGTTTAAAAAGCAAAAATTTGTGTTACTGGGCACTGAACACGGCCCCGTGTTGAGTGGGCACGACCCCGTGTTCAGGTGCCAGTAACAAGAACTTACAGAAGGTGGACACGGCCCCGTGTCCACTGAACACGGCCACGTGTCTGACAAAATTTTTGCCGAACAGCAAGTCTGGGAGGTGAGCACGGGGGCGTGTCGGCTGGACACGTCCCCGTGTGGACAGTCTGAAAGCCTGAAAAACAGGTTTCTTCCTCCGGTTTTTTCCATCCTAGCCCTATAAGTGCTGAGGCTTAACACCGTAAGCCTTGGTTTGTACCTGTTCCAACACTTAATACCACACCGAACAATACAAACATCCTACATTACCAAAGTTAATTGTACCAAGCATAAAGTAAGAAAAATAAAATGCAGAAAATAGTTAGGAAAAGTAAATTGTCTAACACTTGGCGCGCAGGCCATCAATTGTTCAAGATTGCAAAGGGTTAACCTGGGGAGTCATCAATCAACCGCTTCCTCCTATTCTCCTCCCGCCTACTCCATGGCATCATCATCATCATCATCGTCACCCCCTCCATGGCGTGCAATGTGGTCTCGTATGTATCCGACATCGTCTTGTATCTCGGATAGGTTTCTCTCGATAGCTCCGACCCGGTGGTAGGTGTTGCTCGCCATGTTATAGGTGTTCCGAGTACACATGAGGTTTTCCTGCAACAAATCATGCAAACTTTGAAAATTAGGAAAACTGCCTCCCGAGGAGGATGATTGGCCCGGATCACCGTGGGGTGGGTATTGATGTTGCGGAGCTGGGAGGACAAGTGCTTCTTGCGGGTTCCATGCATGACCTTGCATCCTTTGAAAGGTTACCGTCCCGTCTTCTGCCTCATAAACCAGGTTCATCGAGCGGCATATGTGAATATCCACCGTACCCGACCATGGGCTCTTCTCAAATGACCTCGGAATGTGGGCGAAGTGCCTGAAGAGACGGTACACCCACCCCCCGAAGAAAATAGGAGTTGGTGCACTAGCAAGGCGGTTGTGATGCATGTTTCGGAGCATGAGGAACGGAACATCGAGCGGCCTGCGGTTGTGAGTGCAATGGAGGACAAGCAAATCTCTTAACCCAACGACGCCACCACTGTCATGCCTTTGGCTAAGAGAGTAGCCGAGGAGCCTATGAATGTATCTGTAAAGCGGATCCCTCAGCTTGGTACTCTTAGTGCTGCTCGGATTGTAGAACCCTTCCCCAATCTGAGCCCACATGGCTTGGCGCTCGTTGTCTTCGATCTCTCTCAACCCCCCTGTATTTTCTTCGTTTCCCGCATCCTCCTCCGCATACAACCCGATAATCGACCCGAATTGTGCCATGGAGATCGAATACCTCGTTCCGCCACACCTGAATGACACCCCTTCATTATCGAACGGGTCGCACCTTGAAGTGAATGCAAAGGTGCTGTAGAATTCCAAGGTGCATTCATGAACAGAACGGAGTCGGGTTGTTAGTGCGACTCTGAGTGGTCCCGTGACAATGTTGTTGAAACGGTCAATTTGATTCACCATGGTTAGTAGTTCTGTGCACGCCTGCCTCGGGTATTCCTCCGGCCTTGTTTGAAGAAGCTCGTATCGAGCTCTTGCATCTAGCTCATTGGCGTTGAATCTAGTAAACTTCCTGGCCATCTGCAAGAATACACCAAAAGTTAGCATGAAACAGAAATATTTTCGGACAAAACTGCAAACAGCGGGCTGGACACGACCCCGTGCCCAGCGGACACGGCCCCGTGTTCAGGGGTCTGTTACTCAAAAATCCCATTTTTCGACCCGGTTTCGAAAACTTGAAAATTTTTGAATCACTAGGTGCGGTTTCCCCCGAAAATGAAACCCTAAGTGTCGTTTTTCCCAAAATAACCCGTTTACCCTATCAATTTTATCTTTTTCGGTTCAAGAACAAGGGTTTGGGGGTTTTTGTAAGAAATCGGGTGAATCTATGAACAATACAAGTGTATTTACTTCCCTTAACACTAATCTAACTAAATGCAAACAGATTTAGGCAAAAATTTTAGGTTCGATCCGAATGTTCATCAAGAACCCTAGATTTTTCCCCAAATTTGAGGTGTATTAACTACATGCAAGTAACTAATCTAACTAATACGAGTGACAGAATCATACCTTGATGTTGTTAGATCGGTAAGAGACGTTGGAATTTCGCGAAAAATCGCCTGGAACCAGAGCTTTCGTGGGGAAACGGGGCGTGTGGAATGAATAAACTGTTTTGAAAAAGGGGTTTAATCCCGTCTGCAGCGCGAACACGGCCCCGTGTCCAGCGAACACGGCCTCGTGCCGAGCTCTCTTTTTTTTTTTTTTTTTACGTGCGCGTGTGAGTGCCCCTTTTTCCATAAGCTATGGTTTAGAAAACTTACCGCTTGATTTTGCCGCCTCAATCGTTCGTAAGTTACCAGGCATGATGTTTTTATTCTTCCACGGTTTGAAGCGAGATCTCTTCTTCCTCATCCTCAATAAATCCTTGATAGAGTTTCAGCCGTTGGCCATTGACTTTAAATGGTGGCCCATTTCGAGGTTTAATTTCTACTGCACCGTGTGGAAAAACATGGGTGACGGAAAAAGGTCCTGACCACCTAGACTTTAATTTACCAGGAAACAATCGAAGTCGTGAATTAAACAAAAGAACTAAATCTCCTACCCGAAATTCATTAGGTTTAATATGTTTGTCATGCCAATTTTTAATTCTTTCCTTATAAATCTCAGAGTTCGAGTATGCATAATTCCTAAGTTCGTCTAATTCATTTATTTGACAAAATCGATTTTTACCAGCAAATTCTAGATCTAAGTTTACATTTTTGATTGCCCAGTAGGCTTTGTGTGCAATTTCTACTGGCAAGTGGCAACTTTTTCCATAGACTAGCTTATATGGGGTTGTACCTATCGTTGTTTTATAAGCAGTTCGAAAAGCCCATAAAGCATCATCTAATTTATCTGCCCATTCCTTTCTATTTAACCCTACGGTTTTTTCGAGTATTCGTTTTAACCCTCTATTGGTCACTTCGGCTTGTCCGTTTGTTTGAGGGTGATAAGCTGTCGAAACCCGGTGATAGACCCCATATCTTGTTAAAAAATTTTCAAGTTGATGATTACAAAAATGGGTACCTCTATCACTTATTAAAGCTTTAGGTGTGCCAAAACGAGAGAATAATTTTTTCAGAAATCTTACCACTACTCTTCCATCATTTGTTGGAAGTGCTTCGGCCTCGGCCCATTTAGACAGGTAATCTACTGCCACAAGTATGTATTTGTTTCCTTTCGATGGTGGGAAAGGTCCCATAAAGTCGAGTCCCCACACATCAAAAATTTCACAAACAAGAATGCCATTTTGTGGCATTTCGTTTTTGGAAGAAATATTACCTGTTCTTTGGCAAGCATCACATGTCTTTACAAGATTTTGAGCATCTTTGTAAATGGTTGGCCAATAAAATCCTGAATCAAATACCTTTCGTGCGGTACTGGCAGCACCATGATGTCCTCCGTAAGGACCTTCGTGACAATGGCGGAGAATTCTTCGTGCTTCATTACCATGTACGCATCGTCTGACAAGTTGGTCGGCACACATTTTGAAAAGATATGGATCTTTCCAAAAATAGTGTTTCACATTGGCAAAGAATTTTTTTTCTTTGATGATGTGGCCATCCTTTGGCGACTATTCCGCTAGCTAGGTAGTTAGCAAAGTCGGCGTACCATGGTTCTTCCTTAAATTCCACCATTTCCAGGGATTCAGTTGGAAATTTTTCGTTGATTTGCTCGTCCCTGGTTGCCTCCAGAGCTGGGTCTTCTAAGCGCGAAAGATGATCTGCTGCGGTATTTTCTGCTCCTCTTTTGTCTTTGATTTCAATGTCGAATTCTTGTAGGAGTAGAATCCACCTAATCAAACGTGGTTTTGCGTCTTGCTTCTTAAAGAGATATCGAATGGCTGCATGGTCTGTATAGACTATAGTTTTAGAAAGAACAAGATAAGAACGAAATTTATCAAAAGCAAATACCACAGCTAGTAATTCTTTTTCAGTTGTTGTGTAATTTTCTTGTGCATCGTTAAGTGTTTTACTAGCATAATATATTGGGTGGAAATGCTTTTCTTTTCTCTGTCCCAAGACAGCTCCAACTGCAAAGTCACTAGCATCGCACATGATTTCGAAAGGGAACTTCCAATCGGGTGCTATCATGATAGGTGCATTGACTAGCATTTCCTTTAGGGTTAGAAATGCTTGATTGCAATCCTTGTCAAAGATGAAAGGAGCATCTTTTTCAAGTAATTTTGTTAGAGGCCTTGAGATTTTTGAAAAGTCTTTGATAAACCGCCTATAAAATCCGGCATGCCCTAGGAAACTTCTAATAGCTCTTACGGAGGATGGAGGAGGTAATCTAGAAATGGTATCTATTTTGGCTCGATCCACCTCCATTCCTTCGCTTGAGATCTTGTGACCGAGTACTATTCCCTCCGTTACCATGAAATGGCATTTTTCCCAATTAAGGGCGAGGTTAGTTTCCTCACATCGGGATAGCATTCGTTCAAGGTTATCAAGGCATTGGTCGTATGAATCCCCAAAGATAGAAAATTCGTCCATGAAGACTTCCATTGTCTTTTCTATCATGTCATGGAAAATGGCTACCATGCAACGTTGGAATGTTGCGGGGGCATTACATAGACCGAACGGCATGCGTCGATAAGCAAAAGTTCCATAGGGACATGTGAAAGTTGTCTTTTCTTGGTCTTCGGGTGCTATCGGGATTTGAAAGTAACCTGAAATACCATCCAAGAAACAGTAAAATTTATGCCCGGATAATCTTTCTAACATTTGATCAATGAAGGGTAAAGGAAAATGATCCTTTCTTGTTGCTTCATTTAATCGTCTATAATCTATACATACTCTCCATCCTGTGACGGTTCTTGTTGGTATTAATTCATTCTTTTCGTTAGTAATTACCGTCATACCTCCTTTCTTTGGAACTACTTGGACGGGACTTACCCAAGGACTATCGGAAATAGGATAGATAAGTCCGGCGTCAAGTAATTTGATGACTTCGTTTTTAACCACCTCTTGAACATTTGGATTTACGCGACGTTGTGGTTGTATGACCGATTTGTAGTCATCATTCATCAAAATTTTGTGTGTGCACATAGAAGGACTAATTCCTTTTATGTCAACAAGTTTCCAAGCTATTGCATTTTTGTGTTTTTTCAAAAGACTAATTAGTTTTTCTTTTTCTAGGTTATCTAATTTAGACGAAATAATTACAGGTAATTTACCATCTTTGTCTAGAAAAGCATATTCCAAACCTTTTGGAAGTTCTTTGAGCTCAAGTGGTGGGTCTTTAGGAGACTCCTTATTTGGTTGCTCACTTCGATCAAGAACTTTAAAAGTTTGTTCTATGGCGACCTCTTCTTCAACAAAGTGGTCAATCTCTTCACTTGTATCGGGTGGTTCATCTTCATCTTCAATTAGGGGGTCATTATTGCCGAATGGATATTTCATTGATCGTTCGAGATCGACACTTCTTTTAAATGCCCCTAATTGAAGAGGTAAATTATTGAACTTCCGGTTTTTCAAAGCTTCGTAAGTTTTTACAAATGGTCGTCCCAACACAAGAGGAGCGTCATCGAGGATGACAAAGTCGGTCGGGATTACCATTTGATTTGTTTGAACCAAGACATCTTCAACTATGCCGATTGATTTTATAACTTTCCGATTGGATAGAAAAATGGGTATTTGAAGTGGAGAAAAATCACTAATACTTAATTTTTCGAAAATGTAGTTGGGCATTATGTTAACACAAAGATCTTTATCGATTGTGACATTACTAATAAACGAATTTTGAAAGAAACATGGAACCGGTGTGATGTTAATTTCAAATGGGTCTTCTTTTATTAGCGAAGTTTGATCATTAGTTAACTTAACACTTACTGTTTCGTCAATCTTAGTGTTAGTGTTTAACTCTTTTAAAAACTTAGCATGAGTGGGTACTAAACAATGATTTTCGAAAGAAGGTGTTAAGAGGTTAATTTCTTCAAAATTAGACTCTTCTTGAATTTTAACGTTGTCGGACTCACCTACTTCGTTGTTTAACTCATGTGTCGGTTTTTCACTTATTTGTTCTTCCATTTTGACACTTTCAGTTATCTCTTCCTTTTTTAATTCTTCTCTTGCGCGGGACTCCTCTTCCCTTGCGCGAGCTTCTTTTATACACCGATTGATAACTCTAATATGTTCTAATATCCTATCGGTCACTTCGGTTATAGAAAAAGAATCATTATTTTCTAAGCTTGAATCCGGTTGTTCGACCCTTTGTTCCTCATAATACCCATATGAAGTTGATGGTTCACACCATTGTCCCTCATTGTGAGCATATGATGGATAAGGTTCGTAATTTTGTTCTTCATAATACTCATATGAGGTGGGTTGTTCACGCCAAGGTTCCTCATAATAAGCATATGAAGGTGGTGGCTCATACCTCGGTTCCTCAAAGTATGAGTAAGAAGGCTCATACCTTGGTTCATCAAAATACGAGTATGAGGGAGGAGGTTCATACCTTTGGTCTTCATAGGATGCGTATGAAGTTGATGGTTCGTACCTGGGTTCCTCATAGTAAGTGTATGAATTGGATGGTTGATATGAGTGATTATTTTGAATCGAACGTGTATTACGACAATTAGTGCAATAATTACCCCTACAATCATCCTCATCATAGGTGTAGTTGTAACCTCCTGAGTATTGATCCATAAGAATCACTCAACAGACCACAACCGAGTCTCGAGATCAGAAAACAAAAATAAAAACGGAAACAGAGACTGGACACGGCCCCGTGTTGAGTGGACACGGCCCCGTGTTGAGTGGACACGGCCCCGTGTTCAGAATCTGTATCTGGGCGTTTTAATTAAATTGACTGATCTAGTTGAGCACGGGGCGTTTATCAAAAATCTGCAGCACGGCCCCGTGTTCAGTGAGCACGGCCCCGTGTACAGGACACTGTAAATGCAAAACTAAACTAAATGCAGAAAAATGTGCGCGCGTTTTAAAAAGGTTTTGAAAAACTGATTAGGCCGCCGATTTTAAACTTTCTCAAAATCCTTGTGTCCCCGGCAACGGCGCCAAAAACTTGATGTGCGTGAAGGTGTCGTATATTTTAGGTGTATATTTTAAGCCCTTTTTAACACTTACTTTAGCCAAGTTTTAAATTTATAAAACACGATATTTTACTAACACTAAACACACATATGGGCAAGTGCACCCATCGTTGAGCGTAGTATAGCGTTGGTAAGATACCGAGGTCGTCCAAGGACACAAGAGCTTTTTAATACCGGTTTATCCTCAACGTCTAACCAAAACAAAAGTTTAGAAAAAATGTTTTAAACTAAGAAAAGTAAAACTAACTAAATGCTGAAAATAAAAATAAAAATAAAAACAGATAGACAAGATGAATCACTTGGTTCCGACTCGTATCTAGTATAACCTTTGATTATTTCCGCACTTTTGCACATAATTAAGAGATTATCTTAGTTATTGTAGTCTGCCCCTCTTTTGAAGGTGACGTTACCCTCACCCCAGTAGTTTGAGTCAGTAGGGATACAATCCTAAAGGGGTGGATTATTGGAAGATAATGAATTAAGTTATTAATGCAGTATTGTGGTAGGCCCCGCTTTTGGCGGTGACGTTACCCTCGGCTAAGTAGTCTGAGTCAGCAGGGATACAGTCCTAAGTAGCCGGGTTATAGTATTAATAGTAGTTAACTTATGAGGGGATCAAAGAGTTTGGACCCCCGCCATCCAATACCGTGAAGTATTGAAGGAGGTCCTACTAAATTTAACCCAGGTCCATTGCAGGACCTCTAAACGCTGAACAATGGCAAGACCTTTACCAAACCGTTCCCTTAACCCCCTACCAGGTAGCCTACATACCTCCATATAGACCGTGGAGATATGAATGGTGAAAATCCTTTATTTTATATAGACAGTAAAATAATGCCAAGACACCACGGACAAACGATAAGGAAAGATCACCTTCAACATAAGTAACTAGTTATTAAAGTCATTAATACAAAACCAAATAAAAAGTGCAAAAGATTAGAAATAAAAAGTATTATACTAGACACTTTGTCTTCACCAAGTGATGTAAGAGACTTAGGCAAACATGGCCTTGATTGTCAAGAACTCTTACGATCAATCTTGGATCCCGAGACGACTCACACACTCTATGATGGACAATGGATGATGGTGGTGGATGATGGTGTTGTGATGGTGGTGGGTGGTGGATGAAGTGTGAGAGAGGTGGTGTGCCAAGGGATGAGTTGCAATGAAACCAAGCACTCCTATTTATAGGCTGAACAGAAGCCTGGGCACGGCCCCGTGTTCGCTGGGCACGGCCCCGTGCCCGTCTGACACTCTCTCTCTTCATTAATTGTAATTCGCAATTACAATTAATGCGCCTGCAGTACTTTCGGCACGCCCCCGTGTCCGCTGAGCACGGCCCGTGGTGGGCAATAGAAGCTTCTATAGATTTGTCTTTTCTGCTGCTTCATGGGCACGGCCCCGTGCTGGCTGAGCACGGGGCGTGTTCAGCCTTCTGTTTTCTCTATTTTGCTTTGGACGGTGCCGTTGAGGGTTCGGGCAGTCCACTAATGTTCCTTTTCTTGTATTTATGTTGGATTTAGCTGTCTTTTTGCTTCTTTTGCGTTTTTGAGCTCATTTAATCCTGAAAATACAAAAGGAAGACAAAAACACTCTTTTTCCAATATTAGTACTAAAAAATGGTTAGTTTTATGCCTCATTTGATGTAATTTATATGTTGCATTTTACACACATCAATATACAATCAAATTTCAAAAACATTGTCATGCCCTTTTATAAAGTTTTTCTTTTATGGTTCTTTTTATCATGGCGCTATCGGTTGTAAATTAGCAAAAAAAAAAAAAAAAAAATTAGAACTTGGTTTTCTAACTTAAACTAAGAACAAGACAAATATATAAAAATATTTTGAAAAAGATTTGGGGTGTTTTAGCGGTTCCAAGTAGAGTTTTGTGTAAGGCTTGTTTTAGGACAAACGATTCAAGCCCCCCCCCCCCACACTTAAATTACACATTGTCCTCAATGTGTACAAAATGGGCTAAATTTGATTAAATGTGTAAATGTGCGTTAAAACAACAAAATTTTTCAGAGACTGGCTGCTGGACATGGGGGCGTGTTAGACAGACACGTGGCCCCGTGTAAAAAGTGTCAGTATTGAAGATGTACAAAAGATGGGCACAGGGGCGTGTCTAAGAGACATGGCCCCATGTGACAAGTCCATAAACAAAATTGTTTCAGCAGTGTAGAGGCAGGAGGGTGTGCTTACCTTACACGTCCGCGTGCTGAACTTACTGTAATGAAGATTTCGAGTCGGGGGTCTTCTGTTTACGTGCATGGGGTTTTGGTTCAACGTCCTTTGGCTAGCTCTAACCCTCTTTTGAGTGTATTTTATTCCTACAAATAGAAAAATTGAAAGTAAAAGCATTAACTAAGAGCTAAACTAAATTTTCAAACATGACTATTCTTTTTCAAAAGGAAGCCATTCTTTTGAAATTGAAAATCTTTGTTTAATTAAACTACTTTATTATTGGATAGCCCATGGAATGCCTCCAGCATAAAAGTCTCCATCATCTGTTCAGTCATAAGGATTTAAATATGCGAGCATAAAAGTCTCCAGTATCTGTTCAATCAGAAGGATTTAAATATGCGACAACGCCGTTGGATGGAGACATTGAACGATTATGAATGTGAGATTCGTTACCACCCCGATAAGGCAAATGTCATTGTTGACGCCTTGAGTCGTAAGGAAAGGGTTAAACCGATAAGGATTAACACCAAAAGCATAGAGCTACGTACTAGCTTGAATGAGAAACTGCTAGATGCTCAGAAGTAAGCCTTATTAGAAACAAATGCTTCAAATGAAGGATTAGGTGGAACCGTTGATCAGTTGGCACCTGGGAAAGATGGAACCCTGAGATTTAATAATCGTATTTGGGTTCCTATCTTTGGAGAACACAGAGATCTGATTCTCCAAGAAGCTCTAATTCTAAATATTCTGTTCATCCTGGAGGAGACAAAATGTACCAGGATTTGAAAAAGAATTATTGGTGGATGGGTATGAAGAAATCCATAGCCACTTATGTAGCTAAGTGTCTGATGTGTTCGCAAGTTAAAGCCGAACACCAGAAACCGTCAGGACTACTACAACTTGAAATTCCCACTTGGAAATGGGAGATGCTAACTATGGATTTAATTACCAAGTTACCAAAGACCAAACGTGGCAATGACACGATTTGGGTGATTGTCGATAGACAAAGTCAGCCCATCAATCAAGGAGACTTACAGTTCCGACAAATTGGCTAAGTTATATGTGGACAATATTGTGTCTTTATATGGCGTGCCAGTATCTATTGTATCTGATAGAGATACGAGATATACGTCTCACTTTTGTAAAAGTTTTCAACAATCATTGGGTACGAGATTCAATTTAAGTACGACTTACCATCCACAGACTGATGGACAGAGTGAGCGTATTATTCAGACTTTGGAAGACATGCTGAGAGCATGTGTGATTGATTTAGGTGGTAGTTGGGATGATCATCTACCCCTAATTGAATTCTCCTACAATAATAGTTATCATAATAGCTTTAAGGCTGCTCCATTTGAAGCCTTGTATGGGAGAAAGTGCAGAACGCCTGTTTGTTGGGCTGAAGTTGGGGAAAGCCAACTATCAGGACCTGAGATAGTCCTGGAGACCGCGGAAAATATTATTCAAATCCCTGACAGGCTCAAAGCTGCCCGTGATAGGCAAAAGAACTATGCAGATAAGAGGTGGAAACCTCTTAAGTTCCAAATTGGGGACAAGGTTTTATTAAAAGTATCACCCTAGAAAGGTGTGATGAGATTTGGAAAGAAGGGCAAGTTGAGCCGGAGATACATTGTACCATCCGAGATAATCGAATGTGTCAATTCCGTAGCTCATAAGCTTAAGCTACCCGAGGAACTCAGTGGAATTCATGATGTGTTCCACATTTGTAATTTAAAGAAATGTCTAGCCGATGAGTCACTAGCAATATCGCACCATGATGTGCATATTGATGAAAACCTGAGTTTCATTGAGAAAACGATTTCGATCGAGGATCGAAAGGTTAAGAGGCTCCTAAAGAAATTGATCCCCATCGTGAAAGTCAAATGGGATGCCCGTCGTGGCCCCGAATATACATGGGAGGTTGAGTCCAATATGCGACAAAAGTACCCTATTTTTTTGAATAAAATCTTGAGGTCGATATTTCTTTTAAGGGGGTGAGGATGTAACACCTCGGAAATTTTATCGAATTATATGACGACACATGTCCAATCAACTCTCGATCTTGCCAAGATATTTGGACGAGAGGGACAAAATGTGTAAACTTGTGGAAGAATGATTGTGGAGGGACCAAATATGTCAACATGCCAATTAATTTGGCCTCTGATTGACTCTTACGGACCGTAAGCCTTAATAGCTTACGGACCGTAAGGTAGGAAAATTGTTGTTGCTGATAAGTGGTTATGGACCGCAAGACCTTGGGTCTTACAGTTCGTAAGTAGTTCAACTTTGTGTGCGTACACTTGGCTTACGGACCGTAAGCCATAACCTCTTACGGTCCGTAAGGCATGGACCTGGCAGTTTTGTTTTATGGCCAAGGCATTCTGCCATGTTGCCACCTTCACTCGCGAAATGCCACTCTTATGCAGCTCTTGACACCTCAAAATACACCTGCTAACATCCTAGGATACCCCTTAACACCTGGCATCATCCTATGCATTCCTTTCAAGTATAAATAGCAACCATTTGCTACCTCATTCTTTGCTCATTTCATACTTTCTTCCTTCCTCTATCACTCTTTCCTGGAGTTGCTTCTTCATAGAGGCCTCGCAACTGAGTTCATCTTTCATCTTGGATCATTTATAAGTGTTCCTTCTCAATTCATTTCATTTATAGGCTAAGTATTTAGCCGAAAGTCAAGCAAATTGACTTTTACTTTGACTTTCTGTTAAGACCATTATGGTCCAGCCATTGTTCAAATCGAACATGGCTACATGATCGTAATAAGGTAGGTGATAATTCCCTAAGGGGGCACCTCCTGAAGATCACGTTAAATTGGTCAAATGACGGGTCAAAGTTATGTTTAAATAAAAGTCAAAACGCAGTTTTTCGGAAAACTTATAAAATGAACTTATAAACATTTAAACACATATTTTTGACACTATATCAGTTGGTAAATAATATTAGAACATGTCTAAGCATGTTCAACCCGTCATTTCCAGTTTATAGTCCGGTTCGCAACCGAAAATCAAGTAGTTTGACTTCTGCTTTGACTTTCGATTCTGGCCCGATTTAGCCATGTTAGCTACTGATTTGAAGTTGCATTATGGTCATATTTATGTATAGGATAACCCTCTGAGTTATACTATTTGATCATAATCAGTTGTCGGGTTTTATGCAAGTTCATACATTACGCCATAAAAATGCCAATTTTGCCCTTTTGTGCATTAATTGGTTTTTAAAACATATTGAACATAAAATGTGTAATACCTACTGATGTGGTAACATAATAAAGATGTTTTGGCATAATGAACTTGTTATTAACTCATTCGATCACCCGATACCGCCTATGCGCGTACGGTTGACTTATGTAACTTAGTTTACGTAAGTTAACCGAATTGGGTCAAATCTTTCAAATTTCTTTCAAATTCCAGAATGTATTATTGTTTACCCATATTAAGCAAGTCTTAGTACTTGTGATGGTTTAAACTACATTCTATTCGGTCACTGCTTAATCTAGCGTACTGTACCGATTTCTTTATATTATTGTTAACCGGTCCAAGTTCATGACTTAAATAGGACCTGTTAACATTCTAAGTGGTTATTATAGCACTCATTCCAGACTAGGGCATCCAGTAAATTGCAACCTTGCTAGTTGTTTTGTTATATCGGTCGTACTTATATATTGTCTTGGATTGTAAGACTTAAGCCATGTAAATACTCTTAACCTATTTTCCCTATATGAGCTTGGGATAAGGTAAATTATTACCGCTTGGTTGGGTATGGGATCAATAACGGATTGTGTCTAAAAATCCAAATAACCCGTTTGAATTCGTATTGCTTGATAACTTAAACATTGGGGGTTAATACGACCAGGTCCTGGATATCCTCGGCTCATTTAATTGCAAATGGCCACGACTTAAGCACGGGGTGTAGGCATACACCCGACAGATGCTAATGCTATAATAAAATATTTTTCTTACCCTTTATGGGGATACCCTTTTGTGGGTTTAAAGTGGCGTGTTAGTTAATTATGTTATTGGTGTTTAGTACCAGGCCCCATATGTATTGACAAGCATGTAATACTGATAACAAGATTCATATTTTATCCCAAGTTATTTATGAAAATACATGTACCATTTGTGTACACAAAAATGATTTTGAAATGTTTTCAAAATGTGTCGGTTATTTTTATTTACCAGTGTAAACTGCCGTATCTTCAAAAGACTAAGCTTAGGTTGCAAAGTACGTAAATAGGCTGGAAGCTGCCCAGTAAATGCTTAAGTGAAATTTGCAACTCCATGCATGAAGCCTAGTAGTCTGTTTACATAGTCGTTTTGTTATTTCGATCTACCTGTGGATCTTTTATAGACTTTCCATCTGTATATTATTTTTGAACATTCAGACACTTGTAATTTGTAATAGTATTTTATAATCCCAAGACTTCCCGCTGTGTTTTTCTTGTGAATATTTGTATTAATTTGTCATTTACCCCAAGTTCGGGCCCACCGGGAAATCAGGGTGTGACAGGTTGGTATCAGAGCCAACATTTGAGTGAATTAAACACTATCCTTTTGTGTTTAATCTCAAATATCATAATAACACAATCCTTGGAATTTTTCGAGTCTAGGCATTGACCTAGGATTACTCATATCTTATTAAGTTATATATAATTGTTGTTTTTAATTGTGACAGGAAATAAATATGCCGCCAAGAATTAGAGGACGAGGAAAAGGTCCAATGAGGGGAGGACCATCTGGACACATACCCTCGCAGTCCCATAGCTCGGATCACCCGCAGTATTCGAGCGAGTCTCACTCGTCCCAGTCAGCGAGACATGCTGTCTCACACCGTTCATCTCACTCTCACCAATCTCACCATTCCCACTCACATTCTCACCAGGACTCATTCGACCCTAACCAGTTTAACACACCATGTTAGCCAAAATCAGCAAAACCAATCGGGTGACGATTCTGATCCGGAGATGTCGCCATCAGGATCCCACATGCATCCTATTGAACTGTCAAGTGACACTGCATCCTGTGCAGGATCTCCATACTAGGGCCCCAATGAATGGGACCAATACTTCAACCAATTTACTTTTGTTTACACACCTCCTTATCCATCGGAAATCAGGGTGTGACATTGATTCATCTGAATTTTGATAACATTTGCATAAAATGTTGGGATAACGTGACGCACATTGTGAAGGTATGATTTAGGCATTTGTTTTTAGTTCATTTATTGGGTTTATCATTTATATGAAATTAAATGTAATTTTGTATCAGTAAACAAAATAATTTTGTTAGGTTTCTGCAATTTATAACCGATTTTGCATGAGTGGAAGTGGAACTAGAAGTGAAATTGAAGGTTGAAGATGAAGTGAGGTTGAAGATAAGGATGTTTTAGACATTTCATTAGTTATCTAACGGTCAGCTAACCTATTTTGTTAACAGGGACCCAATTATTGGAATCGAGGAACATTAGAGACTTGATTGTTTTAATTAGAAAAGTAGTGACTCAACGTATAATCTGTTGTCAACCTCAGAAACTCAAATTGTACTTTACTCAATGTTGTTTAAACAATTATGTACTTTCAAGTTTATTCTTGCATATTCACTTTCACTTAACTGGAAAATCAATTTTATACTTACTTTAAAATCTATTCCTAACTCTCTTTTTGACACTATCAATTTAATGAGGATAAACACCAATATCATTTGTTCAATTGCTTTCTCCTAAAGGCATAATTTTAGAATTAAGTACCAAATAACATGTAATATTATATAACCATAATTATTTAACTAGATAAAAAAGGGTTTGGTTATCCACACATCCTCCATTTTATTTGCACATCCCTTGAAACCTATAGGAAGTGTATAGGGCAATACGGTTCCTCTGGGTCCAAGCGTATTGAGCAATGCACTTGCTATATGTGTATTTAAAGTTTTTCAGAAGATGGTCAGCTAATGCTTAGGGGATTAGGGGAAGCGTATAGGTGTCACACCCCAACCGATGGCGGAAACATAAAAAACGAGATTGCAAGAGACTTCATAACACTATGTAACAATAATAATTAAATTCAAATTTCATTTCAAAACTAGATTGTCATACAAGATTCAAATAAAAGGAACAACATTGTCTCAAAATAAACATAACATCAAAATAAATAAATTAATATAGGTGTGTATCTAAGTCCACCTAAATCTTGTTTCATCTTGTAACATCATCTCAACAATCAACCTGCAAGTTTTGTTACATAGCATAATATAGAATAAAATAGTTTAAGTGCTCATATCCAACGTGAATCATAATAAGCAAGTTTACTAGCATGCCGAAACGGTGTACTTATATGTTCAAACCCAAGTTTCTAACGCGTTAAAATAGCCTATCCCAAATAGAGTAACGGGAGGTTAACATGTTTAACTTAACAATACCCCAAGTTTCGTGGCCGGTGCGTTAATCCTATTGCGCTATAATTGTTAAGGTAGGCTAGCAAAGTTAATGAAGCATATAATCGACACAAATAGTTTACATTAGCATACAAGTCTAAACAAGCATCATATAGTTTCATGTTAAGCATGGATAGAGTTTAAAGTAGTTTCATGTGAAGTGTAATTTTGTATAATATACGTGTTGCACCCAAAAGTGATAAAAAGGAAAACGGGATCGAGTATACTCACGGTTTTGCAAGCTTTCCTACTTGGTAATCCCGCGAGAGTTGTTTGGTTGATTAATTTGGAGTACCTTGTCCTTCTACATGAAGAAACGTAGGTGTGTGAGTTTTAGGAGTTAACAAAAGATCATAGATTCGGAATTTAAATAACATAAAAATAACATATGAAATTAATCATCTAGCACACTTGACACTTGTTCTTGACACTAGGGGTGTGCATGGGTCGGTTTGGGTCGGTTTTGACCAAAAACCATAACCGCGATATCGGTTATTGGATAACCATAACCATAATCGATCGGTTATGGTGGTTATGGTTATTCGATTTTAATGGTTATAGCGGGTCGGTTATGGGTGGTTAACCGTGTATTTAGCTTAGTTAAAATAGCTTAATTTTTGTTAACATGGAATAAATTGTTATTGCATATTTGTATATATTAGTATATTACATAGTATTAAAAAATACATATAATCTATAATATTAATACAAATTATTATCGAATATCTAAATAAAGTGATACGATACATTCCATAAATTCAAATAAATATTCAACCAAAAACACAAAATGATATGAAAAACCCATAAGTACTAAAAATCTTCAGTTAAAAACATAAAATATTAAAAATATGGGGAAAAGTTCTAAATCCTACAAAGAGTTATTACATGTCGGTTCGGTTCGGTTATGGTGGGTATGGAAAAAATGATAACCATAACCGACCCGTTACTTTCGGTTTTCAAAAAAAAAAAACATTAACCGAACCACCGGTTTTTTATTTGGTTTGGTTTTTTCGGTTCGGTTTTGTCGGTTGCACACCCCTACTTGATACTATGTAACTCGAAAGAGTTAAAATGTTTTCATGGGACAAAACCCATTAGAATCGTGTCAAGTTATCAATGTCTAAGATGGTGTACTTACTATCTTGACAAATGTCCATTTGTTCATCATCAAGAGTTCGGTTTGTTGAATATATTATATAGGTTATATGAATATTAACATGTCATATTGGTCAAGCATGAGGTAGAGGGTTGAATCCCCCATTTAGGAACCTCTTTGGAATCATAGAAATCATGCATGAGGTAGAAAGAATCAAGTCTTCCATTTAGGCACCTCTTTGTTCACCACTACACTTGTTGTCATAAACAACAAGGAGGGTTAAGAACATATTAATAAAGAATGAAATAAGAACATCTAATCTATGGAAATCATCAAGTAGTGTGTGGATTTTCAAGTGGAATAGCCCAAGCTTGTTCCACAATCACACAATCATCAAGCTTTAAGATTGAACACTACTTGTGGGTAAAACCCTAAAAAAAACATAAAGTTTTTGAGGTTTTAACCTCTGATTTTACTTGTCTCAACCTTGTTTTTAATCCCAACTAACCATTCAATTGATTATGAGCATAAGGACATAGGTTTGAGATGAGATAAACTCAAGTTTAGTTAAGATTAACAAAGTTTAAGTGAAAACAGAAACTTCAGTCCACTTTGGAGCCTTTTTGGTGACATTCCAGACCTTGGTTTTCGATGGAAAACCTGTGGAAATGTCCCTAAGGTCAATCCAAGAGTGAAGGAAAAATATTCAATACAAAAGACTAAGTATTGAGTGAGTTATGCTCACTTGAAGAACTTGGAATGATTCTGATTATGTTCTTGATTCACAGCAGATTATAGACTGATTTGAGAGAGTTTAGGATGAGTTGCAAAGTGGAAAATGCTTGGAGAATGATGGGTTCTTATAAGGAAGTGTTTAGGGTTGAAGTTGGTGTGTATTAATTGCTCAAAACAAGTTTAAAACTCAAAATAACACTCAAAGTCGCACCCAAAACAAGTATGTTTAGCTGATTGCGGATTGGGCAGCCCTCACGGGCCGCGTAAGGTTGGGCTGGGCCGGGTCGCGAGCCGCGAGCCCACATCAGGTTGGCATTTGTTGTTTGTTTGACGATTTATGCCCTTAATCTTGTATTCCTTTGATGTTTTAAGTATGCTTAAGGTTATAATAAGCATACTAAACATGTATAAGAGTATAGGTTGTATAAAACAAGTATAAATGTGTTTAAACAAGTAGGTTATCAAGTTTTAGTATCGAATTTGCGTCGATAGAGCATATAGATCATAAGTTTCGCAATTTTGACATTTTTAGCACAAGTGTGGACAAAGTATCATATGTTTAAGTAATCCAAGCGTATGAACACGTATGAAACGCGTCCAACATGTATGTAAAGAGAATACGAAATTTCATTACGATCCAAGTCTCGAAGTTTACATTGATTACAACAAAAGAACGAACACAAGAGTACAACGTTTCCACAAATAGAATTACAAGCAAGGGTTTCTAAATATAGAAAGCACGAAAAAGCAGGGCGTTACAATAGGGCCATACGCTCCCTGAATAAATTTTTTTTTCAAAAGACCAGGGGAATCGTATAGGTCTATACGTTCCCTGGAGGAATTTTTTTGCAAGAGCAGCATATTATTATTAGTATCTTTTTAAAGTAATTAAGTTGTTTTTTTTTGTTATAAAATGATGTTGGCTTTTTTTTATAAATTTATAAAAGACGTAGTGAAATTAAGCAATCCAAACAAACTAAACATATCCAAATTAAACAAATATTACAAATACTTAAAATTAAATTCAATTGTTTGTACAATACTGCATCATATAATAATAACAAAAATCACTATCGTCATTAATCCTCGCCAGACTCATCGAGCTCCTCCTCCGTAAAGTTCGGGCCACCCCTAGTAGAGGGTGACGGGTTGTGCCGCGTATAGGACGTGCCTGGAGTCTATAAAAAAATTAGACAAAATACTCATTACATAAAATTAAAATTGTTCGTAGAAAAATGAAATAAAAACAAAATAACATTCCTGTATGGAAAGGTCAGACAGAGGAAAGAGCGGCATGGTCTGGTCGGACTGAGGAAAATGTGGCATGGAAAGGTCGGGCTGAGTATTGGACGGGTCGTAAGCCTATAAGAATTTAAACAAAATACCCATTACATAACATTGAATTGCTCGTAGATAAATAAAATAAAAATAAGATAACATATCTGCATGGACGGGATGGGATGGGCTGGGTAAAGGATGGCATGGACTGGTCAGGCTGCTGCGTAAAAAACGGGCTCTGGTCCAGATAAACTCGTGGTGGTGGAAGGGGTGGAACCGATATACCCATATACTTACACATTTCACCCATGCTAGTCATCAGCCACCCTATGTCATCATGCATCTGGTCCATCTGGCGACCGTGGCATGTTATCTCCTGACCAAGCAGTGTTAGAAGTCGCATCTTCTCATCCTAGTTACGCAAAATCCTATCCAGAAGACGATTGGTTGATCGAGGCAACCTAACCGCGCGATAAACTCTCTGTGGATGCTGATGATCCCCCTGTTCATGCTGAGGTGGGACCTCAACATCATCCTGCCCGCCCTCCTGCTCAGTTATCTGAGGCATCTGAACCTCCTCGCCCTCCAAACGCGGGTGATGTACCAACGGCTACCATGTCCAATCTTGACGGTTCGCCCCGACAAACCTATAACCAACATTAGGAATGTTTGCTGCCACTTTCATCCCTGTCATCGACCTCATGTCCAAATATTTGTAGGGAGCCGGCGGTGGATACCTATCCTCGACCCAACCAAAGTACCGACCAACACTATGGGCTATCCGACCGATAAACGATCCTCTATATATACTACCACGACGCTGCTTTTTCCAACGTGTGACAAAATAATCCACCAGGCAGAGATGGAGGGCGCACGGACGACTCAGTAAATAAACAATAGAGATAGAAAAGATCGGCCTTCGTTACGTTTCAAAAGAGACATCCGGGTTAGGTTCTTCGTGGTCGTTACCAACCTCCTCGTCGTCATCAACTTCCTCGAAATCGTTATCATCTTCCTCTAAATCGTTATCATCTTCCGCGATATGTTTAATACCTTCCTCGTGGGAATCGTATTGCCTTGTACGCTTCCTATTGAGATCACTTTTTCAGATCAATAGGAATCATATTGCCCAACACGCTTCCCATTGGTTTAATTTGTTCACCTACCGAAACGCTATGGGAATCGTATTGCCATATACGCTTCCTATTTGGGTCACTTTTCCGTTCTGAACTACCTGCATGCCAGAGAATACCTGTTTCATCGTACCAATAGGAAGCGTATTGCCCTATACGCTTCTTATTAACCCTAGGAGAAACGTATTGCCCTATATGCTTCCTATTGGGGTCACTTTGATCATACCAATAGGAATCGTATTGCTCAATACGCTTCCTATTGATTTAATTCGTTCACCAACCCAAGCCCTATGGGAATCGTATTGCCATATACGCTTCCTATTAAACTTATGGGAATCGTATTGGGCAATACGTTTCCTATTGGGTCACTTTTCAGCCCTTTTCAGTTCTGAACTGCGTGCATGTAAGAGAATATTGTACCAATAAGAACCGTATTGCCCAATACGCTTCCTATTGGAGTCGTATTTAATGCTTTAAACCCTATGGGAAGCGTATTAGCTATACGGTTCCTATTAAGAGATGTACAAATTTTGTTGGGTATGTGTAGATAACATCACCCTAAAAAATCACGTGCAACATAATAATTGAAGAAAACACAAGCTCAAAAACAACTAAAATTGTAGTAGTGTGCGGCTATACATAATTAGTTAACTAACATATAATAATATCTTATATATCACGTATAATAAGTAAAGTTTAAGAACTTGACTAATACACAAACAAACATAATAATAATCACATATATAGTAAAAAATGACATACGTGTAGAAAAAATCAATCAAAATCCATAGTCACATTTACATTCCCTCGTTCAATTTCCGTTAAACAATTTGGAGAAATAGAAAAGATTGTTTGTTTGTTTCTCAACACCTTTTTTTTAACGGCGACTTTCTAGAGACGATAAATATCGCACCCATCACATCGGCAGACCCACCACCCTACTCTGGCCAAGACCTATAATAAGTAAGTTCCAGCTTAAGATGAAGGACGCCGTCAATGAAATACACACTATCTTCCTCAATGAACGAAGTCCACGGGATTCGAAACAAATATTCGTACCCTTTCTTCTCCTTTCCACCTGTACATGCATATGTCCCTTTGGATTTTACCTCAAACTCTTCAGCAGACTTTGATCGTCCGATAAACCAAGTCCACAGGATTCCAAACAAATATCCGTACCAGCTAGTCTTCTTATTTCCATGATCATCAGCAGGCTTTGACCGTGCAGCAAACTTATAGTCAAACACATCATGAACTGCCACTTTTTCCTCTATAGCCAAATAAAGCATGAACCAGTGTAACGACTTCTGTCGTTGGTCGATGACACATTGGGCGTGGAAGTAACACATGTGACCACCCAACTCAAATCCTTCAGAATATAACAAGTCAGATGGAAACAATCTTGCACACACATCACGTTTTAAATCCAAGTACACTACAAGACGTGTACGATAAGGAGGTTGTTCAAATTTAACCATCTTAATAGGTTGGCATTTGTAGTAGGCCCGTTCCACGAACCTATGGTTGAGATTAGAGTTTTCATCAATGATGTATCTATGTGTGACATCGGCTTTGAAAGAATAAGCTTCGCTTAAAACCTTTCCGGCAAATGTTGGGTCGAATTCTTCGCAAGTTAGGACATGTTCAAGGAATCTATGTGACAAGTAAGGGTAACGAATAAACTTTGCAAGACGGGTCATGATGATTTCACGGCGTTCCTTGATATTAGGGTAATGTGTCCGCGCCCATTTAAGGACGAAATTGTAAACTGCATTTTCTGAAAACACGGAGAGATCGTCACTAGCTATTATCGCCTCCACGCCAGCAAGTGGCAAGCTAAGAATCTCATCTTCAAACCTGCCATGGTTAAGTTATTCACTATTAGACAACAAAGTAATTATGGATAGTTAGTGGTTCATTGTGTAAATATTAAGGTAGTATAATGTAAACATGGGGACTATAAATACCCCTCTCTTGTAATCCTCTCATTTTTTTTGAAAGGTGTGACTTAAACTCGAATGTCGGGAGGTCTAGCATACGTTGTCTTAACTGGGTCTGAGCTAGAGAGCCCCCTCGCACAATAGATCCCCAATTTAAACCTCTCAATGAGAAACCCCTATCACCCAGATTCAAACTTGAGACCTTGAGGGGAAAACTCATCCGGACCCACCATAGATGGAACTTAAATACCCGTGGCCACCACTAGAGCACTAGTGATGATTTGTAATCCTATCATTTAACATATCAATATAAATCACAATTACACATTTGTTTTGAGAAAGCTTAATTACTTGGTCATGTCTTTGTAATACACAGCATAGAACTGCTTGACGGCAACCGTTAGCGACTGAAATGCTTCTGCCGTTAAAATACTGGAAGGAAGATCAAGATAAACTAATACAGATTCAGGTGTCATTGGTATATTTCTTAATAAACGGCTGCAATGTCTCATGCATGAAGCAACATCAAATTTGTTAGCGACCATTAGTACATCCAACACGGCAAGGGCACTTGTAACCGTCAAACTGTTGCTATACATAAATTTCAATAGTTCCATGAGACCAGCTTCCTCTGAAAGTAAAAGACAATATAAGTTACACATAAATGTAAACCAGAAATAAGAAACTACTACAAACCCAAGTCATTGATTCTCAAGGATGCATGGTATTGTTCCGACTCTCTCGTCCCGTTTGAAAATAGCTGGATGAACAAACAATAAGATAATGAACAAATTAACGAAGTTAATAGTTCGGAGTTCATGAGAAGTCACCTTGTAGAAAAATGGACTTCTTGCGGCTAAAATTGGAGAGCTAATATGTAAGGTTCTAACCCTTACTCCTGTTAAACAATCATAGTCCAGTTTGAATCAGATAAAGTGAGAGCAATATTTAAACTTAGGGGGCTGTTTGGCAACATTTGAATGGTTAAGTGCTGAACCTGTAAAAGGTCTGAACCATTAAGAGCATATATAATGCTTAACCGTTCAGAGGCAAATGTCTGACCAATTCAGATTAGAGGTCTTAACCATTCAGATTCTGTATAATTATTAACGGAAAATGTCTAAACCATTCAGACATCTGCTCGTGAAACAAACAGTTGAACCATTAAGTACTGAACTAGTAAGAGGTCTGAACCGTTAAGAGTCTCGTTAAGAGGTAAACAAACAGCTCCTTATATCATATCAAAGTAAACAGGAAATAAGAGACAATAGTAGGTAATCCATGCCTGATAAAGTAGAAGCAATATTTGAACATATATAAAATAGAAAGAATTAAAAAACAGAAATTATTGATAATAGTATGTAACTGGTGGCACCTGAATGAGACTCGGAAAAGATATAGATGCGAAGAACGCGATTAGAGAAATTGCTATCGTTGAACGCAAAACCGAAGTTGCCGTGGTCGCAGGCATCTTCAGGAGAAGATTCAGTATCCATGATCAACGTTCTAGGATCGAAGAGTTCAAAATTCAATTCACTCATCATAATGGAGTCACTGTCAGATGCAGCTACACATGTGGGTGTAAGGGTTTTTTTTTTTCTAATGGCAACGTTTACCAAGTGAGTTAGCCCCACATCGGCACATGTGGGTTGCGTTTTCTTTTCGAGTTCCGCAACTATTTTTCCCTCTTGTAATATTTAATATCCTGATCTTAATAGAATCGGAAGTGTCACTAAATCCAAAACAAAATTCTGATGATGAGGCTTGGATTTTAACTAATGGCTCGTAACTGCTGGCTAAATTGTCGTGTTTTTTTCCTGATGTGTCGAGAATAATATTTGACTATATCCCTGGTTTAGTGGTTTACCTTTGTGAACGCGGAGCTGCAAATATTTAAAAAAAAAGGTTTCTTTGTCAGTTGTGTTTCATTAAACCCAACTGATGGCCTCATTAGCCCAGCTCTATAAAAATTATTTTCAGCCCAACTGTTATATATGATTTTCAAACCGTAAGTTTTTTATTTTGTGAGATATTTGAGTTTAATTTAAAAATCATATAGTATTACAGAAATTTACATACGATATTTGAGTTTATTTAAAGTACTAGTAGGGTGCCCGCGCGATGCGGCGGGGGGCGACACTTTGCATTGCTGTAGTTGTTTCTGATATTTTTTTTTTCATTCGTGTAATATTTTTACAAGAGTTTATTATGTAATTTTTCTGAAAGGTTTTACGTAAATAACTTCACTGTGGTGGATATACATCATAAGCGTCAGATATGTCTACTAAGTAATAGATTTAGCATTTGCATTACTAAATATTTCAAGAAACTATTGATACAATAAAGTAACACACGAAATGGAAGATAAATCTTAAACATAAAAGTTCGTGTACCTTAATTTAGTTCAAACCATTCTAATAATAAAATTGATGTAATTTATGATTTTTTTTTAAATATTATTCTACATACTAATCCATTTAATTCATAAAATTATCCTTTTCATAAACATAAAGGGTATCACTTTAATCATAATAATTATTCTTTGAACAAAATGATGTACAAAGACAATATATAATTTATTATGTTTGTATAAAATGAATTTTAATTGTTTTAATAACAAGATGAAACTAAACAAGGACTTTACTAAAATGATAAAAGTTTGGCCTTAATAAAAAGAGTAGAACTTAGGAGATTTTAGCAAAAAAAAAATCTATTGGCGAAAAATGGGAGGTACAACCCGCACGATGTTGCGTCGATAAAAATTAACAAGCGGTTCATGTTTATGTTAGTTTATCAATCCTTTTGTGGTATATTGTATCATACCATCTGTTAGTTTTTATAATATTTTATAAAACTGTATTTTGTTTATTGTTTTGTTTTTTTCTTAGTGTTTTCGAATTAGGATAAAAGATTGATGACAATGCTATAAGACCATACGGTGTGGCAGGGTGGAGGAGGTGTGGAGGCCTCAACCACGCTGCTACACCGGCCCTTCCTTGGCGTGGTGGCTGGTGTTGTGGTGAGGGCGACAGGATCTTCCCCAACGTGGAGGGGCTTGGCATGGTGAGGTGGATGGTCAGGGGCGGACCTACGTTACGAGGAATGGGGTCCTCGGACCCCAATCTTTTTTTAAAAAGTAGTAGAAACGGTATATAAAATTGTCTATGGACCCCATAAAATAATTTAGTTGGACCCCATAACAATGAAAGTGAGCCTAGTGCAGTGGTAAAACCACTTGTTTACACACAAAAGGTCATGGGTTCGATACATGTTTCTTCGTTTTTTGTGTTTTTTTTTTGGACCCCATTGTCCAAAAATCCTGGGTCCGCCACTGTGGATGGTTGTTATTGGTAGGTGCTATTGTTTTATTTTTTAACAATAAAATAACTATATAAAGTGTATGTCACGTGTTTACACCACACCACTCTTCCATGTGCTTTTTGGCTCCACGCTACCACATGCCGCTTCATGCCCAATTAAGTAAATATTAGTGTGTGATTAAAACCAACGATGAATCCATGACTGCAATGGTCAAAAGACATTTTTTTTATAAAAGACATAAATTCCGGTTCAATTTGGTCGATTAACCGTTAAGCCAAAACTTTTTGACATGGGGTATATATATATATTTTTTACTTTTGCTAAGAATTTGACTAAAATCAATCCCTAATAAAAATAAAAAAACAAATAGGCTAAGTATTATAATCGTTTTTTACTTTTGTTAAGAATTTAACAGGTTCCTTTTTTTTGGTTTGGGAACAAGCAACATATAAAGTTGGTTTAATTTTTAATTAATGACAGTAAAATCATTTCAAAAACCACTTCCAAGCCTGCAGTAACGTATTTGAAAGTTTGTGGTGAGAGTCAAACCCAATGTATTTTGTATGGGATTAAAAAATAATGAAACACTCCCTCCACCAATTAGTAAGCTTCCTTCATTTAAAACAACAATATATCATTCACCATTTCACCTGAAATTTACATTAAAATATAGTGCCTCATAATATCAGGAGTAGAGCTGCAAGCCTTTCAATCTGGACCATCTGACCGATTTTCTCTTCCACCGTCATTCTTCCCAAATGATCTTTCACTCGAGTCACAACCAACCAGTTGTGGTCTTTATACAGAACATCGTCTGCCATCGTGGCCACACCCAACCACCACAATTTGTATATACATTCGGTGTTGCACCGCTAAACAACACTTGGCGTAAAACACTCATTACTTTTTCTATCCCACCACTCACCTATACCTATCATCATCAACGAAAAAGCTATTCATAAATTCAATAAATTAATCAATGACCAAGAGTTTGATCAGTTTAGTTATATAAGCTATTTACCTAGAATACACAGGAAACTTGATTTTGGGCTTTGGAAAGGGATATGAAGAATCGGACTTAGAAGTTAGAACCATACTTTGGACGGATAACAAGTGAACCATAGACTATAGTGCGTAGCCATTGGCTATGAGCATGCCACCATAATGTGCCCATGGCTTGTTATGGTGAAATGCTTGCTCCTTTACGGTGCTTACAAGTTTCTGGCTTTGTTCTAGGAGGAACACCATTTTCACCTGTCAATGGTTACAAATAAGATAATGAGCATGATTCAAAAATACAAAAAAAGTAACTGGAAAAAAGTAGATGCAATACAAATAGCTAAAAGGGTATAATAACCAACAATCAAACGTTAGAAATCAAAAGGAAGTTGTGGATGGTTAGATTCTAGTAGACAATGGTTTTGTAAAAAAGTATGTGTTACACGTAATTGAACTGGAATATGTTTTCTAACATTTTCTACAAGAACTTGATGATCTCTAAAGATGAATAACCTTGTGGAGTGCAATAGAGTGAACCATCTTTGATTGTAGTCAGACAATATACAATCAGATTCCTTTTCATTTTTCCTTTGTATTTATTAGTTTCTCAACAAATTATAGCAGTCTCCTCACCTGATAATGGGTTAAAAGAAATAGCTACAACCAGAAATCAACGGGTTAGAATTAGAAATTCTAAATTGTATTTGTAACTCATATCTTTTGATATGATGCAAATATGTAAGTATGGCCAAAGGGAGATCAGGTGCATTATGTCCCAATTCCATTAAAGCATACCTCTAAATTTCTTGACCAGACAAAACTTTCATGAAGTTAGCCATCATCGGATCGAGCTTGTAATGAGCCACAACTGCCCAAGACCGAAGCCACCATATCTCACAATCTCACATCATACCCGTCATCCTACATGACAAACAAAACATTAATATTTTAGGGGAGTTCATATTTTTTCATGTTTTCGGATACATCTCACTATCAACATCATAAGCATCAAGAGTTGTGGTTCTTAGTTCTCAAAGTTGCCATTCAACTAAACTTCATGTACCACCAGTATGTCTCGTTCCCTGTCTAATTGTGAAGTTCAAACATTTACATAATTGTTGGAACATTTAAGAGATGAAAATAAAGAAAGAGACACTCACAATGCTTCGGTCATTTCGTTGAGCCTCCTCGGTTTCCTTCGGAAGGAGACACCACTAAACACGCCACCCCTGATGCAAAAAATAATAATTTATTTTTAATACAATCTAGTCATTCAGAGATATAATGCTACAAGTAAAATTTAATTCTGTTTGTTTTACTAACATGACAAAACCCTCTGAGGGTATGTCTTCACAAAGCTCAGTTGGTTGGTTCTGGCATATAAACCAACGGTTAGACTACAACATTCTTGATAAACACAATTAATCTAATTTGAGTACCTGATTTAACAAAATCAACACAAATCTGAAGTCGTTAAAGAAATCCAAAATAAACAGAGTATATAGTGTATCAGAAAAAAACATACTATGTTTGTTGAAGTGAAGGCTCTACCTGCCAATTGACTTATATTGCATCTGAAATTCATACTTACAACACCTGGCTTCAAAATGAAATGATAAAAAAATGTGTTATTTGATGAATTAATGCCCCATTTGATGCTTACCTGCATCCCCGTGGAAGTTTTACATTCTGGCAATTGAACCAAGAATCTCCTGTTTCAGCAATCACAATTGTGTCACCAGACAACATCTTCTGTATGTGCTCAAACAAAACATCCTTAGTGGCAGAGATAAGATTAACATTGTACGCCCTATGTTCCTCTTATATAGAAGGCACAACACCCTCTTCGTTCTGAAAGATTAACATTGCTAAAATAGGAAATAACTCGTAATCAAATCTGTAAGTTTATATGATAAACAAAAAACATGAAATCAGGGTTTTGTAGTAAGTTTAGATCTACATGTTTCAGAGTGATGGACCTGTCGAGTTTGAGTTTAATCTGAGCCACCAGCGACACACCCTAGCCGCCGATCAGACTTCAGATCTCCTTCCGCCATTGCCTTCGGTCGCCACCCAATACCCCTGCCGGACTCCTGCCATGCTCTCCTTCCCATCTTTCTCTCTTCTCGTTCTGTTTTTAACTCTCCTTTTTTCTCTCTTCTCGCTCTGCAAATGAGAGAAAAAGGCTCATGATCGGGGTTTTGAGATAGTTGCGGGAATTCAAATTCAAAATTTGGATAAAGGAAAGGAAATGGAATAAAGTTGGTTGTTCAAAATTCACTCAATGCTTTAAAAGTTTGTATTTTGTGGCTTAAAACTTTGTACTTAAGAAAATTACATCTGTATTCCAAACATATTCTAAATACTTGTTTTAATATGTTGTGTGGTGGTATTTTTTCTTTGTTAGTTGTTTTTTATTTCAACTGTTAGTCATGAGTTATACATGCTCCTATGTGTCATTAGTATCCTTTTAAATCACTTATATATATTAAGGCATCTTTTACTTGTACATTTTAATCCACATGTTAATATTGATCAAAAGAAACATCGAAACCTCGACAAAAATGAGTAGATTGTTACGGTATCTTTGAGTGTTCTTAAAACATCATAGTTTAAAAAAATGACAAGAATACTAAAAAGAATTACAAGTTTGTTGTGGAGGGGAAAAATCTAACTAATTATCTATAATTTTGTCAAAAGTCAAGTCAGGGATTTAAGTGTAGTAAGTTTAGGGGCTAAAAAATAAATAGTGTTGAAAAGACTAAACTACCCTTATTTTAGGGGTCTTTCTATAAATAAATGGGGGGGGGGGGGGGGGGGGAAGTTCTTATTTTTTGGGTATCTTAAAATACCCATGTCTCATGCATTATAATATAGTATAGATTACAGAAATTTACACACTAATATTTCCAAGACTAACCTTTATCGAAAATAATTACATACTATATGTCAACGTATGTCAATGGTGGAGTACCGGTCAATCTTTAAGTACCGTCTGACGATCCCTATGTTACCGAATGATGAAACTTGCCCAGTCTGCCGTAAAGCATGCCTGGATAAATACGGGGAGCATGTGTTACACTGTAGAGAGTTGCCGGGGTTTAAGTATCGTCATGACTTTGTTCGAGACGCGTTATTCTCGGACGAGCAGGGATCTCAGCAAAGAAAGAGGCACCAGTTAATTTTCTTACTGACTCGGCGGAATGGAGGTCCACCCTACGCCCGGCTGACGTGCTAGTTTTTGGTTGGGAGGGCGGGAAACATGCTGTGTCGATCTCACAGGTGTATCCCCCTTAGTCGGGTTCCGGGAAAATGGGTTTGTGACGGGGCAAGCGGTACTGAAAGCAGAGTCAAATAAGGTAGAAAAGCACGCGAAAGCTTGTGAGGATAATCAGCATGCCTTTGTCCCCCTGGCGTTTGACACGTTCGGCTCCTTGGCGCCAGAGGCAGTTCGGTTCTTGGCTAGAGTTCAGCGTGTGGTCCACAACAATTTTTCGATCCCTCAGGGGGGCGTGGCTCTGTTTTTAGTAGATTAGGGTTTTCTATTTAGAAGAGGATGACGACGCAGTTTATTGCTCGTTTACCTGCTATCCTTATGTAATTTGCCCTGATGATGTTTAGGATAATCTAAAGTTATCACAAGAAAAAAAAACTATTATAAAAAAAATCGTTAAAAAAAAGAATTACATACTAATATTTCCATGACTAACCTTTATCGAAAATAAAATTTGTTTATAGGACAAATCTGATAATATTTCCAAGACTAACCTTAATCGAAAATAAAAAATAAAATTTGTTTATAGGACAAATCTGAGATTACATATAAAACTTTATTTACTTCTTATTATTATTATTAGTTGTATCATTTTATTTTATATGAATTTTTATATCTCTTCTCGGCAATATTAAAATGGACGTATATTGTAAAACACTAGCAAAATCCCCGTGCGATGCGGCGTGAGAGATACATCGCATTGTGATACTCGTTTTTGGTAGTTTTCTAATTCATATAATATTTATTGTAGCATTATTGTGATAGATATACAACAAAAGCGAATTAATCGGGTAATCAATTTCATTGCGTTGTGCATGGTACGGTTGGTTCGGTTATTATCCTCAACAAAAGTTGAAACCAAAGTCATCGATTAGTCTATTGTATCAACTAATTGGTTTTCGGTTAATGACTTCGGTTTATTCAGTTAGATTGACGGTTTTTTGTTTGATTCATTTAATTTCAGTTAATAGCAAAGCCAAACTTTGGCTAAAACTTTTTCTTTAAAATATATGAAATTGAGGTATAAATACATGGAATGAAAATATAAATATATGAAACGGAGATATAAAATATGAAATATATGAACAGTAGATATAAAAGCTAGAAATATATGAAAACATGAATGATTCGGTTCGGTTCAGCTAATTTTGGTTAAACAAGAGTACAAAAAATTGATAACCGGTTTTTGGTTAATTCGGTTTTTACTTTTCAGATAATTCAGTTTTTTGTTGATTTCGGTTTGGTTTTGTCTGTTTTCGGTTTGGTTTCAGATAATTCAGTTTTTGGTTGATAATTTAGTTGTTGCTCACCAATAACCGATTTTGGTTAATAATCAATAGGTGTGCGCGCGATGCGGCGGTAAACACAAACATTGCCACGGTGTACATTGTTCGGTTGGTTAGATTATTATCCTCAACTCGAGGTCATCGATTAGTCTATTTTATTAACCAATCCGTTTTCAGTTAATCGGTTTGGTTTATTCAAATAGATTGACGGTTTTTTATTTGACTCGTTTAATATCAGTTAATAGCCAAAACCAAACTTGGGCTAAATTTTTTTATTAGAAATGCATGAAATTTAGATATACATATATGAAATGGATATATAGGTCCATGAAATAGAGGTATAAATACATAAAATGAGGTGTAAATATAAAATACATGAACTGAAGGTATAAAAGCTAAAAATATATGAAAATATGAATAGTTTAGGTTTAGTTAATTTTGGTTAAATGATGGTACCAAAAAATTGATAACCGTTTTTGGTTAATTCAGGTTTCCATTAATCAGTTTTCAGTTAACTCATTATTTTGTTGATTTCGGTTCAGTTTCGGTTAAATTCAGTTATTACTTACCCTTAGAAAATGTTAATCACGTAATATATCAATTTTTTTAATTAAAAAACTATAACAATACTATACTCATATTAAAGAGAATATAATACTCGTTTATATAGTGTAATTTAAAAAAAATATATTAACATAACAAAAAGTTATAACTGTTTCAAAATCTGGGGAGGTGGGGGTTAATTTCTTACAAGGGGGTAAACTGTAATTACTAAATAATTATCTATAATTTTGTTAAAGATGAGGGTTTAAAGTGTAATCTAGATAAGAGGATTAAATTGACGGTATTTAATCACTTGACATTTTGTAGCTATTAGACATTCTAGAATAATGACAAGTACGTTGGGCTTTAATCAATTGTACACTAAGGCATCATCTACTTGTACCTTTTTATCCACATGTCCATACTTACCAAGACAACTATCGAAACGTCAACAAAAATGAGTAGGTCGTTACGGTACTTTTGGATTTTTTTTTAAAACGTCATAGTTTATAAGATATGACAAGAATACGTAAAAGAATTATAAGTTTGTTGGGGAGGGGAAAAGTGTAACTAATTGCCAATATTTATGTTAAAACTCATGGAGATGAGGGACTAAAATATAATTATTGTTTAAAAGACAAATTTACCCTCATTTTAGGGATGTAGTTCTAATCAACAATAAACCAAGGTTCTAAGGTGTTGTTTGTTTTTCTAAAAAAAGTTTTGCGCAAGCTCTTCTGTCTGCTTCGTGCAGACCACGCGCAGACATTGCCATCTGCAGATTGTTTGTTTTTCCGAAGACGTTTCATTAAAAAACGTCTGCGCGAGCTCTTCATGGTGCAAACTTGGCCCAACCACTTCTAAGATCTTCTAAGGTCTACAGAGGGTTAAACACCACCACCCACAACCACCGTCAACCCCCACCACCATCCATCACCACCACCACCGTCCACCACCCACACCACCACCGTCTACCAATACCTTCCACCACCACCCACCCACCACCACCGTCCAACACCACCACCCACCACCACCAACCGTACACCACCACCAGTTTATTTTTGAAGTCTACATACTTTAAAAAACAAACAGTCTTCTTCTTGCAGACTGCAGAGGTTTGGTCCACCTCTTCTTCTACAGATGTCTGCAGATGTGGTCCGCAGACTGCAGACATTTTACCTCTTAAAAAAAACAACACCTAAAAATATGGGCCATTTTAGTATATGAATTTCTAGTCATTTGATGCTAGAGGTGGCCAAGAAAACCCAGACCTGAAACCGAAAAAAGAACCTGGACCCGGGCATTAAAAAAACCGAGTGTTTTAAACCCAAACCCGAACCCGTGATTTTTGTATACACGTACCTGGGTTTTACGAATACCTGCATCGGTTTTTACGAATACCCGCATACTCGTTATGATCATGTCTTGATTTCTGTGTAGTAGCAACAGCCCCCGCCTCCTTCGTGCGTCCAACCCTCCAAAAGTTGTGTCACAGCTCTCTTCAGCCGTATGCATTGTTTCTTAAGGAGCTAAACTGAACCAAACAAGGAAGATGCAGATCGTTGGAAGTTACAGTTTTCGGCTGAAAGTAAAAACGTGAACTTAGTTGAACTTGAATGAAAGTTCTTAAGGGTTGAGATCTGGTTGCTCTGATGCTAATTGTTACAATTGATTTAATATGTTAAAGGTCAACTCCACTATTGAATAAAAAATAATTTGCAATTATACATATTATACATATTAATTTTAACTGTCGATGAATAGTGTTTTGAGTTTTTTAAATATTCTTTTTTTAGTTTTTTAATAAAAGATTATTTATCATTTAGTTTGTTTTTTTAATAACTTGCACATGTTAGTTTCTTTAATCTAAATCTGTAACTATACTTTTTAAACATTGTGATATAAATTTTCATGAAATGAATATCGTGCCGCTATCATACCAAATACAACCGGAACCGGCGATGTATAGTATTTACATTGTTTGTATTCAATTATACATATTAATTTTAACTGTCGATGAATAGTGTTTTGAGTTTTTTAAATATTCTTTTTTAGTTTTTTAATAAAAGATTATTTATCATTTAGTTTGTTTTTTTTAATAACTTGCTCATGTTAGTTTCTTTAATCTAAATCTGTAACTATACTTTTTAAACATTGTGATATAAATTTTCATGAAATGAATATCGTGCCGCTATCATACCAAATACAACCGGAACCGGCGATGTATAGTATTTACATTGTTTGTATTCAAAATAACGTTTTCATTAATTGTATATAATATGAATGCCGATAACAATATTAAAATGCATTTTTATTGTAAACTATACGAGTCTCGATATGTGACGAATCTAATCGATTTTGACCAAATCACATCAATACCGATATCGGCAATATCAGAAACAGGTATTTGTTTTTAAGTTTTTTGATTGATGTAAAAGATGCATCGATATCCTTTTGAGCATATCGCGACTGTATTTCTTTAGTTTTCATTTTCAATTACTATAGCGAATGCCGGTATTGAAACGAACCCAACCGAGCTGATACTAACCGAGAACCTAACCGAGCTGATACTAACCGAGTTACCGCCGCATAGCGCGGGGGAAAACCCACTAGTTTATAATAAAGAAGAAAAAGAAGATTAAAAAAACCAGGAAAGGGTTTGCAAAGTTAGGTGGTGTTTGTTTTTCTAAAAAAGATTTGCGCAACCTCTTCTATCTGCGCCGAGCAAACCACGCGTAGACATCGCCATCTGCAGATTGTTTGTTTTTCCGAAGACGTTTCATTAGAAAACGTCTACGCAGAAATACATAAAACTTCATTAACAAAACTAATGATGTTCCAGGGTATTTACACCCTTCGGGAATACAGTTATCTATCTATGAAATGGCGGGTACCCATTGCTAAAAGATGGGTTTAATAACTGCTCCTAGTCCCGCGTTATTTTCTACATATTTGACTTTTAACATTTGAATTTTATTAAATACATAATCTTAACTATTGACACATACAATCTAACTTTAGTTGATGTCAATTTGATGATCAAGATTAAGGCTAAGTGGCTGACATCAACCATCCCGGGTCTTATTAAGAATGAACACAAACTTAAGATCTTGTCTAAAAAATAATGATCTAGAAGGTAGACATATTTGATATTTGGTGATCCTATATTCATAAAAAATGTTAGTAGTGCAGTGGTAACTTTGTCCTTACGACTCACACTGGATACTTCTTAAGGAAGATATTACTACCATGTGATTCCATTTATGTATGTTTGTTTCTAGCTTTTAATAAGTGTGAGGCGGCGGGGGCGCACCAAACAATAGGATCCTCGATGCAAGGCGAACATGCACGCATCACATACACGAGCAACAATGTATTTATACAGCTCTTTTTTGTATTTCTCATATGTTTCTCATATTAAGGATTGGGTCAAAATATAGGCAAACCCGGTTATAACCCCGTGTATTACACGGGTTGAATAAATAAATTTTATATACTAAATTATAAAACAATATATCTTTAAAAACCTCTTTATTGTACGGGTTGAATAAATATAATTTTGTATATTAAATAATATAAAGTTATATCTATAAGAACCATATTGTACGGGTTGAATAAATGTAATTTTATATACCAAATAAAAAAGTTATATCTTTAAAACCACGTGTATTACACGAGTTGAATAAATGTAATATTGTTTACCAATAATAAAATAATACATCTTTAAAAAACCTCATTTATAACACGGGTTGAATAAATGTGATTTTATGTACCAAATAATAAAAAAAATACATCTTTAAAACTATTCGCATTACACGGTTTGAATACATGTAATTTTCTGTACTAATTAATAAAAAATATATATCCTTAAAAAACCCCGTGTGTTGTACGAATTGAATAAATCTAATTTTATATATCAAATAATAAAAAGTTATATCTTAAAAAACCTCATGTATTACATGGGTCGAGTAAATGTAATTTTGTATAGTGAAAATAAAAATATTTAATACATTAATACAAAGTTTGGTTTTCGTGGTAAAAATAGATTATTATGTTGTTGCAAAATTTGTTAACGAAGTCTCAATAAATTTAACCTTTTATATAAAACTCTGTAAGTGTATAAATGATAAATAATATTAGTTAATTTTATTTTAAGTTTCGTAAAATCCATTTGATACCAAACTAAACAAAACGTTCAAATATAATTAATTCAAATAAATAATATTATAAATGAGAAGGAGATTAAACTAAATAATAATTATCCATAAGATATTAAACTAATAATATTTAGTAGGAGGATTATCTATAATTAATTAGAAGAGAATAAACTAAAATTATTATTATCTATAAGTGATGACCTAATATGATGACAAGTGTCCCGAAAATGATTTATTTTATTATATAGTATAGATGGGTCAAAATGAGTCATCTTAACTGTCATGCTTTATTTCGTTTTAGAATTAGTGTGTATATATATATATATATACACACATACATATGTAATCAAAACCTGTGTTGTTGATTGTAGCCATTTAAGCGCTTCAGTGACGTTTTGGTCAGGTTTTGTGGTGGTTCCGGCTAAACACGAATTGTTTTTTTAGACATTTTGGGTACTCATCTCTAACTATCTGTTTATTCATGTCACATTCAGTGTTAAGCTCCATGAGAGGCGATGAAACAAAGAAAATTTGCCCCGAGTTTCAATTGGTACATGATAAAGTTGAGTTAAGCATAATGAAGTTGGACATGATATGCATTGGAGTGGCTCGAACCATATGACACCTTTGGTACCGGTACAAATTCTGTAGCATAGGGTACTACTTCAGTAGTAGATAAGATACAGGAGCAAATAAGTTTCAGTTTCGATTACTCAATGTTCATGTATTGTTTTTATGTAATGTAATTATACGAGCTGTTTCAATAGCCACATGTTCTTTATTTTAAAATCAAAGATTATATCTTCAAACACTAAACCAATAATCTTATCTCATATTTTATATAGGATTATCAGTGAATGTCCTCACAATTTTTAAAAAAACATTTAAATAGTGTCAAGTTTTCTGTACATTCCCACCTGCCGCAATGCGCGGGTCACGTTACTAACGACTTTCAATATGTTGTTTGTGTACCTGTTATTATCGAAAACTAAATTCTCCTAACCCGGGATGTTCCCGGGTGATAGCCTAGTTAATATATAAAGAACTTCTATATACAACCTAAAAAGCTATATGTACAACCTACTAACACACAAAATCTATCATGTACAACAAACGCGCCTCAAGCCTTTTTTACCTCCGTCTCATGTGCGCATCTTTTACACTTTTAGGCATGCACGCTTTTGAAAACCAAGGTTTGTTTATCGTTTCAATGAAAAAACATAAACAAGCAAGGACAAGGTTATTTTATACCAAACGAATACAAACATGAAAATACGTTCATCTAACTGTTCGTGTTCGATTAAACTTGTAATACCCAAAAAACGGGTTTGGTGATCAAACCACGTTAATATTAATGAATGGGTAAAATACGTTAGTGGTAAAAATTAACCTGATAAATATTAGGATTTAAATAAATAAACCTAATATTAAATAAAAGAAGAACGGATGCTTTTGAGAAAATAAAGTTTACAAGAGGCCCGAGTTAACGGGACTTAAAATAAAACGGGTTGTAATATCCCCGAACCCACTAAGTTAACTAGGAATGTTTAACCTAGTTAATAAGAGGAAATATTGTTGGAACTAAGTAGGTTGTGGCCTACTTAATAACGAACCAAACATGAGGGGCCAAAGTAGGATAAATTGAAAGTTTAATTATAAAAATTAAAACAAAACACAACACACACTAAGTGTGTGTGTGTGTGTGTTTGTGACAACTCGAGTTTCCGACTTTCACTTTCGTATTTATTTCACGTTGACTGTGGGTGTTTAGTTGCTTGATTGTTTGACTTGTATCTGTATTACTATATAAGAGATTATCAATTGATATGCTATGTGTTTTATATAAGGTGTTTGAATTGTGAATCTGTAAACTTAAACTGTTAAGACTTGAACAACTGACATCACGATGAAACAAGTTTGTTTCGTCATTCCTATCTCGACGAAACAGGTGTTTCGCCGAAGCCCAGTTTCACCAAAGCCCATTTGGGCCCAGTTCACTTGTACGCATATAAATTACACGGAACTGTCTCATTCGCCACACGTTTTAACAATCTGAAACCCTAAAACTCTCCCAAGTGTGACGACAGCTGTGTGTTTCCCCAAGCCCTCTCTTTAGCGATCAAACCATCATCCCGAACATCTCGGTTAGTGTGAATATACAGAATCGATTACTTTTTATTGATTTAAAAGTCTGTTTGATGAATGCTTTTAATTGCGGCCCATGTGTGCGTTGTCAGGATATGATAGTCAAAGATTCATTTGCGTATTGTTTGTATATATGTTGTTGTTTTGTAAAATAAAGTACACCTCATTGAATTGTCGGCTGGATTGATAAGGTTCATGGGTAGAAAACATGGAATGTTTATTAAAATCGAGATTGGTGGAAAAATCGGTGGTCAATGGGTGGGAACTTGTGAACCGCCGATTTGTAATGATGAGGCTTGGTATTGTTGATAATTCCTTAAAAGTCCAAACGGTTGTTGATGTTGGAGGTCCAATCGGTTGGTGTTATTGGAGGTCCAATGAGGTTGGGCGGTGGTGCTAGTTGTTGGCCACTAAGGCTTAATGATTCTTTGATGTTTCTGCAACATGTTTGACGAAACACACTTGGCGAAACAAAGGTGTTTTGCCGAGACCCCGATTGACGAAACAGAATGTGTTTCGTCAACATGCTTTCTGCCGACTTGTGTTTCGCCAAGGACAGTTGACCAAATGGAATCTTATTTCGCCAAACAAGACCACGACGAAACAGGATATGTGTTTCGCCAACATGTATGTTTCGTCAATATGTGTGTTTCGCCAACTGTGTAATCAACACAGTAATCTACTTTAATTCTGTTAAACTTAACTGGGTTAGATAACTGCTGTTATGAATAAAGGCAATACTTGTATGATTACAAATACGTGCAATGTGATACTCTGTGTTATTAATGCGATGTTCATGATGATGATGTTTACGTGCAAACAACTTGAATGCAAACTGATTATGTATTCGTGCATACCTTAGGACGTGATTGATTAACCGTGAGCACATACTTAGCATACCGAGCGAAACAAGGTGAGTTCACACTTCTACCAAGGCATGGAATTCCCGGGGTTGGGAATGGGTTGATTGATTATTTATGTTAAATAGTTATCGGAATTACATACCATAGGCCTCGGGAGAGGAAGGTCAATGGTATATACTACTAGACTAGTGATACACATACTTCTCTTCGCAAACATGCCTGGAATGGCCGCGAACTATACTAGAACGATCTTCGCAAACATGCCTGGAATGGCCGCGAACTATACTAGAACGATCTTCGCAAACATGCCTGGAATGGCCGCGAACTATACTTTAATCTTCGCAAACATGCCTGGAGGGCCGCGATACAAATATAACTAGTCTAGAAAACATGGGAAACCCCCACTAAACTTCGCAAACATGCCTAGAGGGCCGCAATGCTATTACATACGATACATGATTACTAAACGAACATACGATTTAAGATACGGACGTTATAATTATATAACCAACTGTGAACTCGCTCAACTAGTTGTTGACTCTCTGTTACATGCCTTGCAGGACCATAGGTACTTACGGAGCTTGCACGGGAGGCACAGTCGTTGTGGACATGGATCGTGAAATGTGTTGTTAAACATTATGACATTTTGTACTTAAACTTATGTTGGGTTTTACTTTAAATGCTTCCGCTACACACTTGTTTGTAATTGGTTTTGGAAACACCTATCGTATTGAGGAATGACTTTTACTAATTACTTATGTTCAATATGATTGGTGGCTTGATCCTGGTCATGTCATGCCTCCAAGCGGTGGTATTCCGCGTGTGGATTTTGGGGGTGTGACAGTGTTCTAGAATGATCAAGAGAAACAAATGGAGCCAAAACCCTAGTTTCTCAAGAATCATCAAATTGAAGATCAATTTGAGCCCGAAATCAGTGTATAAACACATATTAGCGATCACCCAAGCTAGGAGATCATAAGGTATATAGAATTTTGATCTTTGTTGAAGTTGTGAAATTTGATGAACAACACAAGTTGTGATTTATGCATGAATCATAGAGGTTATGGCTGGATTAGAGATGTATAATTGCTTAGGAACAAAACCCTAAGTGAAAATTTAGGTTTCGATGTGAAATGATACTATAAGTGAAAATGACGAAAACCATGCTTAATGGTAAAGGAGGCAAAACGGTAATTTGGTCATGAGATGACAAACATATAATGAGTTTTGAATGGTTACCTTATTGGGTAAGCCAAAATGAATAACGAGGGTAAAATGGTAAGTTAAGTTACGTGTAGATGAATAAAGTTGAAGTTTAAATCACACCCCATGGCGTACGCCATGATGGGTTAAATGCGTAAGAAAAAGATTTAAGAATTATGACCATATAGTGAAAATCCGTAATAGGTCAAATGAGTGAAATGGTAAATAAATATCATTCAATTATAAATACAAAATGTTTGGTCATTTAGGCCAAACGAGTCGAATAGTGATGTTATCACCATTTGACAATATCGACTAACGATTGTTTGTCGAGTATTATGATCACAGGGGTGAATTGCGCATGGAATATGCGTTGCTATTAATTAGCAACTTATTTGATGAGGTATTAAAACATTGACCCGAGCCAGGTATTTGTAAATAAGATTATAGCTAAAAGGTGCGATTTTGGTCAAACATGTTATTGAAAGTTCTTCGTCGTAAAAGAAGAGACTAAAGTTGACCAAAACGCCCTTGAATGATAAGCCGGGCAAATTACCCTTAAGGGTCGTTTGAAAGTAAGTTTTATGATCTAGTAGGTATTTTGATAAGTGTAAAAGTTTAAGGTATAAGCCTTTTTTGTCAAATGCCTTGAATCGAGTCTTTTCGTAAAATTACTAAACCGAAGGGTACAATTCGGAAAATATGATTTTACCTTATGAAATCCACCACAAATATCGTTGTGGTGGAAAGTAAAAGAAGTCTTAGTATGGTAACATGAGATAAGAAGGAAGGAGCGAGATTTAAGTTTAAATGCTTAAATTATCTTAACGGGTCAAAATGAATTATGCGCATAACTTGGTTAATGGCTGCATAATTCATAAAAGTTATGAACCCGAGTTAAGGATTTTGGGTTAAATGTGTAGGTTATGGCTTTATGACCTTTTAGAACAAGATTGTTTGATAAATAATAAACGGGTCAAAATTTTAATAATTGAATATAAAGCCAAGGCTTAAAATCAAGAATTTTATTAATCCGGATGTCAGATTTTAACTCCATATGATGGAGTAACAAATTACGATCACGTAGGAAGAAATGGAACCTAAAACGGATAAAAGTTGAGAATGTTATAACCATTTAAATGGAAAATGGTTTGGCTGGGAATATGCAGCTCCAGCTTGGTAATTTTCTGTGAAAAACAGGCGCTTGCGCCCCACGACGAATAATGCTCCATTCGGTCGCGCCCCGCGGCGAGCTTCGCGACCCGTGAAGGATTTAGTTCAATCAGGTCGCGCCCCGCGATAGGCCATATATCTGGTAAAAGTTTGTTGTTTGCTTGTTTTGGCCTACAGACTTGATTATACACGTTATAAACTTCATATGACTAACTCATTTCATAATATATGAAATGTAGGTATATTTAGAAGTGTCGGATGACGATCAAGCTCAACAAAGAACCGAACACGATCAAAGATTCAAGCTTCCGCATTACGTTTCGTCATTACGAGATTAAATGACGACTTAAGTTGAAATGTTTTAAATTTCAAGAAGATTTAAGAAACTCGTATTTTCAAATGTATGCATATGCGTATGTAATATATATATATATATATATATTATATGTATATGTTTATCTTCGAAAATTATGTGTAATTACGATAAATAGATTAAGGGTGTTACAAGTTGGTAATCAGAGCTCAAGGTTAAAGAGTAAATGTGTTCGGTTCGAGACTTGATCAAGACATCCGGTAAGTTATTATGTACATTAACGGTCTAGGATGTTAAAGTGTTATAAACAACACATAGGGTTATTGTGTAAACACACGTTACCCCAAGTAAATTGATAAAAGACCGATATAATTAACGAATTACGTGTGTTAACACGTGTCGTAGAAAGCCTTGTATTATAGTACGGGCCCTTGTTAATATTAACATTACTAATATTTTGTAAACATTCTAGTTGAAGGACCCTCGCATCTGAAGATGACGAGAGCCTAAAGATTTATCGATACGATGAAGAAATGGTCTGAAGTATGACAAGTAAGCCATACACGCCAAAGACATAAATCAAGTAATGATCTCAAATAGAGATCGAACAACAAGAAAAGATTATCAGGGTGAGTATCTACCAGGTACATGTCTTAAATTTATAGTACAACAATAATATGCAACAAATACATAGTGAATGACAGTTGCATATAGAAGATGAAACTTGGGAAACCTGGATAGGATACCTATCCAGGATAACGTTTCCAAGAGAAATTTAGTAGAGATACGTATTATTAATATGAACCCTATTTAGAAAAGTAACGATCACATTAATGAATGTGATTGTATAAATGTTTTATAAAAGGAAAACATTTTATATATTCGAGGGTAAAACGGGTAAAACTAATAATTGTTAAATAACAATTAAATAAGGTTTTACCAAATAAAATCATAAATATAGAAATGAATTGAGGATTTACTTACATGGGAAGTGATGTGATAATTATAATAAGGTCACGCGTACCATGTGTTGATCGCTTACTCTGGCCAAGTAAGTAGTGAACGCATTTACGTCCGGTGTGGTAAGGACGAGGTGAATGAAAAGTTAAAAAGATCCTTGGAGTCAAGAAATATTCAAAGGCATACTCGTATAACTGGTTTTCGTGGGAACCATAAAAACGATATACAACGCATATAGAAATAAATGACCCAAGGAAATTCGTGAAATAAGTCATTATGGACGAAAGAGCCATGGTTGACAAAAAGGGCATGCAAAACCAAAGTATAAGTGACCCTCGAGGTCATAGAAACGAAGGTATTGCCACACGGAAAGACGATCAAAGGCGTTGACCTTAGTCGTAGTAAAGAAAAAATGATGATGATAATCATCATTCATAATTTATAAGGCCATCAAGGATGGTCAAATAAAGAATAAAGGTTTGGTTGAATAACAACGATGGATTTCGCTAAGACAACCAAACAGGTTAAAACAAAGTCTTAATGCATACCGGAATGGTTGCATTAATGATGACTTCAGTAAAATACTCGGTTGATTGGTAGGATTTTAAATATATGCGTAAACCGAGAAACGGAAACACGGATTAAAAGTCAAAAGACTCGGATTATGAGTTATGACTAAAAGATGATAAAAATTTCACAAATAGAATTTGTGATAATTATGTTCAACTATTTCGAGGTTGAACGGGTTGAATAAAGAATAAAGTTCGACTGTTCATAAGTGATGGATTTCACACGAACAAGTCAAACGGGTCAAACAAAGTATAATGCCCGATGCTATAAGTAAGCGCAAAATGGGTAACAGGAGCGTTAAAAACAAAGAATAATGAGCCTGGTAATGGGGCGTGATTAAATATGAATATAGGCGCAGACCGAATAAAGGAAGCGCGAAATATTAATTTAACCTATGTAATGGGTCGTGAACGAATATAAAAGAAAAACGCAAACCAGGTAACGGGAGCATTAAAACATTAAGATAAAGAACCAGGGTAACGGGTTGTAAAGAAATATAGGCGTAAACCGGATAACGGTAAGCTTGAGACAAACCGACGCGTAAATGACGTAAGAAGTCATAGAGTCGGAAGAATGGTCCGAAAGAAAACGATCGTAGTCATGGACTACAGTCGAAGTTAATAGATTTCAAAAGAAGGAAAATAAATGATTTTCAAACATAAAAAAGGTGCGTTGACACCAAAAATATATTTAAGAATGACAAGAGTAAAAGAGCGATCTACAGGATCACCATAACCTTTGGATTATAAACAGTGTAAAGGTCTACGGGACCAAAATGACCCCTGGGTCACAAATAAAAGAAATGACGTGACGCGATCACGGTCAAGAAAAGTAATATGGAATATAATCACATTGTAGCCTGAGCGATGAGTGAAAGGCAATCGGACTGAAAAGTTTGGCCGGTAAGACCGGTTAAGGTCAAAAATTTAAGTTAAGAACTTGTTTAATACGCTTATCATTATGGAATTAGTGTGGAATAAGCATAATTGATAAATTCATATGACCAAGTGACCAAATGGCGACCCGTTCAAGTAAAACAATAAAGGTAAATGAGTACAAAACGAAAATAACGGCCCATGAGGCCTTACTAACAGAGAGTAATGATCACCTATACTAAGGGATCATAAGGCAACACAAGCGAAGTGTCGGGAAGTCAAATCGAGCAAAAGCATGATTGAAGGAAAATCTATAAGGTATGTGGCTATACGCTTTATAGAATTTCGTTAATATTACGTATTGATTTGTGTTGAATAACTAAGATAAAATCAAGAAATTCGGCTTGTTCTTAAGCAGTGGATTCCGTATGAATGAATCGAATGAATAAATAAAAAACAAAAGAGTTTGTTTGTCAAAGTGAAGGATTTCACTAAAACACCCAAACGGGTCGAAATTACTAAAATTTTGTTTGAATTGTGTTACAATAAATTATGAAAATGTTATTTGGAGTTGCGTTATTTCACATGAAAGACACGTATGCTTTGTAACCAAAAAGATATTACCATACTTTCCTGGTAATACTAACAAATTGTTAAAGTATGAGCAATGCTCAAAGGATTACCGTGACTAAGTGCATTGGTTTTAAACTTAATGAACTACGTAAGAAAGGTTTCGGGGACGAAACCTCTTCAAGGGGGGGTAGACTTGTAACACCCCAAAAACGGGTTTGGTGATAAACCACGTTAATATTAATGAACGGGTAAAATACCGTTAGTGGTAAAAATTAACCCGGTAAATATTAGGATTTAAATAAATAAACTTAATATTAAATAAAATAAGAACGAATGCTTTTGAGAAAATAAAGTTTACAAGAGGCCCGAGTTAACGTGACTTAAAATAAAACGGGTTGTAATCTCTCTGAACCCACTAAGTTAACTAGGAATGTTTAACCTAGTTAATAAGAGGAAATATTGTTGGAACTAAGTAGGTTGTGGCCCACTTAATAACTAAGCAAACATGAGGGGCCAAAGTAGGATAAATTGAAAGTTTAATTATAACAATTAAAACAAAACACAACACACACTAAGTGTGTGTGTGTGTGTGTGTTCAGGAACGACCAGGAGAAACAAATGGAGCCAAAACCCTAGTTTCTCAAGAATCATCAAATTAAAGATCATTTCGAGCCCGAAATCAGTGTATAAACACATATTAGCGATCACCCAAGCTAGGGGATCATAAGGTATGTAGAATTTTGATGTTTGTTGAAGTTTTGAAATTTGATGAACATCACAAGTTGCGATTTATGCATGAATCGTAGAGGTTATGGGTGGATTAGAGATGTATTATTGCTTAGGAACAAAACCCTAAGTGAAAATTATACATATATTGTTATGATTTGAGTGTTTAGATGATTTACCACACTTAGATAAGTGGGTTTTAATAATATGATGAAATTGATGATATAATTATGTTTAGAATCTTCATACATGATAGTGATAAGATGATGCTTGAATAAATTATGAATTCGGGTACATGTTCATACTTGTCGTAGAGTGGGTTTTGAATGATATGAAGGAATAAATGTTATATTTATGTGAAATGATGTTTGAGATCATCATGTGTTATGAATGATTAAGGTATTTAGCTAAACTTGATGTTTAGGTGAATTATATATATATATATATATATATATATATACGATGCAATGAGTTGTTTCATATTGATAAAACAATCCCAAATCCTTGTATGACATTAATAGTTTAGCATACAATGATTTATGTTTTATTATTTCCATGATTTACGATTACATGAACTTGGTTGAGAAAGTGGTTAAAAGGGTAGCTTAAGAATAATGCTTACCGGATATTTGACAAAGTGCTTAAATGAGTTATTGAGCTTCATAGTGTAATTACTTACGCTAATAGGCAGTTTGACTTTTAAAAGTCAAACTGACCTATAATAAGATCGAATAATAATTTCGGCATAAAATCCGAGAGGTGGAATAGTCGTGATTGATAATGACTAATCTAACCATCTTGCAAATTATGAATGATAGTTTGACACTTGACAAGCTACGTGGAAGCTTGGGAAAGAAGCGGGTAAAACGGATCAGGTACGCGAGAATAACATTATAGGAATGCAAGGTAAGTAAAGCTTGCACCCTTTTCATAGAATACTTATTTATTTTATGGGTTCTAAATACGATAAGGTAATATTTGAAATATGAGGTTCCGACGCAAAATGATACGGGTCGGAACAAATGAAAATGACGAATGTGACAACTGGCACAAAACCGGTAATTTTCGTACTGTTTATTTATTATTTATTATCTGCAATTATGTGCTTAATCGTCAACATTGTGTGATTACTTGCTTTACATATGAATTCATGCTTGTTTTATTCTTCAAATATTGCATTGTGTATTACATTAAGCGTTGCGTCAGAAAGACTAGTAAACTCACCGGTAAGACACACTGTGCCAGCACTTCCGCAGAAAGCAGTCAGACAATAGATTTAGGGCCTAGGAGTAGGTCCAACATCAAAAACACATTAAAACCCAAGTGTGGATACAAGGGTTAACACATATACACTTTCCGGAACCTAAACTATGCACTAAAAGACACCCGAAACTCATTTTAAATGCAGAATTCAGCAGAAAATCAGCTAAAAACAGCAATTTAACATCAAAATATTATGCATAATTGATGTTTTAGTGTCCAGAATAACTTACAAAGTGTCGGGAATTAAAATTGTCACAAAAGGTGCTTCATACCTAGTAAAACTGCGTAATTTAGCACTTTAGCGAACCGTTAACGAAACGAACAACCGGGCACTACCCAAAACATCAAAATTAAAATAGAAGCATTATTTTTATGATATTAAGCTAGTATTGGTGATAGAACACCTTAAAAATCATAAAAACACCTAAACACACTTAAACTAACTTAAACATTCTAGTTTACATTATAAACCTCCAACTTTCAAACTTTGACACAATACCCCCTCCCCCATTCGAAAACCAGCCCCAAGGGCCCCACTTTCTTTTTTATTAAAAAATTCATCATGTTTCCTTGATTTTGAGCATAAAATCTAATGGTTAAAGTGTGGGTGGAAGATTATAAGTTAGACTAAAAGGTTTCAAACCTTATCACTTTCACTCTAACTTTCAAACACTCCAACTTCTTCTCTCCCTCTCCCTTGCTCTCGGCCGACCACACGCACCCACACAACCACATTTTTCATTCACCTTCCAAGCATTCCAAGGTTACTACAAGGTGATAGAAGGTCTTCAAAGAAGGTGTGAAGTGCAAGGAGTTGAAGGACCTCTTTGTGGAGCTATTAACCTCACATATTCATCATTCTTCATCTTCATCCTTCTTGTGCCACTTCCCTAGCCAATAGAGCTAGTTGTAAGCCTCCTAATCACTATTTTATTTCATGTTTATGTTATGTACAAGTCACACCATCTAAATAACTAAACTTTAAAGGATGAATATGAGAAGATCTAACTTAATCATGAAGAAAACAAGTAATTTTAGTGATTTTTGGTGTATGTGATGAAGTTGTTGATGTTGAATCTTGTGTGTATGTTTAGATCTAGCATGTTAAGCTTGTTAGAAGCTTAGATCTAACAAGTTTAAGCATGGATCTTGAAAGATCCATGGTTAAACTTGAAGATGAACTTGTGAAACACTTATGTTAACTTGAAAGATGAATTTTGAAGCATGAACTTGCAATCTTGAAGTAACCAAGTGTAAGTAAAACTAACTTTTGAAACTAAAATCCATGAAAAGTTTGTTAGAGATTCATCAAGAAGCTTGTTTATGAAAGATTTAAAGATGTTAAGTATGGATATTGGAAGATCCATGATGAAACAAGGCTTTAAACATAAAGATCTTTCTAATGAACATAAAAATGGTTTTAGAACATGATTTACAAGACTTTGAAACCATAAAACTCATGGATGGTTTGGTTAGTAAATTAAAGTTTCATAAAAGTTTGTTTAAAATTTACAAGAACACTTGTTTTTGGAAAGATCATTGTATGTTAAGTGTAAATCTCAAAGACTACACTTTTTTTAACAAGAAACAAGTTCACCATAATGTTTCACATGAAGAAATTAGTGTATGTTATTGGTGAAAATTGTTGAAAATTATGTTTGGTGATGAAAAGAAAATAAACACATGTTTTGAAAACATGGGAAACCTCCATTTTTAGGGGAAACTATGTCAAAATTTTTATAAAATTTTGACACTTAGAAAAATATAAGTTTTGGTGAAACTTAATCCCCAAAAATTCACCTAAAAATATTTACCAAGGTTTCCTAATTTTTGTATGGAATTTCAAGTTAAGAAATGATGATATCTTCAAGTTAAAATTTATATTAAGTATGTATATTTTTAGGGAAAATATATATATTTAGTAATCACCAAATTTTGTGCTAAGTGTATATTATGTGTATTATATGTAGTAGTGTATTAGGAACTTGAAAAATACACTAAATACTCCCAAGGAGTATAAACACCAAAATACACATACAAATACATGAGGATACCTAAGTATACAAGAATACAAACAAGAAGAATATAGGACAATACAAGAAAAGATATTTATATAAATATATTCCTCCAATATATGGACTTTGGACATAAATATATATACTTGGACAAATATATAACTATTACCAAGTAATGGAAAGTATACAAAAATCGGGTGAATAACAAAAATAAATATATGTATTTTTAAAGCATGACAATATATATATATATTCCACACAAGACTTAAAAATACATTATTTTTAAGAAATATAATTCCGGAAAGTAATAAAAATCAAATTATTAATTTTTGGGCAAATAATGTAAAAATACACAAGTATTTACATAAAAAAATACAAGTATACTTGCACAAAAATAATATTGAGAATATTATTTCACAAAAATTCTTATATTTATTTCTGGAAAAATAATATAAGTAATGTATATGGACAAGTAAAACATAAAGTTTATTTTTAACACTTATTACCTTGACAAAATCTACATGAACAAATATATATATTTTTGAGAAGTAAAATATATATCTACATTTACAAATAAACAATACAAAATTAAAGTGCAAAGACACGAGCTACAGGCAAGACCCGGCAAACAAGGCCACGACCCACACAAGAGTTGAACATACAAAGAACCAATACACAAAATAAAGATGGTGACTTGTACTTGTGTGATACAAGTCTAGTGACTAACGTACATAGAATAATTATAGGTCACGACGCTTACAAAAACAGCCGGTGAAGTTTACGACGCGAGTTACGCAAAACTGTGAGTTCATGTCCCCGCTTTTAAACATTTTCTTGTTTTCTAAACTTGGGGAAGATACATGTACTGTGGTATGTAGAAACAAAACTAAGGAATGATACTATAGATCATGTCACGAATAGGGTGTCATAAGCACCATTAATCAACGTAAGTCATAGACCGCGGAACAAAAGGTTAGATCTAATGGGTTTCAGGCAGCCACACTCTTGGCCACATTTTAACTGAGAGTGCTTTTGTGTCTCTAGTCGTGAATCGACAAGTAAAATGCCTATGGTTTGGATGCTTCCTATGTCGTTACATATGTTAGTGGCCTCGCGAACCATTAGCGATCTCGAATTCCTTACATTTACAGAAACACTTTTTCAAGTACAATTACATACCATGTTTCCTACAACGAATACTTAAATGTTTTACACAAAAACTGCATGAATTCACACCAACTTATGTTGACGATTTTCCAAAACTTACATGTATTTCAGGTAACTAAGTGGATGTACGCGCGGTCCCTCTTGCTCAAGGATGTTGTTTGTGTTTCTAGATATTTTGTGTCAAGGCTCCAATGCCATTTTTGTAGGATTTGGTTGTTATATCCCACCTCCTGTGGTGATATAAGGATCAAAACCTTGATATTTGTTTTTGGAACAAGTTGTAAACTTTTAAAACAATTATCTTTCATGTGATGTAAACTCTTAACTTAACTTCTGTTTTGGATATTTATAGTCAATGGCATTATGGAGTTTGTTTTATGATCATGTAGTATGTTTACCATTCGTATGCAATGAGAACCTTTCAGGATCACACCTCGTGTTTCCACCTTAGAAAGGGGTGTGACAACGAAAACCATGCTTAATGGTAAAAGGGGCAAAACGGTAATTTGGTCATGAGATAACAAACATATAACGAGTTTTGAATGGTTACCTTATTGGGTAAGCCAAATTGCATAACGAGGGTAAAATGGTAACTCAAGTCACGTGTAGATGGATAAAGTTGAAGTTTAAATGTCACCCCATGGCGTAAGCCATGATGGGTTAAATGCGTAAGAAAAGGATTTAAGAATTATGACAATATAGTGAAAATCCGTAATAGGTCAAATGAGTGAAATGGTAAATAAATACCATTCAATTATAAATACAAAATGTTTGGTCATTTAGGCTAAACGGGTCGAATGGTGATGTTATCACCATTTGACAATATCGACTAACGATTGTTTGTCGAGTATTATGATCACAGGGGTGAATTGCATATGGAATATGAGTTGCTATTAGTTAGCAACTTATTTGATGAGGTATTAAAACGGGTCAATACTTTGACCTGAGCCAGGTATGTGTAAATAAGATTATAGCTAAAAGGTGCAATTTTGATCAAACATGTTATTGAAAGTCCTTCGTCGTAAAAGAAGAGACTAAAGTTAACCAAAACACCCTTGAATGATAAATCGGGCAAATGACCCGTAAGGGTTGTTTGAAAGTAAGTTTTATGATTGAGTAGGTCTTTTGATAAGTGTTAAAGTTTAAGGTATAAGCCTTTTTGGTCAAATGCCTTGAATCGAGTCTTTTCGTAAAATTACTAAACCGAAGGGTACAATTCGGAACATATGATTTTACCTTATGAAGTCCACCACAAATATCGTTGTGGTGGAAAATAAAACAAGTCTTAGTATGGTAATAGGAAATAAGAAGGAAGGAGCGAGATATAAGCTTAAATGCTTAAATTCTCTTAACGGGTCAAAATGAATTATGCGCATAACTTGGTTAATGGATGCATAATTCATAAAAGTTGTGAACCCGAGTTAAGGATTTTAGGTTAAATGTGTAGGTCATGACTTTATGACCTTTTAGAAACAAGATTGTTTGATAAATCATGAACAGGTCAAAAGTTTAATAATTGAATATAAGCCGAAGGCTGAAAATCAAGAATTTTATTAATCCAGATGTCGGATTTTAACTCCATATGATGGAGGAACAAATTACGATCACGTAGGAAGAAACGGAACCTAAAACGAATAAAATTTGAGAATGTTATAACCATTTAAGTGGAAAATGGTTTGGCTGGAATATGCAGCTCCATCTTGTTAATTTTCTGTGAAAAACAGGCCCTCGCGCCCCGCGACGAATAATGCTCCATTCGGTCACGCCCCGCGACAGGTTTCACGACCCACGGAGGATTTAGTTCAATCCTGTCGCGCCCCGCGACAGGCTATATTTCTGGAAAAAGTTTGTTGTTTGCTTGTTTTGGCCTACAGACTTGATTAGACATGTTATAAACTTCGTATGACTAACTCATTTCATGATTTATGAAATGTAGGCACATATAGAAGTGCCGGATGACGATCAAGCTCAACAAAGAACCGAACACGAACAAAGATTCAAGCTTCCGCATTACGTTTCGTCATTATGAGATTAAATGAAGACTTAAGTTGAAATGTTTTAAATTTCAAGAAGATTTAAGAAACTTGTATTTTCAAATGTATGCGTATGCGTATGTGATATATATATATATATATATATATATATATATATATATATATATATATATGTTTATCTTCGAAAATTATGTGTAATTACGATAAATAGATTGAGGGTCTTACAAAACTTAAACGAACAAACAAGAACAATTCTAGTGAGGTTTAATTACACCAGAATTTCCTACATACAAATTAACTTTAAGTACGAAAGTAGGAATAAGATCGAACTGGTACCCTACTTCATAGTACCAATACCAAAACTTAGCTAAAACAAAAACCGAATATTGTACCATATATGTTCGGTTAGTATCTGTATGGTATTGTACCATTAAAAGTCCTGAACGAGTACTATACCTCATAGTACCGATACCAAAATTGAGTTGAATTCAAAACCGAACACATGATGGTATATGCTTAGCTGGTTGATGTGGTCTAAAATATACATATTTTATATCATTATTCCTACACTTTTGAGTGGCTTTACGGTTGTTTTGATTAAAATCCACTCATAGTTGGTTCATGGTCGAAGTTTGATGATTTTTAGTGAAAACAGAGCTAAAATGATGAGTTTTATAATAAATGTGATAATGTTATCTCAAAGAAAAAAATATACTTAATGTATGCATTGGTTTGTTAACATGTTTAATATTTGCAAATTTTAAAAGTGCAATTAAATGAGAAATTGAAAGCTACATTTATTATGTTTTTTTATTCATTGTAGGTGATTGGTAGGTGATTGGAAGTAAATAAGAAGCATCTTGAGGAAAATAATAAAAAGCATACGGCAGTTGAGGATGCTATTATATTCGAAACCACCAGAAAATGGGCCGCCCAAAACGCATCAAATATGCATGCCACCATGCATATTCTCGAAAAACATCAGTTGGTGGACGTGGGCTTTGAAACAAGTATGAAGGGGGATTACAAAAAAAAACCCTAAAGGCCATACTATATAGAGATAAATGTTGACGTGAAGGAAAAGAAGAAGGTGATTTTTGTTTTCGAGGAACAACAGCAAGTGGCGGCAGCAAGGTTTTCGAAAAAACCAACAGGACAGAAGGCAAATGTCACACCCCAACCGATGGCGGAATCATCGGGGCGCGGCACTAGGCGAATCAGATTGCTCAAGAGAATCCATAACAACTATATTGCGATAATATTTAATACATTCGTTATCCCATACTAACAAACAATACAATCACATAAGTTATCATAGATTTCTTGTCCTCTCGAACAATACAAATCCGACAACCTAGATTTTAGTTGAGTTTCTAGACTTCCTAGCTTGATTTGATATAGTCTGCGATCTAACCTGCAACATACGTAAAAAGGTTTGTCAATACAAAAGTATTGGCGAGTATACAGGTTTGAATAGCATAGCATAATAGATAAAAGTGTAGCGAATTTCCATACGCATAAACGTAATACACGACATATATACTCACAAAACTGATACTACCAACTAAGTCCTCGATGCTCGAATGTACGATGGCATAACTAGACCCCGTCGGGCGCAATAGTACTATACTAGTCTTGGTGGGACGTCGCGAGTATAAGCCCTAGCACATATGCAACTAGCATCACGTATATCTATGCATAACAGTTATTCGCAAGTGATAATTCGATTGGTTGAATATTTCGCTTGATAAGTTTGATTTGATAGAAACGTATGTTACACCCAAAATTCGATTAAAAAGGGGGTCAAGTATACTCACAGTGCGTATTTAGCGAGATTACAACTTGATTGAGTTGGTTACGAGTTATCTGTAATGATCCTTGAAGCAATAGAGTAAACGATGTACGGTTAAGCAAGATTTACTTGAAAAGTTATTCGTTTGATTGAGTTGGGCCTCATCCGTACGGATGGCAAGTCATCCGTCCGGATAACAGTGATCCGTGCGGACAGACTTGCTTGTGCGTGCGGATGGGCTTGCTTGTGCGTGCGGATTGGTGTGCGCGCGGATGACATATCATCCGTGCGGATGACTTGTGCGTGCGGGTGACATGTCATCCGTGCGGGTGACATGTGCGTGCGGACTGACATGTCATCCGTGCGGACTGACATGTCATCCGTGCGGACTGACATGTCATCCGTACGGGCTTGTGTCATCCGTGCGGGCTGACATGTCGTCCGTGCGGACTGACATGTTGTCCGTGCGGACTGACATGGTGTCCGTGCGGACTGACATGCTGTCTGTGCGGACGGGCACATCTGTTTCGCACTCTGAGCACTGTTTCGAGTGTTTATCGGAAGGAAAATGCGTTCGTTTTTACTAGGGTAGTGTGATTTCGCACTAACACTTGAAGTTCCGTCAATTCCGACTCATTCTAACGGCCGGGAATCACCCCGTTCCATCAGATCTGGCCGTTCATGGTGGTTCTTCATGGTTAACTCGAAATCGCACAGATTTAGGTGTGATTTGTCATTAAAACTTGTGGAAATCACCTGGTTCTGAGTCGTTTATAGTGAAATGAGACCCCAACTTGAAGTTCATAAGAACTCTTGGTGACATCACCTCACAACGCCTCAAATCCGTAGATTTCACGGTTAGAATTAGAGTTTTGAAAGATAGAATGATGTAGATTCGAGTGTAGATTGTAGAAGTACAAGTTTTATGTTGAAATCTTACCGGAACCGCGAGGAAATCGAGAGAAAAGGGTCTTGGTGCGCGTGTGGTTGAACAGGAGCTGTCACATCACTTGAATAGTGGTGTGACAGGCTATTTATAGGCGAAAGAGGAGAAGAAGAGAGATCAGGCCCGGATAGCCCATCCGTGCGGACGGCCCATCCGTGCGGATGGCCCATGCGTGCGGATGGCCATCCGTGCGCATGTCCATCCGTCCGGATGGTCCATCCGTCCGGATAGACATCCTGACGCTTGGAATTTTCCTGATTTTGATCGTTTTGATAGTTTTCGAAGTGCGTTCCTTTCGTAATTAATTTATATTATTATTATATTGTTATTATTATATTATAATATATATATATCACTAGAGGTCGTATTTACGTATCCATAATCCAAAGTTTCGATAATTAACGATCGGTTTCCGATTCGAGTATGCGATTAATATCGACGTTGCACGGCCATCAATGAGGGTAGGGTTGGTCCTTTCTTGATGTCATCGTGAACGTTATTTCGTGTAGTGCCACAAAGACTGACGGGGTACCGTTTACTCGTATTGTCATCATCGTCATGACGACTGGAGCTACAACACTCACCCGAGAGTCCTTGTTAGCGTTGTTTGTTTACGTTCGACACATCACGGCCACTGAGGAGGGTAGAATAGGTCCTCACTCAGTGCCTCCGTGAGTGTTAGTGTGAAAGTAGTGTAGTATAATGATATTGTAGCTTGAAAATATGCGATTATCCTTCGAATAGCGATATATACGATATAGTTACATTATGATCCGAATCTCTGGTGCTAGGCGTAACGAGTATAACGAGTAGTAACAACGCACAAAAGTGCGGGTTGTTACAGCAAAGGAGAGGTGGGCGAAGTCAATTGGAGGTTTGTTATTATATTGTTTTCAAAATCAATTAGTGGAGGTTTGCATATTATTTTCGAGGACATCCAAAGAAGGGAATTCAAGTTCTTCGACATTAGTTATCACACCCCGACCACGTAAAACAACAAATTATGTCGGAAACGTCGGGGAGTGTGGTAACAGAATCATTGTTTCACAACCATGGATTTAATAGTTTCGTTTTATTGAATTATTGAACTCATTGTTTTATTACAAATCAGATAAATACAAATATTGTCTTTCAAGTTTTAAAGTCGCTAAGGCACAAGTCCATCCTATGTGTAGCATGCATTAACAATCATCACATAGCAGCACCTGAAACATATGTAAAAATATGTACGTCAGCATAAAAATGCCTGTGAGATACATAGGTTTTATTAATGCAGGATTCATGACTTTGTAAGTTTAAAAGAATGTTTAACAAAAAGTAGTCATGAACGTATAAAAATGTTTTCTTTTATAAATCATGCGAAAATTGATAAGAAATTAGATTATATAAAAGAATAATGCATAGATAAACAGATAACCAAGTAAAATGAGTTTGCATAAAATATGTTGTTTGTAAAACAATGTTTTGACAAAAAGGTTTGTAGTATATATAAACTATACCTTGGTTTTGAGAAAATCGGATAAGTAATATATATTAAAATATATTTTAGTTTCAAAACAGTTAAACAAATAGTATATCAAATATACTTTAGTTGTTAAAATAATAGTTTTCAGTATTTTATCATAAGTATACTTTGGTTTTGTAAATAACATATCAAACTATGTTTTGGTTTTGAAAATAACATATCAATTATGTTTTGGTTTTGAAAATAACATATCAATTATGCTTTAGTAAATAACAAAATATATGTTGGTTATGTACATAGTATATCAAATTATACTTTGGTAAATAATATCACATTTGGGAGCATATCAAACTATACTTTGGAAGTATATCAAAATATACAAAAGAAAATGTGATTTAGAATTCATTCAAACCTTAGTGTATCAAACTACACCTTAGAGACTATAGAAATACCACAAAAGGCAATCTCTATTTGGATAAAATTTGGTTTCTGACATTCCATACAACAGGAATGGGGTGTCTAGTCCTATAGCGCTATATCATACTACCAATCGGTTTGGTGAACGTACAAAATAAGTACAACCCAACAATTTATTTAATATTCTTTGAAAAATTAGTGTTTAAACCATAGATAATCATTCAGTTTGTCAAAAGATAAGTACTAGCATGTATAATCAATTTATACTTTAAAATCATGAAAATAACAATTAAGCACACATGTTTCACCCCAAAACATTTGAAAACGGTAAAAGAGGGGACTAGGTACTCACTTGAGGATGCTTAGAAGTCTTGAATAACAACCAAGCAAAGCTAGAGGGGTCACGGAATCAAACGGTACCTAATATAGGTAACTAAGTAAATAAACCGGACCTAAATCGGAAGATTGGATAGAATGAGGTTTCGTAAACTAAATTAGTATAGGAACTCATGTAACATGGTTTAACAAAGCCTACATCCTAAATCGAAACCTATCCTAAGTGCTTACGACCCATTACGACTCGTTTAGGTAGCTTACGCTACTTTAAACGCGTTGTTCGTGTAAAACGCGTTTGGACCGCCTAACTAGTCCTATGACAAGTAATATATGCCTGAACAAGTCTAATAATGTTGCCTAATCAGTTTAGATGTCAAAATTTAGGTTACATATGCTTAAAATGAATTTATGCGCAAAAAGGGCATTTTGGTCAATTTCCTAAGGCATATAAATTACCTATTATACAACTACTTAAACGAAGTAACCATAAGGTATAACCTCGAAAGGTTATTCCCTATACAACTATGGTCATGAAATATGTTTGGTCGGATCCTAAAGATCGACCAAACGGGTCAAGTTCGAAAGTCTAAGCGGTTATTTAGACCGCTTATCTTACGACCCTATATAAGCACTAACCCTAAAGTGACGAGTTAAACATGTTAAAACATGTTCAACGAAGTTAGAAAACAAGTTTGATATCAAAACAAAGGGTTTTCATACCCAAGAATAGTTTGGTAGCAAAATACGCATAAACGCGTATTTTGACCGAAACTATGACTCGTCACTACACCTAATCAACGTGGTAATCAGTAGGTATAGTCACTAGGGACTATTACCATCGTGATTACGCTCACGTTGCGAAGTTCAAACGAACTTCATATTGACCATTGACTGGTCAAAGCAGAAAGTCAAACACTATTTGACTTTCGCTTAAAAACGCATAAAAGCACGAAAGAATACTTACAAAAGGTCCAAGCTACGAAGATATGATCTATAAATTCTCAGGTATGAAGCTTTGAGCTTCAACTTAGAGAATATTCAGATCATGTGTGAGGAAAGAATGAATCAGGGTTGGGTTTATATAGTTTTTGGGTAACCGTTAAGATCATTCCTCGATAAACGAGCTTCGATCTGAGCCGTACAAGTGCACCCCCTGATTTAAAATACCATGGGCGCCCCTAAACAAGCCCATAGAATGTTTAAAACCATTTGCAAACCCAGGAAACAACTTGAACAAGCTGTAAACAAGTTTCTGCTGATCTGCAGGTCTCTCGCGCCCCACGTATGAGACAGGGCAGGCTTACGCGGCCCGCGTTCGCTGCAGATCAGCAAACAAGTTTCAAAAGTTGCAGTTTTGGTCCCTGCACATGGATAAGGCCATTTCTGACACGTTTAAAGCCCGTTAAGCCATTTTCAAGGATCTACAATGATTCCTAAGCATAAGGTACATGAAACATGCTTGAAAATTTGCCAGATGTCGGTTTGTTTGGTCGTACGATCACGTTATTCGGTTCATTACGATGAAACACGAACGGACGCGAAAAACGATCCAAATTACGCGACGAATGGAATTTTATCATGCCAATCACTAAATAAAATATTTTAATGATTGCATAAATTTTTGGATGTCCGGATATATTCAGAACGTAAGATATGCGCGAAAATGCAAACTTATGCACTTTTTGACGCTTTTAGTCCCTGATGATCAAATAAGTTTATTTTTGCGCACCAAACACCTCTAAGCCTATTTCTAAGCTATGTAAAGGATATTTAGGGCATGTTTAACTTATGATCATATTCCGGAAGGTTCGATACCATATGAATCTGCAGACTTTCGCAGTTTGACACAAATAGTCCCTGCGGTCGAATAAACTTGATTTCGACATACCAAACCATCCAAAACTTATTTCTAAGTTATGTAAAGGTTATTTAAGGTTTTTTAAGCCTATGTCACTATTCCGGAGTGTTTGTTGCATTAAACTGACCGCGTTTACGCATCAGTTCGTGTATAACTTTCCAGAAAGCGATTTAGAGCTCGAAATCGAACAAGAATTGATATGTGCAAATGATACACATATTTATACAAATCCCAAGTATGAAATATGATATTTCATTGGTTTAGTATTCGCATGATGGTTGTAGTGACACATGTGTCACAGTCTCCCCTACTTTAGGAAATTTCGTCCCGAAATTTAATTTTAGAGGAAACTTGTGAAGACAACCGTGATTATTTCGCTTTCGAATGAATCCGTCGTACCCTAAGTAACACTCTGGGCCACGTTTGGATTCTTAGCGAATTTGACAGCTGTCAAAGTGATGTCCTTGTAGTAACAAAACATGGAGTTTCGAACTACGGATAGAAGAACGTTTCCTATGAAGACTATTATAGGAAACTCGTGTGTGCTCGGAATCGGAGTAGGAGATTGTGAGATAAAATGACATTGGTCAAGGTCCAGGATTTCTAGTAACTTGAATAACGCTATATTCGCAATGTAATAAGGAACACTTATATATAGGAAGTACCAGCGGCGTATCCACCATGCCCCTTTCTACATTGTTCCCGTTTCGTTATTCTCATCACTATAGGTCTTAACACATGACAAAACTTGTTGTGGTTTATGTGCACTGAATTCCATAATTATGTATGCACCCATAATTACGTAATTCCTTGCACAGTCCGCATAGTTCATTTCATATTGCGTAGGGGAAAAATCAATCTAATAAACATGAAGTAACTTGACTAGACCACCAAAGGATCTTTTTAACTAGAACAACGAACGATCTTTTTAACTAGATCAACACATGATCTCCTTAAATAGACCACTTAAGGGATCTTTTCAGTTATATCATCACATGATATTCCTAACCAGATTTTGAATCAATCTCTTTTTTTTAACTAGACCACTCAAGGGGTCCAATTATAGATTAGTACTTCATAATCCAATGGTATTAACTATTATGTAGAAGCCCATTAAGGATTTAAGGTAGTACCTTTGGATATCCTACTATGAATCCCCCATATGGAGATATGGAAGATTTTATGAGGATTTGGATAATGAATATTCGGATTACACAAAAACACAAGACATAAAGAAATCACATAAGCACATAATCACATAATTGCATCAGTTTCGTAAAATAAACTTGAAACAACAAATTTTATTTATATAACAGCTGAATTGTTCCAAACGTCAGAGGATAACAAACAAAGAAATACAAAAGACTAATTGTTCACTGCTGCATTATCATTCGCGTTTGCCTCGTTTATGTTAAACACCCGTCCACGCGCTGGATTTGCGTTAACAAGTCTTGGGCAATTGTTTCGGTAGTGAGTAAGGTCACCACAGTTATAACACGACCTAGGAGGAAACTGTGCTTGCGCAGCAACAGGATTTGCAGCAGCTTGATTTGCATAACGGCAGGTATTGACCAAATGTCCCAATCGCCCACAGTGGGTACATTTGTGACACTGTACTTGCTCCAGATGACGACAGTTGCATTTGTTGCACAAACGTGCGGTACCAACATAGTTTTTCCTTGTACGAGGTTATGCTGGCTGGTTTACTGCAACCTGATTATTCTGAGCAGTTATTGCGCAATTTTGTGAAACCTTTTGCTTTTTCTTCTTGGATGTCTCGGCCTGTTTATCCTTTGGTTCTTCTTGTGCAGACTTGTCAGATGGTTTCGGGTCGCCCTTTCGAAAAAGCTTACCTTTCCTGATTTGGGATTCAGTCAGGGTAGCAGACAATTCAATGGCCTGTCTGACGGTAGTAGGGTTGCTACCAGTAACGATATCCTGAACTGGGTCAGGAAGACCATCAATGTACTTCTCGATCGCCTTTTCCAAAGGCGTAACCATGGTAGGACATAATAGGTTCAGTTCCTCATAACGGCCAATGTAGGCTCGATGTTCACCACTGTCTTGCTTTAGATCGTCGAATTCCCTTTCCAACGCTCTAAGTTCATGACGAGGACAGAACTCCTTCATCATTAGAGCTCGAAGCTCTTCCCAAGTTTGAGCTAGTGCCACATCGGCACCCCTATCACGCATCACACCGTTCCACCATGTAAGAGCATGCTTCTCGAATGCACTGGATGCAAACTCAAGCTTACGCTCATTCGGACACTGCACATGTCTGAATGTGCTCTCCAAACTTTCGAACCATTGCAGGAGCGCGGTTGCTCCTTGAGACCCAGAAAACTTCAAAGGTTTAGCAAAATTGAAGGTCTTGAAACTACACTGAGCATTGCTGTTGTTATTGTTGTTGTATAACTGATGGATCTGGGTTACTATGCCCAGAAGCACAGCAGCCATTTGCTGAGAGATAAGGGCTGCGACTTCTTCGTTGGTTAGAGGTTGTGCATCTCGTCGAGGAGGCATTGTCTAAAAAGGACAAGGAAACATGAGAAACGAGTGAGGCTGACAATTGGAAAAACAAATGGGGTATTGAAAGCATCGACAAAACATAAGGAAGGCGATCATTCGTTCGTTACCTTGAACAAAACAAATGACACGCAGTGACTAATCAAAGTAAATGGGTCAATATAATGTATCGCAAAGACCTGCTTTAGCCTATAAGTGGACACTCATCCCAAGAATTCCCAGGTAAGAGTGACTGGTCCAATTATGCGGATTTGTACGAACACTCTAGCCTTAGACAAAAGACTCAGGATACAGGCATCCACCCTTCCAGATTGCACGTGTTCATACTATAAGACCCAAACTTTGACGAGATTTCGAAAACTTAGAGGGTTTAAAACCTTATAATAAATCATCCTAGAACAGATGATTGGTTTTCAAAGCGGATTCGAAGTTTGTGTTCTTATTTTGGTTGTCACCTAAAGATAGACGACGGTATTGTTTTAAGACTAAACACAAGATAACTTGTGTTAGGGTCCTAGGAAGGTTATAGTCTAGGTCAAAGCATTACTAATAACCTAATTCCCTATAACCATTGGCTCTAATACCAACTTTTCTGTCACACCCCGATCACATAAAACAACAAATCATGGCGGAAACGTCAGGGAGTGTCGTAACAGAATCATTGTTTCACAACCATGGATTTAATAGTTTCATTTTATTGAATTATTGAACTCATTGTTTTATTACAAATCAGATAAATACAAATATTGTCTTTCAAGTTTTAAAGTCGCTAAGGCACAAGTCCATCCTATGTGTAGCATGCATCAACAATCATCACATAGAAGCACTTGAAACATATGTAAAAATAGGTTCGTCGGCACATATTAAACTATGTTTTGGTTTTGTAAATAACATATCAAAATATGCTTTGGATGATTTACAAAATATATGTTGGTTTTGTACAATACCACACATGAGAGTATATCAAACTATACTTTAAAAGTGTGATTTAAGAATTCATTCAGACCTAGTGCATCAAAATACACCTTTGAGACTATAGGGATACCACAAAGGCAATCCCTATTTGGATGGAGAAACAAATTGGTTTCAGACATTCCATGACAACAGGAATGGGGTGTCAAATCCTATAGCGCTATATCATACTAACAATCGGTCTGGTGAACATAAAATAAGTACAATTCAACATTTTATTTTATGTTCTTTGAGAAATCAGTGTTTAACCCATAGATAGTCATTTAGTTTGTCAAATGATAAGTAATAACATGTATAATCAATTATACTTTGAAATCATGAAAATAACAGATAGGTACACATGCTTCACCCCAAAACAGTTTGAAAACGGTAAAAGAGGGGAACTATGTACTCACTTGAGATTGCTCAGAAGTCCTAAGATAACCACCAAGCAAGGCTAGGGATCACGGAATCAAACGACACCTAATATTGGTAACTATGTTAATTAACCGGACCTAAATCGGAGGATTTAGATAGAATGAGGGTTCGTAAACCAAACGAGTATGGAGACTCGTGTCATATGGTTTAACAAAGCCTACATACTAAATGAAACCTAACCTAAGTGCTTTCGACCCATCGCGACCCATTAAGGTAGCTTATGCTACTTTAACGCGTCGTGCGCGCAAAAGCGCACTCGAGACGTCTAACTAGCCCTATGACAAGTGTTATATGCCTATCATGTTACATAATCAGTTATGTGACAAAAGTTTAGGTTACATATGCTTAATTACCAATTATACATGAAAAGGGTATTTTGGTAATTTACCTAAGGCATATAAACTCCCTATCATACAACTACTCAAACGATGTGACCATAGGGTATATCCTCGGAAGGTTATTCCCTATATGCTATGGTCACCTAATGTAGTTGGTCAGATCCTAATGATCGACCAAATGGGTCGGGTTCGAAGGTATAAGCGATTTATTAGATCGCTTACCCTTACGACCCTAGACAACGTGGTAATCAGTAGGTATAGTCACAAGGGACTATAACCATCGTGATTACAATCACGTTGCGAAGTTCAAACGAACATCGCATTGACCATAAACTGGTCAATGTAGAAAGTCAAACAAAGTTTGACTTTCGGACTCGAAAGCAATAAAAGAAAGAAGGAATACTTACGAAGGGTCCCCGAATGCTAATCTCGATCCAAGTAGCTCAGGTATGAAACAAAGGTTTCAACTTAGAGCTTCTCAAATCAGGATTCTTGTGGGTTTTTGGAAGGAAAGGGGATGGGTATTTATAGTGTTTCCCAAACCGTTAGGATCGTTTCTTGGAAACCGTGCTTTGATCTTGGCCATACACCTCAAAACCCTGGTTTTAGAAAACCATTTGAGCCCATGGTATTGCCCAAAACCGTGTGCGAAAGTGGAACAGACCAGATTCGATGTTTCCACAAGTTTCTGTCCAGCTTAGGCAGTCGCGTAGCGCCACTGGTAAAGGCCTTACTGCTCGCGCTGCGCCACCATGCACCAGATTCAGAAAAGTTTCAAAAATGGCAAAAATGGTCCCTGCAGCCCGTTTAAGCTATTTTGGTTTTGTAAATAACATATCAAACTATGTTTGGGTTTTGAAAATAACATATCAATTATGTTTTGGTTTTGAAAATAACATATCAATTATGCTTTAGTAAATAACAAAATATATGTTGGTTGTGTACATAGTATATCAAATTATACTTTGGTAAAAAATATCACATATGGAAGCATATCAAACTATACTTTGGAAGTATATCAAAATATACAAAAGAAAATGTGATTTAGAATTCATTCAAACCTTAGTGTATCAAACTACACCTTAGAGACTATAGAAATACCACAAAGGCAATCTCTATTTGGATAAAATTTGGTTTCTGACATTCCATACAACAGGAATGGGGTGTCTAGTCCTATAGCGCTATATCATACTACCAATCGGTTTGGTGAATGTATAAAATAAGTACAACCCAACAATTTATTTAATAATCTTTGAAAAATTAGTGTTTAAACCATAGATAATCATTCAGTTTGTCAAAAGATAAGTACTAGCATGTATAATCAATTTTTACTTTAAAATCATGAAAATAACAATTAAGCACACATGTTTCACCCCAAAACATTTGAAAACAGTAAAAGAGGGGACTATGTGCTCACTTGAGGATGCTTAGAAGTCTTGAATAACAACCAAGCAAAGCTAGAGGGATCACGGAATCAAACGGTACCTAATATAGGTAACTAAGTAAATAAACCAGACCTAAATTGGAAGATTGGATAGAATGAGGTTTCGTAAACCAAATGAGTATAGGAACTCATGTAACATGGTTTAACAAAGCCTACATCCTAAATCGAAACCTATCCTAAGTGCTTACGACCCATTACGACTCGTTTAGGTAGCTTACGCTACTTTAAACGCGTCGTTCGCGTAAAACACATTTGGACCGCCTAACTAGTCCTATGACAAGTAATATATGCCTTAACAAGTCTAATAATATTGCCTAATCAGTTTAGATGTCAAAATTTAGGTTACATATGCTTAAATTGAATTTATGCGCAAAAAGGGCATTTTGGTCATTTCCTAAGGCATATAAATTACCTATCACACAACTACTTAAACGAAGTAACCATAAGGTATAACCTTGAAAGGTTATTCCCTATACAACTATGGTCACGAAATATGTTTGGTCGGATCCTAAAGATCGACCAAACGGGTCGGGTTCGAAAGTCTAAGCGGTTGTTTAGACGGCTTATATTACGACCCTATATAAGCACTAACCCTAAAGTGACGAGTTAAACATGTTAAAACATGTTTAACGAAGTTAGAAAACAAGTTTGATATCAAAACAAAGGGTTTTGATACCCAAGAATAGTTTGGTTGCAAAAGACGCATAAACGCGTATTTTGACCGAAACTATGGCTCGTCACTACACCTAATCAACGTGGTAATCAGTAGGTATAGTCACTAGGGACTATGACCATCGTGATTATGCTCACGTTGCGAAGTTCAAACGAACTTCGTGTTGACCATTGACTGGTCAAAGCAGAAAGTCAAACACTGTTTGACTTTCGCTTAAAAACTCATCATATTTTGTGACAACCCTCATAATTACAGGTATCTGTACGATTAAGTAATATTAAATTGTGCTTAATGACTATGCTTAATTACAACTGATGATGTAACTGCTTTATGATTTCTGCATCATACATACATATGCATCACATACTAGTCTTGTGCAGAAAATTGACAAAATGGTCATGTATGTTTTCCTAAGTGTTGGGAATTAAAAGTGTTACAAATAGTTACATAAAAGACACTATACGGAATAACTTAGCACTTTAACGAAACGGTATCTAACCGAACAACCGGACATTATCCGGAACACCAAAATTTTGCCAGAAACATTGTTTTATTATTTTTGGACTAGTTATGGTCCCCGATTACTCCAACACATTATATAAAGTGTCATACAAATAATACCCTAGATATTACACTCAACACCCTAACCATTTACCTACTTACCCACAAAATTACAATTAACCCCCCCCCCCCTCATGCCATTTACGGTCACCATGGACCCACCCCCATATCCCACTAGATTTTTTCCTTTATTTTATTTAGATGTTGCTTGATTTGGTGACCAAGATATTAGATGAAAATCTTATAAGTATGGAGGCCAAGATCATTCCATATCATTTCATATCTTCAAAATCTTCACACCACTCTCTCATACTCTCTCTCCCTCTCGGCTCACCTTAGAACCGCCACCACCACCACCTTGCAACCTTCCTCCACCCATTTTCAAGCTCATCTCAAGTACTAGAAGGTGATTAAAGGAGCTTGAAGCTTGTGGATCATCAATGAGCTTTCATCACTTGCATTCATTCATCATTTTCATCATCTTTTTCCCTTGTGTTCTTCCCTAGCTTAAAGCTAGTTGTAAGCTTTTTGTTAACTCTTGGTTACTTCCTATTTTTAGTAGTTAAAGGATGTATTATGATGAAATAACTAGAACACTAAAAGACTTGAATCTTGAATTATGAGATGAAATATGATGATACATGATGAAATATTGTTAAGATGATGTTGTTAGAAGGTGTTGTGATCATATGTGCGTGTTTTAGTAACGTTTAAGCGATTAACAGCATGTTGAGTAACATTTACAGCCAACTTCAGTTGGCTGTAAACGGACCGTTATAAATCAAAAAATTGATTTTCTGAAGTCTAAATTATGTGTTTTCGAAAAACGAATCAAATGGCACTGGAATCATATTTTTTCGAGGCCGTTTACTATTTTTAAAGGTCCGTTTTGTACAGCAGCACAAGCTGTGTTTTTACTGCAGAAAATTTGTGTTATGTTTTTCGTCATAACATGAAATCTGTGCAGAATTAGGCCATGAAATTTGTACTGTAGATGGCCACTGATGTCATTGTAATTCTGCCACTGGAATTTTGTCAATTGGACTTACGGTGAATTTTAAATGAATTTTTCTGTGGACTGCAGTCAGAAAGTGACGAATCTGATTGCAGCCCGGTAAATGATTTTTATAAAATAATGGGTAAAGAATTGGATCTCGAAATTTTTAAACAGTAATATTTGGATTGTTTAAAACATTCTGTAAAAGTTTGGGAATTTTTGGAATAAGTTAACTATTTTATTAAATTACTCGAAAACAGCCCAGTTTTAGATGTTAAAGCTGAAACGATGTATGTGGTGATTCGCGTGTCTAAATGTCGGCTGTGTTCTCCGATAATGATCCAACTTGTTGTATGTCAATAAAAGTGTTATGTGAGATCTCGTATGCTTGCTCTTGAGTAGTTATAGGAGGGAGGTATGTATGGGCATGATCAGTTAAAGTGAGTGCATATTATGTGATAGATACGTGTAGGAACTTTGTGCTTTAATTGAAATTATTAATAAACTAAATGGTAATCATATTAGGACGTGATTGACCAACCTAGACCGTTAGCTATTTTAAAGAGTTCCACCGAGCAAACCGAGGTGAGTTCACACTCTTTCTAAGGCATGGGATTCCCGGTGGTTGGGAATGGGTTAAAGAATTAAAACGGAACCTGCATATCCTCCTTGGGTAGGATATGTACCGCCATCCTCCATGGGTAGGATGCCAATATTAATCCTGCGTATCCTCCTTGGGTAGAATACGTACGTTCATCCTCCTTGGGTAGGACAACAACCTTAAACTTACTAGACAAAACTCTATCATTAAGTCCCTCATTTTTATATCGACTTAATCGTCGGGCCAATGGCGAGCGGGTCATTAGTTAATAGCGCTATTAGGGTTGACAAGCCTCACACCGTGCCGGTAGGACGGGCGTGTACTAATGGATCTGGGCACTCAGTCAATGATGATAGACATTTACTTAGGGCACAACTTACTTTCGTCAGTTGTCGATATGGTAACGGTCTAGTGGTTCACATGGGGAAGCCCCCACTGATTATGGATATGGTTTGGGAAACAAAGATAATGGTTAACTCGTGGTTTACAAAACAACTTATGGTTTTCAAAACAAACTCTTAATACTAAACAACCAACTGTGAACTCGCTCAACTTTGTTGTTGACTCCTTGTTACATGCCTTGCAGGTCATTAGGTATTTATGGAGCTTGCACGAGAGGAAGGAGTCGTTGTGGGACATGGACAGTGTGTGCCATGTTAAACTTGCTAAACTTATAACTTATCTTTTGGTTTTACATTTGATGCTTCCGCTATTTAACTTGAAATTGATAACTTATGTTTTGAACACCAATTGTATTGTGTGGTTGGATTTTATTTACTTTATATACATTGTTCAATATGATTGGTGGCTTGATCCTGGTCAGTCACGCCTCCATGCGGTGATACTCCGCTTGTGGATTTTGGGGGTGTGACATATTTGACCTACATCTAGCTCCCGAGTTCGTTTGTGTTGCGTTGCTTGTCTTGTTCGCCACATTTTCTTAATTAATTAGGTTATCAGTTAAACATCAAAATCAAATTTAAAATTGACTTTGTATTCGATAATGGTTCATTATCTAAAGTTTGCATATAGTGTCCATGGATTGATATCCGGTCTTGCCATCTACACTACACTATGACCGATGCACTTGCCGGTTGTGTGTGGTTTAGTTTACGATTCCATTTTAAAACTTGTTCGAATTAAATATATACATTTTCACACATCAAGTTTTTGGCGTCGTTGCCGGGGACACTGGCACTTTAGAGAATGACCCGAGTCGTCTATTTAGTTGTTTACTTGCTTTCGTAGATTTCCATTGCCTTTAGGGTTAGATTTGCTTTAGTATTTAGATTAGTAATCTTACCATTGCATGCGCTATACTCACTCACAGGGGCCACCTTCATTTTTTGCTCCATCTGAGCCTGAGCGAGATTTCCACGAGTGCCTTCGCACCTTCCGAGCGAGTCAAGTACACATTCCATATTTTGCTTTTACTGTGGGTGATGCTAATCCCCCAGTTAGGAGAGTCGTCGCAGACTACGCCCGGCCGAACGCGACCAATGCTCGTTCCAGCATTACCCGACCCGCTATCAGAGTTAATAGATGGCAGATTCCGCCTCAGATCATCACGATGGTTATGAACACCATCCAGTTCCATGGATTACCTTTGGAGGACCCGAATGTCCATCTTTCTCGCTTTTCAGCTATCTATGATACGTTTCAGGAGCAGGGCGTCAGCGAGTACGCCTGCAAGCTGTGTCTATTCCCATTCTCACTTGCTGACAGTGCCCATGCTTGGTTGGAATCTCTTCCTGCGGGATCCATCACCACTTGGGCCGGGATGAAAGACAAGTTCTTAGGCAAGTACTTTCCCCCTGCCAAAACTGCTCGTCTGAGGAGCATGATTCAAGAGTTTAGCCAAAAGGAGGGAGAGTCTTTCTACGAGACATGGGAGGGATTCAAGGAGTTGTTACTCAAGTGTCCTCATCACAGATTCGAGGATTGGGCTTTAGTTGAGAAGTTTTATCATGGAGTGACGCCCACCACGAGGAATATGCTGAACACTGCTGCCGGCGGCAATCTGATGACCGCCAAAACACCAGAGGAGTGCACTGAGATGTTTAAGGACATAGCGAAGAGTAGTTATGAGTTTCCTGATTCTAGAGATTCATCCACTACACAGAGAGGCATGCATAAGGTTGATACTACCACTATGATGCAAGCTCAGATTGACGCCTTGACGAAAAAGATGAATGAGATGTAGTCGAAGAAGGAACAGGTGTGCGAGATATGCACTGGGAGGCATGACACGGACGCGTGTCCTATTGCCCCTGTGGAGTCGCCAGAGCAGGTAGAGTTTGTGGGCAATCGAAATCAGAACAATTTCGGGGGTGGTTACCATGCGAATTGGAAGAACCATCCAAACTTCAACTGGAAGAACAACAACCCACCGGGGTTTCAGCCGCGTCAGAGTTTGTTTCAGGAAGCAGGAGCAGGAGCGAGTTCGGGTGCAAATAACCCAACAATAGACGAGATGCTGAGGCAGAACCACGAGATGTTAGCTAAGCAGACGCAGTTGCTTACCCAGTTCATCACTCGTGCAGATACACGACATCAGGAGACACAATCGAGGTTCATGGAGTACGAGACCTTCATGAAGAGCCAAAACACTGCACTGCTGAACCTGGAGAGTACAGTAGGTTCGCTGGCCGATCAGCTAAACCAGAGACCTCAGGGTGGTCTCCCAAGTAGCATTATTGGGAATCCGAACGCCACTTCAAAGGCTGTTACTATGAGGAGTGGGTGAGGAGCTGTTGAGGTCGAGCCGGTAGTTGATGAGGAACCGGTTGAAGAGGAGATTGAGATGGAGACCCCTGCTGGAAAAGTGCACGAGAGGCTGTGCCCAGCAAGTACAGCACAATCCAGCGGGTCTTCAGGAGAGAAGAAGGAGGTAGAGAAGGAGCCGATGAGGCTGTATAAGCCGACACCCCCTTACCCGGGTCGATTAATGAAGGGTAAGGATGTAGAGCAGTACAGTAAGTTCCCCGAGATGTTGAAGAAGCTACATGTGAACATCCCGTTCATAGAGGCCCTATCAAAGATGCCGAAGTACGCAAAGTTTCTGAAGGACCTGCTCACGAACAAGAAGAAGTTGGAGGATCTTGCGACTGTTACATTGAGTGAGAAGTGTTCTGTTGTCTTGCAAAACAAGCTGCCAAAGAAGGTGTCTGATCCTGGTAGATTTACGATTCCGTGTTTGATTGGAAATCTCACCGTCAGTAATGCGCTGGCAGACCTAGGGGCTAGCATAAATCTTATGTCGTATTCCATCTTTGCTAACCTCAATCTAGGCGAGCCGTCTCCTACGCGCATGAGTCTTCAGTTGGCTGATCGATCAGTGAAGTTTCCGAGGGGTTTTGTAGAGAATATTCTAGTGAAGGTCGACAAATTTGTATTTCCAGTTGACTTCGTCATCCTTGACATGGACGAGGACTCTGAGGTCCCGCTGATTCTAGGTCGTCCATTCCTTACCACTGCACGAGCACTCATTGACGTGCATGACGGCAAGTTGACTTTTCGAGTTGATGAGGATGAGGTCACATTCGCCATTCAGCATTCCATGAGGCATACCCAGCAGCATGATGACACTCTATCCTTTATCGATACTCTCATGGCACATGTGGGTAGCCTCCTCAGTGATATTTGCGGGAGAGATGCGTCTGATACGCAGGTTGCGAGTGTGGATGATCAGGGGAGTGGGGTCACTGAGTTGGATGTTGAGCAGGACCTTCTGCCACAGGCTACCGAGCCTTCCCCTAGATTTGAGGTGTTTGAGGTCATCAAAGAAGAAGAGAAAGTGGCTGACGTCGATAGCTGGCCCATGAAGGAAGTAGATGATGGATTCCCACTCACACCAACAAGAACACGGGAGAAGGCACAAAGAAGCTTGGATCAACATGTTGTAAGGGTGCAGAGGTGGTATAAAAAGAAGGAGGAACCACTTAAGTTTGCACAACACCATTCTCCTCATTACATGCCACGAATCAAGTTTGGTCCAGGTAAGTTTAAATATTGGTGGGTTGACCCGTTTGAGTTCTCTAGATTGTTTTTCAATTTCACAAATGATTTCTTATTGAAAACTAGTAAAACGGTGGAATTGAATGGGTTAGACCGAGGTTGGATAAAGGAGAAACCTCCAGATTAAATTCAAGTGTGGGGAGGTTTTGTAAAGTTTTGTAATTTTATTTATTTGGTATATTCTCGGTAGTTTGTGATACGTGTTTATTTGTATATTGAGTCGTTTATTTTGTACCATGAGTCTAAGTTAGTTTATGAGTCAATGTTTTTTTTTGTCGAGTTGGTACTGCTTGGTTTTTGCTTGTTTTTGTTTATGCCTGTTTGGATATGTACCACCCGTACTCAATCTCCATTCAGGTGATTTCGGAGCTGTACACCAATTTCAAGGAATTTACCAAGTGTACTAGTCAGAGTCAAAGCCGATCGGGAAGGAAATGCTATACGATCGTGTATGAGTTCGGATTGAAGATGCGCGCAACTGGCACCGATTTTTATCCTAACCAGCTAAGTCCTTTCCAATTCGTTATCTTTTTATTTTGTATATTAGTTTAGGTTTTATTTCTTCTTTATTTTTAGTCATCTTTCATCCTACATTGGGGACAATGTAAATTTTAAGTGTGGGGATGGGAGACCACATCTTTTTAGGTAGATTTGAGTAAAAGAAATCAAAATAAAAAAATTGAAAAATTGAAAAAAAGCAAGTTTGTTGCGAGTCCCGGTCCTTTAGCGCATAGAAAACAAAAACCTTTTCAAAACGTCGGTCAAAAGCGGTTTGATTGTCGAATTTACGAGTCTAGAGCACATGTTTCTTTAAGTTGCGGGATAGTAGGTTGACTGAATCGGTTTTTGGGAGTAAAAGGTTTTGGGAAGCCTAGGATAGTGGATGGAGCCGGAAAGTTAATTGGTTGTGCATTGTTGATATCGGTAGCCCTTATTTACCACATGATAGTGAGATTTGAGCCTTTATACGTTTCATATATATATAATCATTATTTTCGTTTCATGTGTGTTTACCGACTTGTTGCATTACTTTAGAACTTGTGCGTTTGATACAGTTTGAGACCTTCGGTTAGGATTTGGCATGGATATGATAGAGGCATTAGGATCACCTTGTTTATGTAGCCTTTGTGTTTGACCCATTTCACCATTACCCTTAGATACCACTTTGAGCCTAAAACCATTAGTTTGTTACCCGTTGTTGATTTGATAACCGGATCGTATTGTGTTATTGTTATCTTTATCTTGAAAAAAAATTAAAAAAATATGAAAAAAAGAAAAAAAAAGAAAAAAAAAATAGAATAAAGTTGTGGGTCGAAATGACCAATATGTTAGTGTTTGTTTCATGCTTATCCGGTTTATCGTGTGATTATATGTTTAGCCACTTATTCCCAAAAAAAATAACCTACCTTTAGCCCTTACCTACCCAATAAAGCCCTCTTGATCCGTGTCGAATTTTAACATTTAGGTGGAGATCTGATTGACGTACAACCTTATGATAGTATGCTTCATAGTTTGGTTTTGAGAGTTCACTCGAAATTACATATATATTAGCCGAGAGATAAGTGACATTGTGAGGGGTGTTGACAGTGCATATTTGATTGCTTGAAGGTAAGAAAAGCTTGATTAGGTAGGCCCAGTTTTCATTTAAATATTATGATTCATCATCTTTTGAACGTTGCAAGTCTTGCGAAACCGCTGTGTTTGATGATTTCGTAGTTCGCGTTATAATTTGTTCAAGACTTGCGTTGTTGTTAAGTGTTTAAGTTGGACATGATGCTTGGGATTTTGCTTAGGGACAAGCAAAAGGTAAAGTGTGGGGATATTTGATGTGATCTAAAATATACATATTTTATCATTATTCCTACACTTTTGAGTGGCTTTACGGTTGTTTTGATTAAAATCCACTCATAGTTGGTTCGTGGTCGAAGTTTGATGATTTTTAGTGAAAACCGAGCTAAAATGATGAATTTTATAATAAATGTGATAATGTTGTCTCAAAGAAAAAAATATACTTAATGTATGCATTGGTTTGTTAACATGTTTAATATTTGCAAATTTTAAAAGTGCAATTAAATTAGAAATTGAATGCTACATTTATTATGTTTTTTTATTCATTGTAGGTGATTGGAAGCAAATAAGAAGCATCTTGAGGAAAATAATAAAAAGCATACGGCAGTTGAGGATTGCTATTATTTTTGAAACCACCAGAAAATGGGCCGCCCAAAACGCATCAAATATGCATGCCACCATGCGTATTCTCGAAAAACATCAGTTGGTGGACTTGGGCTTTGAAACAAGTATGAATGGGGATTACAAAAAAAACCCTAAAGGCCATACTATATAGAGATAAATGTTGACGTGAAGGAAAAGAAGAAGGTGATTTTTGTTTTCGAGGAACAACATCAAGTGGCGGCAACAATGTTTTCGAAAAAAGAAATAGGACAGAAGGCAAAGGAGGGGTGGACGAAGTCAATTGGAGGTTTGTTATTATATTGTTTTCAAAAACAATTAGTGGAGGTTTGCATATTATTTTCAAGGACATCCAAAGAAGGGAATTCAAGTTCTTCGACATCAGTGGGTCGCACGAAGAAGACAAAAGAGAAGAAATATTTGGTTCGTGGTTCGAGCATTGCGGGTTCGGTATCACACTTAATTTTTCTAATCTTTGACATTGAACCATGTTTTGTTTGATTTCTAAAACTGAATTTGTTTGTATTCGGATAATATGAGTAGCTAAACTTTTAAACTGCCTAGGTTGAGATGAACTAGTGATTGTTGAGTTGTTTTGACTCAATTTTGGCTATTTTATGCGATTTACATAATCTTGTCTTGTGATTGATATTGATATTGCATGTTTTAGTGTTGGTGATTGATTATTGATTGATAAATTCAGCGGTTTAGGCACGAAGAAATTCACCCTAGACTTAGGATTTAATTTGAATCGGTTAATCTTAGGGTTTTCGATGTGAATATTGAGTTTAGAAATAAACCAAGTTAATCAATTATCAAAATCAACAAACTAAAACTTGCATCCTCATCTTTTGACTCGAGAGACGATTTAGGTGTGCTAGGTTATTAGCTAATCGTTGTTGGGTAGATTGGATGACCGATAGCTCGGGCTCGTTTATTTCATCGCGTTTAGGGTTTCCTAGGATTTCAATTATCAAGGTTGGGTTTGCTTCGCGAATAGAGGGTTTTGGGGGTAATTTAGCTTTCATTATTTAATATTCGTGGAATTTGGTATTGTAACACCTCGAAAATTCACGTCCTATAATGTGTAAACACGTGTCATATGTTTGAACGTGTGAAAGAATGATATAGAAGGACTAAAGTTGACAATCATGGAAAGTATGTGAATATACGGGTTCTAAATGTCAACAGTGAATAAAATTATTTTACAATAACCCTACATGATGTTTATAGCATCAAACGAATAAAACATGGATCATGCGAAGCTAAAAGTGAGAGATTACAAACTACAGGGGTTAAATATGTCAACATGTTTAAGTTATACCTCTGAGTGACCTTTTGACAAACCCGAAGCTTTGTAACTGTTAATTATGCTCACTAGAATGCACGATATAAATTTCATAAAGTTGCGTAATCGTATGAGAAAGTTATGATCAAATTCGTGTACAAGGGGTTAAAGCGTTAACATTGAAAGTTTGGACTTTTCGGGTTAACCGGAAGTGTCCAGGAACTTGGCAAAGTGGGTATAAGTCCTAAAGCCCTTGTGGGTAAATAATAAGGGGTCAAATTGCAATAAAAATGCTTAGTTTCCCTTTCGAAGAGCCAAGGGACAAAGATGTGGAAACTTGAAAATGTAAAATCTGATAACAGGGTCAAGGCGGGCCGCGTAAAGGTTAACATAACCTTATGCGGGCCGCGTTAACCGCCCAGATGCAGAAAAAGAAGACAGCAGCCTGTAAACGTGCTCAATCGCCCCTTATCAGAGATTTTTGCATTATGGGCGACCCCTAAACAGTCTTAGAGCACTAGGGACACTTGTGGGCAGCTTATGGTCAGTTGTAGACTTGTGTGTCAACCTTTTGTGGTGGATTAAACACTATATAAAGGACCAAAGTTGCAACCAAGTTCCTCACACCTTCTCTTGCACTTCTGATCATTCTTGGAGCTTCAAAGCAGACTCAAGTGATCTCTGGTCGTTCATAGGACTCTTGTAAGTTTGCTTGACCTTTCTAAATTAAGTTTTAGCTTAGTTATAGCTTAAAAGTCAAACCGTCGTAATTAACGGTTGACTTTAAGTTTAATCACTATTGGTCCAGTAATTTGTCGAATCAAAAGTAGTTATAAGTTGGTAATTATGTGGGTAATAAACCCTCAAAAGGGTTCCCCCTGATTCCCACTCTAACTAGGTCAAATGTCGGGTCAAACTTGTATTTAAAAAGTCAACAGAATGTGTAAATTACAATTTGTGCATAATTAGCAATGTAGAACACATACAACCTGTTTGATCATTAATATAACTTGGTAATTAGTGTAAGGACATGTCTAAACATGTTCAACCCGACAATTTCCTGTTTAGACCCGGTTCGGAACCGAAAGTCGCATAGTTTGACTTATACTTTAACTTTCAGTTCTGACCCGTTATGGTATGTTTTAGAAATTCCTTAGAGCTTTATTTGGACCAGGTTACATGCTAGTATAACCCTCTGTGATTATACACCTCGGATCATTAGTTATCCAATTAATATGCATGATTCCGTTAATTGCTCATATGTTGACCATTATGCCCTTTTCACCTTAAAACGTGATTTTTGGAAATGTAAAAGAGTGGAAACCTTAATTACTGATATATAAACTTTCATACAAAATTTGACATCAGTTTGAGGTGTAGGTTAAGAGTTATGCTCGTTATCGTAAATTTAAAGCTTTTTGTTAATTAAACGGCGTATTTAGCGTATAGCCTACTTAAACATACTTTTTGATATCAATATCTTTACCCACTGATGTAATATATTATTTTGGGATTTTTAAAGATTTTTAATTAATTTTAGGCTGAGCATAACTTATAGTCGTAGGCTTAATCCGGTAATTGTCGGTTTTGCCCTTACGGGCTATAAAATGAGTTTTATACATCTAAATGACTCCAAACCTTTTGCTACTGATCACATATTATAAATAAATCATTTTAAGCCTTCTGGAATAGTAAAAATATCAGCTTTAAGTATCAAACCCGGAAATGGCTTCTAATCGCCTTTTTAAGCGTTTTTAACGCATAGTATGTACTAGAATTATTTTAAACATACAAGGGTTGATACCTACTGATATTTGAGGCAAATTATAATGTTTTAACAGTAAGCAAAGGTTGTTAAACTCAGACTTTAGTTTTGAGCTTGTCGGCTTATGTGAAATTACCAAAATACCCCTACGGGGCATAGTTTGGTTATAATTGATAAATTTCACATATATACTTTACCCTACTGTTATAACATGGTAAAATAATTATTTTTGCTGATTTCATCAGACCTGTAACTCAAGTTAATACTTAAACTCTTTTACAACCTTTAAAATGACCAAACTACCCCTACGGGGCATAGTTTGTGTTTAAACTCATTTCGGGCATAATAAATGATATCTTACTGAGGTCACAACATATATGGAGCATATTAACTTAGGAAACTTGTAAATGGCTCTCATTATTACCCGCTACGCTTATTACGCGTTCAGTTCGGTTTATATAACTAGTTTACATAAATTAGCCGAAACGGGTCAAACCTTATCGGTTTTATCTCAAAATCCAGAATGTGCATGAAGGACCCATATTAAACAAGTCTCTGAACTTGTCGGGTCTAAATCACATTCTATCCGGTCTTCGCTTAATCGTGCGTATGAACCGTATCTTTGAAACTAACCGGTCTAAGCTTAAGCTTAACTAAAGACCCGTTAGGATTCTAATAGGTTATTATAAACCTTCATTCCAGATTAGGAGAACCAGTAAAAGCTACTTGCAATTTGCTTATTGTGATTTATACATTGCTCAGGTAAATACTTTTAACTTATTTTCCCTATACGGGCTTGGGTTACGGTATATAGAATACCGCTTGACCGGGCATCAAATATTCCATCGTTGGGTGGTTAATTGAATAATTTGATCGGCTCGTTTAAACAGTCTTGTTACTTAAATCCTTTGGGGGGTTAATGACCATGTCCCGGATATCCTTGGCATCATTTTACGAAATGGCCACGACTTAAGCGCGGGGTGTAGGCGTACACCCGTCGGTGCACAAAAGAATATTGTGGCGTGTCTATTGATCTTTAACCCGGACAAGATCCGGGCTACTGAACGCACAAGGAACATGTAATTCGTTCACAAGATTATAATATTAAATAATTCTCCCAAGTTAAATAAAATGTTTATGCCACGTGCATCCAAATCAATTTTCAATCATTTTCTAAAATGAGTCAGTTGATTGTATTTACCAGTGTAAACTGACGTATTTTCCCAAAAAGATTATGTAACACCTCGAAAATTTGTGTTAAATAAAATAACGACACGTGTCATGTATGACAAAAACGTTATAAACCCGGATCTAGTCAAAGATGTATGGTAGGATTTAAGGCGTCGACATGTTAATTAAATACCTCTGAACGACCTCATTATAAATCCCAAGACCCTAATATTTATTATAAACATCTGATATAATCCGGTAAATACTCACAATAATTTATTCCAGTTGAAAGAATGGAAATCCTACGAAGAAAAAGCATGACAACCCTTCGTTTACGACTTTTTGATAATGTCCAAGACAAATTGTACATCATATAAGTGATCAAAACTGTTCCATGCACGTTCTTGAGGTCCCATACTGTAAATTAGAAGTCCACAATTCGTTTTACTTGTATTACCCGTTCAAAGCTTGAAAGGTCAACGATTTTCACCTTCTGCCACAGGCTTACGGACCGTAAGCCTTACCCTTACGGTCCGTAAGGGGTTGCCAGGGACAGAAAAACCCACAGCTGCCTGTTTTGAACGTTTTAACTGACTTTGGTTGATAGTTTCTGCATTTGTGCGCGCCCCCTACATGCTTTATATCCCCTAGGACACCTGTTGATGATCAATGAACATTAGTAGAGTGATTTGTCATGTTTACAAGCCATTACATCCACTATATAAAGCTCAAATGTTTTGCAACTTTCACCATTCATCTTCTGAGCAATTGAGAAGCACAAGAGCTAACCCAAGCCTTCCTAATCATCCATTAGACACTTGTAAGTAACCTTGACCCTTCTTAATTAAGTCTTGCTTAGTTAATAGCCTAGAAGTCAAACCGTCATAATTACGGTTTGACTTAACGATTAATCGCTAATGGTCCAGCGATTAGGAAAACTTAAGGTAGTTATAAGTTGGTAATTATGTGGGCTTTAAACCCTTAAAAGGGCACCCACTGATTCCCATCCTAACTAGGTCTTTTGTCGAGTCAAAGATGTTTAGAAAAAGTCAACAGAAATGTCATATTCGATTTAACGCATGATTAACGATGTAAAAGGCGTATCACCTATTTTATCATTCATATAACCTGATAATAAGCATAAGAACTTATCTAAGCTTGTTTGATTCGACAACTTTCTGTTTTGAACCGATTCGGAACCGAAAGACGCAAAAGTTTGACTTTTGCTTTGACTTCAGTTCTGACCCGGTTTAGATAGGTTTAGACATGCCTTAAAGTTCCATTAGGACCTAGTTACATGATTGTATAATCCTCTGCGTTTATACCACTTAAATCCTTAATTGTCCGACGTTTCCGATAAGTGCTTAAATATTGACTGTAATGCCATTATGACCATAAAACGAGAATTTTGGAAATATGAAAGTACAATAATCTTAGTTACTAATTATTAAACATGTCTGTAAATTTTTACATCAGTTGGGCATATAGATTAGGAGTTATGCTCAATGACGTAATTAGAACACTTTTTAGTGATTAAACGGCGTCATTAGCGTAAAGCCTATCTAAACCCAATATTTGACACCAAAACTTTTACCCACTGATGTAATATAATATTTTGGGATTTTTGAAGATTTTTAATTATTTTTAAACTGATCATAAGCTAGGATTAGTGCCTTGATTCGGTAAATACCGAATATACCCTTTTAGGCCATAAAATGAGTTTTACAAGTCCTTTTGCTACCAATCCAATTGCTACTGATTTTAAATAATAAATGAAGTGTTTTGAACCTTATAAACTGACCTGGAAACTCAGAATACTATTTTAACCCGTAAATCGCTTAAAACGACGTTATACGCGTATTAAGCGCATAGTAAGGGTTTAAAACCATTTTGCCACATAGGACTTAACACCAACTGATATACCAAGTTAAAATAAACTATTTTACTGATTTATTCAGACCCGGATCACAGAAGCTTAATTGGTCCCTTTTATAATCTTTAAAATGACCAAAATACCCCTACGGGGCTTATTATGAGATTAAACTCGTTTTGGGCATAATGGAAGGTATCCTACTGATATCACAACATATTTAAGGCATGTTAACTTAGGAAACCTGTTTAGGACTCTTATGGTTACCCGTTACGCTTCATGCGCGTTCGATTCGGTTTATGTAACTAGTTTACATAAATTAGCCGAAACGGGTCAAACCTTATCGGTTTTATCTCAAAATCCAGAATGTGTATAATATACCCATATTAAGCAAGTCTTCAAACTTTTTGGGTCTAAATCACATTCTATCCGGTCTTCGCTTAATCGTGCGTACGAACCGTATCTTTAAAATTAACCGGTCTAAGCTTAAGCTTAACTAAAGACCCGTTAGGATTCTAATAGGTTATTATAAACCTTCGTTCCAGAATAGGAGACCCGGTAAAAAATACTTGCACTCGCTGATTGTGATTTATACTTGCTCAGGTAAATACTTTTAACTTATTTTCCCTATACGGGCTTGGGGTACGGTATATAAAATACCGCTTGGCCGGGCATTGAATCTTTAATTGTATGATGGTTAAAGTATTGAGATGTCTCGTTTAATTTGTTTTGTTTGCTTAAAGCCTTTGGGGGGTTAATGACCGTGTCCCGGATATCCCTGGCATCATTTTACGAAATGGCCACGACCTAAGCACGGGGCGTAGGCATACGTCCGTCGGTGTCTCATATACATAATGTGGTGTGTCTATTGATCTTTAACCCGGCTTGATCCGGGCTACTGAACGCATAAGAAACATGTAAATCCTTTACAAGCATTATATTCAAATAATTATCCCAAGTTATAAAATATTATTTGTGCCTGGTGCTTCAAATCAATTTTCTTAAACCCTTTTCAAAATGAGTCGGTTGATTGTATTTACCAGTGTAAACTGACGTATTTTCTCAAAAAGGTTAAGTGCAGGAACTACGCGTAATAGGCTGGCTTTTCTCCTAGCATCCACAATAAGTCTCGCAAGCTTGGATGTCATAGACTGTTGAACATTGTTTCCTTTTATTTTGATCTACCTGTGGATTTATATTCGACTACTTGTGATACTTAATATTACAATATTGTTTGGTTGAAATGAATCTATACTTTGCTTCCGCTGTGCATTTAAATAATGTGTTGTTTGACTATTATGTTACCAACTACGTCACGATACTCCCCTACCGGGCCCACCGGTAATACGTGGAAATCCGGGGTGTGACAGATTAAATGCAGGTACTAAGCGTAATTGGCTGGGATTTATCCTTAGCATCAATAGAAGTCTCGCAAGCCTAAGATGCCTGAAGTCTGTTGAACTATTAATTCTATTTTATTTTCGATCCATCTATGGATAAACTTCCGAATATTGTGACATTTGATATTACAATATTAAATTCGGTTGTATTATATCTTTTAAATTGCTTCCGCTGTGCATATTGATTATTGTGTTGTTTGACTATTATGTTGCCAACCACGTCACGATACTCCCCCACCGGGCCCACCGGTGGCACGTGGAAGTCGGGGTGTGACAGGTTGGTATCAGAGCCAACATTGAGTGAATTAAACACTAGCCTTTTGTGTTTAATCTCAGTTACACAATTGCACATATCTAAACCTTCGAGTCTAGACAAATAACATAGGAAAAATTCTACCTTGTTTGGTTTTTGTTTTGTCCTTTAATTTATATATATATATATTCTTGTCATTATCTCATGTTGTATTGACAGGATTAACAAAATGCCGCCAAGATTCTTCAGGAGAAGAGGACACGGAAAGGGGCCAATCACCGCCCCCAATGACAACGAGGCAGGACCCTCGAATGTGCGAGCTCCTTCAACCACAGAGAGTGACGATCCCCGGCAAAACCGGAGGAACCTCTTTGAACCGGCTAGACGGTCGGTCTCGCACAGCTCCACACCTCCTGTCCATAACCCATATGGGCCACAGCCGGAGTACGAGCCCAACAACCCGCAACCTTCCTACATACCGTTGCAGCGATCCTTATCGCATAATTCTTTTGGTGACCCTACACCAGTTTTCGGGGCCGGTTTAACCCGGCAAACTACATAGAAGAACCAGTGGGTTTTAACCCATTGGGGCCGAAGGATCATTTCTCGGGAGATCACACGAACGATATGGACGAGGATACGGACCCCGTCGAACCTGCCAGTGGTACACCAAACCACCCGATAGAGATCTCTGATGGATCTTCTTTCCACAGATCAACCTATGTTGGTCTAGATAGCTTTCAAGCTATGTTTACCAGGCACGAATGGTACTATACACCTCCTCGCCATTCACCGCCTCAGCAGCAGCAATAGGATCCCTCTGTGGATTCAAGATTCATGGCAGTCACGCCACCACCTCCACCCCCACCAGTTCAACCGACACCTCCACAACCGCCAAGGCGTAGGAGAACCGGAGCGCGTATGTCTTCGCGAGCAGGAGACTTTAATTTCAGCTCTCCTCGTCAGTCAAGTGGCAGCCACTATCCGCTACATCAGGAGGACCCACAAATGGGTGGACCTTCTAACCCAGCTGTACCACAGCCACCGCCGATGGGTTTTGATAACCCAATTCCAGCATACACGGGTTCCATGGCGTATAACTCGTTTGAACCGCCGACTCACCACAATTATGGTTACGCAGAGGCTGACCCCTACATAGTAGCGGCGAACTACAACACCCAAGGACCCTATGGAGATCCATGGGGAGTAGGGTACCCAACACATGGGTACCAAATACCTCCAAGACCTATTATCAGGCAACAATCGCAACCACCAAGGTTCTCCCCACCAGAGCGTGAAGAAATTCTGCAAAGGTTGGACCATGTAGAGCGAGAGTTTCACAGGGAACGAAGGGAGTGACAAACTTTCTTCCAAGGATTAACGAGCCTAATTAAAGGGAAGAGTAAGAAGGACCACTGAATCCTTCCATTTGTTGTTGAGCCCCTACGTGGGCCAGTCTTGTTTGTTTTGACCCCTGCGTGGGTCTATCTTTCTATAAACCCCTACGAGGGTATGCTATTTGTGTAAGTCCCTGCGTGGACTATTATGTTGATTAAGCCCCTGCGTGGGTATGTATGTTATTAAGCCCCTGCGTGGGTATGTGTGTTATTAAGCCCCTGCGTGGGTAAGTACCTGTTTAAACCCCTGCGTGGGTAAGTACCTGTTTAAACCCCTGCGTGGGTAAGTTTGTTTATTTAAAAAGTCTCGTTTAGGGCGATATGTAATATTTTGATAATTAATGGAATGTAAGTTTATAAATTTCATGTTTGCCATTACGTGCATAAATAAAGTATATATGAAATAAATAAATCAAAATCATTCCTTTTTGATAATAAATCTGCCTATTTGAATATTGAATAAGAATCTTAAGAGTGAAACCTAGCCTGTGTGTCAGTATAAGACCCGGCCATGATGGTAAGACCTGTTTAAAAGATTCAAATCCCAGTTAACATCTGAGAACATGTTAACACTCCTGGCAGACGTGATTCATTAAAATCACACACGTCATTATTATATAAGGATCTTCTTAAAGATTCCTAACCCAAATTAATGATCTCTGAATCATGGGTTTAGATCATCAATTAAGATGATCATATTTTAACCATACGTGGTAATATAATGCCTACGGGCCTTGCTCATTTCTACATGAGCCAAAAGACAGTGATAGCGATGACTCCCTGTCAGATAAAGGTAATGAACTAGATTCGAACCTTCATGCTTTGATTCTCTGAAATCATAGCTTATAATTTATAAACGTCCTTGTGACTAGGCCTATTGTGCCAGTATACCTTCATGTTTTGATTCTCTGAAATCATAACTTATAAATTAAAATGTCCATGTGACTAGGCCTTTTGTGCCACAAATAAAACTGTTATTGTTTTATAATTAGGATAAATTATGATAGAAATCCTAAATAAAAATGATTAATAAATTAACCAAATATGGTCTCTGTTTACCATGGTTAATGAATTACCCTAAGGGGCAATTCCATAATAAACTCCCAAATAAACTATTGTCCTTGTTTTCTGTAACAGTTCAATTAAAATGGCTAACTCAGACGAGATAAATAGTCATCCAGTGGAGAACATTGATAACGCCCGGATAAATTTAACGAGTGCTGAATTAAAAGCGTTGGTCGACGACGCAGTTACAAAGGCATTGGAACGGCAGTACGAAGAGTATAGTGGGACTCGTAGTAGGACCCTATCTACACAACCTTCAAAGCCACCGTCCAAGAAGGACGAACCGAAGAAAGATGATGATCGGCACTCCTCGAACCACCACAATGCTCCATCTCAGCAGGTTGTACTAAATCAAGGACCCTGTGACAAGGGTTGCTCATATAAATATTTTGTTTCCTGCAAACCCTGGGATTTCACTGGGGAGAAAGGAGCCATCGACTGTATGATGTGGCTGGACGAGATGGACACAGTTGTGGATATCAGCGGATGCATTAAAAGGGATATAGTCAAGTTTGTGTCGCAGTCTTTCAAGGGTGAAGCTTTAGCATGGTGGAGATCACTGATTCAAGCCACCGGGAAAATCCCATTGTACAACATGATGTGGGATCAATTTGTTGCCCTCATCAGGGAAAATTACTGCCCTCAGCATGAGGTGGAGAAGATAGAATCTGATTTTCTATCATTGGTGATGACAAACCTTGACTGTCAAGCTTACCTAACGAGCTTCAACACAATGTCCCGATTGGTTCCTTATCTGGTGACCCCGGAACCAAAAAGAATAGCTCGTTTTATCGGTGGTTTAGCCCCGGAAATCAAGGCAAGCGTGAAGGCTTCTCGGCCAGCTACTTTTAGATCCGTAGCTGACATATCCTTGTCCCTCACTTTGGATGCGGTCAGGCAAAGATTGCTGAGGAATAAGGAGGCTGAGAAGAGAAAACGTGGAGATGATGGTTCACGGAGATCGAACAAGAAACACCGTGGGAACGGTGACAACAAGAAAGGATTGGAGTCAAGGAAAGATGGGCATCATTCTGGTGAGAAGCCCAAATGCAAAATTTGCAAGAAACAGCACTATGGAAAGTGCAGACTTGAGTCGAACTCGCAGACCCAGTCAAAAACCTTTGCATGTGGAATATGCAAGTCCACGGATCACAAAACCTTGGATTGCAAGAAGATGAAGGACGCAACGTGTTACCGTTGCAATGAAAAGGGGCACATTAAAACCAACAGCCCTAAATACAACAAGAAGCCTGAAGAGGCCAAGAAGACTAATGCTAGAGTCTTCAGAATGGACGCAAAGGAAGCGATTCTAGACGACAACGTTATTACAGGTACTTTCCTTGTAAATGATGTCTATGCAAGAGTACTATTTGATTCAGGCGCTGATAAGTCGTTTGTAGATCATAAATTTTGCAAATTGCTGAAATTACCTGTCAAAACCTTAAATGTGAATTATGAGGTGGAGTTAGCGGATGGCACCCTAGAAACCGTCTTAACTGTGTTAGATGGATGTGTTATATCCGTTAAGAACCATTCTTTTCCTCTGTCTCTACTTCCATTTAAATTAGCCGATTTTGACATAGTCTTGGGCATGGACTGGTTATCTCATAACCAGGCCCAAATTGTCTGCAACAGAAAGCAAGTGGTAATAAAGACTCCGTCTGGTGAATCACTTACCATTCGGGGAGATACCCAGTATGGATTGCCTGAGCAAGTGACTATGCTCAAGGCTTCCAAGTGTTTAAAGAAGGGTTGTGTCATCTACATGGCACAGGTGATTGTAGATGAGCCTAAACCGAAGATTGAAGACATCCCTGTCATTTCTGAATACCCAGAAGTTTTTCCGGAAGAACTACCTGGTTTGCCACCAGATAGGCAAGTGGAATTCAGGATTGATATCATCCCCGGAGCAGCACCGGTTGCTAGAGCACCTTATAGGTTGGCGCCCACAAAAATGAAGGAATTGAGGACACAACTGGACGAACTGCTAGCTAAAGGTTTCATTAAACCTAGTTCGTCTCCATGGGGAGCGCCAGTCCTATTTGTGAAAAAGAAGGATGGATCGATGCGTCTGTGCATCGATTATCGTGAGCTTAATAAAGTCACGATAAAGAATAGGTATCCTCTGCCCAGAATCGATGATTTGTTCGATCAATTGCAAGGGGCAAGTTATTTCTCAAAGATTGACTTGTGGTCAGGCTACCATCAACTGAAGGTTAGAGATGAAGACGTGCACAAAACAACATTTAGGACTCGTTATGGTCATTACGAGTTCCTAGTGATGCCTTTTGGGCTCACTAATGCACCTGCCGCGTTCATGGATCTCATGAATCGCGTTTGCAAGCCATACTTAGATAAATTCGTCATCGTTTTCATCGACGACATTCTTATTTATTCTAAGAACCAAGCTGCCCATGAGAAACACCTTCGATGTATTCTCAAACTTCTACATCAGGAGAAACTTTATGCCAAATTCTCTAAGTGTGAATTTTGGCTTCGAGAAGTCCAATTCCTTGGACATGTGGTTAGTGAGCGTGGTATCCAAGTGGATCCCGCTAAGGTTGAAGAAGTAATGAACTGGCAAGAGCCAAAGACGCCTACAGAGATTCGTAGCTTCCTGGGATTGGCAGGATATTACAGGCGTTTCATCGAAAAAATTTCAAGGATTGCTGCACCCCTAACTTCCTTGACTAAGAAGAAAGTAAAGTTCATTTGGGGCCCTAAGCAGCAAGAGTCCTTTGATATTCTGAAGCAAAAGTTGAGCAACGCCCCAGTTCTGACATTGCCAGATGGAATATAAGAGTTCGTGGTTTACTGCGATGCATCGCACACTGGCATGGGGTGTGTGCTTATGCAGAAAGGCAAGGTTATTGCCTATGCTTCAAGACAGTTAAAGGTGCATGAAAAGAATTACACCACCCAAGACTTGGAGTTGGGTGCCGTTGTATTCACACTAAAACTGTGGAGGCATTATCTATATGGGATCAAGTGTGTGATCTATTTTGATCACAAGAGCCTTCAACATCTGTTTAATCAGAAGGAATTAAACATGAGGCAACGCCGTTGGATGGAAACTTTAAATGATTATGATTGTGAAATCAAATACCATCCCGGCAAGGTGAATGTAGTCGCCGATGCCTTGAGTCGAAAGGAGAGGGTGAAACCCATCCGAATCAATGCCAAGCGAATGGAGATAAAGAACAGTTTGACTGAAAGGTTGTTAGCTGCACAGAAGGAAGCTGTGTTGGAAGCTAATGACGTGATTGTCGTGGTCACGCAAATTTAATCCCAATAACAACTATATAGATAGCGGTAAGTGGGTATCGAACACAGGGAGTTTGTGGAATATGTGTTATCTCAATGTATGTTTAACTAACTAGATTAATCTAAATTGCAAGAAATTTAAATTTCAATGTTGGGTTGAATGGTTTTAATTATCTAGAGTTACTAAATTAGAATACAAATCAAAAGTAAGTTTTGTAACAGGATAAGAGGGTAGTAATCATCCCGAGTTTCAGGTTTTAAGTGACAATCAAGGTTTATGTTCAACTGGAAAGAACTACATAGACATAGCTCATGCAAGATCAATTATTTGTGATGAAAGGGAACTAAGTACTCGGATTCCTAGAACGCGAGGTTGTTACCCGATGACCAATTAACATATATCCAACCCTAATCCCTCCCATGATATCTCGATTGCCAACGGCACCAAGAACGTATGGTTTAGAACTATGATCAAACATACATCAACAATTTACAAACACCCAATCAAGCACCATAATAAACCAACAACACATGCACAGTTTAATATTCCAGAAATTCAAGAACAAAACATAATTGTCACAAGTAAACCTTACATTCGGGATGATCACCAAGCAAACCTAGCCGCTCATAGTGTGGTGAATCATCATCACAATCAAACCTTTGTTTATTCGAATCAAAAACAAAGTATTCCTGTTTTGACCACTCAAGAACACCAGATAAGAGCCAAAAATCGCCCTCCTCCTTGTAAAAACCGTCCAATGATAAGAATCATTGAAAAGACATAATAATACTGACTTTAATGATGGCAATTATGATTTGTGCGTCGCCTCCACCGTAAATTACGGTCATACCGTAAATTACGGTACACTTCAGAATGTTACGGTGCAAGTCTTCTGATTTACGGCAGCCTCCAATGTTAATCATCGGTCCATGTTGATGTGTGCCTCTATGGTGGCTACCTCCCATTTGTCCAGCATGAGCCGCCCAACTCAAATCCAATAACAACCCTCCAAGATTCCACTTCTTTGTGTGGCGGCCCAATCCCCACGTGAGTTTTATGTTTTGTTAACAAAACAAAGCCCAATGTTGTCTACTTGACTGCCATCAAACCCTCTTTCACATGACTATATGTGCCGCCCATTATCTGCCTTGTTTTCAGCCCAATCAAACAAATCCCAAAAGTCCTCCATGTGCAGCCCATTGTGTGTATTGTTGACTTTCCTTCCAGCTCACATGTGCCGCCCAAATCCATCATGTGTGATGATGATGTGTTGTTTTATAATATCTCCCACATGAATTGTTCCTTTCTATAATAGTGATGATGATGATTGTTGACTTTCAATGCACATATATGTCATATGCCCTTGTCTGCGTGTATATGATTCTTTGTTTTTTTCCTAGATATGCTGCCCCACAAGTCAGCACCCAAAACATGTGTCTTCTCAAAAGAACTCAGCCGCCCATCTATGTACATATGTCGGCTCAAAAGGGCAGCCCACATGAGTTCTTTTTGTGAATATATAATGTTGATTATTTGATTAATAACAATCCAAAATAATGCCTTCATGAAGAGATCTGCCAAAATCACGTGTGTGTGTATATCACATTGATAATGATGAGATGTTGACCAACAAAGCCCCTTGATGTACGTGTATTTAGAAGTCAAACAACAATGATGATGTTATTGACTTTTGTTGGGCTCCTCACAAAATGTATGCATCCAATCCCCTGTTGGCTGCCGTGATGATATAAATAAGATGGTGCCCTTGCATGTCTTTCTTTCGTTCGTAGCCTACGGGTTCCAATTTAACCGAATTAAGCAATTTACCTGTAAAACACACGAACACTCGTAGTTACTAAGTTCAAGCAAATAACCAAGTAAAGCATGGAATTTTAATCTTTTTAAACCATTTAAGGGTTGTCCAACGGACCACCCGTCACATCCCCACACTTACCCGTTGCTTGTCCCAAGCAACCGATTCAAAAACTATTTGAAAACCACAAGCGATCAACATGCAAACCAAGCTAAAATGTATCGTCCTTTTACTAATTTTCAATCATACCACAAGACACACCCCTCACAAAAACTCTCAGTGACAAGAAATATTAGCACATAATGCTAAACCACTCAATGCGTGTGTGTATGTGTGCGACAATAAGCTTGTATACAAATCAAGTTTCCTCCTAACAAATATCTAACATGCTTTATAATCAAAGGGACTTATGGGTTGTAACGGGGCTAGGTGCAAAGGTAGGAAAATGGAGGAATATATATGCGAGAGCTAATTGATTTGACCCGGTTTTTATTTCTACCACTAAACAAAGCAACCATCAAATATATACACAACTTCTTCAACATTCTCAACTACGATTACAACTAAATATTTTTTTTTTCATATTTTTCTCTTTCTCTTTTTTTTTCTTTTCTTTTTTTGTTTTTATTTTTTTTTTTAACACATCAAACTCAACAATATATACAAGAACATCAATACTACAAACTAAATCTCCTAAACCGGGTCATCTCAAAAGGTAAAATTTTTGTAGGAAGTAGGCTCGGGTCACAATCGAATAGTCTAAAGCTCAACATGGCTTTCTAAGGACCAAACCCCCACCCCTCACAATACCAAGCTCATATATGTAACGTATGAGGACCAACCCACCAATCCCGCACTCTCACACATCTAGACAAGGCTTCCTAAAAGTCCCCCTATCATTTTCAAAAGCATGCTAATTCTAGGATTTAACAAGTATTCGTACACAAGTTCTATTAACACAATAAACATACCGCCACTCAAAACAAAGAAATATCTATAATAATCATATGTGGCTCAAATCCTCACCAAGAAAAGGACTAGAAATGGGTGTCGGTGTGTCAAGTGGAACAATATCAAGTTTTCAAATTTTGACAATTTTCGCTCGGATTTACAAAATTTTTAAAACTATCAAAAATTTCCCCCATCCCCACACTTGGGATACATTGTCCCAATGTATGGCTTTGAGGGCTTTGATCACTAAAATTCATTCAACATCAACAAAAGCTTTAAATCTCAAACCCCAAATTTCTTTTTTTTTAATAAACAAAATCAAACTAATAAACTAACAATATTTCAAAGCTAAAGAACATGGCAAGTCTAAGGAAAAAGTACATTGACCTGGTGAAGTTTGCCACAACAGATGTTGTAGATAATCCGACTTCCTATCATCACCTTCACACAACTCTCCGCACATCTTCCCCACACTTATCTAGAAACACCTTGGGTTGCCTCCCAAGCAGCGCTAAAGTTTAGGTCTTCAGCCCGACCGTACCTGATATGTCTCAAGGTGGTCTCAATGCACATTTACCTTTTTCGTTGCTGATGTAAGCACGGTGTTTGATTCTTCTATTGTGTGTGTGCTTTGTCACGTCCCATCTTTCTTTGCAAAATTCTTTAAATCCACATTTTCCTACCGAATTTCCAACAAATGCTCGGTAGTTTACTCTCCACTTCACTATTTCATTTTTTATGCCCAACAAATCTAAACTCTCCCATAAACATAACTTATGAATGAAATCTCCCACATCATGAAGTGCCACCTTCCTAGTTTCTAAACATGCATCCTTAACACTCCTGGTTTCCATAACCACCACAGCCGGAGAATTGTAATCAACTTTGATTGGTTCATCAAGTAAAAGGCCCTCAACTTTGCTCTCCATAGGTGGTTCCTCCACAATAATTTCAATTGTATATTCCTCATTTGGCCCTAATAATTCAGTTTCAAGTTCGGGAGGACTCACAACCTTTTCTTCTACATCACCCATAGGTGTCATTTGTTCAATCTGCACATGTATCCAGTGTTGTTTTGCTTGACGTTTTTCCACCATCGACGTCCCTGGCCTCATCTCTTTCACCTCTTTTGGTAACAAATCATATTTCCATTCCAAAAGTTCTACTCGTTCTTCCATTGACAAATGAGGTTTTGTTAATTCTTTTTCAACATGAACCATGTGTCTCTTCCTCATCATCTCTCCAAGACTTTCAGATTTATGTGACTGATAGTGCAAAGTAGGTTGTTGAGTTACACATTCATAACCATACTGATCAAATGTATGCTGAGCATGATAATAGTCTTGATCGTACATCTGAGGGCCTTCATATGAAAGTTGGGAATATTCATCATAATAATCCATGTTCGACTTGTAAGGTGAATCATAGTATGAATCATGTGGGTGAAACTCATCATAATGGACATTCCGCCCGTCCATTCTCATATGTTCTTCTCTACGCTTATGTTGGGCCTCCCCACAACATATACTCGGATGAAGTGGGCCTTTGCACAATCTACACGTAAATAAGCTGAAATTTGTGTAATGCCCTGTCATCCTGCACAACACAACTCAACTACCAAGTGTAAATCATGAACATAAAAGAAATCTTTTTGGTTTTTTTTTTTTTTCAAACTAATACACAAGATAACACACGTTGCGCACTACTCCCCGGCAACGGCGCCAAAATTTGACGTGATTGTCGTGGTCACGCAAATTTAATCCCAATAACAACTATATAGATAGCGGTAAGTGGGTATCGAACACAGGGCGTTTGTGGAATATGTGTTATCTCAATGTATGTTTAACTAACTAGATTAATCTAAATTGCAAGAAATTTAAATTTCAATGTTGGGTTGAATGGTTTTAATTATCTAGAGTTACTAAATTAGAATACAAATCAAAAGTAAGTTTTGTAACATGATAAGAGGGTAGTAATCATCCCGAGTTTCAGGTTTTAAGTGACAATCAAGGTTTATGTTCAACTGGAAAGAACTACATAGACATAGCTCATGCAAGATCAATTATTTGTGATGAAAGGGAACTAAGTACTCGGATTCCTAGAACGCGAGGTTGTTACCCGATGACCAATTAACATATATCCAACCCTAATCCCTCCCATGATATCTCGATTGCCAACGGCACCAAGAACGTATGGTTTAGAACTATGATCAAACATACATCAACAATTTACAAACACCCAATCAAGCACCATAATAAACCAACAACACATGCACAGTTTAATATTCCAGAAATTCAAGAACAAAACATAATTGTCACAAGTAAACCTTACATTCGGGATGATCACCAAGCAAACCTAGCCGCTCATAGTGTGGTGAATCATCATCACAATCAAACCTTTGTTTATTCGAATCAAAAACAAAGTATTCCTGTTTTGACCACTCAAGAACACCAGATAAGAGCCAAAAATCGCCCTCCTCCTTGTAAAAACCGTCCAATGATAAGAATCATTGAAAAGACATAATAATACTGACTTTAATGATGGCAGTTATGATTTGTGCGTCGCCTCCACCGTAAATTACGGTCATACCGTAAATTACGGTACACTTCAGAATGTTACGGTGCAAGTCTTCTGATTTACGGCAGCCTCCAATGTTAATCATCGGTCCATGTTGATGTGTGCCTCTATGGTGGCTACCTCCCATTTGTCCAGCATGTGCCGCCCAACTCAAATCCAATAACAACCCTCCAAGATTCCACTTCTTTGTGTGGCGGCCCAATCCCCACGTGAGTTTTATGTTTTGTTAACAAAACAAAGCCCAATGTTGTCTACTTGACTGCCATCAAACCCTCTTTCACGTGACTATATGTGCCGCCCATTATCTGCCTTGTTTTCAGCCCAATCAAACAAATCCCAAAAGTCCTCCATGTGCAACCCATTGTGTGTATTGTTGACTTTCCTTCCAGCTCACATGTGCCGCCTAAATCCATCATGTGTGATGATGATGTGTTGTTTTATAATATCTCCCACATGAATTGTTCCTTTCTATAATAGTGATGATGATGATTGTTGACTTTCAATGCACATATATGTCATATGCCCTTGTCTGCGTGTATATGATTCTTTGTTTTTTTCCTAGATATGCCGCCCCACAAGTCAGCACCCAAAACATGTGTCTTCTCAAAAGAACTCAGCCGCCCATCTATGTACATATGTCGGCTCAAAAGGGCAGCCCACATGAGTTCTTTTTGTGAATATATAATGTTGATTATTAGATTAATAACAATCCAAAATAATGCCTTCATGAAGAGATCTGCCAAAATCACGTGTGTGTGTATATCACATTGATAATGATGAGATGTTGACCAACAAAGCCCCTTGATCTACGTGTATTTAGAAGTCAAACAACAATGATGATGTTATTGACTTTTGTTGGGCTCCTCACAAAATGTATGCATCCAATCCCCTGTTGGCTGCCGTGATGATATAAATAAGATGGTGCCCTTGCATGTCTTTCTTTCGTCCGTAGCCTACGGGTTCCAATTTAACCGAATTAAGCAATTTACCTGTAAAACACACGAACACTCGTAGTTACTAAGTTCAAGCAAATAACCAAGTAAAGCATGGAATTTTAATCTTTTTAAACCATTTAAGGGTTGTCCAACGGACCACCCGTCAGCTAACTATCCTAATGAAAAGCTAGGGATAACTGAGGAGCAGTTAACTCTTAGCAAGGACGGAATTCTAAGATTAAATGGACGCATATGGGTTCCAATTTATGGAGGACTTCGAGATGTCATCCTCCAGGAAGCCCATAGTTCCAAATACTCCGTTCATCCTGGAGCTGATAAGATGTACCAGGATCTAAGGGAAAATTATTGGTGGATAGGCTTGAAAAAGTCTGTAGCCACCTATGTAGCTAAATGCTTGACATGTGCGCAAGTCAAAGCCGAGCATCAAAAGCCGTCAGGTTTGCTACAACAGCCTGAACTTCCTACGTGGAAGTGGGAAATGGTAACTATGGATTTTATCACCAAGTTACCTAAGACCAGGAAAGGAAATGATACAATATGGGTTATAGTTGATAGACTGACTAAGTCAGCACATTTCTTACCCATCAAGGAGACTTATAGCTCCGACATGTTAGCCCAGTTATACGTGGATAAGAATGTAGCCTTACATGGCATACCTGTGTCTATTATCTCTAACAGGGATACTAGATACACGTCACATTTTTGGAAGAGTTTCCAACAATCTTTGGGCATGCGTTTGAATTTCAGTACAGCTTACCATCCTCAGACAGACGGTCAGAGTGAGCGTACTATTCAAACGTTGGAAGACATGCTACGTGCATGTGTGATCGATTTGGGTGGTAGTTGAGATAAGCACCTACCACTAATTGAGTTCTCCTACAACAATAGCTACCACACCAGCATAAAGGCTGCGCCTTTTGAGGCCTTATACGGTAGAAAGTGTAGAACGCCCGTTTGTTGGGCGGAAGTTGGAGACGTCCAATTATCAGGACCAGAGATAGTATTTGAAACGACGGACAAGATTGTCCAGATTCACGACCGTCTCAAAGCTGCCCGGGATAGGCAGAAGAGTTACGCAGATCCAAAGCGTAAAGCTTTTCACTTCGAAGTAGGTGACAAAGTATTACTTAAGGTATCACCCTAGAAGGGGGTGATGCGATTTGGTAAGAAAGGCAAGCTAAGCCCGAGATACATAGGACCTTTCGAGGTTATCGAACGTGTCGGGTCAGTTGCCTATAAGTTAAACTTACCTGAAGAGCTCAGTGGAATTCACAATGTGTTCCACATCTGCAATCTGAAGAAGTGCTTCGCTGATGAATCACTAGTTATACCCCATACAAATGTGCATATACATGAGAGCTTAAAATTTTGTGGAAAAACCATTGTCGATTGAAGATCGACAGGTTAAGAAGCTTCGAAGGAAGCATGTACCTATTGTAAAGGTCAAATGGGATGCCCGTAGAGGTCCCGAATACACGTGGGAAGTTGAATCCACGATGAAAGAAAAGTACCCTTATTTATTTCAGTAAATCTCAGGTCGAGATTTATTTTAAGGGGGTGAGGATGTAACACCTCGAAAATTCACCTCCTATAATGTGTAGACACGTGTCATATGTTTGAACGTGTGAAAGAATGATATAGAAGGACTAAAGTTGACAATCATGGAAAGTATGTGAATATACGGGTTCTAAATGTCAACAGTGAATAAAAATATTGTACAATAACCCTACATGATGTTTATAGCATCAAACGAATAAATCATGGATCATGCGAAGCTAAAAGTGAGAGATTACAAACTACAGGGGTTAAATGTGTCAACATGTTTAAGTTATACCTCTGAGTGACCTTTTGACAAACCCGAAGCTTTGTAACTGTTAATTATGCTCACTAGAATGCACGATATAAATTTCATAAAGTTTCGTAATCGTATGAGAAAGTTATGATCAAATTCGTGTACAAGGGGTTAAAGCGTTAACATTGAAAGTTAGGACTTTTCGGGTTAACCGGAAGTGTCCAGGGACTTGGCAAAGTGGGTATAAGTCCTAAAGCCCTTGTGGGTAAATAATAAGGGGTCAAATTGCAAGAAAAATGCTTAGTTGCCCTTTCGAAGAGCCAAGGGACAAAGATGTGGAAACTTGAAAATGTAAAATATGATAACAGGGTCAAGGCGGGCCGCGTAAAGGTTAACATAACCTTATGCGGGCCGCGTTAACCGCCCAGATGCAGAAAAAGAAGACAGCAGCCTGTAAACGCGCTCAATCACCCCTTATCAGATATTTTGCATTATGGGCGACCCCTAAGCAGTCTTAGAGCACCAGGGACACTTGTGGGCAGCTTATGGTCAGTTGTAGACTTGTGTGTCAACCTTTTGTGGTGGATTAAACACTATATAAAGGACCAAAGTTGCAACCAAGTTCCTCACACCTTCTCTTGCACTTCTGATCATTCTTGGAGCTTCAAAGCAGACTCAAGTGATCTCTGGTCGTTCATAGGACTCTTGTAAGTTTGCTTGACCTTTCTAAATTAAGTTTTAGCTTAGTTATGGCTTAAAAGTCAAACCGTCGTAATTAACGGTTGACTTTAAGTTTAATCACTATTGGTCCAGTAATTTGTCGAATCAAAAGTAGTTATAAGTTGGTAATTATGTGGGTAATAAACCCTTAAAAGGGTTCCCCCTGATTCCCACTCTAACTAGGTCAAATGTCGGGTCAAACTTGTATTTAAAAAGTCAACAGAATGTGTAAATTACAATTTATGCATAATTAGCAATGTAGAACACATACAACCTGTTTGATCATTAATATAACTTGGTAATTAGTGTAAGGACATGTCTAAACATGTTCAACCTGACAATTTCCTGTTAAGACCCGGTTCGGAACCGAAAGTCGCATAGTTTGACTTTCAGTTCTGACCCGTTATGGTATGTTTTAGAAATGCCTTAGAGCTTTATTTGGACCAGGTTACATGCTAGTATAACCCTCTGTGATTATACACCTCGGATCATTAGTTATCCAATTAATATGCATGATTCCGTTAATTGCTCATATGTAGACCATTATGCCCTTTTCACCTTAAAACGTGATTTTTGGAAATGTAAAAGAGTGGAAACCTTAATTACTGATATATAAACTTGCATACAAAATTTGACATCAGTTTGAGGTGTAGGTTAAGAGTTATGCTCGTAAGCGTAAATTTAAAGCTTTATGTTAATTAAACGGCGTATTTAGCGTATAGCCTACTTAAACATACTTTTTGATATCAATCTCTTTACCCACTGATGTAATATATTATTTTGGGATTTTTAAAGATTTTTAATTAATTTTAGGCTGAGCATAACTTATAGTCGTAGGCTTAATCCGGTAATTGTCGGTTTTGCCCTTACGGGCTATAAAATGAGTTTTATACATCTAAATGACTCCAAACCTTTTGCTACTGATCACATATGATAAATAAATCATTTTAATCTTTCTGGAATAGTAAAAATATCAGCTTTAAGTATCAAACCCGGAAATGGCTTCTAATCGCCTTTTTAAGCGTTTTTAACGCATAGTATGTACTAGAATTATTTTAAACATACAAGGGTTGATACCTACTGATATTTGAGGCAAATTATAATGTTTTAACAGTAAGCAAAGGTTGTTAAACTCAGACTTTAGTTTTGAGCTTGTCGGCTTATGTGAAATTACCAAAATACCCCTACGGGGCATAGTTTGGTTATAATTGATAAATTTCACATATATACTTTACCCTACTGTTATAACATGGTAAAATAAGTATTTTTGCTGATTTCATCAGACCTGTAACTCTGGTTAATACTTAAACTCTTTTACAACCTTTAAAATGACCAAACTACCCCTACGGGGCATAGTTTGTGTTTAAACTCATTTCGGGCATAATAAATGATATCTTACTGAGGTCACAACATATATGGAGCATATTAACTTAGGAAACCTGTAAATGGCTCTCATTATTACCCGCTACGCTTATTACGCGTTCAGTTCGGTTTATATAACTAGTTTACATAAATTAGCCGAAACGGGTCAAACCTTATCGGTTTTATCTCAAAATCCAGAATGTGCATGAAGGACCCATATTAAACAAGTCTCTGAACTTGTCGGGTCTAAATCACATTCTATCCGGTCTTCGCTTAATCGTGCGTACATCGTGCGTACGAACCGTATCTTTGAAACTAACCGGTCTAAGCTTAAGCTTAACTAAAGACCCGTTAGGATTCTAATAGGTTATTATAAACCTTCATTCCAGATTAGGAGAACCAGTAAAAGCTACTTGCAATTTGCTTATTGTGATTTATACATTGCTCATGTAAATACTTTTAACTTATTTTCCCTATACGGGCTTGGGTTACGGTATATAGAATACCGCTTGATCGGGCATCAAATCTTCCATCGTTGGGTGGTTAATTGAATAATTTGATCGGCTCGTTTAAACAGTCTTGTTACTTAAAGCCTTTGGGGGGTTAATGACCATGTCCCAGATATCCTTGGCATCATTTTACGAAATGGCCACGACTTAAGCGCGGGGTGTAGGCGTACACCCGTCAGTGCACAAAAGAATATTGTGGTGTGTCTATTGATCTTTAACCCGGACAAGATCCGGGATACTGAATGCACAAGGAACATGTAATTCGTTCACAATATTATAATATTAAATAATTCTCCCAAGTTAAATAAAATGTTTATGCCATGTGCATCCAAATCAATTTTCAATCATTTTCTAAAATGAGTCAGTTGATTGTATTTACCAGTGTAAACTGACATATTTTCCCAAAAAGATTAAATGCAGGTACTAAGCGTAATTGGCTGGGATTTCTCCTTAGCATCAATAGAAGTCTCGCAAGCTTAAGATGCCTGAAGTCTGTTGAACTATTAATTCTATTTTATTTTCGATCCATCTGTGGATAAACTTCCGAATATTGTGACATTTGATATTACAATATTAAATTCGGTTGTATTATATCTTTTAAATTGCTTCCGCTATGCATATTGATTATTGTGTTGTTTGACTATTATGTTGCCAACCATGTCACGATACTCCCCACCGGGCCCACCGGTGACACGTGGAAGTCGGGGTGTGACAGGTATCGATAGGTCGAGCCGGTTCGTTCTCGCACTTCGCATTTCGTCCCTATATTTTGGTTGATCATCTCTAGCGGGAGGTTATTCGGGTAGATTAGGATATTTAGCCATTACCATAGTCAAGATAGCGTTGCATGATTCTAGGGATTCGACACCTAGGTAGTCCTTTCTCATCATATTTGACCTACATCTAGCTCCCGAGTTCGTTTGTGTTGCGTTGCTTGTCTTGTTTGCCACATTTTCTTAATTAATTAGGTTATTAGTTAAACATCAAAATCAAATTTAAAATTGACTTTGTATTCAATAACGGTTCATTATCTAAATTTTGCATATAGTGTCCACGGATTGATATCCGGTCTTGCCATCTACACTACACTGTGACCGGTGCACTTACCAATTGTGTGTGGTTTAGTTTGCGATTCCACTGGTACATACCGATATTCCGTATGAAATTTCTCATCCCTATCCTGTATATCTCATATTATATACAAAATAAACACATGAAAATTCAATTGCACATATCAACAGTCTCATGACACAATCTATACTCAAAATTAACAGTACTAAACCTTAAACATCAACAACTTTCAGAGCCAAAACTAGAAATATGGAACTAATTAAAAATCAGTGCATCTGTGTGTGTGATATATATATATATATATATATATATATATATATATATATACATACCCACTCAACATAACAGTATAACGAGATCTGAAGTGTATGATGAACTTACTCTTGCCAAGCAGAGATAACGAAGATGGAGACGAAGAGAACTCAACCAAGGAACGAAGATCATAGGGGAACGAACCTTGTTTAAATTCTGGTGAAAATGTGAGATTTTTCTGGTTTTACCATTACAACTTTAGTCCTTTATTTATTTTAGTTTGTTAAATTTAGAACTTTAGGTAAATAAATAGACAATTTGATCCGTGTATGTTTTCACTTTTTTATATCACAATTCACAAATGGACTTCATGTGAAACTAAACTAGTAAAGTCATTTTTAGTCAATATGTAAGAGTACTAGTGGTATCATTCTAAATGGGTAAAAAGCCCAATAGGGTAAGCATAACTCATATAAGTACAAGCTTGGCAGGCCTAAGTTGGATGTGGCCCATTAGGGTTAGGTTCATTGTACTCTTATAAAGACATACAAGAGGCCTCTTCAATATTCATGAGGTTATCTTCTTACCAAAACTCTATATATACATTACTACTCTTATACACACAAATACATATCAATGGTGGAAGTTGAAACTAACTTGAGTTTCGGAGGGTCGTTCAAAGACTCTGGTCTCTGACCCCTTCTAATGCGTTTCAAGGTTTGGTAGATCTTAAAGAGATAAAGAAGACGAGGTGTAGTTGTTTTCATCTTCACCATCGCTAGAGCAGTTACACCGATCGCCTTGAGGTCGGGTTTGCTGCTTTATTAGTGCCATATGTGGGACTGGTAACGGACCACACTTCAGTCTCCTCTACTCAAATTTCCAAATTTGTGTTTTTCAAGCTTCACACACGATCTCTAGATGTAACACCCCGAAAACGGGTTTGGTAATCAAACCCCGTTAATACTAAAAGACGGGTAAAGTACCGTTAGTGGTAAAAGTAACCCGAAAAATATTAGGATTTAAATAAATAATCCTAATATTAATTAAAAAAACGGATAAGAACTTTCAAGAGATGAAATGGATAAAAGGCCCGAGTTAACGGAACTTAAAATAAAAAGGTTAGAACTCCCGGGAATCACTAAGTTAACTAGGGGTAATTAACCTAGTTAATTATTTGTTTAAAAACAATAAAGAAGCATGGACTAGTAAGTCTTTTATAAACCATGGATAATTGAGGGACCTAAGTTGTAAAGGGGGAAACTTGAAAGATTAAAACAAAAAATAAACTCCACCAAACACACACTTAGGTGTGTTTGGTCAATCAAAAAAACGCAGGGAGCAAGCAGGAGCTCCTCACAAACCATAGCTCTCACAAATATCTCAAATTGAAGGTCCAAATCAAGTCTAAATCAAAATCCAAGTACGAATTAGTGATCTCCACTGAAAAAGGAATCACGAGGTATGTAAATTTCATGAGAAAATCTCTACTTGAATTTCTGAGCAAACCTAGAGAATTCGAAATTGATGGTTGCATGTTTGTTATTTTGATGAAATAGGAATGATATAATGTCTAGGAGTAAAACCCTAGTCAATCACATGTTGAAATCATGCTTATTTCTTGTGAATTCACAATCACCATTGAAGGTGATAAGTGGGTGTTGTAGGAACATGTTAAACACTAGAATTTTAATTGTTGTTCTAGTGTAATTTGAGTTCTAGGAAGTAAATTCAGATTTTGTTAATGTGAAAATTTATGTAAACATGCTTAGTTGATGTTAACCATGGCTAAATGACAAGTATTAAGCTTGATAATAAATTGTGAGAAATTATGCCCGCAAGGTGTTTGTTAAAATGCCTAAGTGAATGTTTATATGTTGAAATTACGAATGAAATGCGTAATTGCCTTGTTTGACTAATTACGTGAAATAAGGGTTAAAACGGGTTCTAATCATAATGTTGATTTAACTTAATTATGCCTATTGTATGATTTAAGATAGTTGACCTATAAAAGTCAAACTAACCAATGATAAAGTCGAATAGTGGTTTCGACATAGAAAATACGTAAGGTGGAATAGTCGTGAATTGAAATGACTAATCTAACCACCTTGTGAATGATGATAGTTTGTCGCCTAACGAGCTAGGTGGAGGCTTGGGAAAGAAGCGGTCAAACGAATAAAGCACGAGAAGAAAGCGTATTCGGATGCGAGGTAAGTTAAACTTACACCCCCTTTTTAATTACTATACACTTACTAGCGAAAATTGATCGTGAATAATGTTAAGTAATTGAAATACGATGATCCGGCATGATACAATGCAAGTCGGGATGAATAAAAAGGTAGAAAATCACGAATTATGGTAAAAGGTGTAAAAAGGTAAATTAGTCATGTAATGACGAACAAATAAAAATGGTTTTGAGTAAAACGAGTTTAAGGGAAAACCGGGATAGGTTTAAAGGGATGAAATGGTAACTAAATACCATCTCATACGGATAAATGGTCAATTAGGCTAAATGGGTCAAATGGTGTTGTTAACACCGTTTGACAACTTCATTTGACAATTGCTTGTTGAGTGTTGTAATCACAGGAAACAACATAAACGTGCGTTGCTTTAACTAGAAGGATTTAAAGCAAAAAGTTATGAAAACAGGTCAATACCTTGACCCGAGCTAGGTACGCATAGTTAAGTTGCTAGATAAACATGCAAATATGGGTCAAATAATTAGCGAGAGTCCTTAGTCGTAAATGAGAGACTAAAAATGACCAAAACGCCCATGATTTGTAAATCGGGCAAATGACCCTTAGAGGTCGTTTAGATACTAGTATTATGATTATGCAACTCTTAGATATATGTAAGAGTTGTAAGTATAAACCTTGAGAGTCAAATGCCTAAGAACGGGTCAATTACGTAGAATGACTATCCAAAGGGTAAAATTTAGAATAACGGTCCGTTATGTTAAATCCACTACAAAATAGTTGTTGTGGAATATAAGAGGCTATTTAAAAAATGGAAATACGAAGTGTACAAAGAGAAATGCGAGTTTGATGCTTAAATGCATGAAAACTTCTAAACGGGTCAAAATAAAGTAGGTGGTAAAATGTTGGCTTAAGTGTAATAAAGAAAAACGTAAACCGGGTAACGGGAGCGTAAACTATATGAATAATGGATCCGGGTAATGGATGATAGCTTAGACATGTTAAGAAACGAACCCCAAGCAATTAAAATGAGTTTGGATACGTTTGGATGCAAATTTGATGAAAAATAAACGTGCAGAGTTGACACGGGCGGGTGAACTTTTGACACGGCCGGGTGAAGGGGCTGTGAAAAATATATGTTAAGCTGACACGGCCGGGTGATCTTTTGACACGGCTGGGTGAAGGGGCTGAAAACAAAATATATAATCTCTTGTATTTAATTATTTTGTTCAAATGCCTTGATTTCTAATCCCATATAACTTGTTTAAACTTGTTATTTAACTATCAAAACTAACTTTTAAGTTGGTTTTGATCATAGGTGATTGCCAAGAGTGCCCGGATGAAGGTCAAGCTCGAAGAAGAACCCAACACGATAAAGTTAAAAGCTTCCGCGCGGCGTTTCGTCGTATCTTTTAAACGACGAATTCAATTACATTAAGTTCTTTTTTTTATTTGTAAAAGTTTTAGTAAACTCGTATTGACATACTTACGTGTATTCGTATAAACATGCATTTTTACGAAACTTATATATAATATTGTATTTAACAAGCAAGGGTGTTACAAGTTGGTAATCAGAGCTCAAGGTTAAAAGAATAAAGTGTTCGGTTCGAGGCTTGATCGCAAATCCGGTAAGTACATGTATATAGTAATGATTTAGTATGATTAAAGTGTTGAGAACAACACATAGGGTTATCGTGTAATACACGTTACATCAATCAAATTGATAAAGGATAGATATAGTCAATGAAATTACGTGTGTTGACACGTATAGTGGAAAATCCTTGTATTATAATACGGGCGATTATTGATGACAACATTAATAACTTTTGTGAATGTTTTAATTGAAGGACACTCGCATCTGAAGATGACGAGAGTTGGACGAATTACGGATATGACAGTGAAACGGTCCGATGTATGAAAAGCAAAGCATACTCATCAAGGATCTAAATCGTGTAGTGATCGCGAACAAGGTTAACGGCAAAAGAAGCCCATTAGGGCAAGCATTACCAGGTGCACATTTTAAATTTAATTGCACAAATAGAAATATGCGACAAACATGTAGAGAATGATTGTTGCTCATGTAAATTGAAAACTTGGAAAAACCTGAATAGAAAACCTATTCGGGATATTGTTTCCAAGAGAAACAAATAGAGGCATTACTTACATAGGGTGTGATGTGAAAACTATAAAAAGGTCATGCGTGTCATGTGTTAATCGCTTACTCTGGCCAAGTAAGTAGTGGCATATGATACCATGAACTTCTTATAGCGAACACATTTACATCCGATGTAGTAAGGACGGGGTGAATGGGACAAAATAAAAAAAAATATACCCAAATGAAACAAATGAACAAGATAATTGATAATAATGTAAACGCACAGCCGGGTGACGGAAGCGTATTACATTAGGATAATGAGCCCGAGAGAAGGGACAAGGATTAATGTAAATGATGATATAAATGAATGATCAAAAGAAAATTCACGAAAATAAGTCATCTTGGACGAAAGGGTCATGGTGAACCAAATGGGCAAGTAAAACCAAAGTATAGATGATCCGCCGGGTCATAAAAACAAAGGTGTTGCCCACACGAAAAAAAAAAGATAATCAAGGTTGTTAACTTTAGTCGTAGTAAAGCAAGGATAACGATGATAATCGTCACTCATAATTAATAAGGCCGCCAATGGTGGTCACGTAAAGAATAAAAGACATGGTCGAATAAAAGCGACGGATTTCGCTAAGATGACCAAGTAAATCGAAATGAAGTCTCAATGCATACCGGAAGGGGTGCAATGATAACGATTTCGGTAAAACACCCGGTTGATGGGTAAGGAATTAAGCGCACGCGTAGACTAAGAAACATGAACGCGTATGGAAAGTAAAAAAGACTCGGGTTTTAGGTCATGACTAAAGGACGATAAGGTACTGCAAATAGAAATTTTGATAAATTACGTTCAACTATTTCAAAGCTGAACGGGTCGAACAAAGACTGAAGTTTGACATTTATAAGTGATGAATTTTTCACACGAACAAGTCAAACAAATTTAATAAAGGATGACACTTGCTAAAGTAAGTAAGCGCGAATTGAATAAATAAAAGTGTGAAATATTAATAAACCTATGTAAAGGAGTTATAGGCGTTAAAAACATTAAAATAAAAGAACCCGGGTAATGGGACGTAAAGAAGTATAGGTAAGAACCGGGTAACGGTAAGTGTAGGACAAATCGACGTGTAATTGACGTTAGAAGTCACGAAGTCGGAAAGATAATTTGAAAGAAAACAATGTAGCCCTAGACTACGGTCAAGGTCAAACGAAATCCAAAAAGTAAAAGTGAATAATTCTAACCATAAAAAGGGGTGCCTTAACGCCATATGCGTATATAAACGTATACACATTTGAATAAAGACTCGAATAAAAGATGATCTACGGGATCATCATAACCTACGGGATATTAATTAGTGTAAAGGTCTACGAGGCCAAAATGACCCACGGGTCATGAATTGAAGCAAAAGGATCATAAGGGCCTCGCCTTAAAGCGGTGAAAGCTTAAGGAAATAGCCTACGAGGTTAAGTGAAGGAACCTACGGGTCAATAGTGTAAGGTGAGGGAACTTGTTACGATTCCCCGCATAAAACTAAGACTGTAAAAGAATAAATTATGGACTGTCAATATCCATAATTCTGACAAAAGTCAAAGAGAAGATCCTAAAACTAATACTTTGGTTTTAGTAAGAAATAACGTTTTTACAAATATAAATTCTGATAGGAATTTAAATAGTAAGAATGAAGGATACAAGTCTTGACGCTAATAGGCGCAAGACGATATATTCGAAAAAGTGATGTTTTCGAAAATGAAAAGTTGATATGAATTAAACATGATGTGACACGATCACGGTCAAGAAATGCAATGTGAGGTAGAATCACATTATAACCAAGCGAGCGGTAAAAGTAACTGGACTAATAAGTCTAGTTAGTGAGACCGGTTAAGGTCAGCAATTCAAATCAACAAATTTGGTTTGCTTGTAAGCGGTAGATTCGGTATAACTGAACCGAATAAATGAATTTGAAAACAAAAGAATTTGTTGCTAAAAGTGAAAGATTTCACTAAAGACCTTTAAACGGGTCAAAGTAACGGATTCATAAAGAATTCGATAGTATATGAAAGAGATGGATATCGCTAAGTTAACTAAACTAGTGGAAATAACAAGATTACGTTATTTCAAGTTGCACTATGTCGTATGAGATACGTAGACAATTAGTGACCCAAAAAAAGATGTTACCATACTTATCTGGTAATACTAACAATTGGATAAAAGTATAAGTAATGTTGAAAAGATTTCTCGGATCAAATACATTGATTTTAAACTCAATGAATTACGTAAGAAAAGGTTTCGAGGACGAAACCTCTCTAAGGGGGGTAGACTTGTAACACCCTGAAAACGGGTTTGGTAATCAAACCCCGTTAATACTAAAAGACGGGTAAAGTACCGTTAGCGGTAAAAGTAACCCGGAAAATATTAGGATTAAGAAAAGGTTTCGAGGACGAAACCTCTCTAAGGGGGGTAGACTTGTAACACCCCGAAAACGGGTTTGGTAATCAAACCCCGTTAATACTAAAAGACGGGTAAAGTACCGTTAGTGGTAAAAGTAACCCGGAAAATATTAGGATTTAAATAAATAATCCTAATATTAATTTAAAAAAAACGGATAAGAACTTTCAAGAGATTAAATGGATAAAAGGCCCGAGTTAACGGAACTTAAAATAAACGGGTTAGAACTCCCGGGACTCACTAAGTTAACTAGGGGTAATTAACCTAGTTAATTATTTGTTTAAAAACAATAAAGAAGCATGGACTAGTAAGTCTTTTATAAACCATGGATAATTGAGGGACCTAAGTTGTAAAGGGGGAAACTTGAAAGATTAAAACAAAAAATAAACTCCACCAAACACACACTTAGGTGTGTTTGGTCGATAATAAAAAACCCAGGGAGCAAGCAGGAGCTCCTCACAAACCCTAGCTCTCACAAATATCTCAAATTGAAGGTCCAAATCAAGTCTAAATCAAAATCCGAGTACGAATTAGTGATCTCCACTGAAAAAGGAATCACGAGGTATGTAAATTTCATGAGAAAATCTCTACTTGAATTTCTGAGCAAACCTAGAGAATTCGAAATTAATGGTTGCATGTTTGGTATTTTGATGAAATAGGAATGATATAATGTCTAGGAGTAAACGAGGTATGTAAATTTCATGAGAAAATCTCTACTTGAATTTCTGAGCAAACCTAGAGAATTCGAAATTGATGGTTGCATGTTTGTTATTTTGATGAAATAGGAATGATATAATGTCTAGGAGTAAAACCCTAGTCAATCACATGTTGAAATCATGCTTATTTCTTGTGAATTCACAATCACCATTGAAGGTGATAAGTGGGTGTTGTAGGAACATGTTAAACACTAGAATTTTAATTGTTGTTCTAGTGTAATTTGAGTTCTAGGAAGTAAATTCAGATTTTTTTAATGTGAAAATTGATGTAAACATGCTTAGTTGATGTTAACCATGGCTAAATGACAAGTATTGAGCTTGATAATAAATTGTGAGAAATTATGCCCGCAAGGTGTTTGTTAAAATGCCTAAGTAAATGTTTATATGTTGAAATTACGAATGAAACGCGTAATTGCCTTGTTTGACTAATTACGTGAAATAAGGGTTAAAACGGGTTCTAATCATAATGTTGATTTAACTTAGTTATGCATATTGTATGATTTAAGATAGTTGACCTATAAAAGTCAAACTAACCAATGATAAAGTCGAATAGTGGTTTCGACAGAGAAAATTGATTCGTGTGAAGTGTTATATATATTAGGTGTATATTTTAAGCCCTTTAACACTTTTTTAGCCAAGTTTTAAATTTATAAAACACGATATTTACTAACACTAAACACACATATGGGCAAGTGCACCCATCGTGAGCGTAGTATAGTGTTGGCAAGATACCGAGGTCGTCCAAGGACACAAGAACTTTTAGTACCGGTTTATCCTCAACGTCTAATCAAATCAAAAGTTTTAGAAAAATGTTTTAAACTAAGAAAATAAAAACTAACTAAAATGCTGAAAATAAAAAGAAAAGAAAAACAGATAGACAAGATGAATCACTTGGTTCCGACTCGTGTATAGTGTAACCTTTGATTATTTCCGCACTTTTGCACTCATTTAAGAGATTATCTTAGTTATTGTAGTAGGGCCCTCTTTTGAAGTTGACGTTACCCTCAACCCAGTAGTTTGAGTCAGCAAGGATACAATCCTAAAGGGTCGGATTATTGAAAGATAATTAATTAAGTTATTAATGCAAATTATGGTAGGCCCCTCTTTTGGAGGTGACGTTACCCTCGACTAAGTAGTCTGAGTCAGCAGGGATACAATCCTAAATAGCCGGGTTATAGTATTAATAGTAGTTTAACTTATGAGGGGATCAAAGAGTTTGGTCCCCGCCATCCAATACCGTTAAGTATTGAAGGAGGTCCTACTAAATTTGACCCAGGTCCATTGCAGGACCTCTAAACGCTGAACAATGGCAAGACTCTTACCAAACCGTTCCCTTAACCCCCGACCAGGTAGCCAACATACCTCCATATAGACCGTGGAGATATGAATGGTGAAAAACTTTTATTTTATATAGACAGTAAAATAATGTCAAGACACCACGGATAAACGATAAGGAAGAATCACCTTCAACATAAGAAACTAGTTATTAAAGTCATTAATACAAAACCAAGTAAAAAGTGCGAAAATATTAAAAATAAAAAGTATTACACTAGACACTTGTCTTCACCAAGTGATGTAAGAGACTTAGGCAAACATGGCCTTGATTGTCAAGAACTCTTACGATCAATCTTGGATCCCGAGACGACTCACACACTCTATGATGGACAATGGATGATGGTGGTGGATGATGGTGTTATGGTGGTGGTGGGTGGTGGGTGAAGTGTGAGAGAGGTGGTGTGCCAAGGGATGGTTTGAGCTTGAGCCAAGCACTTCTATTTATAGGTTGAACAGAAGCTCGGGCACGGCCCCGTGTCCACATCCTTCTCTTTCTTCATTTAATGCAGCTTGTCTTATTAGTTGACCACGCCCCCGTGTCCACTGAGCACGACCCCGTGTGCAGAAGAATCTTTGTACTATGAAGATTTACCTGGATTGTGCGAATCTTATAGTTGACCATGGCCCGTGTCCGCTGAACACGGCCCCGTGGTGGGCAATAGAAGCTTCTACCACTTTGTCTTTTCTGCTGACACTTGGGCACGCCCCCGTGCTGGCTGAGCACGGGGCGTGTTCAGTCTTCTGTCTTCTTGTTTTGCTTGGGAAGATACTGTCGTGGGGTCGGGCATGTCACGTTTGTTCCTTTTCTTGTATTTATGTTAGATTTTGCTGTCTTTTTTGCTTCTTTTGTTAATTTGAGCTCATTTAATCCTGAAAATACAAAAGGAAGACAAAATCACACTTTTTCCAACATTAGTACTAAAAAAGGGTTAGTTTTATGCCACAATTGATGTAATTTATATGTTTCATTTTGCACACATCAAATACCCCCACACTTGAATCTTTGCTTGTCCTCAAGCAAAACTCTTTATAATGTGGCTTTACACACCCAAATGGAATGGGTAGAAGAGAACGTTTTTGGGCTTGTCATAGAGTGTCGGGATTTCCAAGATTCTTTTATTAAGTTTTATTTTTATTTATCTACAATCCTATTCTTCATGATTTATTTAAAACTTTTCATAAGATAAATTACTTATTAGGGCATAACATGCCTCTTTAAAATTTTCTTTATATACAAGTTCACATACCTCACGGGGATCACTCAACACTCGGCCGAAAATGTATTTTAGTGAATCACTCGAGAGCGGCATGGAACTTACTCCTACCATAGGCTTGCCAAGCAATCAATCCTCTTCCTTTTTAACTTATGTACCTTTGTAAATATTAAGAGGACTTTTTGGGTGAAGGGTTCGGCTTGGGTTAAAGGTAGGTGGTTGGGTTAGTGGTTAGTAGAAAAAGGGCAAAAAACGTAACGAGCGTCGGTTTTCGTAAGACTTTTTTTATTTTTGTAATTTTTATGAAGCTATTATTCAAACAAAGTTATTTTTGATGAACTTGTTTGTTTATTTCTTTTGCTTCATAATCAACACATTTTTTTTTGAAAAGTCATACGAAAAACCGAGCTAGTTTCTAAAACAAAGGGTTAAAAATGAAAAAGGTTTTGGTGGGTAAAAGGGTGTTTGGTTTGGGTTATGAAATGAAAAGGTTTAGGCTCAAAGGGGCTAACTAGGGGGATTTTGGGTAGGTGGTAAAAAAAATAATGGTGTAGAAATAAAAAGGGTTAGTCATAATGCCTCCATCATTTACTTACTCGGGTTTAAGTTGGTAAGGACCGGGAATGTATCGTCGTGGCAAGTTCTAGAGTCGTAAGAACCAAGCGGCTATTCACACAAGAAACGAAAAATGAGCATTTAGTTTAATGATATGTAATTGTATGCTCAATAAAGGCTCAAAACTCACTTTTGTGGGAATGAGTTTTTATGTGATCAAGTATATATAATCAAATTTTAACTAAGTTTGCCATGCCTTTTCATAATTTTCTTATGTTGGTTCTTTTTATCACGACGCTATCAGTTGTAAATTTGTAAAAATATAACCTTTTTAGAACTTGATATTCCCAAGTTTAACCTAGACAAGTAAAAAAATTGAAATTTTTTTGAAAAAATTTGGGGTGATTAGCGGTTCCAATAGAGTTTTGTGTAAGGCTTGTATTTAGGACTTGCAAGATTCAAGGTTTTAGAATCCCCCCCCCCCCCCCACTTAAATTACACATTGTCCTCAATGTGTCCCAAAAATAAGTTTTTAGGTTGATTGAATGTGTAAAAAGATGTAAAAAGCAAAAATTTTGTGTTACTGGGCGCTGAACACGGCCCCGTGTTGTCCGGCCACGACCCCATGTTCAAGTGCCAGTAACAAAATTGTCTCATGAGAAACAGAAGCCTGGACACGGGGGCGTGTTGGGTGAACACGGCCCGTGTCCAGTTTACCTGAACTGGGTATTTCTGCAGACTGTGCAGCACGGGGCCGTGTTGGGCGGACACGGCCCGTGCCGAACTTACTGTAAACGAAGAATTTCTGTCGGATGGTCCTGTTTTCCTGCATGGGGTGCTGGTTCAAGTTTCCCTTGTATCCTTTGTCATCTCAAGTGTGTTTTATTCCTGAAAATTAAAACTAACTAGAAAACATAAAAATTAATCTAAACTAAACTAAGGATAGTTCCGCGGAATGCCTCCGTGGTGCGCCACGTTTATAAGGGTCCTTGGCTAGACCCAAAGCCTGGTCATATGTCACTAAAGTGGGATGTTTCGCATCCCATGTTGCACCGTCGGAGAGCGTCATCCAAGCTTGAGTCTATGACCTTCATGTAGTCTATCGGGTTTTCGTCTTCTACTCTCTTTCCAACTCCAAACTTTATTTCCTCGTCCCCAAACTTCAATGTTAGTGTTCCGTCATTCATGTCAACCACTGCTTGGGCGGTGGCTAGAAATGGCCTCCCGAGGATGAGAGGAACATCGGCGTCTTCTTCCATGTCTAGGATGACAAAGTCGGTTGGGAAAACGAAATTGTCAACTTTAACCAATAGGTTTTCAGCGACACCTTGTGGAATTTTGATGGATTTGTCGGCAAGTTGTATGCTCATCTTTGTAGGACTCGTTGTTCCTAGGCCGAGTCGTTTGAACATTGAAGTGGGCATGAGGTTAATGCTAGCCCCAAGATCGGCTAATGCATTACGAACGGGGGATTCCCCAATCGAGCAAGGAATTGTGAAGCTTCCGGGATCGATTTTCTTTTGTGGAAGTTTGTTGAGTACTAAAGCGGAGCATTCTTCGCCTAAGTTAACTAATTGCAATGATTCAATTTTCCTTTTATGAGTGAGGAAGTCCCTCATAAATTTTGCATATTTAGGCATTTGGGTAAGTACCTCGATAAAAGGAATATTAACATGCAATTGTTTTAGTAAATTTTCGAACTTTGCGAATTGATCATCGGTCTTTTGATGATTTAACCTACCGGGGTACGGAATTGGAGGAGTCTTGGTGGGCTCTTGATTTGGTAAAGAATCCTTTTCTGGTTGGGGTGCGGGTGGAGTCGTGGTTTGGCTGGACTGGCTTCTTTCATCTGACGGTAATGGAGCCTCCTCGGGACCCACGGTTCGATTTCTCAATGTGATGAGATGTACTTGTGCCTTTGGGTTGGTTTCGGTATTGCTAGGTAACGCGCCTTGTGGTCTCTCGGAGAAATTTTGAGCTATTTGATTTAATTGTTTTTCAATGTTTTGAATGCTAGCTTGTTGATTTCTAAAATTCGATTCCAATTGTTGAAATCGATCCGAGTTTTTCTTTTCGGTGTCGGAGATGAGGCGAGATACAGTATCTTCAAGCCTTTCTCTTCCACCTTGTTGTTGAGAGAAATTTTGTGGTTGTTGAAAGTTAGTTCGTTGGTTTTGTTGGTTACTACTATTGCCGGGATCTCTCCAACCAAGGTTAGGGTGGTTACGCCATCCTTGGTTGTAGGTACCCGTTGGTGGACCCGACGGCCTAGGTCTATTATCAATGTAGTTTGCCGTTTCTGTTTGGTCATCTACTTCTTTCATACAACTCCAATTTTCATGTGGCCCACCACACCCTTCACAAGCCATAACCGAGGCCGTTTTTGTCATTTCTAGCTTTTTGATTTTCGAAGAGAGGGCCTCGATTTGGGCTTGTAAAGAAGTGCTTTCATCAACCTTATAGGCACCCGGGGCAATAGATTTATTACCTCGGGGAGTGTGCCATTGAAAATTGGTTTGAGCAATTTCCTCAATTTGATTATATATTTCATTTGGGTGACGATTACCTAAAAGTCCCCCGGAGCTAGAATCAAGTGTTTGTCTTGTGTGTGGCAACAACCCATTGTAGAAAGTGGATACTTGTTGCCATACCGCAAGACCGTGATGAGGACACTTTCTTAGTAGCTCCTTGAACCTTTCCCAAGTTTCATATAAGGATTCCCCATCCTCTTGTGAATATGTATTAATTTCAGTCATTAATTTAGCCGTTTTAGCAGGAGGGAAATACTTATATAGAAACTTTTGGGCTAGTTCATCCCAGGTGTTTACCGAGCCGACTGGGAGGGTGTTAAGCCAAGCCATAGCTCGGTCTTTTAGTGAAAATGGAAACATTCGAAGGCGGATGGCGTCATTCAATGCTCCATTGATCCGAAAGGTATCACATATTTCTAAGAAATTAGTAATATGTAGATGGGGATCCTCGTCCGCAAGCCCATGGAAGGTTGCGGAGTTTTGAAGCATTTGTATCAAATGTGGTCGAAGTTCGAAGTTATTGGCTTCAACATTCGGTGCATTGATAGCGGCGTCGAGATTACCTACGGTGGGCCGTAGGTAATCCATGAGGGTACGTTGGTCCGCCATTGGAAGTGGGTCCCCCGAAACTTTCTCTTGATTTTTAGCCTTAAGTCTTTTTCTGAGAAAGCGTTCGGGTTCTTCTAGAGGTTCTTTTATGTCTCTACTAGAACTGGATCTCATGCACTACGTAGGAAGTTCAAGGATGGTCAAATAAGAATAAAGGTTTGGTTGAATAAAAGCGAAGGCTTCCGCTAAGACAACCAAACAAATCACAACGAAAACTTGATGTAAACCGGAATGTTTGCACTAATAATGACTTCGGTAAAGTACCCGGGTGATGGGTAAGGATTTAAACACATGTGTAAACCGAGAAACGGGAACACGAATTTAAAGTCAAAAGACTCGGATTATGAGTTATGACTAAAAGACCATAAAATTTCGTAAACAGAAATTTTGATAATAATATTCAACTATTTTGAGGTTGAACTGGTTGATTAAAGTATAGTGCTTAATGGCATAAGAAAACGCAAGCATGTAAAATGATTTAGACAAGTATTGGGAGGGAGTGTACTTACACTCGAACCCAGAAAACGCAAACATGTAAGATGATTTATACAAGCATTGGGAGGGAGTGTACTTACACCCGAACCCGGAAAATGCGAATATGTCCCTTAACGGGTCGTTTTGTAAAACGTCAAACGTAAGGACAAAGTCAGAAAATTTCGCCCGGAAATAAACAAATGAAGCCTTAGACTACGGTCAAGGTCAACTAAAGCTCATAAGTGAAAATATACGATTTTAAACATAGCAAGACATGCTTTGAAGCTATATATGAATATATATATACATTTGAATGAAGATACAAATAACAGATGATTTACGGGATCATCATAACCTACGGGATTAAACACAGTGTTAAGGTCTACGGGACCAGAATGACCCTTGGGTCACGAAAAGAAAAGGAAATAAACCTTAGTGTTTTCAGTAAAAAGGGGGTGAAGACCTAAGGAAATAGCCTACGAGGCTACGTGAAAGAACCTACGGGTTACTTAACCAAGCGAGAGAACCAGTTGAAAATCCCCGCATAAAACTAAGACTGTAAAAGAATAAATTACAGACTGTCAATGTCCTATTACGGATAATTGACGAAAGATAAAGAGAAGATCCTAAACTAAAACCTTGGTTTTAGTAAGAAATAACGTTTTTACGAATGAGAATCCTGATAGGAATTTAAATAATAAGTATGAAAGACACAAGTCTTGACGCTGATAGGCGCAAGACAATATATTCGAAAAGCGATATTTTTCGAAAATTAAAAGGTTGATATAAATTAAACATGATGTAACATGATCACGGTCAAGAGGTACAATGTGAAGTAGAATCACATTATAACCAAGCGAGCGGTAAAAAAAAAAAAAAAAGAAACCGGACTAATAAGTCTAGTTAGTGAAACCGGTTAAGGTCAGTAATTCGAGTTAAGAAATTTGGTTGCTTGTAAGCGGTAAATTTGGTATAACTGAACCGAATAAATAAATTTGAAAATAAAAAGATTAGTTGCTAAAAGTGAAAGATTTCACTAAAGACCTTTAAACGGGTCAAAGTAACGGGTTCATAAAGAAATCCGATAGTCTATGAAAGTATTGAATAACGCTAAGTTGATTAAACTAGTGGAAATAACGAGATTACGTTATTTCAAGTCGCATTATGTCATATAAGATACGCAGATGGTTAGTAACCAAAAGGATATTACCATACTTTTCTGGTAATACTAACAATCGGTTAAGATATGGGAAATACTTAATTGATTATCGAGAGCAAATGCATGGAGTGGAACTCGATAAATTAAGTAAGAAAAAGGTTTCGGGGACGAAACCTCTTTAAGGGGGGTAGACTTGTAACACCCCGAAAATGGGTTTGGTAATTAACCCACGTTAAAACTAAAAGACGGGTAAAATACCGTTAGTAGTAAAAGTAACCCGGTGAATATTAGGATTTTAAATAAATAAACCTAATATTAAATAAAAGTAGAATAAAGGCTTTTGAGGAAATAAAGTTTATAGAAGGCCCGACTTAACGGGACTTAAAATAAACTTAGTCATAAATATTCCTGAACCCGCTAAGTTAACTAGGAATATTAAACCTAGTTAATAAGTGGGAATATTGTTAAAAATAAGTAGGTTGTGGCCTACTTAATAACGAACCAAACACGAGGGGTTAAAGTGGGATAACTAGAAAAGTTATTTAATTAAACAAAACACAAACACACACACAAGTGTGTGTTCTGGATCGACATCAGGGAGCTCCCCATGGAGCCAAACCCTAACAAGCACAAATCAATGAAATTGGAAGGGCAAATCGAACCCAAATCGAAATTCAAGCACATATCCGTGATCACCAAGTCAAGGGGATCCTAAGGTATGTCAAATTTCTAACATTCATGAAGTTGTAAAAAGTTGATAATCATCCTAATCGCGAATTAGGCATGGATTAGAGAAGATATGACTAGATTAATGATGAATACTTGCTTAGGAACGAAACCCTAAGTGAAAATCATACTTAACATGCTATTAATTGAAGGAGTTGATGAATTAACACACTTAGACAAGTGGGTTTTAATGTTATGATGATTTTGAATGATATAACTATGCTTAGAATCAACATGCATGAAAACAAATAGAAGGTGTTCGATTTAACCATGAATTTGGGTACTTGTTCATATATGGTTGAAGTGGGTTTTGTTAGATATGGTGAAATTATGAAGAACTTGAAGTAATATCACTTGTATGTGATTAACAAGTAAACTAGGAAGTGGGTTTTGATATAATAGTAAAGATGATGATAAGTTATGTTTTAAATCATCATATTTGATAATAGAAACAAGGCACTCAAACAAATTAAATGATTTGGGAACTTGTTCATACATGATTGAAATGAGTTTTGAATGTTATGATGAAATTTGGTAGCCATGTTCATGTAACTAAGTGTATAAGATCATGTTAGCTACTAATTGATAGATAGAACTTGAATGTGCATTTATATGCTAAGGGGCGTTTGACTTTTAGTAGTCAAACCAACCCTTAGTAAGATCGAATGATAAATTGATAGAAAAATGCGTAAGATGGAATAGTTATGATTAACAATGACTAAATTACCCATCTTATGAAATATGATGATAGTTTGACGCGTAACAAGCTAGGTGAAGCTTGAGTGGAAAGCGGGTCGAACGAATCAAGAATGAAAAGGAAAGCGCAACTCGGATGAAAGGTAAGTGAAACTTACACACTTTGTAGAATACTTGTTTACTTTACAAGTAATAAATGCGATAACGATAATAATGAAAATATGGCTTCCGACGCGATTGGTACGAGTCGGAACATATAAAGATGATAAAAACCACGGTTTATGGTAAAAATGATAAATCGGTAAATCGGTCATGTAATGACTAAGAGATTATGAGTTTTGATAAGATTACCGCGTAGTGTAATCTAATATTGAGAAAAAAGGGTAAAAATGGAAATTTAGTCAAGTGTCGACTAATGTAAATTGACAATAAAAGGGCACCCATGGCCTAAGCCGAACGGGTCAAATTTGTAAGAAATGAGTTAAAGAGAAAAGGAGGGGTCAAGTGGTAACATCCGACATAGGCCGGATGTGTAAATTTGAAATTTGAAAACCTCGTTTTACTACATATGTAAATGTTTGGTCATATGAGCCAAACGGGTCAAATGGTGATGATAACACCATTTGACAATAATGACTAATCTTGGTTGTCAAGTCATATGTAAACAGGAACGAGTAGCAATTCTGGGATAATCGCGACGCTATAGAATATTGGTTAATAAATGCGAGGTATAACGGGTCTATACGTTGATCCAAGCCAGGTACGCACAAATAAGTTGTAGTAAGAAGTGCGATTTGGTCAAATATTAGTGGAAGTCCTTATTGTAAAAAATGAAGGATTAAATGTGACCAAAACGCCCTTGTTAGCTAATTCGAACAAACAACCTTTACAACCTTTAAAGGTTGTTTGGAAACAAGTTTTATGATTAAGCAAATACTTAGAATAAGTATAGAAACTGAAAGATGTATTATAATAGTCAAATGGCACTTTTTGAGTTTTGCCGTAAAATAATGATTCGAGAGGTAAAATTTGGTTTATATAGATCGCCACATTAAGCCCACCATAAATACAGTTGTGGTGGGAGATTATAGTATAAGAAATGTGATGATGAAGTGCTAGAAGAAATCGAAAGCGATTTGAGGCTCGAAAGCGCTCAAATACCCTTAACGGGTCAAAAATAGAAGTATTAGCGAAACGGGTTAAGAATGTGTAATAATCCGTGATTTGAATCTTATACAATAGGAAATAATCATAATAATACGTTTACAAAAGAAGCAAGGGCTACAAACAAGTTTGTTAGATGAAATCACGAACGGGTTAAAAGATGGTAAAAAGGGTAATAAGCCGAAGAGTTAAACTCTGAAATTTTATTATGAAAGTTGTTGGATCTTAACTCCATTAGATGGAGAATTAAATTACGGACGCGTAGGAAAAAGAATCGGGTAAAACGGATCAATAACGAAGAAGTTATGGCCGTTTCCGTGAAATCAGGTCGTGCAGGATTTGCACAGCAACAACAAACGAACTTCTGTCAAAAACAAGCACTCGCGTAGCGCGAGCACCAGTAGCGCTACGCGAGCCCCTAAACTCCGAAAATTCTTGAATTTTATCAATTTTAACCCCTGTACTTGTTTGGACTTGATATTTGACTATCGAAACTAACTTTTAAGTTGGTTTTGATCCTAGGTGAATGTCAAGAGTGCACGGATGAAGATCAAGCAGCTACGAAGAACCGAACACACGAGATTAAAGCTTCCGCACAACATTACGTCATAACTTTTAAATGACGAACTTATCTAAATTTTGTTTAAAACTTTTAAGTTGTAAAAGTTTTAATTTACTCGTATTTTTCTAAGGATACTTAATGATAAATTCATGTTTTTTTTCGTTAATTGCACGAAAACCCTTAGATTAATAACATGGGTGTTACAAGTTGGTAATCAGAGCCCAAGGTTAAAGGGTAAAGTGTTCGGTTCGAGGCTTGATCGCAAATCCGGTAAGTACAAGTACGTTAATAGTTTAGTATGCTAAAGTGTTGTAAACAACACATAGGGCTATCGTGTGGTACATGTTACCCCAATTAAAATGATGGATATGTTTGACGAAAATACGCGCGTTGACGCGTATAGTAGAAAAAGCCTTGTATTATAATACGGGCGATTATTGAAGTTGACATTACTAACTCTTGTAAATGTTTTAATTGAAGGACACTCGCGTCTGATGATGACGGGAGTGAACGAATTATGGATATGATGATGGAACGGTCCGAGGTATGACAGGAAGAGCATACTCATCAAGGACCTAAATCGCGTAACGGTCGCGAACAAGACTAATGACAAGAGAAGCCCGTTAGGGCAAGCATTACCAGGTGCACACTTTTAAATTTAATCGCACGAGTCGTTATATGCAACAAACACGTAAGTAATAACGGTTGCATACACATATGATAGAACTTGGAAAACCCGATTTCCAAGAGAAATTTAATAGGAAATGTGTTATTCACAATGATGAATAACAAGACTTGTTTCTATAGAAACTTGGACGAGAGTGATCATCCAAGTAAGTATTCTCAATATAAATCCTATTGAGAAAAGTAGTGATCACATCAATAAATGTGAATAAATGTTTATAAAAAGGGACATTCTACATGTTCAAGGATAAACGACTAAAACTAATAATTGTTAACTAACAATTAAATAAAGTTTTACCAAATGAAACCGTAAACATGGAAATAAATTGAGGAGTTACTTACATGGGACGTGATGTGGTAATTATAATAAGGTCACGCGTACCATGTGTTGATCGCTTACTCTGGCCAAGTAAGTAGTGAACACATGATAGCATGAGCTTCTTATAATGAGCGCAGTTATGTCCGATGTAGTAAGGTCAAGATGAATGAAAATTTAAAGGATCCTTAGGGTCAAGAAATCTTATGGGCATACTCGTATAAATGGTTTCCGCGGGAACCATAAAAACGATGTATGGCGCACATAGAAATAAAAGACCCAAGGAAATTCGTGACATAAGTCATTTTTGACGAAACAACCATGGTAGACAAAAAGGGCATTGTAAAACCAAAGTATAAATGACCCGCGGGGTCATAGAAACAAAGGTATTGCCCACATGGGAAAAACGATAAAAAACCATGGTAGACGAAAAGGGCATTGTAAAACCAAAGTATAAATGACCCGCGGGGTCATAGAAACAAAGGTATTGCCCACGCGAGAAAGACAATCAAAGTCGTTGACTTTGGTCGTAGTAAAGAAATGATGATGATGATAATCATCATTCATAGTCTATAAGACTGTCAAGGATGGTCAAATAAGAATAAAGGTTTGGTTGAATAAAAGCGAAGGCTTCCGCTAAGACAACCAAACAAATCACAACGAAAACTTGATGTAAACCGGAATGTTTGCACTAATAATGACTTCGGTAAAGTACCCGGGTGATGGGTAAGGATTTAAACACATGTGTAAACCGAGAAACGGGAACACGAATTTAAAGTCAAAAGACTCGGATTATGAGTTATGACTAAAAGACCATAAAATTTCGTAAACAGAAATTTTGATAATAATATTCAACTATTTTGAGGTTGAACTGGTTGATTAAAGTATAGTGCTTAATGGCATAAGAAAACGCAAGCATGTAAAATGATTTAGACAAGTATTGGGAGGGAGTGTACTTACACTCGAACCCAGAAAACGCAAACATGTAAGATGATTTATACAAGCATTGGGAGGGAGTGTACTTACACCCGAACCCGGAAAATGCGAATATGTCCCTTAACGGGTCGTTTTGTAAAACGTCAAACGTAAGGACAAAGTCAGAAAATTTCGCCCGGAAATAAACAAATGAAGCCTTAGACTACGGTCAAGGTCAACTAAAGCTCATAAGTGAAAATATACGATTTTAAACATAGCAAGACATGCTTTGAAGCTATATATGAATATATATATACATTTGAATGAAGATACAAATAACAGATGATTTACGGGATCATCATAACCTACGGGATTAAACACAGTGTTAAGGTCTACGGGACCAGAATGACCCTTGGGTCACGAAAAGAAAAGGAAATAAACCTTAGTGTTTTCAGTAAAAAGGGGGTGAAGACCTAAGGAAATAGCCTACGAGGCTACGTGAAAGAACCTACGGGTTACTTAACCAAGCGAGAGAACCAGTTGAAAATCCCCGCATAAAACTAAGACTGTAAAAGAATAAATTACAGACTGTCAATGTCCTATTACGGATAATTGACGAAAGATAAAGAGAAGATCCTAAACTAAAACCTTGGTTTTAGTAAGAAATAACGTTTTTACGAATGAGAATCCTGATAGGAATTTAAATAATAAGTATGAAAGACACAAGTCTTGACGCTGATAGGCGCAAGACAATATATTCGAAAAGCGATATTTTTCGAAAATTAAAAGGTTGATATAAATTAAACATGATGTAACATGATCACGGTCAAGAGGTACAATGTGAAGTAGAATCACATTATAACCAAGCGAGCGGTAAAAAAAAAAAAAAAAGAAACCGGACTAATAAGTCTAGTTAGTGAAACCGGTTAAGGTCAGTAATTCGAGTTAAGAAATTTGGTTGCTTGTAAGCGGTAAATTTGGTATAACTGAACCGAATAAATAAATTTGAAAATAAAAAGATTAGTTGCTAAAAGTGAAAGATTTCACTAAAGACCTTTAAACGGGTCAAAGTAACGGGTTCATAAAGAAATCCGATAGTCTATGAAAGTATTGAATAACGCTAAGTTGATTAAACTAGTGGAAATAACGAGATTACGTTATTTCAAGTCGCATTATGTCATATAAGATACGCAGATGGTTAGTAACCAAAAGGATATTACCATACTTTTCTGGTAATACTAACAATCGGTTAAGATATGGGAAATACTTAATTGATTATCGAGAGCAAATGCATGGAGTGGAACTCGATAAATTAAGTAAGAAAAAGGTTTCGGGGACGAAACCTCTTTAAGGGGGGTAGACTTGTAACACCCCGAAAATGGGTTTGGTAATTAACCCACGTTAAAACTAAAAGACGGGTAAAATACCGTTAGTAGTAAAAGTAACCCGGTGAATATTAGGATTTTAAATAAATAAACCTAATATTAAATAAAAGTAGAATAAAGGCTTTTGAGGAAATAAAGTTTATAGAAGGCCCGACTTAACGGGACTTAAAATAAACTTAGTCATAAATATTCCTGAACCCGCTAAGTTAACTAGGAATATTAAACCTAGTTAATAAGTGGGAATATTGTTAAAAATAAGTAGGTTGTGGCCTACTTAATAACGAACCAAACACGAGGGGTTAAAGTGGGATAACTAGAAAAGTTATTTAATTAAACAAAACACAAACACACACACAAGTGTGTGTTCTGGATCGACATCAGGGAGCTCCCCATGGAGCCAAACCCTAACAAGCACAAATCAATGAAATTGGAAGGGCAAATCGAACCCAAATCGAAATTCAAGCACATATCCGTGATCACCAAGTCAAGGGGATCCTAAGGTATGTCAAATTTCTAACATTCATGAAGTTGTAAAAAGTTGATAATCATCCTAATCGCGAATTAGGCATGGATTAGAGAAGATATGACTAGATTAATGATGAATACTTGCTTAGGAACGAAACCCTAAGTGAAAATCATACTTAACATGCTATTAATTGAAGGAGTTGATGAATTAACACACTTAGACAAGTGGGTTTTAATGTTATGATGATTTTGAATGATATAACTATGCTTAGAATCAACATGCATGAAAACAAATAGAAGGTGTTCGATTTAACCATGAATTTGGGTACTTGTTCATATATGGTTGAAGTGGGTTTTGTTAGATATGGTGAAATTATGAAGAACTTGAAGTAATATCACTTGTATGTGATTAACAAGTAAACTAGGAAGTGGGTTTTGATATAATAGTAAAGATGATGATAAGTTATGTTTTAAATCATCATATTTGATAATAGAAACAAGGCACTCAAACAAATTAAATGATTTGGGAACTTGTTCATACATGATTGAAATGAGTTTTGAATGTTATGATGAAATTTGGTAGCCATGTTCATGTAACTAAGTGTATAAGATCATGTTAGCTACTAATTGATAGATAGAACTTGAATGTGCATTTATATGCTAAGGGGCGTTTGACTTTTAGTAGTCAAACCAACCCTTAGTAAGATCGAATGATAAATTGATAGAAAAATGCGTAAGATGGAATAGTTATGATTAACAATGACTAAATTACCCATCTTATGAAATATGATGATAGTTTGACGCGTAACAAGCTAGGTGAAGCTTGAGTGGAAAGCGGGTCGAACGAATCAAGAATGAAAAGGAAAGCGCAACTCGGATGAAAGGTAAGTGAAACTTACACACTTTGTAGAATACTTGTTTACTTTACAAGTAATAAATGCGATAACGATAATAATGAAAATATGGCTTCCGACGCGATTGGTACGAGTCGGAACATATAAAGATGATAAAAACCACGGTTTATGGTAAAAATGATAAATCGGTAAATCGGTCATGTAATGACTAAGAGATTATGAGTTTTGATAAGATTACCGCGTAGTGTAATCTAATATTGAGAAAAAAGGGTAAAAATGGAAATTTAGTCAAGTGTCGACTAATGTAAATTGACAATAAAAGGGCACCCATGGCCTAAGCCGAACGGGTCAAATTTGTAAGAAATGAGTTAAAGAGAAAAGGAGGGGTCAAGTGGTAACATCCGACATAGGCCGGATGTGTAAATTTGAAATTTGAAAACCTCGTTTTACTACATATGTAAATGTTTGGTCATATGAGCCAAACGGGTCAAATGGTGATGATAACACCATTTGACAATAATGACTAATCTTGGTTGTCAAGTCATATGTAAACAGGAACGAGTAGCAATTCTGGGATAATCGCGACGCTATAGAATATTGGTTAATAAATGCGAGGTATAACGGGTCTATACGTTGATCCAAGCCAGGTACGCACAAATAAGTTGTAGTAAGAAGTGCGATTTGGTCAAATATTAGTGGAAGTCCTTATTGTAAAAAATGAAGGATTAAATGTGACCAAAACGCCCTTGTTAGCTAATTCGAACAAACAACCTTTACAACCTTTAAAGGTTGTTTGGAAACAAGTTTTATGATTAAGCAAATACTTAGAATAAGTATAGAAACTGAAAGATGTATTATAATAGTCAAATGGCACTTTTTGAGTTTTGCCGTAAAATAATGATTCGAGAGGTAAAATTTGGTTTATATAGATCGCCACATTAAGCCCACCATAAATACAGTTGTGGTGGGAGATTATAGTATAAGAAATGTGATGATGAAGTGCTAGAAGAAATCGAAAGCGATTTGAGGCTCGAAAGCGCTCAAATACCCTTAACGGGTCAAAAATAGAAGTATTAGCGAAACGGGTTAAGAATGTGTAATAATCCGTGATTTGAATCTTATACAATAGGAAATAATCATAATAATACGTTTACAAAAGAAGCAAGGGCTACAAACAAGTTTGTTAGATGAAATCACGAACGGGTTAAAAGATGGTAAAAAGGGTAATAAGCCGAAGAGTTAAACTCTGAAATTTTATTATGAAAGTTGTTGGATCTTAACTCCATTAGATGGAGAATTAAATTACGGACGCGTAGGAAAAAGAATCGGGTAAAACGGATCAATAACGAAGAAGTTATGGCCGTTTCCGTGAAATCAGGTCGTGCAGGATTTGCACAGCAACAACAAACGAACTTCTGTCAAAAACAAGCACTCGCGTAGCGCGAGCACCAGTAGCGCTACGCGAGCCCCTAAACTCCGAAAATTCTTGAATTTTATCAATTTTAACCCCTGTACTTGTTTGGACTTGATATTTGACTATCGAAACTAACTTTTAAGTTGGTTTTGATCCTAGGTGAATGTCAAGAGTGCACGGATGAAGATCAAGCAGCTACGAAGAACCGAACACACGAGATTAAAGCTTCCGCACAACATTACGTCATAACTTTTAAATGACGAACTTATCTAAATTTTGTTTAAAACTTTTAAGTTGTAAAAGTTTTAATTTACTCGTATTTTTCTAAGGATACTTAATGATAAATTCATGTTTTTTTTCGTTAATTGCACGAAAACCCTTAGATTAATAACATGGGTGTTACATGGTGGTGGTGGGTGGTGGGTGAAGTGTGAGAGAGGTGGTGTGCCAAGGGATGGTTTGAGCTTGAGTCAAGCACTTCTATTTATAGGCTGAACAAAAGCTCGGGCAAGGCCCCGTGTCTAGTGGGCACGGTCCCGTGTCCACATCCTTCTCTTTCTTCATTTAATGCAGCTTGTCTTATTAGTTGACCACGCCCCCATGTCCGCTGAGCACGACCCCGTATGCAGAAGTATCTTTGTACTATGAAGATTTGCCTGGATTGTGCGAATCTTATAGTTGACCACGACCCGTGTCCGCTGAACACGGCCCCGTGGTGGGCAATAGAAGCTTCTACCACTTTGTCTTTTCTGCTGACACTTGGGCACGCCCCCGTGCTGGCTGAGCACGGGGCGTGTTCAGTCTTCTGTCTTCTTGTTTTGCTTGGGAAGATGCTTTCGTGGGGTCGGGCATGTCACGTTTGTTCCTTTTCTTGTATTTATGTTAGATTTTGCTGTCTATTTGCTTCTTTTGTTAATTTGAGCTCATTTAATCCTGAAAATACAAAAGGAAGACAAAAGCACACTTTTCCAACATTAGTACTAAAAAGGGTTAGTTTTATGCCACAATTGATGTAATTTATATGTTGCATTTTGCACACATCAAAATACGTAAGGTGGAATAGTCGTGAATTGAAATGACTAATCTAACCACCTTGTGAATGATGATAGTTTGTCGCCTAACGAGCTAGGTGGAGGCTTGGGAAAGAAGCAGTCAAACGAATAAAGCACGAGAAGAAAGCATATTCGGATGCGAGGTAAGTTAAACTCACACCCCCTTTTTAATTACTATACACTTACTAGCAAAAATTGATCGTGAATAATGTTAAGTAATTGAAATACGATGATCCGGCATGATACAATGCAAGTCGGGATGAATAAAAACGTAGGAAATCACGAATTATGGTAAAAGGTGTAAAAAGGTAAATTAGTCATGTAATGACGAACAAATAAAAATGGTTTTGAGTAAAACGAGTTTAAGGGAAAACCGGGATAGGTTTAAAGGGATGAAATGGTAACTAAATACCATCTCATACGGATAAATGGTCAATTAGGCTAAATGGGTCAAATGGTGTTGTTAACACCATTTGACAACTTCATTTGACAATTGCTTGTTGAGTGTTGTAATCACAGGAAACAACATAAACGTGCGTTCCTTTAACTAGAAGGATTTAAAGCAAAAAGTTATGTAAACGGGTCAATACCTTGACCCGAGCCAGGTACGCATAGTTAAGTTGCTAGATAAACATGCAAATATGGGTCAAATAATTAGCGAGAGTCCTTCGTCGTAAATGAGGGACTAAAAATGACCAAAACGCCCATGATTTGTAAATCAGGCAAATGACCCTTAGAGGTCGTTTAGATACTAGTATTATGATTATGCAACTCTTAGATATATGTAAGAGTTGTAAGTATAAACCTTGAGAGTCAAATGCCTAAGAACGGGTCAATTACGTAGAATGACTATCCAAAGGGTAAAATTTAGAATAACGGTCCGTTATGTTAAACCCACTACAAAATAGTTGTTGTGGAATATAAGAGGCTATTTAAAAAATGGAAATACGAAGTGTACAAAGAGAAATGCGAGTTTGATGCTTAAATGCATGAAAACTTCTAAACGGGTCAAAAGAAAGTAGGTGGTAAAATGTTGGCTTAAGTGTAATAAACAAAAACGTAAACCGGGTAACGGGAGCGTAAACTATATGAATAATGGATCCGAGTAATGGATGATAGCTTAGACATGTTAAGAAACGAACCCCAAGCAATTAAAATGAGTTTGGATACGTTTGGATGCAAATTTGATGAAAAATAAACGTGCAGAGTTGACACGGGCGGGTTAACTTTTGACACGGCCGGGTGAAGGGGCTGTGAAAAATATATGTTAAGCTGACACGGCCGGGTGATCTTTTGACACGGCCGGGTGAAGGGGCTGAAAACAAAATATATAATTTCTTGTATTTAATTATTTTGTTCAAATGCCTTGATTTCTAATCCCATATAACTTGTTTAAACTTGTTAATTAACTGTTAAAACTAACTTTTAAGTTGGTTTTGATCATAGGTGATTGTCAAGAGTGCCCGGATGAAGATCAAGCTCGAAGAAGAACCGAACACGATAAAGTTAAAAGCTTCCGCGCGGCATTTCGTCGTATCTTTTAAACGACGAATTCAATTACATTAAGTTCTTTTTTTTATTTGTAAAAGTTTTAGTAAACTCGTATTGACATACTTACGTGTAATCGTATAAACATGCATTTTTACGAAACTTATATATAATATTGTATTTAACAAGCAAGGGTGTTACACTAGAGTAGCAACCTCTAGATCGGGGTCTATTGGCAACCCCCAATTCATGCTCTATATCCCTCCATCTTGGCAACATCAAATCGGTATGGGGTTTAGCGACATGGTGGATTGTGGGTTTGCATCTCTTGCCAAGAAGCAATAGTGTATTAGGTGGGGCCCTATCTCCCACTAACTAATTTAATATTTAGTTAGTTTTTTATTTTACTTTGTTATATAACAATTGTTTGTGCTATGTGAAGTATCAGAGACATATGATTTCATGTGATTTGGCAAGTTATGGCAAGTAGTGGAAAAAACTGATGAGGCGATGATGTGTAGGAGAGAGTGGTTGTGGCAAGTTGACAAAGTTGGCAAGCACTCTTTGCATCCTTATTAATATAACGAATTTAATTAGATTTCGGTGGGCCAACCTAACCCAACTAAGGGTGAACATAATTTTGTGTGGACCGGTAAAACCCAATAACCGACCCAAAAAAGTACTCAAACTGACCTGAATCAAACATGGTAGGTAAGTATCGGTTTCTATGTTTCACAAGAATTCGGGCTCGTGTCGGGTCAGTCCAAAAACCCAGAAAAAACCGAAGTAAAACTGTTGGACCGAATTACAGTGTAACATGGGATGGGGCGTTGGGCAAATTCACAATCACTATTTATACAATATAGACTTCATTTGTTGAATTGTCACACCCCAACCGATGGCGGAATCATCGGGGCATGGCACTGAGCGAAACAGATTGTCCAGAAGTTTCCATAACAACTATCATTACCATTCAATTTAAATTAACATGTCCCATACCATGTCTCAAACAGTAATCAAATTATTACAGATAAAATCTAGGCAAATATTCCGTTCCGACAACTCAGATTTAAACATAACTAATTTATTTGTTGGTTTCTAGGACCACTTTTCCCTAGCTTCGATTTCATCACCGCGCAGAGAGCATCCTAGACCTTTCCTAGCCTCGATTTCACAGTGAGCTAGGCATACAAGCAACCTAAACACCTGTCACATACGTTAAAATAAAGTCAATACATAAAATGTAAAGGTGAGCATACAAGTTTGATAATAGGATATAGAGTTCGAATTCGGTTACGCATAACCAGCACGTACACATAGTGAAATGAAGCACGTTAGTTATCAACATAGATCCATCGATACCAATGACTGCGGGTTGACTGCCCGAGGCAGTTCGCAATACATGATTACCACCGTAATCCATGCAAGTAAAAGATCCTTAACAACCCCCGTGTGAACGGGTGCTGAGTCCAAACTATAGTACTATCATTGCTAAGGCAGGTAGACAGCATTCCATGTGTAAACATAACAAACAAGCATTCATAAGCCACGTATAACATGCATTAACGGTTAGCGTTTAAATAGTTTGAGTAGTGTGATAGTTGTAGTTTGAATATTCGTAACGTATGTAACACCCAAAAGTGCTTAAAGCAAAAAGGGATCGAGTATACTCACAGCGATTAATGGATTGAAGGGAGCGCTTAGCGAGTACGGTTAGCCTGAATAGATTTGATAGCATAACGATAAGTGAAACGCAAAACGGAAAACAAGTGCTGGAGAGTCGGACAGCTGGTCGATCGGACGGTAGTCCGTTCGGACGGCTGGCCGTTCGGCTGACAGTCTGCTCGGACAGCTGTCCGATCGGTCGGTAGGCCGATCGGATGGTTGTTCGAGTGGATTGTTTCTTCCTTTGGAAAGGATGTGTTCGTGTATGATGGTTTGACTTTTGAAGTTTTCGTTGTAGCATTTGAAAACATTGAAGTACCTTTGCCTTTCAGGTCGGTCGATCGGACGGCTGTTCGATTGGCCGGCTACCCGATCGGTTAGGTATTGCAGTGATTTGCCTTGGATCGGACGGGTGTTCGATCGGTTAGGTCAACAAGTCAAAGCTTAATGAGTTGTTGACCGATCGGTTGGCAAGTCAACATTAGTCAAAGACTCTAAACGATTATGCAAAGTGTGGTGCAGTGGATCGGATAGTTGATCAATCGAATGGCACAGTTGCTGTCCGATCGGACAACAGGGTGTCACCTGATCGAACGGCTGTTCGATCGGGTGGCACTCCTAGTGCATTGAACATGTTGAAAAATCGATAAAGTATTGAAGCATAGTATCTCATGATCCAAAGAGTAATCCGATCGGACAGGTGTTCGATCGAACAACAGTTTGTTCAAAAATAATTAGACTTGTGTGGGACCATGTGCTAGCTGATCGGCTGGCCAGTCGATCGGCTGACTATCCGATCGGCTGGCTGTCCGTTCGGACAGCAGTCCGATCGGTCAGCATTCTGACCTGATCAGCCCTTTCGTCTAACACTTGGTTGTTCTGTTTGTTTGTCATTTTATCAAGGTATTTTGTCAGTGAGTAAAACCATAGATACCTCTTCCTTACTTGGTTTCCCGGGTCGGACAGGAATCACCCAAATCCGGTCGGTGGTCTGTTCGGAACGAAGTTTAACATTTAACTCGAAGTTGGTTAACCTCGTGGATAGAATTCGGATCTTGAGCCATACAACCACCTAAGTGATTGGTAAACCAACTCAGGCCCGTTTCTACCGGTTTGAGGTTATTGAGTGACAAAGAGTTGAAGGATGGTTGAAAAATCCTTCTTTTAATCCTTGTCACTGTGTATATGTTTAGATCTATGATGATCCTTGTTTGTTTATGTGGAAATCGGCTAGATCCAAGCTATTCTTGGTGGATTGAGGCCAAAACATGAAGTTCTTTAAGAACCCATGATGACATCATCCTAGAACACTTGAATCTTGATGATTTCACGGTTAAAAATTAAGATTTGAAAGATAGAAAGGTGTAGAAGTGTGTATTGATCATGAAAGTACAAGGATTAGGATGAAATCTTACCGGAATCGAGAGAAATCTGCAAAAAGGTGGGTTGAGCGTGCTGGTCGAACAGAGGTTTCCAAAAGTGGAAAGGAATGACAATGACAGGGGTATTTATAGGATGAAAAAAGAAGAAAGGGCTGGCCGATCGGCCAGGCAGTTCGATCGGACAGCCTGTCCGATCGGACAGCAGTCCGTTCGGCTGGCTGTTCGATCGGCTGGGAAGCCTGATCGATCGGTCGCACCTTTCGAGTGTTTTGCGCGACGATTTTTGATATTTCGATTTAGATTGCGAGCGGTTCTATACGATAGGGTTTCCTAATCAAATTACTTTCAGTCTCAAACACTCATATCTTGCGTAATCTATTTTCCACCATCTATCATAGTTCGTTCACGATTCGAGTTTGTTTGCACTTCGAGTTAGGTTTCGAGTTTCGATTGAGTTCGCTTGATTATCACAACATAACATAAATAAACATGCACAGGTAACACGTAAGGCACACACACACGTATATAACAAGTAAAAGTACGTAGTTCGAGTTGCGGTTTGATGTCGATTCGATTAGCGTAGCTCGATTGTTGATTAGTTAACTTTATCGCATTGTTACTGCCTATAGTTTATAGTCGGAGGTCGATTGAATATCGATTAACACACATCGATTATAGCAATTAACAACACTTACTCTACATAATATAATTAAAAACAAGAAGTTCCTACGAGTCAAGTTGCGCGAAATCGGTCGTTGACTTTGACCTTGACTTTGACTTTCACTTATGAAAACACGGGGTGTTACAGCCTCCCCTTGTTTAGGGAATTTCGTCCTGAAATTAAGCTGAAAGCTGTACAGCGCCGTGAATCACGTTTGAGAACTTTCCGTTTGGGCCGATTTTGACTTCGAAACGATCGCTTGTGACACGGAATCCGTGAACGTGCGTTACCAACACACAAGAACGTACTATAATCGGTGATTCTATTATTTGATATGGAATCGTACAAGTATTAGAGTCTTGTTGACTAGTTTGTCTCTCTACCTTCACTCTTTAAACAACTGCGGATACTTAGCCTTCATGTCGCTTTCGAGTTCCCAAGTGAACTTTGCGCCCCGTTTGCATTCCCATCGGACTTTCACAATAGGAATGCGCGAGCGCCTGAGCTGCTTGGTTTGGCGATCCATGATTTCGACAGGCTTTTCCACGAAGTGTAATGTTTCGTTCACTTATAAGTCATCGAGAGGAACATGTAGGTCGTGGTCAGCTACACACTTTCGGAGGTTTGACACGTGGAAAGTCGGGTGGACGTTACTAAGTTCCTCCGATAATTCGAGTCTGTAGGCGACTTTCCCGATTCTTTCCAGAATCTTAAAAGGTCCAACATATCGAGGCGCGAGTTTCCCTTTCTTGCCAAATCGGACTACACCCTTCCAAGGTGATACCTTTAGGAGTACGTAGTCCCCAATGCCAAATTCACAGGGCTTGCGCTTTTTATCGGCGTAACTTTTCTGTCGATCCCGAGCTTTCGCCAGATTGTCTCAAATTTGGAAAATTTTGTCTGTCGTTTCTTGTAGTAGCTCCGGACCGGTTAGTTGCGAATGACCAATCTCGTGCCACACAATAAGCGATCGACATCTTCTTCCGTATAATGCCTCGAATGGTGCCATTTGGATGCTAGAATGGTAGCTGTTATTGTACGAGAATTCGACCAACGGCAGGTATTTATCCCAATTACAACCGAAGTCTAAAACACACGAGCGGAGCATGTCTTCAAGGGTACGAATCGTTCTTTCGGTCTGACCGTCGGTTTGAGGGTGGAAAGCGGTACTTAGATTAAGCGATGTACCGAGTGCCGTTTGAAACGTTTCCCACAATCGCGAGGTAAATCGAGCATCACGATCAGAGATGATGTCACGAGGCGTCCCATGATTACAAATGATCTTGTCGGTGTAGATTCGGGCTAATCGTTCTACCTTGTAGTCTTCTCGTATCGGTAGAAAGTGAGCTGACTTAGTCAAACGGTCGACAACAACCCAAATGATGTCGTGACCTGATGACGTGTGCGGTAGCTTGGTTACGAAGTCCATGGCTATACTTTCCCACTTCCACATGGGAATTGGTGGTTCTTCAAGTACGCCAGAGGGTCTTTGGTGTTCGGCCTTAATTCTAGCACAAGTTAGGCATTTTCCGACGTAGAGAGCGATATCCCTCTTCATACCCGGCCACCAGTACTTATAGCGAAGATCCTGGTACATTTTGTCTGCTCCGGGGTGAATAGAATACCGGGATTTGTGGGCTTCGCCCATCAGAATTTGCCGCAAATTAGTTCGCTTGGGAATCGAAATTCGGTCTAAGAAGTGAAATATCCCGTTTGATTTGCTCACAAGCTGGGCTCCATCGTGGTAGATTCTTTCTCTCTTCAGAGTGCGTTCATTAAAACATGCATGCTGAGCGTCGCGGATGAGGGTTTCAAGATCATGTTGGGCTCGAACATTACGGGTGCTAAGCAGATAGCTCCGTCTGCTAAGTGCGTCGGCGACAACATTTGCCTTGCCTGGGTGATAACGAATCTCACAGTCGTAATCGTTAAGAAGTTCTACCCATCGGCGTTTACGCATATTAAGTTCCTTTTGATTAAAGATATGTTGCAGGCTCCTATGATCGGTGAAGATCGTACACTTGGTGCCATACAGGTAGTGTCGCCAAATCTTTATTGCAAAAAAAAACTGCGCCTAGCTCGATATCGTGGGTTGTATAGTTCTTTTCGTGGATTTTGAGCTGACGAGATGCGTAAGCTATGACCTTGTCTCGCTGCATAAGGACACAACCAAGACCAAGGTTGGAAGCATCACAGTAGACAATGAAATCATCGTTTCCGTCGGGCAACATGAGAACAGGAGCATTACAAAGCATGTGCTTGAGGGTTCGAAAGGCAGACTCTTGTTTAGTTCCCCAAACAAAAGACTGGTCTTTATGCGTAAGAAAGGTAAGCGGTACAGCAATCTTCGAGGATCCTTCGATGAATCGTCGATAATAGTCCGCTAGTCCGAGGAAAGAGCGGACTTCAGACGGGTTCTTAGGCGTAACCCAGCTCTTGAAAGCTTCAATCTTCGCAGGATCAACGTGGATGCCCTAACTATTAACAATGTGACCCAGAAACTGAACTTCCTCCAACCAAAATTCGCACTTGGAGAATTTGGCATAGAGTTCATTCCCCTGGAGTAACTCGAGAACCAAACGTAGATGTTGCGCGTGTTCGACTTTCGATTTGGAATAGATCAAGACATCGTCAATGAACACGATGACAAAGCGGTCGAGATACGGTTTACACACGCGATTCATCAGATCCATGAAAACTGCTGGTGCGTTGGTTAAACCAAAAGGCATAACAACAAATTCGTAATTACCGTATCGGGTGCGGAATGCGGTTTTGGGTATATCCTCCTCTTGTATACGCAACTGGTGATATCCTGAACGGAGATCGATCTTCGAGAAACACGCAGCGCCTTGTAGTTGATCAAACAAATCATCGATGCGAGGCAGGGGATAACGGTTCTTGATAGTTAACTTATTCAATTCCCGATAGTTGATGCACATCCGGAATGATCCGTCCTTCTTTTTGACGAAAAGGACTGGCGCGCCCCAAGGAGAGGTGCTCGGGCTAATGAAGCCTTTATCAAGTAATTCCTGGAGTTGGGTTGAGAGTTCACGCATTTCAGACGGCGCGAGTCGGTAGGGAGCTTTGGCAATAGGGTTGGCTCCAGGAATGAGGTCAATACGAAAGTCGATATCACGACTTGGCGGTAGTCCGGGAAGGTCCTCTGGAAAAACATGAGGGAATTCTCGGACCACAGGAACGTCTTTCACTTCCTTCTTCTCTTTCTTTTCCTTCTCCGCTACTACAATGTTAGCCAAGAAAGCTCTGTATTCCTTGAGGAGATACTTGCTAGCTTGGACACATGACATAAGCTTGAGACCTTTCGAGGTAGTATCACCGTATACACATAATAAGTCACCATTTGCGAGCGAAAATCGAATCATCTTGTCGAAGCACACAACTTCAGCATGGTTTTCTCGAAGAAAGTCCATGCCTATTATGACGTCGAAGCTTCCGAGTTGCATCGGAATAAGGTCGATTGGGAAGATGTGATTGTTGAGCTCGAGAGTACAATCACGGATAACAGAATTAACGGCGACGGTTCTTCCGGTAGCGACTTCAACATCGAATGTCGAGGAGAGTTTGGTGCATTTACGACTAAGGAGTTTCTCAAATTCGAGCGACACAAAGCAATTATCTGCTCCAGTATCAAACAAACATGAAGCATAAATACCATTCACAAAGAATGTACCATTGACCACGTTGTTGTCGGCCTGGGCTTGACGCACGTTGAGGTTGAAAGTTCTGGCGCGTGCAGCCTGTTGTTGCTGTTGCTGTTGTTGTTGCTGCTGTGGCTGCTGTTACTGAGGCTCTTGTTTCACAACCCTGTTTGGGCACATGTTGGCGAAATGGTTTGGGTCGCCACATGCAAAGCAGGCTCTGGCTTTGACTGTGGGTGCCAGAGGAACTTGTTGACCCTGTGGGGCAGTGAGTAGAGCTTGATTGGCAGGAGCTTGACGAATACGGCAGTTGGCAGTAAAATGGCCGTATACATTGCAGTGAGCACAAAAGCGGCATTGAATTGCAGTCGGGTGATGATAGGTGCAAGTAGGGCAGAGCGGGTGTGGCCCAGTGTATGCACGCTTTGCAGGCGGTGCATTAGCCACAGGCGCCGCTACTTGACGCTGTTGGGCTGGTACTGTTTGAACTGGTGCAGCAGTGATCGCACAGTTCTTGTTGCTGGAGCTGTTCCTTCTCTTGTTCTTCCTATTGTTGCTTGATGAGGTGGGTTCAACAGTTGGTGCGGTGGCGGTAGCTTGATGCAGATGCTTCGAAGTCTTATCCCAGACACCAGCCTTAACCCGCTTGTCGTTGATTTCGGCGGCCAACAGATAAGTTTCCTCGATCGTGGTAGTCTTAGCCGCTTGCACGAAATCAGCAACGCAGTCGGGCAGGGCTCGAATGTACTTCTTGATGGTGATCTCCGGGGTCTTGACTTGATCGGGACAGATAATGCTGAGCTGTTTGAAACGAGCAGTGAGACCAGCATTGTCACCATCCTTCTGTTGTATGTGCCAAAATTCATCTTCGAGCTTTTGACGTTCGTGAGGAGGGCAGAATTCTTCCAGCATGACTTCCTTAAGCTCATCCCACGACAGACCGTAGGCCGCGTCGTTCCCTCTCTTGTTCCTCTCGGCCGTCCACCAGTCTAGTGCACGGGACTGGAAGACGCCGGTAGCATTCAGAGTTCGAAGGTCATCAGGGCAACCACTCTGTCGCAGAGTAACCTCAATGGAATCAAACCAGTGAAATAATGCAGTAGGACCTCCTTCGCCAGTGAATTCTTTTGGCCCACACGACTTGAATTGCTTGAAACTGAAAGGCCTTACGGTAGCTTTAGGAGCTTCGGTTCTCGATTCCTCAGACGATTTGCTGACATTCTCAAAAACATCACTCACGGCCTTTGCCACACTCTTAGCGATAATGGAAGCAAGGCGTTTGTCTCTCTTTTCTTGACGAGATAGTGCGTGACGGGATCCAGACGACATTGTCTGCAATAGACATCGCCACGGAACTCAACATATTGTATTCGGATCTCACCTCACACGTCTACTACTTACTAAAGCTCAGTAACACGTACATTCACGTAAACACATAACACATAGAGCACAAACACATAAGCACGTAGCGCACATCATCACATAATTCCTAAACACACAGAGCAAAGAAGCAAGGAAAACACACACATTTAATTACTAGAGACAGTCATAAAACAGAAACCTATCATTCAAAGTCTGCGATTATTCGAGGATAGCGATCGCGTTTTAGTATATCGAATAGTGTAGTATAAGCGTTCGTTGTAGCATGAGGTTGTCTGTGATTCGGCGATTTGTTAACGTTTTAGGGTAGAATTGCAGTGCGAGTCGCGTGTGTCGATCGAAGCGGATGTACAAATCGATTAATTCTTCCGAAACTAAACACATAAACAGGTAGAAGCACACAAAACACATAAAATCGACAAATTATCAGAGTCAGCAATAGCGGGCTCGGATTTGAAACACATAAAATCGAGAGAGAGATAGATTGTCTGCGGCTAGTAGACTTCGACTAACCAAAGTAATTCAACTATTCACAAGGACCCGCTGTACACGTTCGACTTCCAGGAGTATGCCCTTGCCTCGATTCTTGGGCGTTGGCACACATCCCGTTGGTTCTATCGTGTCTTCAGATCGTTGGAGTCCGTCGAATCTTTGGTGAGAGTTTTGTAAAATGCTCGGAACAAGTCGTCAAGGTTAGGGTTTCACCCCTGGCTTAACAACTTCGTCCCTATTTTGATAAAATAGAGGAGATTATTCATCAAAATATGGATTTCACACCTGGTTTGGTATAATTCTCCTCGTTTTAGTTAAAATACGGGTTAATTAAGCAACTTAGTCGAGAGTTTGCGGTTTTCACACCTATTCTCGACTTTATTGCCCATTCAAAATTGAAAATTTGAGTGTGGTGATAGTGTAGAATAAGCGAGAATAGCGAGTGATAATAGCTCATACGAAATCCCTAACGGATACGCACAAGCTGGTCTGTTGGTCCTTAACTATAGACTAGGTCTCTAAGACTTCGACCCGGACTAGGTCGAGCCTTGACTAATTCCCTATAGTTATGGCTCTGATACCAATCTGGCACACCCCAACCGATGGCGGAATCATCGGGGCATGGCACTGAGCGAAACAGATTGTCCAGAAGTTTCCATAACAACTATCATTACCATTCAATTTAAATTAACATGTCCCATACAATGTCTCAAACAGTAATCAAATTATTACAGATAAAATCTAGGCAAATATTCCATTCCGACAACTCAGATTTAAATATAACTAATTTATTTGTTGGTTTCTAGGACCTCTTTTCCCTAGCTTCGATTTCATCACAGCACAGAGAGCATCCTAGACCTTTCCTAGCCTCGATTTCACAGTGAGCTAGGCATACAAGCAACCTAAACACCTGTCACATACGTTAAAATAAAGTCAATACATAAAATGTAAAGGTGAGCATACAAGTTTGATAATAGCATATAGAGTTCGAATTCATTTACGCATAACCTGCACGTACACATAGTGAAATGAAGCACGTTAGTTGTCGACATAGATCCATCGATACCAATGACTGCGGGTTGACTGCCCGAGGCAGTTAGCAATACATGATTACCACCGTAATCCATGCAAGTAAAAGATCCTTAACAACCCCCGTGTGAACGGGTGCTGAGTCCAAACTATAGTACTATCGTTGCTAAGGCAGGTAGACAGCATTCCATGTGTAAACATAACAAACAAGCATTCATAAGCCACGTATAACATGCATTAACGGTTAGCGTTCAAATACTTTGAGTAGTGTGATAGTTGTAGTTTGAATATTCGTAACGTATGTAACACCCAAAAGTGCTTAAAGCAAAAAGGGATCGAGTATACTCACAGCGATTAATGGATTGAAGGGAGCACTTAGCGAGTACGGTTAGCCTGAATAGATTTGATAGCATAACGATAAGTGAAACGCAAAACGGAAAACAAGTGCTGGAGAGTCGGACAGCTGGTCGATCGGACGGTAGTCCGTTCGGACGGCTGGCCGTTCGGCTGACAGTCTGCTGTCCGGTCGGTCGGTAGGCCGATCGGATGGCTGTTCGAGTGGATTGTTTCTTCCTTTGGAAAGGATTTGTTCGTGTATGATGGTTTGACTTTTGAAGTTTTCGTTGTAGCATTTGAAAACATTGAAGTACCTTTGCCTTTCAGGTCGGTCGATCGGACGGCTGTTCGATTGGCCGGCTACCCGATCGGTTAGGTATTGCAGTGATTTGCCTTGGATCGGACAGGTGTTCGATCGGTTAGGTCAACAAGTCAAAGCTTAATGAGTTGCTGACCGATCGGTTGGCAAGTCAACATTAGTCAAAGACTCTAAACGATTATGCAAAGTGTGGTGCAGTGGATCGGATAGTTGATCGATCGAATGGCACAGTTGCTGTCCGATCGGACAACAGGGTGTCACCTGATCGAACGGTTGTTCGATCGGGTGGCACTCCTAGTGCATTGAACATGTTGAAAAATCGATTAAGTATTGAATCATAGTATCTCATGATCCAAAGAGTAATCCGATCGGACAGGTGTTCGATCGAACAACAGTTCATTCAAAAATAATTAGACTTGTGTGGGACCATGTGCTAGCCGATCGGCTGGCCAGTCGATCGACTGACTATCCGATCGGCTGGCTGTCCGTTCGGACAGCAGTCCGATCGGTCAGCATTCTGACCTGATCAGCCCTTTCATCTAACACTTGGTTGTTCTGTTTGTTTGTCGTTTTATCGAGGTATTTTGTCAGCGAGTAAAACCATAGATACCTCTTCCTTACTTGGTTTCCCGGGTCAGACAGGAATCACCCAAATCCGGTCGGTGGTCTGTTCGGAACGAAGTTTAATATTTAACTCGAAGTCGGTTAACCTCGTGGATAGAATCCGGATCTTGAGCCATACACCCACCGAAGTGATTTGTAAACCGACTCAGGCCCGTTTCTACCGGTTTGAGGTTATTGAGTGACAAAGAGTTGAAGGAAGGTTGAAAAATCCTTCTTTCAATCCTTGTCAACGTGTATATGTTTAGATCTATGAAGATCCTTGTTTGTTTATGTGGAAATCAGCTAGATCCAAGCTATTCTTGGTGGATTGAGGCCAAAACATGAAGTTCTTCAAGAACCCATGATGACATCATCCTAGAACACTTGAATCTTGATGATTTCACGGTTAAAAATTAAGATTTGAAAGATAGAATGGTGTAGGAGTGTGTATTGATCAAGAAAGTACAAGGATTAGGATGAAATCTTACCGGAATCGAGAGAAATCTACAAAAAGGTGGGTTGAGCATGCTGGTCGAACAGAGGTTTCCAAAAGTGGAAAGGAATGACAATGACAGGGGTATTTATAGGATGACAAAAGAGGAAAGGGCTGGCCGATCGGCCAGGCAGTTCGATCGGACATTCTGTCCGATCGGACAGCAGTCCGTTCGGCTGGCTGTTCGATCGACTGGGAAGCCTGATCGATCGGTCGCACCTTTCGAGTGTTTTGCGCGACGATTTTTGATATTTCGATTGCGAGCGGTTCGATACGATAGGGTTTCCTAATCAAATTACTTTCAGTCTCAAACACTCATATCTTGCGTAATCTATTTTCCACCATCTATCATAGTTCGTTCACGATTCGAGTTTGTTTGCACTTCGAGTTAGGTTTCGAGTTTCGATTGAGTTCGCTTGATTATCACAACATAACATAAATAAACATGCACAGGTAACACGTAAGGCACACACACACGTATATAACAAGTAAAAGTACGTAGTTCGAGTTGCGGTTTGATGTCGATTCGATTAGCGTAGCTCGATTGTTGATTAGTTAACTTTATCGCATTGTTACTGCCTATAGTTTATAGTCGGAGGTCGATTGAATATCGATTAACACACATCGATTATAGCAATTAACAACACTTACTCCACATAATATAATTAAAAACAAGAAGTTCCTACGAGTCAAGTTGCGCGAAATCGGTCGTTGACTTTGACCTTGACTTTGACTTTCACTTATGAAAACACGGGGTGTTACATGAATTTCTTGGCTAATCCGGATTGAAGACTTCATCTTGAATTTCTTGGCTACTAGAGTGATTAATTCATCAATTAATGATTGCGTTAAAATGGGATGAAGCTGCAATAACTTTATATGTATAACTGGAATTGATGCTTAAATCGATATGTATCACTTGAAATGGATGGCCCTAGTGATCCTGGAGTAACTTGTTAATGAGGTCGTGAACATGAAAAAGTCAGATTTGGGTTTTTAGTGGGAACTGATTAAAGCGAAAAGAGATAGAACCGATACCTGATTCTGCTGCAAGGTACATGTATTGGGTTTTATTTTTATGTTTGGCCGGTTATTGGGTCAGGTAGGTTAGTATTTGTGTCGGGTCGGTTTTTTTCTTATGCTCACCCTTAAACCTTCCACTCTTCCTGCGGTCATCATCCTATATATAAGTACATTCTAGCGACATGCAAATCACACTTCACCATAAGTCTCAATTATACCCTTTCCAATGGATCCGTTAGCGAAACTCATCATCACCTATTTCGCGTAGTTAGTGCAAGTTTTGTTCAGGTCTCGGCAGCTCTGGGTGAGACACCTGCTATCGAACAACCACCAGTCATGCCTCGGTCATTTCGGTGTGACGTCACGCTGGTACTCCTCCTATACATATGTAGCTACACTCACACTACCCTGCAAAACCAAACGGATTACACTAAATCTCAAAAAGAATACAATAGCGAAAGAATCATCATAGCCTATGTCGCTCAACTTGCTCGAGTTCTCCTCTGCTCTCGCTGCGACGTACCTCAGGAGCCAGAGAGTACCGAATAACCACTGTGTCGCTCGCCAGCTATCGAACAACCTATTAAAGATAAAGTTCGTCGACTAAAAACCTTGTAATAACCGTACTTTTTCTGATCCTTGAAATCTTATATTTTCATTTTCAAATCTTGTAATCGTTGACGTTTAGATCAATAAAAATCATTTGGAATGTTTTCATGTATTTTTTATATCATTTTCCATACATACATATGTCTAATTATGTTAATTATATTATTTTACACCCTTGCATATGCTTACATGTACGAAAACGTTCTTAGCATTGAGTTTTTAGCTAAAACCAACCACAAAATCTAGTTAAGGGGAGTGAAACTTTTTGAAAACCTCACCCCCGCGCCACACAGAGGTGCTTTTGCTGCTCTCCGTAGCGCGGAGACCTTCAGTTGACTCGTTGACTTACACATTCCCGTGCCACGCGGAGGAGCCTTTGCTCCTGTCCGCGACACGCGGGGGATTGCAGTTTCCATCCTGCATTGCCCAGCTCCGGAACTAAGTTCTTTCACCCAGTTTTCAACCTCCAACCACTTAAACATTAAATTCGACCTGACCTACCTTCCCCCTTATAAATACAACCAATTCCCCACTCCATTTCACTTTACACACCTCAAATCCACATCCAAAACTCTCTTAGATCTCTGCATTTTTCAAGAACTTCAAAAGTCAACACCGAAAGGTTTGACTTCCAGATTTATATTTCTTCTTTCATTTTCAGTTTATTTCTTGAATGCGCTTACATTTAGAATGAATCCAATACTAGAAACCTTCAGATTAATCCATAAACATGAATGGTTAAGGCCTCATTCCTGGATTTATAACATTTATGCATTGTTCTTGGCCATTCTGATACTAACTTGACTTCTAGCCTTTTACCAAACCAAAACACCAAATCTAGGTGTTTTGTGTTACGGTTGGGTCTTGTAGAAGTGTACTAACTTTTTCCTAAACAACTTACATTCGTGTCTTTATCCATTTCTTCATATTTGTGCATTGTTTGACCTGTTTGGGACTGTATTGCTAACACCAAACCAAGACTCCGAACTAGCCCAATGTTTGGAAGTTTTGTGTTAAGGTATAACTATGTAGCGGTCTAGGATGCAAATCCCACCATCCACACACTTGCATGCACATTTTGTAACCATATCTCCATTTTTATATATTTTCCTAAAATCAAGCCGAAATCCCACTAACCACATAGTTGGCGATTTTATGTTATGGTGAAACTCTTAGGAGGATTAATGGGAAGATTTATCCTTATTTTGTTTTCTGAATTTTATAGATTTTATATTTTTTATAGTTTTTATGTTGATTTTTGCCATTTTAAGGGATTATAATAGCCTCAAAACCTATTTTTATTCAATTAAAATCATAATAAATATATTAGACGGAAAATAAATATTAAATTACAAAAAAATTTATGTTTTAATTTTGTTATTTATTTTTCCAAAAATTATTTATTTATTTATTATTTATCTATTATTATAAAAACCTAGTTTCAATAACTTCAAATAAATGCTTAACACTTTGTGAAAAGATGATTTTAATATTTTTAATATTATAACCCCCTTTATTATTGCATAGACCTTATTTATTTCAAATAACTCTAAGGTAGCGTTTGGTATGAAAGAATGAGAGTTGGAATGGAATAGATTATTACGAGGGAATGAAGAAAAGAGTGTTTGGTTGGTCGATGGAAAGGAATCGTCCATTCCAAAATGCATTTCATTCCCTCAAAATCATTCCATCCACCCCCTGTTTTTTTCCATTCCATTCCCTCTTCAGTCTTTATTAACAACACCACAACCCACCACCGTTGCCACCACCCACCAACATCGCCACCTGCCACTGTCGCCACCCAATGCCGTCACCTACCTCCAACGCCACCGCCTCTGCAACAACCCACCATCGTCACCACTACCTCTACCACTACCGCCGCCGCCAGCTCCAACCACCACGCCCACCACTGCCACCCACCGATGACACCACCACTGTTACCGCAACCATCGCCGCCACCAACTCCGCTGCCACTGCCACCCACCTCTGTCCCCGCCACCCACCGTCGCCGCTGCCACCTTCGATCACCGCCGCCACCGCTACCCACCTCCGCTATCAACTGCCACTGACTACCTCCACCCGATTCTATTCCTTCATCTTTTCCTGCCTACCAAACCACAAGAAGTAATGATTCATTCCATTCTGACACAGTAACCAAACAAGACATGGAATGATAATGATCAATTCCATTACCTCGTCCATTCCATTACCCCGTTCATTCCATTAACGGTCTGTTTGGTATGGGGTAATGGAATCGATGAGGGAATGGAATGGACGAGGTAATGGAATGGACATCGGAATGAAATAAATCATTCAATTACATTGTGATATTTGGTTACTCATATGTGAATAGAATGAATCATTACTTTATACGATTTGATAAACAAAAAAAGACGAAGTAACGAAACACAATTGTATTAAAAACGACAAGAATATAATTGCCTCAATACTAATATAATATATTAATGGTAAAAAATAAACAATATTTTTTTATATATTTTAATATAAATATAGATATAAAATAAATACAATAATAATAATAATAATAATAATAATAATAATATATTTCTTTCCATTCCTTAAAGGAATTAAAAAAAACACCCCTTACCAAGGAATGTAAATTGTTATAGTTGAAAGGAGTTACATTCCTTTGGAATGCTCCATTCCATTACCACATGATAACCAAACACGTTTATTTTTCATTCTATTAGAGTGAACCATTCCATTCCACCTTCCATTCTTTCGTAGTTTTACAAATAATCATATAATGAATTTGTATGATTCTTAAAACGACTATACATAAGCATTTTGTTTGATCTTCGTAATGAGGTTTTATACTCCATTTTTACCAATACGTTTTTATTTCCTTTATACCGAGACACGAGACTCGTATTAATTTAATCTTTCATTTATTCTTTATTTATTTATTTATTTATGTATTTATTTATTCCTACACTTACACATTTATACTTTTACCCTTTTAGGCTAGTCTTCACATTGTTCGCCTAGTTCTCACACTCGTTCGTGATCCTTCTGTGTTTACCTTCGCAAAACTGTGAGTATACATGATCCATTTTTACTTTTGCACTATTTGGGATTGAAAACATGTTCTATATACTTTATGTGTTACATACTTGTTTACAACTGTACCTATGCAAATTCATTAACCTTGTAAGCTACCCTTAACATGTATAACACTATAGGATTGACAACCCCCCTAGATTGATCCTTTCGGATCCATGGTCATTGTTAAGTTTCTTAGACCTAGTGTTTTGATGCTAGGGTGCTCAGTTGTCTTACCTTTTAGGTTTGAATTTTGCCTTTTGTACATGCATGTTACATATTGCCATATTAATTACTTTTAAGATGTGTATTATGCGTTTTTACTTATGCTATATGTATCAAACTTGTTTACTCGCCAACTTTTGTTGATATTTATGTTAACATGTTTTCAGGAAATGCTTGAGACGCTATTGCAAAGATTGAGATCACATAGGGCTTTGGACTTGGACTATCAATTTAAATTAATGTTATGTTGTCGTTTTCTCTAGTAGAACAATGTGTTTCCTTTCCATGAATTGTATGACAATTTAATTTTGACGATTAATATATTTCAACTTTAGTACCATGAGTCTTTTAACAATCTACTACGTCTCGCGCCGATGATTCCGCCATCGGTTGGCATGTGACAGATTGGTATCAGAGTCATGGCTATAAGGAACTAGGTTACTAGTATACCTTTGACCTAGACTATAACTAAGCGCCCATTTCTATGCTTTTGTGTCATATGCTTATCCTACCATTTTCCTTAAACATTTATTTTTCTCTTCTTGCTTCTAAGTTTTACCTCATCCTTTTGTCTAATAGCATCTACACGTGGACTTTAATGCATCATATAAGAAGAGGAAGACTACTCATATTTTCAAAAAGAAAACTTTACCATCAAGTCAGGATTGATTCCCTCACCTTGATGGCTAGTTTCATTCTTCTCTATTTTTGTAGAAACATTATACATATGAATTTGAAGGCTTCATGAACAGTAACAAAAATGTTGAAATTTTCTATTATTATTATCGGAGGAAGCAATACTTGTAAAGAAAACAAACAGATGGAAAGGACTTTGAATGGCAGTTGGGGAAAGTGGGGCATCCCCACCCACACACAAACTATATGTGGGCTCTGCTCAAGTAATATTAGCACATAATGTGATTAGTAATTTATTAGGTAATACTAATAATGTGTTTTTTTCGGAAATATAATACATAATGTGATTTTGGTTTCCAATTATAACGAAGCACCAAAAGATTATACACATCCTCATTACTTTATTAGGTAATTAATTAACATACATATACCAATAATGAAGGGACAGCATGGTAGTAATACGGTGTCATCTTATTGAAAGAAAAAAATAATAAAAATAAAAATAAATACCGGTACCCAAACTGATGTTGTTCGGTCGGGTTCGGTTTGATTCACTACGGTAGCGGTACAGTATCCATAATCAAATTTGAAACCACAGGTAGTGATATCTAGCGATATCGGCGTTTTTTCGGTTCGATACGGTATGTTAGCGACACAATGTTAGTTTATTGAAAGCAAGAACAATAACAATAAAAATAAATATCAGTACCGATATAGATTGTTGTTTAGTCGGTTACAATTTGATTTGGTAAGATAGCAACATATTATTTGTTTTCAATAAAATTTATATCGCAATGTTGAATAAAATAAACAAAGAACGCAAATGAACTGAACCAATATCAATCGAACAATACTGGTATCAATATCAAAATTCATTTTCATTATTTTCGATTGATGTAAGATTTTCTTTTTTGATTATTATACAGAGTTCCGATCAAATCCCGCCGCGAAGCGCGGGGAAAATTCACTAGTTACTATTAAACCATGAGTAATCTCCTTACCTTAACGACTAGATTCACCCCCCTCATACAAACCAAAGCTTCACCATTCAGTTAGGAGTGTTATCTACACCTCAATGGAAAGTTTTGTAACATCCGTCAAAATGGATTTCCCAAATCCGACCCGTTTTGAAATTCGGATCCTAACTTTTGAACCTCGAAGATTTTTCGCGTAAATAAATAAACAATGAAGGATTTATTTTTAATATCGATTTAGTTATTTATTCATTTTATTTGTTTAATTAATTAGCCTATTTAATATTGCTATAAAATAATATTTAATAGTTTAATAGGATATTAGAATTGAACTATTTAATGGCTTCCTAATGATTTTACCCCATTAGGGATTTATTAGGATAGTATAATTAATTCTTACATGAGTAAAACTGATTCTAAATAAACAAATATTTCTTATCAATTACATTATATTTTACTTATTAATTCTAATAGGATTTCATAAATATTTAAACATAAATATGGGTCATTATAATTAAAATCCTAAATTTATTTATTAATTGGTTCAATACATTTATGTTAATACTTAATGGCATGGCTTAGGATCTGTTTTTTTTTTACTTAACCTACAACCATTTAAATTGAAATTTCTTTTTGCCGCCCAAAAGATGGTAACAACAAACATCTTGCTGTCATTTCTTTTTTTTTCGATAAAAGGCGGCTGACTTGTCGGGATTGAAAGAATGATCACGCGCTTTCGGGTTTAACTTCGATCAATCAAGCTTATAATACCTTCCTTTCCCAATTCTTGAAAAACCGTAACCCTTCTCCGCTCTTTCTCGAACCACCGCAAACAACCACGGCAACCACCACCACCCGCAATCTGTTTCGGACATCTCACAACCTTTCGGTTAGCCTTGCACACCGCCGGAAAGGTTCCCCGGCGTACCGGAGATATACGGGGATCGACGGAAGTCGTTTCGCCTTGATTCGAAGTTCGCCGAAAACCCGAAGCCAACCGGAGTTACGACGGAACTTTGTTCTTTTGTTCGAGGAGGAAGCAATCAGATCGGAGCTCAACGGAAATGTCACCGGAGACTCCCGAACTTCGCAAACGGGAACTCACACAACTCATGTTCGGTATACCTTTTCACCTCTCTTCTATCATACGATATCCTGTCTAATCGTTAATAAGATCTCGGTCGTTCGATCTCTAATTATAAACTACGTCATGTTGGGGAATATACGAATCGAGGCTCGGGTTGGGCAATCATCTCAGAGGAGATGACCATGGAGTCCTACGGATCAAAATTATTGCTTTGCTTCTGTTTCAAAACCCAACAATCAACTTGTATGTTAGCTTAAGTTTTATGGATTCTTTTGTATAACACTCGACAATTATATTGTTATTTTCTTTTTACCTCTGTCCAAATATAACTAAATGTATGTTCAATAAGAAGACCATCAATACTGGTATACATGTATACAGACAAACCTAGATCGTTTTTTTTATTTATTCAAAAAGGAAATTCGATATTTATCTATACATAAAATAAAGGAATTATGGAATTTATGAAGTTTTCACGTGGAGTGACCATATCCACAAATCTCTTCATGTCTACTGTTATGGGCACTCAAACCATTTTAGTTCATCTAAAAGTAAATTACAGTAGATATAAAAAAGGAGTTAGATTATAAATCTAAGTAATTCAAGGGTTAACTAATTCGTGAAACAATGTAAAATTTAGAATTTTATTTAACCTATAAATAATAACTAGATCGCTTATGTTGAATTTTAATCTCTAGGATACCCCGTCCGTTCGTTCTCTTGGATTTCTCCAATCCTTACTCGTGCGTTAGTTCAAGGGATTCTTATATGCAACCAATGTGAGTATACTCGATCCCTTTTTCCCCTTTACACTTTGGGATGCAACATGTATAATTATGTAAACAACTTTTGAACTAAACATACTCAATCTTTGAACGAAGCATGAAACTAATGTGACTTACTTGCTATTTGTAACACCTCGAAAATTCACGTCCTATAATATGTTGACACGTGTCATAAAGTTTGAACGTGTGAAAGAATGTTATAAAAGGACTAAAGTTGACAAACATGGAAAGTATGTGATTATACGGATTCTAAGTGTCAACAGTGAATAAATATACTTCATAATAACCCTACATGATGTTTATAACATCAAACGAATAAATCATGGATCATACAAAGCTAAAAGTGAGAGATTTCAAACTATAGGGGTTAAATGTGTCAACATGTAGAAGATATACCTCTGAGTGATCTTTTGACAAACCCGAAGCTTTGTAAATGTTAATTATGCTCACTAGAATGCACGATATGAATTTCATAAAGTTTCGTTATCGTATGAGAAAGTTATGATCCAATTCGTGTGCGAGGGGTTAAAGTGTTAACATTAAAAGTTAAGACTTTTCGGGTTAACCGGAAGTGTTCAGGGACTTGGCAAAATGGGTATAAGTCCTAAAGCCCTTGTGGGTAAATATATGGGGGTCAAAATGCAAGAAATAACCCTAATTACCCCTTCGTGAAGCCAAAGGTCAACCTGGAAAACAAATAAAATCAAAATTCTGATTTCGCTTGGCCAAGCGGCCCGCGTGGGACTTATAGAACTTTGAGGCGGGCCGCGTGGGAGGCCCAGATGCAGAAAAACAGGTTGTTGCCTGTTATGCGCGATTTTAACCCTTTTAGCCGGTTTTTCTCACATGTGGACGACCCCTAGGCACCTCCTAACATCTAGGATCAGGTGTTGATCAGTTGTGGTGGGTGCTAGACCATGTTGTCAACCAATCATGGTGATTGAGTTCACTATATAAGGACTTCAAGTGCACAAGCATTCCTCACACCTTCAATTGCATATCTAATCATTCCTGGAGCTCTCAAGCAGGTCCATTTGATCTTAAGTCGTGCATAGGACTTCAGTAAGTGTTCTTGTCCTTCTTTAGTTGAGTTTAGCTTGTTTAATTAGCTAAAAGTCAAACCGTCGTAATTACGGTTTGACTTCGAGATTAGTCAATAATGGTTCAGTCATATCTCGAATTAAAAGTAGTTATGAGTTGGTATTTATGAGGGTAATAAAACCCCAAAAGGGTTTCCCCTGATCACCACTCTAACCAGGTCAAAAGTCGGGTCAAACTTATAATTAAAAAGTCAACAGGATGCTTAAAATGTCATTTATGCATAATTAGCTATCTAGAACATTTACAACCTGTTTGATCATTGTTATAACTTAGTAATTAGTGTAAGAACATGTCTAAACATGTTCAACCCGACTATTTCCTGTTTAGAACCGGTTCGGAATCGAAAGTCACATAGTTTGACTTCCACTTTGACTTTCAGTTCTGACCCGTTTAGGTATGTTTTAGAAATACCTTGGAGCTTCATTTGGACCAGGTTACATGCTAGTATAACCCTCTGTGATTATACACCTCGGTTCCTTAGTTATCCGATTAATACGCATGATTCCGTTAATTACTCATATGTTGACCATTATGCCCTTATTACCTTAAAACGAGATTTATGAAAATGTAAAAGTGTAGAAACCTTAGTTACTGATATATAAACTTGTATGCAAAGTTTGACATCAGTTTGACTTGTAGATTAAGAGTTATGCTCAATGTCGCAAAATTTAAGCTTTATGTTAATAAAATGGCGTAATTAGCGTATAGCCTAGTTAAGCCTACTTTTTGGTATCAAACTTAATACCCACTGATGTAATATATTATTTTGGGATTTTTAAAGATTTTTAATTAATTTTAGGCTGAGCATAACTAGTAGTCGTAGGCTTAATTCGGTAATTGTCGGTTTTGCCCTTACGGGCCATAAAATGAGTTTTACATATCTAAACGACTCCAAACCTTTTGCTACTGATCACATATGATAAATAAATTATTTTAAGCCTTCTGGAAATATAAAAATATCAGATTTAAGTACCGAACCCGGTAATGGCCTTTAATTGCCTTATTTAACGTTTTTAACGCATAGTATGTTTTAAAATCATATTGGACATACCCGGGTTGATACCTACTGATATATGAGGCAAATTATGATATTTTAACAGTAAGCAAAGGTTGGTAAACTCAGACTTCAGTTTTGAGCTTTTCGGCTTATGTGAAATTACCAAAATGCCCCTTCGATGCATAGTTTGGTTATAAGTGATAAATTTCACATATGTGCTTTAGCCTACTGTTATAACTTATCAAATTGAGTATGTTTGCTGTTTACATCAGACCTGTAACTCAGTTAAACATCTAAACTCTTTTGCAAACTTTAAAATGACCAAACTACCCCTACGGGGCATAGTTTGTGTTTTAAACTTGTTTCGGGCATAATGAAAGACATCTTCCTGATGTCACAACATATTTGAGGCATAAATTAACTTAGGAAACCTGTTTATAGCTCTCATGAATACCCGTCACGCTTCTTACGCGTACGGTACGGTTTATGTAACAAGTTTACATAAATTAGCCGAAATTGGTCAAACCCTATCGGTTTTATCTCAAAGTCCAGAATGTGTATGAATTACCCATATAAGACAAGTCTCTAAACATGTCGGGTTTAAATCACATTCTATTCCGGTCTTCGCTTAATCGTGCGTTTGAACCGTATATTTCCTTAAGACTAACCGGTCTAAGCTTAGGCTTAATTAAAGACCCGTTAGCATTCTAATAAATTATTTATACCATCATTCCAGACTAGAGCATTTCGGTAAATGGTACCTACGCTTACTTAAGTGAATACGGCTGAGTTATTAGATTCTTGCTATTTAAGACAGGAGCTAGCTCAGGTAAATACTCTTAACTTATTTTCCCTATACGGGCTTGGAATACGGTATAATGATACCGCTTGGTCGGGTATTGAATGTTTAATCGGATTGTGATTAAATTATTGAGGTAACCCGGTTTAATCTGTATTGTTTGAAATAAAAGCCTTTAGGGGTTAATGACCATGTCCCGGATATCCTTGACATCATTGTATTATAAAATGGCCACGCCTTAAGCACGGGGTGTAGGCATACACTGAAAGTTGATTAAAGGGAAACGGTATCTCACTCTCTTGTGGGCTTATACTTGTGGCGTGTCTGTTAATCTTGACTCGGTTTCTACATCGGGCCCTGAACGTACAACGAACATGTAAATCTGTATACAAGGTTATAACTATAATTGTTCCAAGTTAAAAAGGTTAATTTTGCCTCTGTGCATTTTGATCAAATTATGAAAGATATTTTGTGCCACGTGGATCCAAACCAATTTTCTTAAACTCTTTTCAAATGAGTCGGTTGAGTGTATTTACCAGTGAAAACTGACGTATTTTCCAAAAGGGTTAAGTGACAGGTACTGAACGTAATTGGCTGGAAGCTCAGGGCGCTAATAAGGAATCTTGCAAGTTCTAGGCGTCTAAAGTCTGTTGAACAAATGATATGTTTTAAGATCCGCCTGTGGATCCTTTACTTTCCGTTGTAATACTGGATATTACTTTTTATTCGGAATGTAATAATATTTATCTTTTGCTTCCGCTGTGCATTGATATATTGTGTTGTTTGACTATTATGTTGCCAACCACGTCACGATACTCCCCACCGGGCCCACCGGTGACACGTGAAAAGTCGGGGTGTAACACTATTCTTGTATGCTCTATGAACGATTTGGAACGTTATATGCTCATTGACTTGCTCGCCCACCTTAACAATTATAGCGCTATAGGATTAACGCCCTGCCTGCTATTCTATTGGGTATTGTTAAGTTACCACCTCGCTGAACTATTGGGATTAGGCTATTTTATGCGTTGTATTCTCGGGTTTGATCATATTGTACGCCAAAATTGCATACTAGTAATCACATATTATGAATCATGTTGGACTTGAGTTTTTATTCTATTATGCTATGTAAACAAAGTTGTATACTCGCCTTTGCTTTTGCATTGAAACTCTATTTTAATACATGTTGCAGGTTAAATTGTTGAAGTATGATGAAAGATGAAACAAGAATAGGGTGGACTAGATACACACCTATAAATCGTTTATTTTTTTATGTTATGTTATTTGTTGAAACAATGTTGTATTTTGTTTTGATTATTGTATGACAATTTAGCAATTGCAATGAAATTCGAATTTAATTAAATATTGTCACATAGTGTTATGAAGTCTCTTGCAATCTATACACACTTCGTCTCATCCCGATGTTTCCGCCATCGGTTGGGGTGTGACAGACTGGTATCAGAGCCATAACTATAGGGAATTAGGAAAAGTAGGAATGCTTTAACCTAGTCTATAGTTTTAGAGCTTTATTTTTATGTTTTGCTTGAAACTACTACATGCTACTTTACTCGTTTCCCATTTATTCGCTTTGATTTTTCTTAAGCATATATGTCGCTTGTGTGCTAATACTTGACATGCTATCCTTATGTGTTAATACTTGTCTTATTATGTGTCGATACTTGATTTATTGACCTATTCTTTGTGTGTTATTCTCGACATGCCTTTTATGTGATTATACTTGTTCGTTATTTCCTTTAACTTACGCACTTTTCCAAGGCATTTTACTCGATTTTTCTTAAACTCGAAAAACACTCGTATTATACAAACGAGACGAGTTTACCAAAATAGGCGTGAAACCCACAATTTGGTAAACGACTCTCATTCCGTTTAATTCTATTTTGCACAAAATTACACCATTAAGTTAGGAGTGGAATCCACATCTTAATGGTGATTTTGAATTTCAAATTCTTGTGGACCCTCGTCAACATGTCCAAATTAAATTTTGACCCGACGAGTACCAACCACACTTAGGGTACGAAGTCGTCAAGTTAGGGGTGAAACCCGCATCTCGTTGACTAGTCCCACTCCTTGATTTTTATAAATCTCGCCAAGTCTCGAATCTTCGATTGAATTGGGGCATGTAGTAACCGGAAGGGTGAATACCGTTAACCGACATGTCGGTGAGAGTATTTCACCTATTAGGCCAAAGCATGTTCTCAATTTTAAAAGACCTTTCGACCACTTTGGTTAGTCAGAGTTCCGTTTTGGAACCATCCAAGTTTTAATTGAACTTACGCTTTATTATTTTCGATCTTTTATGATGAAACTCTCCCTTTTCAATTTTGAACCTTTTTCGAGATTTCATTCTTGCGCATACATCATGCTATTACTTTTCATACGATTATACACTATTAGCATGCATAATTTCACGTAACTTCATTTACACTTTTGTAACAAGTGGAGACATATCATCGAGACTGGAGTGATTTCCTTACCTTGACGATTAACTCCGCTTCTTTTTCATCTTACAACGATCTCGCCAATGAGTTAGGGGTGATTCCCTTACCTAGGTGATCGTTACCGATACTTCTTTTAATAGACTATATTTTGTAAACACGTTCACATTTATATCTAAATCATTTATCATTAGTCAAATCTCCAATTATTTCAACATGCATTGTTTATATGAACAAAATTCTTATTCTACAATCTACTTTCATATAGCACACACACAAAATTCTCAACTTTTTCGTAGACGCTTGTTCTTCAATATCCGAAATTTCATGCAATGCTACTCATCAACTTAGTCAGTCTAATAAATCCATTGCCCACGAAATTTCGTCTTCAATGTAATTATTAAAACACGCTCACCTCACAACATTAAACTAGAAATTTTTATTTTCAATTGGGAATCAATCAACTTTTTTCGCACACGTTTATAAAACATTACAAATTTTATTCAAACATTCACTAAAATTTCTTTCAAAATTCAATAAAACATCTTATTAAAAGACGTTTTTCGACAAACACTAAGTTCATATATCAAATTCCTTTTCCTAAGGATCAACTTTTCGCAAGAATCTATAAACTTCAAAATTTTTATAAAAAGTTATTTAAAACGGTGCAAACTTATTAATCCTTAAAAACTTTTCAAAACCCCACTCGATACATCAATTAAATTCAAAACACGTGGGCAAGAAAACTTCATAGAAACCAATAATGTTCAACTATATCAATTCTTTTAAAAAGCATAGTAGCATTTGCATTCTTTTACAAAGTACCCTTTCACATAATCCAAAGATGTTTATATCCTCTTTACATTAACAAACTAGATTCTACATTCCAGGACAACTCAATTTATTTTAACTTCATGTTCTGCTCAAACAACTATATATGCATATCATCTTACGTGTTTTAGTTTATATCTCACGACAAATTCGCATATACCCCTCATTTTGTTTTTATACTCAAAGCTTCTTGGCCTTTTACATGCTTAAATTCGTATATTACGATTAATACCACATACAAAATTACTACTTAGTACACTCATATCTATATTCGTATTTATACCTCTTATGCTTACACATTTATGTTTATTTTCATAATCATATATATATGCATACACTTTATATTATACTCATATATCCTACTTGTACTTGTACCTATACAACTATGCTTAAACTTATATTCACACCCATATATTTTCCTCATACCAATACAATTATGTTTACACTTATATTCATAGTTATACTCACATTTATACAATTTATGTTAGACTCGCACTTATATATATACTCTCATTTATACGATTTTACATTTATGCTCACGTTCATTCGTTTATGCTCAAATTTGTACTCACATTTATACTCATTTTTTATACACGCTATGCTTATACTTTTACTCATACTCCTGACATGCGTTTTGTGTTTATGCTCTCGTGCGTGTTCATATTTAAACTTATACTATGCTCATGCTTTTTTCTCAAAATCTATACTTTCGCACCTATACGCGGGCGAAACCCGAGGGATTCGCTTACGTTGTTATACTATTTGGAACGCAAACGTGCTTATATGCTACATCTCTATACACACATTCTTATTTTTAAATTTATGTATACCCTAATTCATACACAACTAGTACAAGCTATGTGGATCATGCGATGATCAAAATAATCGCGGGTGCACACGAGGTTATAATGATAGGCGCATGAGAATCATAGAGTGTACTACTGTGTATGGTAAGTCACGAAACGTAACATGACACGAATAACGAAACGGATGTAACATGGTCAAAACATGGTGGAAACTCCGCTGGTACTTCCTATATATAAGTGTTTTTACCATGTTACTAAACTTTTGTAAAGCGTGCCATGAGAAATTCTGTGTTTTTCCGACCTTTTGGACCTAATTCAAGCTTTAAACAATTCACAAACGCATTATATCTGATTATCCACGACGAGACTTCATTCTTAAAACGCCACTTTCGACTATCCGATACTTATGCCACTCATATACTTGCATTCATTAGGGGTAAATAGTTCACTTCCATACTCCAATTACTCTCCATTATTCTCTGTCTTTTATACGAACCTCGTTTACAACAAATCAGTTTAAACGTTCGAATTCTAATCTACCTCTAAAACCATTGCGTATAGATGTAAAACCTATCCTTCCATCTCTCTTAAAGTCTTTCTCTTAAATAAATTTCGGGACGAAATTTCCTAAAGGAGGGGAGACTGTAACATCCGTCAAAATGGATTTCCCAAATCCGACCCGTTTTGAAATTCGGATCCTAACTTTTGAACCTCGAAGATTTTTCGCGTAAATAAATAAACAATGAAGGATTTATTTTTAATATCGATTTAGTTATTTATTCATTTTATTTGTTTAATTAATTAGCCTATTTAATATTGCTATAAAATAATATTTAATAGTTTAATAGGATATTAGAATTGAACTATTTAATGGCTTCCTAATGATTTTACCCCATTAGGGATTTATTAGGATATTATAATTAATTCTTACATGAGTAAAACTGATTCTAAATAAACGAATATTTCTTATCAATTACTTTATATTTTACTTATTAATTCTAATATGATTTCATAAATATTTAAACATAAATATGGGTCATTATAATTAAAATCCTAAATTTATTTATTAATTGGTTCAATACATTTATGTTAATACTTAATGGCATGGCTTAGGATCTGTTTTTTTTTACTTAACCTATAACCATTTAAATTGAAATTTCTTTTTGCCCCCCAAAAGATGGTAACAACAAACATCTTGCTGTCATTTCTTTTTTTTCGATAAAAGGCGGCTGACTTGTCGGGATTGAAAGAATGATCACGCGCTTTCGGGTTTAACTTCGATCAATCAAGCTTATAATACCTTCCTTTCCCAATTCTTGAAAAACCGTAACCCTTCTCCGCTCTTTCTCGAAGCACCGCAAACAACCACGGCAACCACCACCACCCGCAATCTGTTTCGGACATCTCACAACCTTTCGGTTAGCCTTGCACACCGCCGGAAAGGTTCCCCGGTGTACCGGAGATATACGGGGATCGACGGAAGTCGTTTTGCCTTGTTTCAAAGTTCGCCGAAAACCCGAAGCCAACCGGAGTTACGACGGAACTTTGTTCTTTTGTTCGAGGAGGAAGCAATCAGATCAGAGCTCAACGGAAACGTCACCGGAGACTCCCGAACTTCGCAAACGGGAACTCACACGACTCATGTTCGGTATACCTTTTCACCTCTCTTTTGTCATACGATATCCTGTCTAATCGTTAATAAGATCTCGGTCGTTCGATCTCTAATTATAAACTACGTCGTGTTGGGGTACGAATCGAGGCTCGGGTTGGGCAATCATCTCAGAGGAGATGACCATGGATTCCTACGGATCAAAATTATTGCTTTGCTTCTGTTTCAAAACCCAACAATCAACTTGTATGTTAGCTTAAGTTTTATGGATTCTTTTGTATAACACTCGACAATTATATTGTTATTTTCTTTTTACCTCCGTCCAAATATAACTAAATGTATGTTCAATAAGAAGACCATCAATACTGGTATACATGTATACAGACAAACCTAGATCGTTTTTTTTTTATTTATTCAAAAAGGAAATTCGATATTTATCTATACATAAAATAAAGGAATTATGGAATTTATGAAGTTTTCACGTGGAGTGACCATATCCACAAATCTCTTCATGTCTACTGTTACGGGCACTCAAACCATTTTAGTTCATCTAAAAGTAAATTACAGTAGATATCAAAAAGGAGTTAGATTATAAATCTAAGTAATTCAAGGGTTAACTAATTCATGAAACAATGTAAAATTTAGAATTTTATATAACCTATAAATAATAACTAGATCGCTTATGTGGAATTTTAATATCTAGGATACCCCGTCCGTTCGTTCTCTTGGATTTCTCCAATCCTTACTCCTGCGTTAGTTCAAGGGATTCTTATATGCAACCAATGTGAGTATACTCGATACCTTTTTCCCCTTTACACTTTGGGATGCAACATGTATAATTATGTAAACAACTTTTGAACTAAACATACTCAATCTTTGAACAAAGCATGAAACTAATGTGACTTACTTGCTATTTGTAACAACTCTCATCAAAAGTCCTAATTATTATTTTAATTTGACCAATAGGAAACCCTAATTGAGAAACCCAAGTGATTCTGAACAAACCCTAAAATTTTCAGAACAATCAGAATCAGGATCAGGGCCCCTAAAAACTCAAGGGGGGTATACCCTAGTTAATGATTATCTGAAATTACTCGCTGTCAAAATTCGAAAATTTGAATCTGTTAAGTCAGCAAAGCTAGTCCCAACCGTGGCTACCCTATGACCTATTTTTAACCCTTACGCACCGCAACAATTTAAAGCTTACGGTCCGTAAGCAATGCAAAATTTTGACTATAAATAGCAGACATTGGTACTTGAAATTTGGCGTATGTTCGATGAAGAAATTTGTTTCATGCACCAATTTACGTTCTGTATACTACAATTAACACACACAGTGCACTAATCGACGCCACAATCAGGGTAATAACTCGATCGCTATTACGATTCAACGTCCGATCGATTATAACTATCCAACGATTGTTTAAGTGCCGCTCAAATTGAGTTTATACTTTGTTATTCATCGTGATTTCGACTTGAATGTTTGAGTGCTGTTAGAACTCGGACTATACTCTGTCATACGTTGTGAATCCGCTGAATTGTTAAGTATTGCACTAATAAATCGTTGTGAGGGTTTAATCTCGTTAATTGACGTAGCTGCTGTATTAGTTACTAACCTGTTTGTGTGTGCATTATTATTTAAATTAGGTTAATCAAGGCTAATCAGTAGGCTTATACTCTGCTCGTTAAATCTACAATGTGAGTCATTCTCTTTTTATCAATTGTTTTACAATACTCCAAATTATTTTCAAAGTTATAATTACAGTGATTAAGTTTATGTAATCACCAAATTACAGCCGGTATGTGGGGTATTGTGCACATTACTACTGTTGTTGTCACTTTAGGTGGGCGAACCTAATTAGTGATATTCGTCATTCATTGGGGCAGCCAATGGTGATATGACCACAGTCACCGAAATGAGTCGAGTGACAAATACTGTGGGTAGTTGGTTTGATATCAGAAACATTGTAATCTCTCTTAATACTGTGAATTATAACAAACGTGTCATTTTAGTAAAACTGAATGAACTCACTCAGTATTTCCCTGCTGACAAAACCTTTTTCAAACATGTTTCAGGCGATCTGTTGTGAGCACAGGAAAAGTGTCGTGGAGCACTACATGCTTAGAAAAGTGGCTCAATGTAAATAAATAAAGAAATATGTTTTAAGAAATAAAGATTTCTCAGTGAAATCACTTTATTGTAAATTATGGGATTATCCCTATATTATATATACACGAGCAGTTTTAATATTAATCGATCCTGTTTAAAAAAATACTTCCGCTGTCATTTAAATAGATACCATCGGATTTCCTGCCTCACGGCTCTGGACCGGGTCAAACCGGGGCCAAGGGCCGTGACAGGAAAAGGTGGTATCAGAGCCACTGATTTAAGCTTACTATTGATTTTAGCCTATTCAAATAATTGAGAGATACTTAGGAAATTTAATTGCTATTCTGTGAAAATATGTTTTATTAACTGATTAATTGTTGAGTTACAGTATGGGTAAACAAAAGATTTCTGCTATCTACCACAAATTAGATACTGCAACCTCAGAAAAAGGAACCTCTTCCTCCAAACACCCAGCAGATCTGGAAGAAGGGATTTTTGTCCGTAAAGCAAATTATGAAAATCCTCTTACCCAAGATAAAAGAAATTTGATTCTTAGAAAGGGACAGGAGAAAATAAAGAAACCCCAAGTTAAGAAAGTGAGGTTTAATTCAGAAATCCAGGAATTAGGCAATAGTCCACCTTGGGAAGATAAATTAGATGAAAAATGGGCAAACCTTTATATGCTAGCTACCGTAGCAGAGAATGCAAACCTCTAAAATATCAATCAGCCTGGTCTAGTAGAAAATTAATCTCCAGTAAATAAATAAAGTATAGTGTGTTCTCTTTCCTGTAGTCTTTTGTACAAATCAGTATGCAATAAACTTTAATGTTTATTTGTAAAACTTTGTTCCAAAGTTTTAACTTAGCATTTTTGTGCATTTTGCATATATTCTATCCAGCATGAGTGAGATATCAGAAGCATTTCAGAATCTCAACCTCTACCCAGTACCAATTGAAGTCTCCCACGACTTTACTGGTTATATTGCTGACATAGAGGAACCCCTGGAATTCCAAGCTCCACCGCTGGAAAAAACAAATCTTAAAAAGAAAAGAAGATATGTAGGATGGAGGAAAGTACGCAGGAGAAAGCCGGCCACTAGGAAACTCCCCAAAATAGAAAACCCTATAGACAAAGGAAAAAGAATCGAAATCGGAGAAAGTTCTAATCCAGCAGAGATAGAAATCCGGAAAGATTCTAAACAAAAAGGAATAGAAATTGGAGAGAGTTCTAGACAATCTGAAGAAATCACATTTCAAGAGGAAATAGATCGTCTACTGGCAAATTGTGATGTCATTAGCCCTATCCATAATAATCTATATCCTTACATAGAAACCCAACTTCCTGTAAATCTGGAACCAGCTATTCCAAACCCACTAATCCACACTCGACCTTTAGGCCAAATGGAATAATGGTGGACAAATGACTGGCAATTTGAAAATATCATCAACAGTCCTTATTCTTTCCTTCCACAGTTTGATCCAGAACCTATCCCCAATCCTCCAATGAGCAACGAAAATTTAGCCGAACTCCGTCAGTTCGGTGAAGAGCTGATAGGTACAGGGAATAGGATCCGGGAAATGGGGGAACAAATTTCCTGGAAATACGACGTAAGGGAGCGTCGCTACTAAACTGCCAGTTGACCAAAGAATAGTGGGGTTGGGAAAAAAATGTATGTATAATAATAATAGTTAAATATAATTCTGTAAAATGGGAAATAAAACATTGTAAGATAAACAGTGTGTATGGATGCTTATATAATATATAAAGCAAAATAGAAGTCGAAACATCGACAATTTTGGATACATATATCTGTGTTGTAAGATTTTATGTGCTTCTGTGTAATTGTTTTATTTACAATCATTTGATACTAATAGTATAATTATAATAATTATCAGATGGAAAACGCTAGTAATGAACCAGTTAATGAAGGGAATCAATCTGAACAAAATCAGGAAAACCAGTATATGACTAGACAAGATATTGAAAACATCATCACTCAAGGGATAGCTAATGCTATTCCAGCAATCATGGCTGCTGCTCAGAAACCTGTTGAACCACAACAAATCATTCCTAGTAAACGTACTCAGGAAGATAATTTTAGTCATAGTATAAATGGAGGCGGCAATCATGACGATAATAATCCACGACAGGCTCCACCTCCTAAGAAAATGAAAGCTGCAACGACTGGTTGCACTTTCAAAGAATTTCTTGCTTGTAAACCTGCTGAATTTGCAGGCAACGAAGGAGCAACTGCAGTACTGCGTTGGTTAGAGAAAACCGAAGCAGTAATTGCAATAAGTAAGTGTTCCGAAGAAGATCAGGGTCATGTACGCGTCAAATCTTTTCAAAGAAGGGGCACTCGAATGGTGGAACACCGTATTACAAGCAAAAGGAAGAAGGATGGCTTATGCCATGAACTGGGAAGAATTAAAAATTCTTGTAGAAAGAAAATATTGTCCTGAATATGAAAAGGAACAAATGGCAAATAAGTTCCTAAATCATCGTATGGTAGGCGTAGAGTGTCGCGGTTATACTTCGACATTCTTTGAATATGCTAGAGTGGTACCAACACTGGCTTCGCCAGAACCGGTACTCATTTCTCGTTACATTTGGGGACTGATTAGTGAAATCCGTAACATCGTTAAAGTTGCGAGACCTCGCACTATTGACGATGCTGTGGAACTAGCTAATACCCTAACTGATGAACTAGTGTGCACAAGAGAAGAAGATCGAAAGAAGGAATTGGCTCAAAAGATTACCCAAGGATTTCGTGTGGGTAATGATAATAATAGGTTCAAGAAAAGGGGAAGGAGACAATCTGCACAACCGCCTTTTTGCAAAAATTGCAAAAAGAATCATTTTGGAAAATGCAATGTAATTTGCAACTTCTGCAAAATGACAGGACATCGTGAAGAAAATTGCAAAAAGAAAACCATAGTCTGCTATAACTGTGGAGAAACAGGACATTACAAAATAGAATGTCCTAAATCGATTAAAACCGCAGACAATAAAGGCAAACCAGCTGATGGAACAACAAAGAAGAATGCCCGAGCATTCCAGCTAACCACTCAAGAAGCTGAACTAATTCCTGACGTCATAGCTGGTACGTTCTTGGTCCACGACGTTTATGCAAAAGTGTTATTTGACTCTGGTGCAAACCAAAGTTTTATCAATACTTCATTTTGCCAAGCCCTTAACTTACCCTTAACCACCCTTAGGCAAATTTTTACAGTCGAAACGGCAGATGGAAATTCTGTTAACATAAATAAGGTTTTGCAAGAAGGAAAGATAGAATTGTTAGGCCATAAGTTTTCTGCAAACTTGTTACCTATGAAATTAGCCGAATTCGATATTGTGTTAGGAATGGATTGGTTAGTAGCCAACCATGCTCGAATTCTCTGTGATAAGAATTCCATAGAAATTCAATCACCTACCGGAGAAGTAATTGTGATTACAGGAGATAAACCACGTAAGCCTATGAAGTTCATATCAGTAATGAAAGTTGCTAATTATGAACGAAAACAAGGAATAGTATATATGATTTCAGTAATCATTAGTACTAAGGGAAAAGAACTTAAGGAAATTCCTGTAGTTTCAGAATACCCAGACATCTTTCCAGAAGAATTACCTGGGTTACCACCTGATAGAGAAGTAGAGTTTAGAATTCATCTGATTCCGGGTACTACACCAATAGCTAAGGCACCTTATCGATTAGCACCCACCGAAATGCTAGAATTGAAAAAGCAGTTAGATGAATTATTAAGCAAAGGATTCATACAACCTAGTTCATCCCCTTGGGGAGCACCAGTGTTGTTTGTGAAAAAGAAAGATGGATCGATGAGAATGTGTATCGATTATAGAGAACTGAATAAGGTTACAATTAAGAATCGATATCCATTACCTAGGATTGATGATCTGTTTGATCAATTGCAGGGGGCTAGATATTTTTCTAAGATAGATTTACGCTCCGGATATCATCAATTGAAGGTACAAGAAGAAGACATACCTAAAACTACTTTCAGAACTAGGTATGGCCATTATGAGTTTACAGTCATGCCCTTTGGACTAACAAATGCCCCAGCAGCATTTATGGACATGATGAATCGGATCTGTAAACCATACTTGGATAAATTTGTAATCGTATTCATTGACGATATACTTATTTATTCCAAAAGTCAGGAGGAACATTGCGAACACTTGCATGCACTCTTAACCTTGTTAAGAAAAGAAAAGCTTTATGCCAAATTCTCGAAGTGTGAATTTTGGTTAAAGGAAGTGCAATTCCTAGGACACATGGTGAATCACGAAGGCATTCACGTAGACCCTGCTAAAATAGAAGCAATCACTAAATGGAAGGTCCCACAAACAGCCATGGAAATTAGAAGTTTTATAGGCTTAGCCGGATACTATAGACGATTTATTAAAGATTTCTCTAAGATAGCTGTACCTTTGACTAAGTTAACCTGTAAAGCCACTAAGTTTGAATGGGGACATAGGCAAGAAGAAGCTTTTAAGATTTTAAAGCATCGATTGACAAATGCTCCAATTTTAGCATTACCTGAAGGAACAGAAGATTTTGAAGTATATTGTGATGCTTCAAAATTAGGATTCGGATGTGTATTGATGCAACGCAAAAAGGTAATTGTGTATGCCTCCCGGCAGTTGAGAAAGCACGAGGAGAGTTATACGACTCGTGACTTAGAATTAGGAGCCATAATTTTTGCCTTGAAAATATGGAGACATTATCTGTATGGAAGTAAATTTACTGTTTATACAGATCATAAAAGTTTAAGATATATATTTGGGCAGAAAGAGTTAAATATGAGGCAAAGAAGATGGATGGAAGTTCTAAGCAATTACGACTGTGATATTCAATATCACGAAGGAAAGGCAAACGTAGTTGCAGATGCCTTAAGTCGTAAGTATCAGGAAAAACAAAAGCGAGTCCGTGCTCTTAGATTAAATCTACAAGTAGATTTAATGGAACAATTAAAGGAAGTTCAGGAAACAGCAATCAAGGACGATGCTGAAGGAATGAAAGGTTATATAAAGGAACTAGAGCAAGGAAATGATGGAATTTGGAGATTTCACAAGAAACGAATTTGGGTACCTAAGCAAGGAGAATTAAGAAATAAAATTTTAGAAGAAGCCCATAAATCTAGGTATACTATGCACCCTGGAAACAATAAGATGTACCAAGATTTAAGAAAGAATTTTTGGTGGATAGGCATGAAGAAAGATATAGCTAGATATGTTTCTAAGTGTCTTACTTGTTCACAAGTAAAGGCTGAACATCAGAAACCTTCGGGACTACTACAACAATTGGAAATGCCTGTATGGAAATGGGAACTTATAACAATGGATTTTGTTACTAAGTTACCTAAAACAAGAAAAGGTAATGATGCAATTTGGGTAATTGTGGATCGATTAACCAAATCAGCTCATTTTATACCAATGAAGGAAACTTTTAACATGGAAAAGTTAGCCAAGTTGTACGTAGACGAAGTGGTATCTTTACATGGAGTTCCACTTTCCATTGTATCAGATAGGGATAGTCGTTACACTTCTCATTTCTGGAAAAGTTTCCAGCAAGCAATGGGAACTCGACTAAACCTAAGCACAGCATATCATCCACAAACAGACGGACAAAGTGAAAGGACGATCCAAACTCTAGAAGACATGCTCCGAGCATGTGTAATAGATTTTGGTGGAAACTGGGATGATCATTTACCATTAATTGAATTCTCCTATAATAATAGTTATCATTCAAGCATTGAAACTGCTCCATTTGAAGCACTATATGGACGTAAGTGCAGAACTCCAGTTTGTTGGGCAGAAATAGGAGAAAGTCAATTATCAGGACCAGAAATTGTGCAAGAAACTACTGAAAAAATAACTCAGATCAAAGAAAGACTGAAAACAGCTCGAGATCGTCAGAAGAGTTATGCAGATAATCGCCGCAAGCAGTTAGAATTCCAAATCGGAGATAAAGTACTCTTGAAAGCTTCTCCTTGGAAAGGAGTTGTTCGATTCAGTAAGAAAGGAAAGCTAAGTCCCAGGTACGTAGGACCATTTTCAGTAATTCAACGTATAGGACTAGTTGCTTATCGTTTACAACTACCAGAAGAGTTAGCTGGAGTACATGATGTATTTCATGTATCCAATCTCAAGAAATGCTTATCAGATGAATCACTGGTAGTACCTCTTCGAGATATAAAGATAAACGAAAAATTGAAATTTGTTGAGAAACCTCTTCAAATTGAGGATCGAAAGATCAAGTTTCTCAAACATAAACGACTAGTTTTAGTCAAAGTTAGATGGGATTCAAAGAAATGAGCTGAATACACTTGGGAGCTGGAATCAGAAATGAAAAGAAAGTATCCTCATTTATTCCAGTAAATCTCGAGGACGAGATTTTATTAAGGTGGGGAGAATGTAACAACTCTCATCAAAAGTCCTAATTATTATTTTAATTTGACCAATAGGAAACCCTAATTGAGAAACCCAAGTGATTCTGAACAAACCCTAAAATTTTCAGAACAATCAGAATCAGGATCAGGGCCCCTAAAAACTCAAGGGGGGTATACCCTAGTTAATGATTATCTGAAATTACTCGCTGTCAACATTCGAAAATTTGAATCTGTCAAGTCAGCAAAGCTAGTCCCAACCGTGGCTACCCTATGACCTATTTTTAACCCTTACGCACCGTAACAATTTTATTATTACGGTCCGTAAGAATCCTTACGCACCGCAACAATTTAAAGCTTACGGTCCGTAAGCAATGCAAAATTTTGACTATAAATAGCAGACATTGGTACTTGAAATTTGGCGTATGTTCGACGAAGAAATTCGTTTCATGCACCGATTTACGTTCTGTATACTACAATTAACACACACAGTGCACTAATCGACGCCGCAATCAGGGTAATAACTCGATCGCTATTACGATTCAACGTCCGATCGATTATAACTATCCAACGATTGTTTAAGTGCCGCTCAAATTGAGTTTATACTTTGTTATTCATCGTGATTTCGACTTGAATGTTCGATTGCTGTTCGAACTCGGACTATACTCTGTCATTCGTTGTGAATCCGCTGAATTGTTAAGTATTGCACTAATAAATCGTTGTGAGGGTTTAATCTCGTGAATTGACGTAACTACTGTATTAGTTACTAACCTGTTTGTGTGTGCATTATTATTTAAATTAGGTTAATCAAGGCTAATCAGTAGGCTTATACGCTGCTCGTTAAATCTACAATGTGAGTCATTCTCTTTTTATCAATTGTTTTACAATACTCCAAATTATTTTCAAAGTTATAATTACAGTGATTAAGTTTATGTAATCACCAAATTATAGCCGGTATGTGGGGTATTGTGCACATTACTACTGTTGTTGTCACTTTAGGTGGGCGAACCTAATTAGTGATATTCGTCATTCATTGAGGCAGCCAATGGTGATATGACCACAGTCACCGAAATAAGTCGAGTGACAAATATTGTGGGTAGTTGGTTTGATATCAGAAACATTGTAATCTCTCTTAATACTGTGAATTATAACAAACGTCTCGTTTTAGTAAAACTGAATGAACTCACTCAGTATTTCCCTGCTGACAAAACCTTTTTCAAACATGTTTCAGGTGATCTGTTGTGAGCACAGGAAAAGTGTCGTGGAGCACTACATGCTTAGAAAAGTGGCTCAATGTAAATAAATAAAGAAATATGTTTTAAGAAATAAAGATTTCTCAGTGAAATCACTTTAATGTAAATTATGGGATTATCCCTATATTATATATACACGAGCAGTTTTAATATTAATCGATCCTGTTTAAAAAAATACTTCCGCTGTCATTTAAATAGATACCATCGGATTTCCTGCCTCACGGCTCTGGACCGGGTCAAACCGAGGCCAAGGGCCGTGACACTATTCTTGTATGCTCTATGAATGATTTGGAACGTTATATGCTCATTGACTTGCTCGCCCACCTTAACAATTATAGCGCTATAGGATTAACGCCCCGCCTGCTATTCTATTGGGTATTGTTAAGTTACCACCCCGCTGAACTATTGGGATTAGGCTATTTTATGCGTTGTATTCTCGGGTTTGATCATATTGTACGCCAAAATTGCATACTAGTAATCACATATTATGAATCATGTTGGACTTGAGTTTTTATTCTATTATGCTATGTAAACAAACGTGTATACTCGCCTTTGCTTTTGCATTGAAACTCTATTTTAATACATGTTGCAGGTTAAATTGTTGAAGTATGATGAAAGATGAAACAAGAATAGGGTGGACTAGATACACACCTATAAATCGTTTATTTTTTTATGTTATGTTATTTGTTGAAACAATGTTGTATTTTGTTTTGATTATTGTATGACAATTTAGCAATTGCAATGAAATTCGAATTTAATTAAATATTGTCACATAGTGTTATGAAGTCTCTTGCAATCTACACACACTTCGTCTCATCCCGATGTTTCCGCCATCGGTTGGGGTGTGACAGACTGGTATCAGAGCCATAACTATAGGGAATTAGGAAAAGTAGGAATGCTTTAACCTAGTCTATAGTTTTAGAGCTTTATTTTTATGTTTTTCTTGAAACTACTACATACTACTTTACTCGTTTCCCATTTATTCGCTTTGATTTTTCTTAAGCATATATGTCGCTTGTGTGCTAATACTTGACATGCTATCCTTATGTGTTAATACTTGTCTTATTATGTGTCGATACTTGATTTATTGACCTATTCTTTGTGTGTTATTCTCGACATGCCTTTTATGTGATTATACTTGTTCGTTATTTCCTTTAACTTACGCACTTTTCCAAGGCATTTTACTCGATTTTTCTTAAACTCGAAAAAACACTCGTATTATACAAACGAGACGAGTTTACCAAAATAGGCGTGAAACCCACAATTTGGTAAACGACTCTCATTCCGTTTAATTCTATTTTGCACAAAATTACACCATTAAGTTAGGAGTGGAATCCACATCTTAATGGTGATTTTGAATTTCAAATTCTTGTGGACCCTCGTCAACATGTCGAAATTAAATTTCGACCCGACGAGTACCAACCACACTTAGGGTACGAAGTCGTCAAGTTAGGGGTGAAACCCGCATCTCGTTGACTAGTCCCACTCCTTGATTTTTATAAATCTCGCCAAGTCTCGAATCTTCGATTGAATTGGGGCATGTAGTAACCGGAAGGGTGAATACCGTTAACCGACATGTCGGCGAGAGTATTTCACCTATTAGCCCAAAGCATGGTCTCAATTTTAAAAGACCTTTCGACCACTTTGGTTAGTCAGAGTTCCGTTTTGGAACCATCCAAGTTTTAATTGAACTTACGCTTTATTATTTTCGATCTTTTATGATGAAACTCTCCCTTTTCAATTTTGAACCTTTTTCGAGATTTCATTCTTGCGCATACATCATGCTATTACTTTTCATACGATTATACACTATTAGCATGCATAATTTCACGTAACTTCATTTACACTTTTGTAACAAGTGGAGACATATCATCGAGACTAGAGTGATTTCCTTACCTTGACGATTAACTCCGCTTGTTTTTCATCTTACAACGATCTCGCCAATGAGTTAGGGGTGATTCCCTTACCTAGGTGATCGTTACCGATACTTCTTTTAATAGACTATATTTTGTAAACACGTTCACATTTATATCTAAATCATTTATCATTAGTCAAATCTCCAATTATTTCAACATGCATTGTTTATATGAACAAAATTCTTATTCTACAATCTACTTTCATATAGCACACACACAAAATTCTCAACTTTTTCGTAGACGCTTGTTCTTCAATATCTGAAATTTCATGCAATGCTACTCATCAACTTAGTCAGTCTAATAAATCCATTGCCCACGAAATTTCGTCTTCAATGTAATTATTAAAACACGCTCACCTCACAACATTAAACTAGAAATTTTTATTTTCAATTGGGAATCAATCAACTTTTTTCTCACACGTCTATAAAACATTACAAATTTTATTCAAACATTCACTAAAAATTCTTTCAAAATTCAATAAAACATCTTATTAAAAGACGTTTTTCGACAAACACTAAGTTCATATATCAAATTCCTTTTCCTAAGGATCAACTTTTCGCAAGAATCTATAAACTTCAAAATTTTTATACAAAGTTATTTAAAACGGTGCAAACTTATTAATCCTTAAAAACTTTTCAAAACCCCACTCGATACATCAATTAAATTCAAAACACGTGGGCAAGAAAACTTCATAGAAACCAATCATTTTCAACTATATCAATTCTTTTAAAAACCATAGTAGCATTTGCATTCTTTTACAAAGTACCCTTTCACATAATCCAAAGATGTTTATATCCTCTTTACATTAACAAACTAGATTCTACGTTCCAGGACAACTCAATTTATTTTAACTTCATGTTTTGCTCAAACAACTATATATGCATATCATCTTACGTGTTTTAGTTTATATCTCACGACAAATTCGCATATACCCCTCATTTTGTTTTTATACTCAAAGCTTCTTGGCCTTTTACATGCTTAAATTCGTATATTACGATTAATACCACATACAAAATTACTACTTAGTACACTCATATCTATATTCGTATTTATACCTCTTATGCTTACACATTTATGTTTATTTTCATAATCATATACATATGCATACACTTTATATTATACTCATATATCCTACTTGTACTTGTACCTATACAACTATGCTTAAACTTATATTCACACCCATATATTTTCCTCATACCAATACAATTATGTTTACACTTATATTCATAGTTATACTCACATTTATACAATTTATGTTACACTCGCACTTATATATATACTCTCATTTATACGATTTACGTTTATGCTCACGTTGATTCGTTTATGCTCAAATTTGTACTCACATTTATACTCATTTTTTTATACACGCTATGCTTATACTTTTACTCATACTCCTGACCTGTGTTTTGTGTTTATGCTCTCGTGCGTGTTCATATTTAAACTTATACTATGCTCATGCTTCTTACTCAAAATCTATACTTTCGCACCTATACGCGGGCGAAACCTGAGGGATTCGCTTACGTTGTTATACTATTTGGAACGCAAACGTGCTTATATGCTACATCTCTATACACACATTCTTATTTTTTAATTTATGTATACCCTAATTCATACACAACTAGTACAAGCTATGTGGATCATGCGATGATCAAAATAATCGCGGGTGCACACGAGGTTATAATAATAGGCGCATGAGAATCATAGAGTGTACTACTGTGTATGGTAAGTCACGAAACGTAACATGACACGGATAACGAAACGGATGTAACATGGTCAAAACATGGTGGAAACTCTGCTGGTACTTCCTATATATAAGTGTTTTTACCATGTTACTAAACTTTTGTAAAGCGTGCCATGAGAAAATCAGTGTTTTTCCGACCTTTTGGACCTAATTCAAGCTTTAAACAATTCACAAACGCATTATATCCGATTATCCACGACGAGACTTCATTCTTAAAACGCCACTTTCGACTATCCGATACTTATGCCACTCATATACTTGCATTCATTAGGGGTAAATAGTTCACTTCCATACTCCAATTATTCTCTGTCTTTTATACGAACCTCGTTTACAACAAATCAGTTTAAACGTTCGAATTCTAATCTACCTCTAAAACCATTGCGTATAGATGTAAAACCTATCCTTCCATCTCTCTTAAAGTCTTTCTCTTAAATAAATTTCGGGACGAAATTTCCTAAAGGAGGGGAGACTGTACATCCGTCAAAATGGATTTCCCAAATCCAACCCGTTTTGAAATTCGGATCCTAACTTTTGAACCTCGATGATTTTTCGCGTAAATAAATAAACAATGAAGGATTTATATTTAATATCGATTTAGTTATTTATTCATTTTATTTGTTTAATTAATTAGCCTATTTAATATTGCTATAAAATAATATTTAATAGTTTAATAGGATATTAGAATTGAACTATTTAATGGCTTCCTAATGATTTTACCCCATTAGGGATTTATTAGGATATTATAATTAATTCTTACATAAGTAAAACTGATTCTAAATAAACGAATATTTCTTATCAATTACATTATATTTTACTTATTAATTCTAATAGGATTTCATAAATATTTAAACATAAATCTGGGTCATTATAATTAAAATCCTAAATTTATTTATTAATTGGTTCAATACATTTATGTTAATACTTAATGGCATGGCTTAGGATCTGTTTTTTTTTTACTTAACCTACAACCATTTAAATTGAAATTTCTTTTTGCCGCCCAAAAGATGGTAACAACAAACATCTTGCTGTCATTTCTTTTTTTTTTTTTGATAAAAGGCGGCTGACTTGTCGGGATTGAAAGAATGATCACGCGCTTTTGGGTTTAACTTCGATCAATCAAGCTTATAATACCTTCCTTTCCCAATTCTTGAAAAACCGTAACCCTTCTCCGCTCTTTCTCGAACCACCGCAAACAACCACGGCAACCACCACCACCCGCAATCTGTTTCGGACATCTCACAACCTTTCGGTTAGCCTTGCACACCGCCGGAAAGGTTCCCCGGTGTACCGGAGATATACGGGGATCGACGGAAGTCGTTTCGCCTTGTTTCGAAGTTCGCCGAAAACCCGAAGCCAACCGGAGTTACGACGGAACTTTGTTCTTTTGTTCGAGGAGGAAGCAATCAGATCGGAGCTCAACGGAAACGTCACTGGAGACTCCCGAACTTCGCAAACGGGAACTCACACGACTCATGTTCGATATACCTTTTCACATCTCTTCTATCATACGATATCCTGTCTAATCGTTAATAAGATCTCGGTCGTTCGATCTCTAATTATAAACTACGTCATGTTGGGGAATATACGAATCGAGGCTCAGGTTGGGCAATCATCTCAGAGGAGATGACCATGGAGTCCAACGGATCAAAATTATTGCTTTGCTTCTGTTTCAAAACCCAACAATCAACTTGTATGTTAGCTTAAGTTTTATGGATTCTTTTGTATAACACTCAACAATTATATTGTTATTTTCTTTTTACCTCCGTCCAAATATAACTAAATGTATGTTCAATAAGAAGACCATCAATACTGGTATACATGTGTTGGATCTGAGTTTCTTTTTTATTGGATTTTCGTTTGAAATTAAAATGGAAATGAAAGAGTTATGCAGCGGAATTAAGATGAAAACAAACTTTGCATACAATCAAACAGGAGTAATACTTTTAATCAAACATCTTTACACAATGAACCGAATGATTGAATTTGTTTCAACAACGATTACAATGATTGATGTAAGAATGCAAACTCCCCCTCAGCCAGAGCTCAGTAGTTTGTTCGTGCAAAGAAGACGATGTGGTGAAAGAGCTAATAGAACAGTACAAAGTACTGAACTATTTATAGGCACTTGCAAACCACTGAGCATCTTAGCTGACGTCACCATGAAAGTGACATCTAACCTCCTAACAAACTATAACCTCTGATCTATACAAACACTGATGTAGTAACTACTGCTATTACAATCTATTACATGAAAGAGCTTAAACAGCTGCTGCATCCTTCCACTGCTGTGAACCCAGCAGTGCTTGTCCGGATCAGCAGTACTTGACTCAAGGCAGTAGATTGAGTCAGCAGAGCTTTGGTCTTCCATCAGTCTTTGACATTGGTCAGTAGATGCAAAGCAGCAGTTTGTAGGTCAGCACTTAGTAAGATCAGCAGATAGGAGGTCAGCAGATATGAAACCACTTTCAAGGGGAGAGATTTGCATGAACTAATCTGTAATCGTCTGCTTATTCTTGATCCACTGTTCTGATCCAGTTTTGGCTTTAATTATCTATTCCTCTGATAGGGTTCAATCCCAACAATCTCCCCCTGGAACAGATAATGCCAAAACTCTTCATTATTTGTGGAAATCTTTATTGTCTCATCAACAGCTCCCTTATCTGACCTTTAAATTGTAATTCAAAGTCTAGGGCGTCTGTATCTTCATCATCCCTGCTAAGTGGAAGATCAAGGAGATCCTGCAAATCTTCAAGACTCAGGCCAAGAGCTTGTTCCCTTGATATTTTCTCCACTACTCCACCAGTCCTGAGCAAAGTCAATACGCAGGTCTGTTTGTCAATTTCCCACTTTTGTATTTTTGAGCCTGATGGGTTTCTTGGGAGATGTTTATTTGCAGAAGTATTTGGTGAGGCTGGCCTGTTCATAGCTGGCTGAGCAGCATTTGCAGATTGTTCTAATTCAAGATCTTCTTTTATCATTACTTCCGTCCCAGCTTTTACAATGGCATCTCCGGCTAAAAGATCTTGAATTGTTTCCATGCTAAACTGGTTTTTGCTCCTTCTTTTGTAGATGGCAGCACCAGCTGGAGTAGTGGTTCTTTTGACTTGCAGCTTTGGTGGTCTTTTTGAAACCGCTGCTTTGGAATAGTCAGGCTTTTGTGGAACTCTTGGATCTTTCTTTCTAAGTTCCTCTAATCTTTTATAGGTTGCCCTGACTCTATCTTCTCCCCACTTTGTCACAGAGTTCTTTGACCCATAATCAGCTATAATCAGCTCCTCTTTCATTCTCCTCAGCTCTAACATCTTCTCAGCTTCAAATTGTTTGAATTTTTCAGGAGGAGTCTGCTTGACCTTATTTTTGATCATGTCTTGAATTCTGGCCGCTTCTTTTTCAAGCTCAGGAATGGTCCAGTTCTTGTACATGTGTTTCTCCCCCTTGTATTTCTTGTAGGTCATGATGTTTTCAATGTAGTCTTTTCTTAAGGACTCATCTGCCCTTTCTGAAATTTTCTGACATACATTTTTAGCAAAACGCTCCATAGCATTGACCTGTGAGAGTAAAAACTGATAGTTTTGTTGAAATTCTCTATCAGATTTCCCTTTTCTGTTTTTGATTGCAATATCCTCTGCTTGTTTGGCTTTGAGCTTCAAGTATTCTTCAATGTTGTTAGGCCTGGGATAATTTGCAATTGATGGCAAACTCCTTTTGGCTGGGTCATCTTCATAATAAAATGATTTGATTTCTTCTCTGACTGCAATGAGTTCCAGAGGAAATGAGACACCAGCAGGAGGTAGTGGTTTTACAATTTGAGCTGAAGAGAAAGGTATGGGTTTAGGAATAGTGATAAGTGATAGGGATTTTGAAGATGTTGGTGATGGAGGTGTGTCATCATCTTTTAAAATTAGCCTTCTCCTTTTTGGTTTAGGAGAGACTGATGATGTTTTGAATGGAACAGTGGTTGTAGATGTAGTGGTAGTGGATTGTGATTGACTAACAGTTGTTGAAACAACTGGTGTTTCAACCACTGTTGTCATTACAACAGATGTTATAACATCTGCTGTCTTCTGCTGTATGTCAGCAGGTGTTGTTTTTGGTGGTGATGATGGTAAAGCAGTGGATGTTGTGTGTGTTGAAGTGGTGTGTGTTGATGGAACAACTGTTTGGCAAGCAGTAGTTTTTGTAACTCCTGTTGCATCAGCTGTTTTGTATGGTGGTTTTTGAGCAGACTTTGAACGTCTGATTGGAATGGATTTGGGTTGCCTCACTTTTCTAGTAGGCTTCTTCTTTTCCTCAACAGGATTTTCATGATCCTTTGACCCAGAAGTACCCTGATCTGGATGATCCATTCTCTCCACCCTGGCTTTCCTTTTGGCCTCTCTATCCCTTTTTACACTTGCAACTGCTTCTGCTAGTGCATTTATTGTCACATCAATTTTCTTACTACCATCTGGCAAAGGGATCTTTTTGGTCATGTTTGAATTTTCTGGTTCAAGATAAAGACCATCCTCTATACCCTTCTGTTTCCACTCCTTCATTTTCTCCCCCTTTTTGGCATTATCTTCTGGGAGTTGATAAATGTAGCGTACTTGTGGAGGAGCAGTGCCAGTGGTGTGCAAGATCTGAGTTTTGAGAGCCTTTAAGTCAGCCTTAGTGTTCTTGAACCTTGACCCCATTGCATTTCTCAGCTGTTGTACATGTTTTGCATGTTGCTGATCTGCTAATTGTGCTTGTTGTTGGAGAAAAGATTGAAATAACTTCCAGAGCTCATTTGTAGCAGGTGCCCTTTGTGGAGCAGGTGCTTGAGGTGGAACAGCAGCTGATTGTACCTTCTGAACTTGTAACACCTGATGTAGCATATCTTTGAGTTCTGCAACAGAGTTATCAAGTTTTTCAATGCGATCCGTCAATTTCTGGTACTTTAAACCATCACCCAAGTTAATGGGATCATCTGATTTCCCACTAGCAGTGGTTTTATCAGTGGTAGATATAGGGAGTATACTCCAAACATTAACCACTGATGCCCCTTTTTCTTGGTACTGGGGTCTTCTTCCTTCAACACTTGACAACCTTTTGATGTTGCCAGTAGGATAAATAAATCCACTGGTGGTTGGCAGAGGTGCTATAAAAGGAATTGCCTCCAAGGAAGTCTTATGAATGTAACCACTGTCCAAATGTAACCCAGTGGGTGTAACACTTGTAGTGGCTGCTTCACTTGGATTACCACCAAGAGTTACTTGTAACTCAAGGGGTGTAACCTCCTCAGGTTGTGTTGGTGGGTTAGCAAAGATTGATACATCAGACCCAGTCAGTTGTTGAGGTATATTCTCATTTGTAGGTGATTGAGAAGGACTGGATAATGCCTGGTTCAAATCAATTGCATCCAACAGTGGTTTTATTGGTGAGGGAATTGTGGATGTGAAGGATGGTGTAGAAAGTGGAGTTGCCCCGGGTATTGAGTTGTGGATGATAGAAACGAGTGTTTCTAGAGCATCATGATGTGGAGACCCTATTTGTACAACCTGTTCTTTTTGTGAAGAAGCAGGAGGAGTTGTGGTTATGGTTGTGTTGGTGGGTTAGCAAAGATTGATACATCAGACCCAGTCAGTTGTTGAGGTATATTCTCATTTGTAGGTGATTGAGAAGGACTGGATAATGCCTGGTTCAAATCAATTGCATCCAACAGTGGTTTTATTGGTGAGGGAATTGTGGATGTGAAGGATGGTGTAGAAAGTGGAGTTGCCCCGGGTATTGAGCTGTGGATGATAGAAACGAGTGTTTCTAGAGCATCATGATGTGGAGACCCTATTTGTACAACCTGTTCTTTTTGTGAAGAAGCAGGAGGAGTTGTGGTTATGGTTTGAGATATTTGTACCAACTGCTGTGAGGAAGTAGCAGCAGTGGTTTCTTGTGACATTTGTGTTGTCACAGGCAGAAGCTCTGGTATCTCATCCTCCAGAGTTGCCTTTTTAATGGGTTTTGTGGGTTTTTGAGTTTTTCTTTTTGGCTTTTTGGAGATAGTAGGTGTGGGTTTCAAAGCAGTTGTGCCGCTGCTTTGATCACCTTGAGCAGTGGGCTCAGCAGCAGATACCTGAGGAGCAGTTGTAACTGCTAAAATCTGCTCAGGCACCTCTGCTTGTGTTTTGCAAGGTGCTAACATTCTTGAAAAAGTTTCAGTTGTTAAACTGTTTATTTGAATAGAATCACCTTGGTTTATTAAAGCTAAATCATCCTTACTGAATTTCTTTGCAAAATAGTAACTTAAAAACCTTGGAAACAGTAAGAATGATTTTGTTTCAACATTATTAACCAAATCTTTAAAAATTTCCCGAGAATAGTTAAAATTATCGCCTTGAAGAATTGCATATCCCAGATTTTGAATCTTTAAAGGAATTTCATTGAAAGAAGTGGTTTTGTTTGAAACACATAATAGGAGGGTATGAAATAAAAATCTGGTTGCAGAAGGAAAATAACCTTTTTCTAAGGTAATTTTCTTCATCATTGTGGCTTCATACCCTCTCTCAATGAAGTCAGTTTGTAACTCGTTTTTAGTGAAAGAAATTTTACCTTCCTGATCACCGAGTTGAAAGACCTCTGAAATGGATTTTGGCGTGATTTGGACAGCTTTACCCTTTATTGAAGAGTTTATGGTGGTTGCAATGTCTCCTTGTTTTTCAAGGGTTGCATTTTTCCAGAACTCCCTTTGGGTCGCCAAATAGATTGGTGCATCGGCAGTAAACAAAGTTTTGTACTTTGATTTTGCCATGAGATCAATGGTGGAATCGAAAATATTGGTGGTTCCTGGTTTTGTGAGAAGACCCAGGAGATTGTGAGATGGTTTATGTGAAATCTCAGTGGAGATTGCCTTTTGAGAGGCTGTTTTCGATGATGATTTGGATGAGGGTTTTGAAGATTTCTTTGATTTTGTCATTTTGAGGATGATTGATCGAAGAAATTTGTGAAGAAATGAGATGAAAAACTGCTTTGAGAAGAGAATTTTTAAGAATTCAATTCGACAGTAAAACCCTGTTTTGATGGTGAGTGGGGGATTTTATAGGGAAGAAAGTGAATGCTGAGGTGGCAGCCGTTACAAAAGGTCTGACCAATATGTACTGTCCACGTGACAACCCCTGTTGAAAGTGAAGGATAGTACTTTTGTGAAAGTGACTGATGAAGGCAGTGGGATGAAAGCAGTGGATGATTTTTACTATCAGTGGATAGCATATCAGTGGATAAGACACTGCTTTTGAACAACAGAGTTTATCAAAATAATGAGAGAGCAGGGGTTGACTTTCAGCAGTGGACAGACTTTTGAAGTATAGCAGACTTTTGAACAATCAGTGGTTAATGGCAGACTTTTAAGGACTTTAATGAAAAATTTTCATTTTTAGCTATTTTTAAGGATGGAGTTTTGATTTTCTGAAAACATTTTGTTGCTTTTATTCATAGAAAAACAAGATGTTGCTTGTTATTCCATGTTCAGCATCCCAATTCTAGAGACCAAGCTTTCAAAAGTGGCTGTATCAAGTGCCTTTGTGAGCACATCAGCTAGCTGATTTTTAGTTGGGACATGATGCAGAGAAATCAAACCTTTTTCATAGCAATCCCACACAAAGTGATGTCTGATGTCGATGTGTTTGGTGGTTGAATGGGAAACTGGATTTTTGATGATATTTTCTGCTGCCTGACTGTCCAACATGAGTGGTGTCTTTAAGGCAGTTATACCAAAATCCAGCAACTGATTTTGAAGCCACAGGAGTTGGGCTGTACAGCTTGCAGCAGCAATGTATTCAGCTTCAGCAGTGGATGTTGAAACAGCTGCTTGCTTTTTGCTTTGCCATGAAACTAAGCAATCACCTAGAAACTGGCACCCTCCTGATGTGGACTTCCTTGTGGTGTGACATCCAGCAAAGTCACTGTCTGAGAAACCTGAAAGCTTGATGTTCCCATTAACTGGATACCAGATACCAAGTGTGGGAGCACCTTTTATGTATCTGAAGATCCTTTTTACAGCAATGAGATTTGATTTTCTGGGAGCTGATTGACTTCTTGCACAGACACATGTTGCAAACATGATGTCTGGTCTAGATGCAGTTAGGTACAATAAAGACCCAATCATGCTTCTATAAAGTGTTTGGTCAATCAGCTCATCCTTTTCATCAGACATGACCAGCTTATTTGTTGCCATGGGTGTGCTGCATGGTTTACAATCATTCATATCAAATTTGGTTAAAAGTTCTTTAGCATATTTGCTTTGATGAATGAAAGTTCCATTTTGCAATTGCTGTACTTGGAGACCAAGAAAGCATTGCAGCTCACCCATAGCACTCATTTCAAACTCAGCTGTCATGAGTTCTCTAAACTCATCACACATTGAATTACATGTGCTTCCAAAAATAATGTCATCCACATAAATCTGGACAATCATTAAATCCTTCCCTCTCCATTTTAAAAACAGTGTTTTATCAATGGTACCTCTTTTGAAACCATTTGAGAGTAGGAAGTTGGAAAGAGTTTCATACCAGGCCCTTGGTGCTTGTTTCAAGCCATACAAGGCTTTGTTTAGCCTGTAGACATGATCTGGATAAAATGGATCCTCAAAACCTGGAGGTTGACAAACATACACCTCTTCTTGAATTGTACCATAGAGGAAAGCACTTTTGATATCCATTTGAAACACCTTCATATTGTGGTTGACAGCAAAGGCCAGGAACAGTCTAATGGCTTCCAATCTTGCAACAGGGGCAAATGTTTCATCATAATCAATCCCCTATTCCTGTCTGTAACCTTGAACCACAAGCCTGGCTTTATTCTTGACAACAATACCCCTTTCATCAATTTTGTTCTTGAAGACCCACTTTGTGCCAATGGGACTAACCTCTTCTGGCAGTGGTACAAGCTCCCATACTTGTTGTCTTTTAAACTGTTGGAGCTCCTCTTGCATGGCTTCTACCCAGCTATTGTCTTTCAGTGCCTCTTGGTACTTGACTAGCTGATGGAGTGATAGAAAACCAGCAAAAAGACAAATGTTTTGGGTTTGGCTTCTTGTGAGCACCCCTTCATTTATGTTGCCAATGATTTGATCAGGTGGATGAGATCTCAAGAAGATTAAATCTCCTTGGTATGGTATGATGGCATTTGTTGGTGAAGGCTGCAAATGTGTATCATCTGAGCTAACCACTGCTGGGGACTTTGATGATCCAGCAGTGGCTTCAAAAGGTGGTGGTATAGGAGGTAATGAAGTGGAAAATTGCTGACTTTTATCCACTGTTTGAGGACTTTTGTCAGCAGTGTTTGAGGATGTGGAAGCAGTGGTTGATGGGCTACTTTGGTCAACAACTGTTGAGGTAGCAGTGGTTGAGCTTTGACAACTGTTTTGAACAGCTGGTGCTTTTCCCTTTGTGGCAGACCTTTGAGGGATGATGATTTCATACCCATAGTCTGGTGTTGTATCCTCTGATGGACCTGCACTGTTAGTCTTGACAGCAGTATTTTCAAAAGTGAATTTTTCAAGATCAAACAGATCTGCAGGGTTTGCTGGGATTTTCATTGATGAGAGTTCATTGAACTTAACATTCAAAGTCTCCTCCACTGCCTTGGTCCGTGTGTTGAACACTTTGTAGGCCTTGGCAGTGGATGAGTATCCCAGATGATAACCACAATCAATTTTGGCTGCAAATTTTGAAATGGAATCTTTTAAGTTCAAAATAAAGCATGGGCAGCCAAACACTTTGAAATATGAGATCAGTGGTTTAATTTTATACAGAATTTCATAGGCAGTCTTTTTGTGCCTGGGGTTTATTAAAACTCTGTTCTGAACATAGCAAGCAGTGTTTACTGCCTCTGCCCAGAAAGTTAATGGCAAACCTGAATCTGCAAGCATGGTTCTGGCAGCCTCAATTAGAGTTCTGTTCTTCCTTTCCACTACCCCATTCTGCTCTGGTGTTCTTGGGATGTTGTACTGCCTTACAATCCCTTTCTTCACACAGAAGGCATCCAACTCCCTATTTTTGAATTCTGTGCCATTGTCACTCCTGAAGCTTTTCACTGGAAGGTCAAATTGCTTTTCAACCTGTGTTAGTCTTGCAAAATGCCTGCAGTTTCATCTTTTGAGTGCAAAAAGAAAGTCCATGTGAACCTAGAAAAGTCATCAACAATAACCAAACAATATCTTTTCTTTTTGAGGCTCATGACTTGAACTGGGTCAAACAAATCCATGTGTAGCATTTGCAAACACTGGGTTGTTTTGGACTCTTCAATGGACTTGTAAGAACTTTTATGTTGTTTTCCTTTTAGACAGGAAATGCAATGTTCAGGACATGAAAACAATTTTTGTGGTAGGCCTCTTACCAAACCATTTTTTGAAATTTCTGTGATTGTCTTAAGATTTGTGTGTCCCGGCCTTCTGTGCCAAAGTTCTGTCTCTTTGTTAGAGGCAGCTGAGAACAGACAGGCATCAGCTCTGGGACACTCTTTTGACATGTCAACAACATAAACATTGCCACTTCTTTGAGCAACAAGTTTAGTTTGACCAGTTTTAATTATTGCTTCAATCTTTTTGACCATTTCTGGTCCAACAATCCTACAACAATCTTTTGTGAAGAATGACCCAAAACCCTTGTCACTCATTTGGGACACACTCAGAAGGTTGAATTTTAGATTGTCTATTAGATTGACATTTTCAAATTTTACTTTTCCAGACTCCACTGTACCCGACCCCAGAACTTTTCCTTTACTATTATTCCCAAAGGATATATCACCCCCTCCATGGATTTTAAAGTCTTTGAGGAGGGCTTTACATCCTGTCATGTGCCTGGAGCCTCCACTATCTACATACCACAGACTATCAAAGCATGCAGAAGCTCCCTGCACATGAAGTAAAAGGATTAGTTCATTAAGGTCTCCAAAGCCAACAAGGCTTTGGATGGGGTCTCAACAGTGTCTGGGATGGATGCAGAATGATGGACAGTTGTTAGGTCAGGGGTTTGAACTATTTTAGGACAGTTCTTCTTTAACCACTGTTGTGGATCCTGACCAATCATCTGCTGATAGCCAAAAGGATGCCTGTTCACTTTGGGTTTAGAGAGCCTTTTGTAGGCCTCATAAACGTGTGGAATCCTTTGGTAAGACTGTTTTTCTCTGCCTTTTCTGAACTGATTGGCAGGGGGTGCATCAGTAACCTGAACATCTCTTTTGACAGATGTTTGGTTCAGCTGTTTTGTAACAGCTGTTTGAACTGGCACAAACAGTGGTTGTTTCTTGATGAACTTGACAGATGATGAGGATGATAATGATGGACTCAAGGATGTTTTAGCCATGTACTCGTTCTTTTTCACATCAAAGTTTTTGAGGTACACACATGCTTGAGTTTTGTGGTTTGTTTTACCACAGACAATGCAGCTTTCTGCTGAAACAATGATACTTGTTTTGTTTAAATCATAAGCTTTCAAGTGGAAACAGTCTTTTGTTAGATGATTCCTTTTTTCACAGAATTCACAAAACAAGTTGTCAATTTTTTCTTTCTTCTTTCTCTTTTCAGACTCCTTTGCAGCAGAGGTTTTAACCACTGCTGGGATGTCCTTGAGAGGTATGACTTTAGCTTTTGGAGCTTTAACACCATCAGTTGATGTAAAGTTCATTGGCTTGAAATTTTCAAGAATATCACACTCTTCAGACCAGGTAGGTTTAAACTGATATTTTTCAAGTTCTTCAAAAGTTGAGGAACTCCTTGTTCTGTCAAGTGTGATTTTGTTACCAAGTTTGTCAGTGATTTTCACTTCTTGGCCATTCTTGTTTGTGGGGATGAACTCAGTGGTTACATCAGTGTTTTGAACAGATTTTTCACAAGCAATGTGTTCATCATCATATTTTCTATACCCAACCCCAAACTTCACATTACTTTCAATCTGTTTAGCAAGCATCACCTCATATCCTCTGCAGGATTCCACCCATCTTTCACAAGTAATCTGGGTGGATTCCAACTCCTTTTTGCAACTTTGGTATTTTTCTACCATAGTTTGAAGTTGGGTTTTGGTGATGCTTTGCTCTTCTTTTAGACAGCTGATTTCTTTTTCCTTTTCAGTCAATTTGTTTTTAAGTTCTTTTAAAGACCTTTCAAATTTGACCTCATCAGACAAGATTTTATCTCGAAGGTTTTCATTCACCTCTTTGATGTTAGCAAAAGCAATTATGCAATTGTCAGAACACAGTTTTTCAAGAACTTGAGGAGATACCTTGGCAGCTGCCATCATCGCACAATCACATTGATGATCTTCATCATCATCAGCTTTTACCTTCTTTTCACCAGCCTTTTCTTCTTTCTCTTCTTCTTTGTCCTCTATGGACCATGGATCTGTCATTGGTTCAATCAGGGTACCTGAACTTTCTCCCAACAGTATTTCATCAGCCACTGCAGTAACCACTGCTTCAATCACCTCTTCCACTGTTTCAAAGCACTGCTGTTCCTCCTCAGCTTCAACCCCCTCCTGTATTGACTCTAGTGCCATCAAACAAAACTCATCATGTGAAGAATCATTAGAAGCATAGAGTGCAAAATTTTCATCACAAAGATCATCAGGCATACTGCTCCAGTCAACAAACCCTTGAGTGAAAAAACTTTGTTGATCTGGTTGTGCTGCTGTTGGAGTAGTGGTTTGAGGTGCAACAGGTTGCACTTGTACCTGTGGAGCAGGGGTTTGAACATATTGGATTTGTGGAACAGTAGTTTGGACATAATGTACTGGCACAGGGGCAGCAGCATAGTGAGCAGTGTTCACTTGTGCTGCTGGGGCATATTGGGCATAGTGCACAGTGTTTTGGTTTTGAGGTCGAGGATTTGAGCTAGGATGAGTAATTATGGGACCAGTGGTTTGACTCCTACATTCCCTAGCGAAATGTCCCAACCTATTACACTTGTAACACTTGATTTTCGATTTATCCAACCCAACCCTTAGATTCCCATGCAAACCTGGGAATTTTCTCCCTGTTCTTTTGTAGAACTTGCTAGTTCTAACACTTAGCAAAGCCAGTTGGTGCAGGATGTCCATTTCCTCTAAATCAGTGGGATCAAAATGTTGTGAATCATTGAGTTCAAAGCTTAAATTGTCTGACATCTGGTTTTCGTTAGCAGTGAATGCATAACTTGCAGAGTGAGGATCAGGGTTGTTAAAATTTGCACCAGCAGTTATGTCAATGAAGTGATCATAACCCTGATCCTTACCACTGCTCCCAGATTCTTCTTGACCCAGAAGAGCAGTATTACCGAAAGTGTAATCATCGGTAACTTTTCCTGACTCTTGTAACCTCCTTTTCTTGTTCAACTCCCTTTCGAAGGTCAGGAGTCGACCATGGAGTTGGGTCAAGGTCAGATCCTTGAATTCAGATGAATTTCGGGTGACAAAAGCTATAGTGTCCCATTTTTCTGGCAGTGACCTGAGGAACCTGCTATTTTGAGTTGACTTTGTAAAAGTGGTGTTAACAAGCCTCAGTTCACTGATGAGACAACTAAAACGCTCAAATTGTTGCGTTAGTGATTCACCTTTAATGTAGCAAAATGTTTCATACTGTTGGTTCAGGATTTCCCTATTGCTTTCTATGACTTCTTCAGTTCCACCAAATTGTTCCTTAAGTGCGTCCCATAATTCTTTGGCACTGTTACAGTGTAACAGTCCAGCATATATCTCATTGGGCAGCGCTGATGCTATGATGCTAAAAGCTTTAGCATCTAGTTCGATCTTTTGAAAGTCGGTTTCGGTATAATTTTCAATTGGTTTTGGAACAAACTTTTTAGCATCTTCAGCGCTTGGCACTGAAGGAACATGGGGACCATAAATGACAGACCTCCAACAACCTGTGCTTTGTTGAGCGAGGATGTGACCCATCCTCCTCTGCCAGATGTTGTACTCATTTCTCTTTAGCATAGGTGGTTTAAAAAGTGAGCCGATGTTGTTTTTATCATCTTGAGATTGTGACGTCATTCTTGTTGTTTTACAGACACTGAGAAATCAACTTTAATGGTGATTAATCCTTGCTCTGTTTTTCAACGGACGGACAAACGATCAGTATCAACTGTTATGAGCTGAACTATTTACGTCAAAATGATTGTTAAATCAAATTTGACTGTCCAAGCTCTGATACCAATTGTTGGATCTGAGTTTCTTTTTTATTGTATTTTCGTTTGAAATTAAGATGGAAATGAAAGAGTTGTGCAGCGGAATTAAGATGAAAACAAACTTTGCATACAATCAAACAGGAGTAATACTTTTAATCAAACATCTTTACACAATGAACCGAATGATTGAATTTGTTTCAACAACGATTACAATGATTGATGTAAGAATGCAAACTCCCCCTCAGCCAGAGCTCAGTAGTTTGTTCGTGCAAAGAAGACGATGTGGTGAAAGAGCTAATAGAACAGTACAAAGTACTGAACTATTTATAGGCACTTGCAAACCACTGAGCATCTTAGCTGACGTCACCATGAAAGTGACATCTAACCTCCTAACAAACTATAACCTCTGATCTATACAAACACTGATGTAGTAACTACTGCTATTACAATCTATTACATGAAAGAGCTTAAACAGCTGCTGCATCCTTCCACTGCTGTGAACCCAGCAGTGCTTGTCCGGATCAGCAGTACTTGACTCAAGGCAGTAGATTGAGTCAGCAGAGCTTTGGTCTTCCATCAGTCTTTGACATTGGTCAGTAGATGCAAAGCAGCAGTTTGTAGGTCAGCACTTAGTAAGATCAGCAGATAGGAGGTCAGCAGATATGAAACCACTTTCAAGGGGAGAGATTTGCATGAACTAATCTGTAATCGTCTGCTTATTCTTGATCCACTGTTCTGATCCAGTTTTGGCTTTAATTATCTGTTCCTCTGATAGGGTTCAATCCCAACAACATGTATACAGACAAACCTAGATCGTTTTTTTTTATTTATTCAAAAAGGAAATTCGATATTTATCTATACATAAAATAAAGGAATTATGGAATTTATGAAGTTTTCACGTGGAGTGACCATATCCACAAATCTCTTCATGTCTACTGTTATGGGCACTCAAACCATTTTAGTTCATCTAAAAGTAAATTACAGTAGATATCAAAAAGGAGTTAGATTATAAATCTAAGTAATTCAAGGGTTAACTAATTCGTGAAACAATGTAAAATTTAGAATTTTATTTAACCTATAAATAATAACTAGATCGCTTATGTTAAATTTTAATATCTAGGATACCCCGTCCGTTCGTTCTCTTGGATTTCTCCAATCCTTACTCGTGCGTTAGTTCAAGGGATTCTTATATGCAACCAATGTGAGTATACTCGATCCCTTTTTCCCCTTTACACTTTGGGATGCAACATGTATAATTATGTAAACAACTTTTGAACTAAACATACTCAATCTTTGAACGAAGCATGAAACTAATGTGACTTACTTGCTATTCTTGTATGCTCTATGAACGATTTGGAACGTTATATGCTCATTGACTTGCTCGCCCACCTTAACAATTATAGCGCTATAGGATTAACGCCCCGCCTACTATTCTATTGGGTATTGTTAAGTTACCACCCCGCTGAACTATTGGGATTAGGCTATTTTATGCGTTGTATTCTCGGGTTTGATCATATTGTACGCCAAAATTGCATACTAGTAATCACATATTATGAATCATGTTGGACTTGAGTTTTTATTCTATTATGCTATGTAAACAAACTTGTATACTCGCCTTTGCTTTTGCATTGAAACTCTATTTTAATACATGTTGCAGGTTAAATTGTTGAAGTATGATGAAAGATGAAACAAGAATAGGGTGGACTAGATACACACCTATAAATCGTTTATTTTTTTTATGTTATGTTATTTGTTGAAACAATGTTGTATTTTGTTTTGATTATTATATGACAATTTAGCAATTGCAATGAAATTCGAATTTAATTAAATATTGTCACATAGTGTTATGAAGTCTCTTGCAATCTATACACACTTCGTCTCATCCCGATGTTTCCGCCATCGGTTGGGGTGTGACAGACTGGTATCAGAGCCATAACTATATGGAATTAGGAAAAGTAGGAATGCTTTAACCTAGTCTATAGTTTTAGAGCTTTATTTTTATGTTTTGCTTGAAACTACTACATGCTACTTTACTCGTTTCCCATTTATTCGCTTTGATTTTTCTTAAGCATATATGTCGCTTGTGTGCTAATACTTGACATGTTATCCTCAGAGCCGGTCCAATAAGCTTACAACCCTAGGCCCAAGCCTAGGGCCACCAGATTTGAAGGGCCACCATTTTTCTAATAGGGTTTCCTTATACTAGGCCCATTATTTACAAAATAGATTAAGCCCAAATTTTATTGTACGTGATATCTATCTGATAAGTGATAACCCAGAAGGCCAGAACGTGAAACTCAAAAGCGCGTGGAAAGAATCATGATGTTAGGGCATGAAGATCGCTGATGATGGCTATGTAAACACGCAACGATGAACGATAATCATGGAATCCCAATTTCAATCCGCAACAATAATCATGTCAGGTAACAATGGTTGATTTTTTTCTTTTTTTATATGAACTGAAATTCTGAAATCGAACACATTGACAACTTCGATTTTGTGAAATCAGTTTCTGATTCGAAATAAGTTTTGTGATTTGAAGTACTCTGATTCAGTTTAACAATTTAGTTTTGTGGCTGGCCAGTGGCTTGGAACCTGGAGGCTGGAACACATTGGCAGTTTGGCACTTTGACTCCTTTTTGGGAATTAATTTTGTGGCTCTCACTCAGATTAGACATCCTCATTTGTTGATTTTAAGTTGTTGTTTAGGGAATTAGGGCTTATTTGTTGATTTCAATTTGTTGTTAGGCATTTAGGGCTTGTTTTATTATTTTAATTTGTTGTTTAGGGCTCATTGTTAATCTCTATAATAGATTTATATTTTAGCAATGTCGAATCGAATCCGAACTTTTAAATCCGGTTATGTAAAAAGGAAAAAAAATGATTAACAGGAAGCTTTAATCGAATCACATTCATAAAGTTTATTTCAGTTATACTCTATTTTTAATAGTCTTTCATTAAACATAAACTTTGAAGTAATCGAACATATTATTTCTTAAATATTAGTTTTTCAAACTTGAAAGCACACTACACTCGTTATATATTTGTATAACTTTCAAAAAAAAATTTAACTATGCCAGTTATAAACTTTTCAGTTTATAATTGTCGGTCCCAAGCCCGGGTAAAGGAGGAGGGTTTTGTTATTAAATATGTTGAAAAGGAAAATTTTGTAAAAGGGCCTCCACTTCGTAGTTTGCTTAGGGCCTCCAAAAACGTAGGAACGGCTCTGGCTATCCTTATGTGTTAATACTTGTCTTATTATGTGTCGATACTTGATTTATTGACCTATTCTTTGTGTGTTATTCTCGACATGCCTTTTATGTGATTATACTTGTTCGTTATTTCCTTTAACTTACGCACTTTTCCAAGGCATTTTACTCGATTTTTCTTAAACTCAAAAAACACTCGTATTATACAAACGAGACGGGTTTACCAAAATAGGCGTGAAACCCACAATTTGGTAAACGACTCTCATTCCGTTTAATTCTATTTTGCACAAAATTACACCATTAAGTTAGGAGTGGAATCCACATCTTAATGGTGATTTTGAATTTCAAATTCTTGTGGACCCTCGTCAACATGTCGAAATTAAATTTCGACCCGACGAGTACCAACCACACTTAGGGTACGAAGTCGTCAAGTTAGGGGTGAAACCCGCATCTCGTTGACTAGTCCCACTCCTTGATTTTTATAAATCTCGCCAAGTCTCGAATCTTCGATTGAATTGGGGCATGTAGTAACCGGAAGGGTGAATACCGTTAACCGACATGTCGGCGAGAGTATTTCACCTATTAGGCCAAAGCATGTTCTCAATTTTAAAAGACCTTTCGACCACTTTGGTTAGTCAGAGTTCCGTTTTGGAACCATCCAAGTTTTAATTGAACTTACGCTTTATTATTTTCGATCTTTTATGATGAAACTCTCCCTTTTCAATTTTGAACCTTTTTCGAGATTTCATTCTTGCGCATACATCATGCTATTACTTTTCATACGATTATACACTATTAGCATGCATAATTTCACGTAACTTCATTTACACTTTTGTAACAAGTGGAGACATATCATCGAGACTGGAGTGATTTCCTTACCTTGACGATTAACTCCGCTTCTTTTTCATCTTACAACGATCTCGCCAATGAGTTAGGGGTGATTCCCTTACCTAGGTGATCGTTACCGATACTTCTTTTAATAGACTATATTTTGTAAACACGTTCACATTTATATCTAAATCATTTATCATTAGTCAAATCTCCAATTATTTCAACATGCATTGTTTATATGAACAAAATTCTTATTCTACAATCTACTTTCATATAGCACACACACAAAATTCTCAACTTTTTCGTAGACGTTTGTTCTTCAATATCCGAAATTTCATTCAATGCTACTCATCAACTTAGTCAGTCTAATAAATCCATTGCCCACGAAATTTCGTCTTCAATGTAATTATTAAAACACGCTCACCTCACAACATTAAACTAGAAATTTTTATTTTCAATTGGGAATCAATCAACTTTTTTCGCACACGTCTATAAAACATTACAAATTTTATTCAAACATTCACTAAAATTTCTTTCAAAATTCAATAAAACATCTTATTAAAAGACGTTTTTCGACAAACACTAAGTTCATATATCAAATTCCTTTTCCTAAGGATTAACTTTTCACAAGAATCTATAAACTTCAAAATTTTTATACAAAGTTATTTAAAACGGTGCAAACTTATTAATCCTTAAAAACTTTTCAAAACCCGACTCGATACATCAATTAAATTCAAAACACGTGGGCAAGAAAACTTCATAGAAACCAATAATTTTCAACTATATCAATTCTTTTAAAAACCATAGTAGCATTTGCATTCTTTTACAAAGTACCCTTTCACATAATCCAAAGATGTTTATATCCTCTTTACATTAACAAACTAGATTCTACGTTCCAGGACAACTCAATTTATTTTAAGTTCATGTTTTACTCAAACAACTATATATGCATATCATCTTACGTGTTTTAGTTTATATCTCACGACAAATTCGCATATACCCCTCATTTTGTTTTTATACTCAAAGCTTCTTGGCCTTTTACATGCTTAAATTCGTATATTACGATTAATACCACATACAAAATTACTACTTAGTACACTCATATCTATATTCGTATTTATACCTCTTATGCTTACACATTTATGTTTATTTTCATAATCATATACGTATGCATACACTTTATATTATACGCATATATCCTACTTGTACTTGTACCTATACAACTATGCTTAAACTTATATTCACACCCATATATTTTCCTCATACCAATACAATTATGTTTACACTTATATTCATAGTTATACTCACATTTATACAATTTATGTTAGACTCGCACTTATATATATACTCTCATTTATACGATTTACGTTTATGCTCACGTTCATTCGTTTATGCTCAAATTTGTACTCACATTTATACTCATTTTTTATACACGCTATGCTTATACTTTTACTCATACTCCTGACATGCGTTTTGTGTTTATGCTCTCGTGCGTGTTCATATTTAAACTTATACTATGCTCATGCTTCTTACTCAAAATCTATACTTTCGCACCTATACGCGGGCGAAACCCGAGGGATTCGCTTACGTTGTTATACTATTTGGAACGCAAACGTGCTTATATGCTACATCTCTATACACACATTCTTATTTTTAAATTTATGTATACCCTAATTCATACACAACTAGTACAAGCTATGTGGATCATGCGATGATCAAAATAATCGCGGGTGCACACGAGGTTATAATGATAGGCGCATGAGAATCATAGAGTGTACTACTGTGTATGGTAAGTCACGAAACGTAACATGACACGGATAACGAAACGGATGTAACATGGTCAAAACATGGTGGAAACTCCGCTGGTACTTCCTATATATAAGTGTTTTTTACCATGTTACTAAACTTTTGTAAAGCGTGCCATGAGAAATTCAGTGTTTTTCCGACCTTTTGGACCTAATTCAAGCTTTAAACAATTCACAAACGCATTATATCCGATTATCCACGACGAGACTTCATTCTTAAAACGCCACTTTCGACTATCCGATACTTATGCCACTCATATACTTGCATTCATTAGGGGTAAATAGTTCACTTCCATACTCCAATTACTCTCCATTATTCTCTGTCTTTTATACGAACCTCGTTTACAACAAATCAGTTTAAACGTTCGAATTCTACTCTACCTCTAAAACCATTGCGTATAGATGTAAAACCTATCCTTCCATCTCTCTTAAAGTCTTTCTCTTAAATAAATTTCGGGACGAAATTTCCTAAATGAGGGGAGACTGTAACATCCTTCAAAATGGATTTCCCAAATCCGACCCGTTTTGAAATTCGGATCCTAACTTTTGAACCTCGAAGATTTTTCGCGTAAATAAATAAACAATGAAGGATTTATTTTTAATATCGATTTAGTTATTTATTTATTCATTTTATTTGTTTAATTAATTAGCCTATTTAATATTGCTATAAAATAATATTTAATAGTTTAATAGGATATTAGAATTGAACTATTTAATGGCTTCCTAATGATTTTACCCCATTAGGGATTTATTAGGATATTATAATTAATTCTTACATGAGTAAAACTGATTCTAAATAAACGAATATTTCTTATCAATTACATTATATTTTACTTATTAATTCTAATATGATTTCATAAATATTTAAACATAAATATGGGTCATTATAATTAAAATCCTAAATTTATTTATTAATTGGTTCAATACATTTATGTTAATACTTAATGGCATGGCTTAGGATCTGTTTTTTTTTACTTAACCTACAACCATTTAAATTGAAATTTCTTTTTGCCGCCCAAAGGATGGTAACAACAAACATCTTGCTGTCATTTCTTTTTTTTCGATAAAAGGCGGCTGACTTGTCGGGATTGAAAGAATGATCACGCGCTTTCGGGTTTAACTTCGATCAATCAAGCTTATAATACCTTCCTTTCCCAATTCTTGAAAAACCGTAACCCTTCTCCGCTCTTTCTCGAAGCACCGCAAACAACCACGGCAACCACCACCACCCGCAATCTGTTTCGGACATCTCACAACCTTTCGGTTAGCCTTGCACACCGCCGGAAAGGTTCCCCGGTGTACCGGAGATATACGGGGATCGACGGAAGTCGTTTCGCCTTGTTTCGAAGTTCGCCGAAAACCCGAAGCCAACCGGAGTTACGACGGAACTTTGTTCTTTTGTTCGAGGAGGAAGCAATCAGATCGGAGCTCAACGGAAACGTCACCGGAGACTCCCGAACTTCGCAAACGGGAACTCACACGACTCATGTTCGGTATACCTTTTCACCTCTCTTCTATCATACGATATCCTGTCTAATCGTTAATAAGATCTCGGTCGTTCGATCTCTAATTATAAACTACGTCATGTTGGGGAATATACGAATCGAGGCTCGGGTTGGGCAATCATCTCAGAGGAGATGACCATGGAGTCCTACGGATCAAAATTATTTCTTTACTTCTGTTTCAAAACCCAACAATCAACTTGTATGTTAGCTTAAGTTTTATGGATTCTTTTGTATAACACTCAACAATTATATTGTTATTTTCTTTTTACCTCCGTCCAAATATAACTAAATGTATGTTCAATAAGAAGACCATCAATACTGGTATACATGTATACAGACAAACCTAGATCGTTTTTTTTATTTATTCAAAAAGGAAATTCGATATTTATCTATACATAAAATAAAGGAATTATGGAATTTATGAAGTTTTCACGTGGAGTGACCATATCCACAAATCTCTTCATGTCTACTGTTATGGGCACTCAAACCATTTTAGTTCATCTAAAAGTAAATTACAGTAGATATAAAAAAGGAGTTAGATTATAAATCTAAGTAATTCAAGGGTTAACTAATTCGTGAAACAATGTAAAATTTAGAATTTTATATAACCTATAAATAATAACTAGATCGCTTATGTGGAATTTTAATATCTAGGATACCCCGTCCGTTCGTTCTCTTGGATTTCTCCAATCCTTACTCGTGCGTTAGTTCAAGGGATTCTTATATGCAACCAATGTGAGTATACTCGATACCTTTTTCCCCTTTACACTTTGGGATGCAACATGTATAATTATGTAAACAACTTTTGAACTAAACATACTCAATCTTTGAACGAAGCATGAAACTAATGTGACTTACTTGCTATTCTTGTATGCTCTATGAACGATTTGGAATGTTATATGCTCATTTACTTGCTCGCCCACCTTAACAATTATAGCGCTATAGGATTAACGCCTCGCCTGCTATTCTATTGGGTATTGTTAAGTTACCACCCCGCTGAACTATTGGGATTAGGCTATTTTATGCGTTGTATTCTCGGGTTTGATCATATTGTACGCCAAAATTGCATACTAGTAATCACATATTATGAATCATGTTGGACTTGAGTTTTTATTCTATTATGCTATGTAAACAAACTTGTATACTCGCCTTTGCTTTTGCATTGAAACTCTATTTTAATACATGTTGCAGGTTAAATTGTTGAAGTATGATGAAAGATGAAACAAGAATAGGGTGGACTAGATACACACCTATAAATCGTTTATTTTTTTTTATGTTATGTTATTTGTTGAAACAATGTTGTATTTTGTTTTGATTATTGTATGACAATTTAGCAATTGCAATGAAATTCGAATTTAATTAAATATTGTCACATAGTGTTATGAAGTCTCTTGCAATCTATACACACTTCGTCTCATCCCGATGTTTCCGCCATCGGTTGGGGTGTGACAGACTGGTATCAGAGCCATAACAATAGGGAATTAGGAAAAGTTGGAATGCTTTGACCTAGTCTATAGTTTTAGAGCTTTATTTTTATGTTTTGCTTGAAACTACTACATGCTACTTTACTCTTTTCCCATTTATTCGCTTTGATTTTTCTTAAGCATATATGTCGCTTGTGTGCTAATACTTGACATGCTATCCTTATGTGTTAATACTTGTCTTATTATGTGTCGATACTTGATTTATTGACCTATTCTTTGTGTGTTACTCTCGACATGCCTTTTATGTGATTATACTTGTTCGTTATTTCCTTTAACTTACGCACTTTTCCAAGGCATTTTACTCGATTTTTCTTAAACTCGAAAAACACTCGTATTATACAAACGAGACGAGTTTACCAAAATAGGCGTGAAACCCACAATTTGGTAAACGACTCTCATTCCGTTTAATTCTATTTTGCACAAAATTACACCATTAAGTTAGGAGTGGAATCCACATCTTAATGGTGATTTTGAATTTCAAATTCTTGTGGACCCTCGTCAACATGTCGAAATTAAATTTCGACCCGACGAGTACCAACCACACTTAGGGTACGAAGTCGTCAAGTTAGGGGTGAAACCCGCATCTCGTTGATTAGTCCCACTCCTTGATTTTTATAAATCTCGCCAAGTCTCGAATCTTCGATTGAATTGGGGCATGTAGTAACCGGAAGGGTGAATACCGTTAACCGACATGTCGGCGAGAGTATTTCACCTATTAGGCCAAAGCATGTTCTCAATTTTAAAAGACCTTTCGACCACTTTGGTTAGTCAGAGTTCCGTTTTGGAACCATCCAAGTTTTAATTGAACTTACGCTTTATTATTTTCGATCTTTTATGATGAAACTCTCCCTTTTCAATTTTGAACCTTTTTCGAGATTTCATTCTTGCGCATACATCATGCTATTACTTTTCATACGATTATACACTATTAGCATGCATAATTTCACGTAACTTCATTTACACTTTTGTAACAAGTGGAGACATATCATCGAGACTGGAGTGATTTCCTTACCTTGACGATTAACTCCGCTTCTTTTTCATCTTACAACGATCTCGCCAATGAGTTAGGGGTGATTCCCTTACCTAGGTAATCGTTACCGATACTTCTTTTAATAGACTATATTTTGTAAACATGTTCACATTTATATCTAAATCATTTATCATTAGTCAAATCTCCAATTATTTCAACATGCATTGTTTATATGAACAAAATTCTTATTCTACAATCTACTTTCATATAGCACACACACAAAATTCTCAACTTTTTCGTAGACGCTTGTTCTTCAATATCCGAAATTTCATGCAATGCTACTCATCAACTTAGTCAGTCTAATAAATCCATTGCCCACGAAATTTCGTCTTCAATGTAATTATTAAAACACGCTCACCTCACAACATTAAACTAGAAATTTTTATTTTCAATTGGGAATCAATCAACTTTTTTCGCACACGTCTATAAAACATTACAAATTTTATTCAAACATTCACTAAAATTTCTTTCAAAATTCAATAAAACATCTTATTAAAAGACGTTTTTCGACAAACACTAAGTTCATATATCAAATTCCTTTTCCTAAGGATCAACTTTTCGCAAGAATCTATAAACTTCAAAATTTTTATACAAAGTTATTTAAAACGGTGCAAACTTATTAATCCTTAAAAACTTTTCAAAACCCCACTCGATACATCAATTAAATTCAAAACACGTGGGCAAGAAAACTTCATAGAAACCAATAATTTTCAACTATATCAATTCTTTTAAAAAGCAGAGTAGCATTTGCATTCTTTTACAAAGTACCCTTTCACATAATCCAAAGATGTTTATATTCTCTTTACATTAACAAACTAGATTCTACGTTCCAGGACAACTCAATTTATTTTAACTTCATGTTTTGCTCAAACAACTATATATGCATATCATCTTACGTGTTTTAGTTTATATCTCACGACAAATTCGCATATACCCCTCATTTTGTTTTTATACTCAAAGCTTCTTGGCCTTTTACATGCTTAAATTCGTATATTACGATTAATACCACATACAAAATTACTACTTAGTACACTCATATCTATATTCGTATTTATACCTCTTATGCTTACACATTTATGTTTATTTTCATAATCATATACATATGCATACACTTTATATTATACTCATATATCCTACTTGTACTTGTACCTATACAACTATGCTTAAACTTATATTCACACCCATATATTTTCCTCATACCAATACAATTATGTTTACACTTATATTCATAGTTGTGACAACCCTCACTAAACCAGGTATCCGTACGACTTAATTAATAATTAATTACTGCTTAAATTACTGTGCTTGCTTGAACTTGTGAATAAACTGCTACTTGAATACTGATACATGTACTTACTTTCATCATACTTTACTTACCGTCACTACATTATTTATATGCTGAACCTTAGTGACAAACATGATGCACAAAAAGCACAGTAGCACTATAAACGGATAACCTATTGAACATGCTGATAAAGCCAGCATCAGGCAGACACCGCCTCTAAGGCCAGTATGAGCCAGAAATATTTACTACACTAGTGGTGAAGTGTAGGGATACAAGGGTTGTAGAACTGCGTCTCTAGGAATAAGTTACAATGACTGGATGTGCCTAAAACGTGCTCTAAGCACAAAACTCAGCACTTTACATAATAATTCAGCTTTTAGCTAACTAATAAAGTGCCAAAACATGAGAAAAATATTACTAAACACTTTCCAAAGTGTCAGAAATGAATTGTGTCACTAAAAAGGGTATTAACGACACTTTAAAGCTTTGTTAAGCACTTTAACGGATTACTATCCAACTGAACAACCGGACTATACCCGGAACATGAAAATATTGTTATTTTCATTATTTATCTTTTTCTGAGCCAGTTAGGGTCCCCGAATACCCTAACACCCGTCATAACACACTGCACACTAGTAACCGGGTTAATCACTTAACTTAACTAGATTAACCTAACTAATATCCAACTAATTAGTTGGAATCGGACCAAGACCCCCCCCCCCCCTTAACCAACCGTCCCCATGAGGGGGGACATACCTTGTCCTTCCTTGATTATTATAATCTAACTTGTTAAATATCTCGAAAGCATATGAACCCTTGGACAATTAGCCTAATCTTTGTCTATAAGTATAAGCTTAAACCCACATGATCATTCACACATCACAACTCAACACAAACAACTCTCTCTCTCTCTATAGAAGCTACGGCCGAACACCCCCTTGTGCATCCATCATTTTCGAGTTTTGATCTTGCCTTTCCAAGTCCATACAAGTGATAAGGATCGCGTATAAGGAGTCTTGGTGCACTCGGAGCTTGAAGGACCTCACTCTCTTGCTTTTATCCACGCATTTTTTGCTTAGAATCTTCCCTAGCCTCGAGCTAGTGGTATGTTACTTAAATCACCTACTCGAACTATTTGGAAGTGGTTAATACGATGTGTAACGGTTAAAACTCGAAATCTTACAAGATAATGCTTTAAAGTTTACTAAAAGCACTTAAAAAGATGGTTAAAAGCTTATAAGTTGTGTAAATGTTGTAGTAATCAAATTGTGTGGTTATTTGGACCCGATCTATGTTGTGGTAGCTCGGATCGTCATTTAACCCGGGTTGGTCATGATCATAGATCATGACATAAGGTTGTTTTGGAAGTAATAAGGGTTAAAGGATGAAACTCTACCACACACGAATCATGAACTTGTGTAAAAGCGATTTAGCTTGTGAAATAATGTTTAAAACTAGTAGATCTACGGATCTACAAGCGGTATTTTCAAAGAACCAAGTATCAAAGAAATCATATTTTCTAAAGACGGATCTTACACTAACACGAATGATTTTTAGAGCACACAATGGTGAAAGAATCATCGTATGCCCCGGAAGATAGACTGTTACGAACCATACTTGGCATGCAGGTATATACTTCAAAAGAAACTTGTCTAAAACTACCTATAGGCGGTAGGGGTCGGGTTATTGATGTGAGATGGGTCCAGAGTTCTAAGACAGATGAGACAGAGAAAACAGAAAGTATTCGTGTATATATTTTACAGAAACGTGAAATAAAAGTAGGTGATAAAGTAGCTGGAAGACATGGAAATAAGGGTATCATTTCAAAAATTTTACCTAGACAAGATATGCCTTATTTGCAAGATGGAAGACCTGTTGATATGGTATTCAATCCATTAGGAGTACCTTCGCGAATGAATGTAGGTGTAACACACACTTTCAACAAGATAACTATTTTTGAAAGAGATGACGAGAAGTTGTAAAGATGGAATTTCTTTAAAAACGAGGTTTTTACAAAATCGGATCATTGTATATAAAGATCCACTAAAAGTAATGGGATTTACTTCATAGTTTGGATAAATCACAAGTTCATGAAATTTATGCGATTTATATTCATATTTTGACTAGTTGTGGTTTGAACATTGTTTTGATTGAATAAGAAAATTGTTGAATTGTTTTACAAAAGAAAATGATACGCTTAAAAGCGTGGTCACCTCCAGTTACAGAGGAAACTCTGGCGAAATTTTTCTAAAAACCTAACACTTAGAATTATTTTCACTATAAGTGTTAGAAATACGTTTCGACTTGTTTTCAAATTATAGATTTCGCCACGACTTTATTTACAAAACATCGGAGGAGGAATTTCACAAAATAAAACTTGGTAAATATATATTTAGTATATATTTTTCATAAAGTCACTTGATGTGTGTTTATGATTATTTTGTGAAAATACTAGTATTATTTTTAGGGTAAAAATAATACTATCAAATGTTAACGGATCCAAAATAATACGAACGCCTCTACAATAAAAATATAAGTTACACCGGTAATTATTATTACCACTTGATCGTTAAAACGTAACTTACGCAATTTAAGGAAATATTCATGAACGCGTATTTTTGTTAAAGTATTATTTTGGGGAAAATTATGTGTAATGGAAAATATAATATTTTTGAGAAGAATATTTATATTTTGGAGTTAGAAATAAAATATATTTTAAGTGAGACTTAATAATATATTTCGAACACACATGTATTAAATCCCCCATCCTTGGGAAGGAAAATGACTACCAAGTATATACAGAATGTAAACACGAAATGGCTGCCTAACTATTTCCCAAGAACTTAAACCTTAAAGCTAAGGCACGGCCGTCCGTCTAATAGAATTAGTACGTGTAGGTCGTCACACAGCTGCTTGATCAGGAGACATACTTGGTAGAGACGCACCACTGTGAGTTCATGTCCCCCTTTTCTCTTAACTGTTTTCAGTTTTCTTAACTGCAAGGGTGAAATACATGTTACTTTGATTACAAGTACTTTATACATGGTATGGTTAGCGTAAGGAGGTTTACTACTTAGGTCATGTGAGTGGGTAGGAGCAATATGAGGCCATTAGTCCTCATGGCAGGACCGAGGGACAGGAGCGGTAGATCTATCTGGGTGTAGCGAGCCCAGCCCCAGGCCAAACTAGAAACGGACCTCGGGGTGACTTTGTCCACATACTAATGCCGTGGCGAAATATGCTAGGTTTGAGTCTCCCTACTTGCACTTCACATATATCAGTGGCCTTGCAAACCATTGGTGATCTCAATTCCCTTATTTGCTACATACCAAGACTATTTTTATACTCACAAAGGTTTATTTACTCACTTACACATGAACTCTCTCAACATTATTGTTGATTTTTCAACTTACATGTATTTCAGGGAATTAAAGGATCTGGCGCGGTATGACACGTTTTCCCGCTGCACTTGTTACGAGATCATCCCGGTTTAGGAAATGTGACTTTTTCCTGGACGAGTCACAAAATCTTAAACTGCGTTTTATTCATGTTGATGTTTATGTCTTTCAAAACAATGTTTTATGTTATAGTGTTGTAGTCCCTAAGACAATGTTATGTTACTTCGGTTTTAAAACTTAATTAAATGGATGACCTTGCATGATTTTTATTTCATATAGCTTTGTTATGATTACGCTATGGTATTAAGAAGTCACACCAAAATTAACCACGCTTCCGCAAAGCCAGGGTGTGACAGCTTGGTATCAGAGCTCTGATCATAGCGAACTAGGATTCTTTCTCGAGTTTAGACTATGATCACTAGGGCTCTCACGAAAACATTTTTACTGCATACCACTTAAGTCCAGATCCAAAACTTTTTATAAACAAATGTTAAGCACATTTTATTTATTATTTATAGGCTCGGTCTGGGAGGCCGAGGTAGTTGTCTAGTGGGACTAGGGAGTCAGTCTGGGAAGCTGGGAGAATTGGCTAGTGGGACTAGGAAGAGCAGTCTGAGAGGCTGGGAGAATTGGCTAGTGGGACTAGGAAGAGCAGTCTGAGAGGCTGTAAAAAATTGGCTAGTGGGACTAGGAAGAGCAGTCTGAGAGGCTGGGAGAATTGGCTAGTGGGACTAGGAAGAGCAGTCTGAGAGGCTGGAAAAATTTGGCTAGTGGGACTAGGAAGAGCAGTCTGAGAGGCTGGGAGAATTGGCTAGTGGGACTAGGAAGAGCAGTCTGGGAGGCTGGGAGGCTAGTGGGACTAGGAGAACTATTTGAATGCTTACTTGGTGACTTATGTGATTATTTGATTGTATGATTGACTTTTTGTGCAGACACCATGGACACCTCTGGCACAGGTGACTCAGACACCACAGGACCTAGACCTATAGTATCAGATGACCTAGAGTCTTCAGAGCATGAGGTCCACACATCCGACGTTACTATCACGGACGAGGACGACTTTCAGCCCTTTGCTTTACTTGATGGTGCTGATGAGCTCGCTGATGGCCCTTTGGCCAGGGACCTACCGTTAGTGGAGATCCCTGCTCCCATACCTTTGGCTTCATATCCTGCTTACGATTTGCTTCTCGACGCCGACGATGATGGCGACGTCGATCTGTTTGATGACGAGCCCTTAGAGGATGAGGTTCAGGGCGAGGCCCTTCTTGTTGCTGGAGATCTTTTGTTGATCGCAGATGCTCCCGCTGAGGAGTCACCTGCTCACTCTCCGGTCCCAGACTCTTTCGAGTCTGTGGCCTCCGCACCTTCACACATTCAGAGTGCGCAGCACTTTTCTCACGGATCAGATCCCGACCAGGCATCCTCTGTTGCCCCTATTCCTAGTTTTACTTTCGACCACGATGACGTGGAGGATTCCGATCCTGTCTTTCCCCCAGGATTCGACCCAGATGAGGATATAGAGTTTATACCCTTGGATCAGCCTATGGAGGATCCAGTCGACCCAGTTGACCCAGTTGATCCCATCGACCCTGAGTTTGATTTTGAGATGGCCTTTGATGAGCCCGAGCAGCCACTAGACCCTGCTCCTGACCCAGTGCTTGAGCATGACCCTGCTCATGCTGGCATGTTTATTGAGCCTGTCATTGCTGACCTACCTATTGATGATCACCCTGCTGATGCACCATTACTAGAGGGTGACCATGTTATTGTTGCTGATTATGTTGATCCCCCACTTATTGCTGATGCACCAGTTGACCCTCTTGTTGCACCTCACCATGATCCTATGCCAGTTCAGTTTGATCGTACACTTTTTGAGGCACAGGTGGACCCACGAGACGAGCACGCCCAATGTGGGTGGATTCCTGCTGATGACGAGGTCCCACCTATTCCCCCTCAGATCACTGATACCCGTCACATTGATACCTCTTTTTCATTTCCTCGGTTTACACCTCCAGCGCGGCCTGGAGAGGGTTCTTCGGCTCACCCTTTTGGACATGTACCGGTATCTATCCCTGCTATACCACCGTCTGCTACTTTTCCCCCTGTTTCCCCATTTCATGTGGCACCTTTTGATCCCACCAGTGAGCCGTTTCTTTGGGCGTCACCTTCTGCTATGCCACCGACCGACCCCTACCATTCTTTCCATATGGGGTATACTATTGAGGACGTTCTGATGTCTTTTGTCGCCCAGCATGAGGCACACACGCAGCGCATTCATGAGCTTGAGAGAGCTCAGCCGCCGCCGTGTCAGTGCCAGGGTCAGACCCACTCTCCTTTGCAGCCCTTTCGACCTTTACCACCAGACTATGCTGCATGCCTTTTGGCACTTGAGCAGCAAGTTGCTTCTTGGTTGCGTACCCAGAGAGCCATGGAGGAGGACTGGCTCCATTTGCGTCGCTTGTTTTACACTCACTTTCCCCCTCCTCCACCGCCATCCGTGTAGAGCTCTTCAGTACCATATGGGTAGACGTTGGTGAGAAGACGGCGAATGCTTTTGACTGCACAACATTTTTGGAGACTACATTATGATTCTGACTTTTGTTGACATGTATTTGATGTATTGACACTGATTTGATATAGTTTTTGGACTAGGGTGATGCTGCCCTTAGTCGACTAATGTTGTATGACACTATGATGTACTTGTACGCTTACTATGTGGTCTCAATATATGGCAATCGCAGTGTTCTCATCATACTTGATGCTTGATTTGGTTATTTGTATTCTATGACATGGGATGTTGTGTGATTGATGTTTGTGACATGGGATGTTGTGTGATTGATATGATTATAACATGAGATGTTATGTACTATTGCTATCATTATATACGTACGCTACATTATGACCTGACTTGCGTATTATAACACGGGATCTTTACTATGGCCTGACCGACGTGAACCCATCTTTTAGAAGATGCCGCTGAGACGTCAAACGCCGTTGCCCACCGATGAGGAAGAACTCCAGCAAGTCATCGCTGCTGCCATCGCACAATACGCCGCCTCGCAAGGAGGACCCAGTGGAAGCAGCTCAAACAACAATGGCAACAACAATCCACCTCATGGTAATACTGAGTCATTTAGACATACCATGACCTAATTGGATATCTATAGCAAAGACGCTAATGCCGTCCACATGTTATAATGTATGTGCAGGGTGCACCTACAAGCAGTTTCTGGACTGCAAACCGGTCAACTTTGATGGCACAGGAGGTGCTGTCGCCTTTGTTCGTTGGGCTGAGAAAACTGAATCTGTTCTTCGCATGAGCAAATGCGCGCTGGATCAGCAAGTCACCTATATCTCGGGGCTATTCTTGGATGGAGCCCTCTCTTGGTGGAATTTGCAAGTACAGACACTTGGTGAAGCTGCTGCCTACGCGCTAACCTGGACCGAACTGAAGGAACTTATGCGCAAAAAGTACTACTCCCGCGCGGAAATCCAAAGATTGGAAACCGAGTTCTGGCACTTGAAAATGGACGGTCCAAAGATCGCAGAATACGTTCAAAGGTTCCATGACTTATCGCATGTGGTACCCTACATGGTCACTCCGGAGTTCAAGTAGATTGAACGTTTCATTTGGGGATTAGCTCCTCAAATCATAAGCATGGTGACCTCATCCAAGCCTGCGACAATTACTGAGGCAATCGATTTGAGCGTGGCTCTCACAGAGGAGGCCATTCGCCTGAACAAGTTTGGTGATGTTGAGACTAAGAAGAAAGAGACTCACGTCGGGTCATCAGGAGGTAACAAACGGAAGTTCTCGAACTTCAAGCAGGACGCCAGTGTGGTTGTTAAGAAAGGAGGATCAGGCACGCCAGCTCAGGTTACAGCTGGTCGTGGAAAGAAAGGAAAAGGATATATGGGCACCCAGCCCAAGTGTAATACCTGCCAACGCCACCATACTGGCTATTGTACTGTTAAAATATGCGAAGCATGTGGAAAGCCGGGCCACTTGAAGGACACTTGTTGGGCCACTGCTGGCCAGGGAGGCCAAGGAGGATTTGGAAACAGAAACAATAATCGTGGTGGGATTGGGAATCGCCCACAGGGGAACAATGGAGGTAATGGGAATCGAGGCAACAATGCTAATCAAGCGGGCGCTGTAAATCATGACCAAAGGAATAATCAAGCTGGTGGAAACGGGCAGAGACCCGGATGCTTCAACTGTGGTGATCTTGGGCATTACAAGAGGAACTGCCCAGAGTTAAACCAAGCCCGTGGAAGAGTGTTTAATATTGAAGCAAGGGAAGCGCGCCAGGATCCCAATGTCGTTACTGGTACGTTCCCTGTAAACCAACGCTATGCATCCGTTTTATTTGATACTGGTGCCGATTATAGCTTCGTGTCGTTAGAATTTAAGAGTATGCTTGGTTTAGCCGCTAGTAAGTTAGATATTCCGTACTCAATCGAATTGGCTAATGGGAAGTTAGTAGAAGCCAATGAAGTTATCAGAGGCTGCGTGATCGAATTGGGAGAGCGTGAGTTTGCTTTGGATCTACTACCAGTCCAGTTGGGAAGCTTCGACGTGGTGGTAGGAATGGATTGGTTATCAGGCAACAAGGCTGAAATAGTTTGTCACGAAAAGGTCGTTCGTATCCCAACCGAAGATGGCGAAACAATTATGGTTCACGGGGAGAAGCGTGATATGCCGTTAAGAATTATCAGCTGCCTGAAAGCGCGAAAGTGTTTGCAAAAGGGATGTGTTGCCTTCCTGGCACACATTGTGGATAAGAAGGCTGCTGAGCCAAGAATAGAAGACATCCCTGTCGTGAGGGAGTATCCGGAAGTCTTCCCAGAGGACTTACCTGGACTGCCACCTCAGAGACAAGTAGAGTTCCGCATTGACTTAGTTCCAGGCGCCGCACCTGTGGCTAAGGCACCTTACAGACTTGCTCCGTCTGAGATGCAGGAACTGTCGACACAACTTCAAGAGTTGTTAGACAAGGGATTTATCTGACCAAGCTTCTCGCCTTGGGGAGCTCCAGTTTTGTTTGTCAAGAAGAAGGATGGTAGTTTTCATATGTGCATCGACTACCGGGAGCTGAACAAGCTAACGATCAAGAATAGATATCCTCTGCCAAGAATTGATGATCTGTTTGATCAACTGCAAGGCTCAAGCTTCTATTCAAAGATCGATCTTCGATCTGGATACCATCAGTTAAGAATACTAGAGGAGAGTATCCCGAAGACAGCCTTCAGAACTCGTTATGGACACTACGAGTTCCTTGTTATGCCGTTTGGTTTGACAAACGCACCTGCAGTCTTTATGGATTTGATGAATAGAGTTTGCAAGCCGTACTTAGATAAGTTCGTGATAGTGTTCATCGATGATATCTTGATTTATTCAAGAACAAAGGCTGAGCACGAACAGCATCTAAGAGCTATTTTGGAGCTGCTGAAGAAAGAACAACTATATGCCAAACTCTCTAAGTGCGAGTTTTGGCTACGTGAAGTCCAGTTTCTTGGACACGTGGTGAACGGAGATGGAATCCATGTTGATCCCACAAAGATCGAAGCGATCAAGAATTGGGAAACGCCAAAGACGCCAACCGAGATTCGACAATTCTTGGGTTTGGCTGGCTACTATCGAAGGTTCATTGAGGATTTTTCGAAGATCGCTCAACCATTGACGCTCCTCACGCAGAAAGATAAGAAGTTTGATTGGGGAATCAAACAAGAAGAAGCGTTCCAGATATTGAAGGATAAGCTCTGCAATGCGCCAATCTTAGCACTACCGGAAGGTACAGATGATTTTGTGGTATACTGCGACGCTTCGCGTCAAGGATTGGGTTGCGTGTTGATGCAACGACAAAAGGTTATTGCTTACGCATCACGTCAATTGAAAGTGCACGAAAAGAACTATACCACACATGATTTGGAACTTGGCGCAGTGGTATTTGCATTAAAGATCTGGAGACACTACCTTTATGGTATAAAGTGTACAATTTTTACAGATCACAAGAGCCTACAACACATATTCAACCAGAAGGAGCTGAATATGAGGCAAAGACGATGGGTTGAGTTGCTGAACGATTACGACTGCGAGATAAAGTATCATCCAGGGAAGGCGAATGTGGTCGCCGATGCCCTAAGTCGAAAGGAGAGGATCAAGCCCATAAGGGTTAGGGCTTTAGAAATGATTATCCGAACCGATATTTCCTTGTGCATTCGTGCCGCGCAGAAAGAAGCTCTCAAGGAAGGAAACCTTGAAGGAGAATATCTCCGTGGGATGGAGAAGCTACTGGTACCAAACAAGGAAGGAACGTTATGTTTTGAGAAAAGGATTTGGGTTCCTTTGTTTGGAGGATTAAGGAAGGTTATTTTCGATGAAGCTCACAAGTCACGGTACTCTATCCACCCTGGAGCGGATAAGATGTACCAAGACCTCAAAGATTATTATTGGTGGCCTAGAATGAAAGGCGATGTTGTTGTTTATGTGAGCAAATGTTTAACATGCGCTAAGGTTAAAGCGGAATACCAGAAGCCTTCAGGACTTCTGCAACAACCGGAGATCCCCAAGTGGAAATGGGAACAAATCTCAATGGATTTTATTACAAAGTTGCCAAGAACGCCAAGAGGTCATGACACTATCTGGGTGATAGTTGACCGTCTAACGAAGTCAGCACACTTTTTACCTATCAAAGAGAAGGATAATATGAGCAAGCTGGCCGAAATATACATGAGAGAGATCGTCGCACGTCATGGAGTGCCTCTCTCGATCATCTCTGATAGAGACGGAAGGTTTGTGTCAAGGATATGGCAATCCTTCCAAGAAGCTTTTGGCTCACAATTAAATCTGAGCACTGCGTTTCATCCGCAAACTGACGGTCAAAGCGCGAACGATTCAGACGTTAGAAGATATGCTGAGAGCATGTGTAATGGATTTGGGCGGTAGCTGGGACAAGCATTTGCCACTGGTCGAATTTTCATACAACAACAGCTACCACACCAGTATTGGTGTCGCGCCATTTGAAGCTCTTTACGGACGCAAGTGTCGATCACCCCTATGCTGGGCTGACGCAGGTGATAGGCAGCTTGCTGGTCCCGAAATCGTCCAAGAGACGATAGACAAGATTGCGCAAATTCTTAAACGCATCGAAGCAGCTCGCCACAGACAGAAGGCCTATGCGGATCCAAACTGGAAACACTTGGAATTTCAAGTGGGAGAACTGGTTTTATTGAAAGTTTCACCCTGGAAGGGTGTGGAACGCTTCGGAAAGCGTGGGAAGTTAAATCCGCGCTACATTGGTCCTTTCAGAATTTTGGAAAGAATAGGACTGGTAGCATACAAGCTGGACTTACCTACTGAACTCCACTCAGTTCACGATACATTTCATGTATCCAACCTGAAGAAAAGTCCAACTCAAGATACCATTGCCATTCCCATCGACGAGATTCATGTTGACGACACGCTCCATTTCGTTGAAGAACCGGTTGAGGTTACGGATTGGAAAGTAAACAAGACCCGCCGGAGCAGTGTCAAGCTCATCAAGGTTCGTTGGAATGCCAGATATGGTCCTGAATACACCTGGGAGCGTGAGGACCGGATGAAAGAGAAATACCCCCACTTATTTCCTAAGAACCCTGCATCTACAAGCAGAACTTAAAATTTCGGGACGAAATTTTTCTAACGGGGGGAGAATGTGACAACCCTCACTAAACCAGGTATACGTACGACTTAATTAATAATTAATTACTGCTTAAATTACTGTGCTTGCTTGAACTTGTGAATAAACTGCTACTTGAATACTGATACATGTACTTACTTGCATCATACTTTACTTACCGTCACTACATTATTTACATGCTGAACCTTAGTGACAAACATGATGCACAAAAAGCACAGTAGCACTATAAACGGATAACCTATTGAACATGTTGATAAAGCCAGCATCAGGCAGACACCGCCTCTAAGGCCAGTATGAGCCAGAAATATTTACTACACTAGTGGTGAAGTGTAGGGATACAAGGGTTGTAGAACTGCGTCTCTAGGAATAAGTTACAATGACTGGATGTGCCTAAAACGTGCTCTAAGCACAAAACTCAGCACTTTACATAATAATTCAGCTTTTAGCTAACTAATAAAGTGCCAAAACATGAGAAAAATATTACTAAACACTTTCCAAAGTGTCAGAAATGAACTGTGTCACTAAAAAGGGTATTAACGACACTTTAAAGCTTTGTTAAGCACTTTAATGGATTACTATCCAACCGAACAACCAGACTATACCCGGAACATGAAAATATTGTTATTTTCATTATTTATCTTTTTCTGAGCCAGTTAGGGTCCCCGAATACCCTAACACCCGTCATTGTCACACCCCTTTCTATGGCGGAAGCACGAGGTGTGATCATGAAAGGTTCTCATTGCATACGAAGAGTAAACATGCTACATGCTCAAGAAAATAACTTCAAATACCATAATTCGAAAACATACGTTAGCGTTTACATCGCTAAGTCGCATAAAGCATTGTCTTAAAAGTTTACAACTTTATTTAAAGTTAAACACAAGCGACATCCACGAGCATAAGCAAGACCACGCGCACATCCATCCTAGTTACCTGAAATACATGTGAGTTTTTGGAAAAACGTCAACATAAAGTTGGTGTGAATTCATGCAGTTTTGTATTTCATGTTTGTATACTTTGTATGAAAACATAGTTTGTGAGTAAATCAAGTTTTCATATATAAATCCAGTTTCATGTGTACACCACGTACCCATTTATAATTCAATCTTTTCTTGAGTACCCCACGTACTTCAAGTTATATATCAATCCTCTTGAGTACCCCACGTACTTCAAGTTATATATCAATCTTCTTGAGTACCCCACGTACTTCAAGTTATATATCAATCTTCTTGAGTACCCCACGTACTTCAAGTTATATATCAATCTTCTTGAGTACCCCACGTACTTCAAGTTATATATCAATTTTGTATGGTATGAATTTTATGTAAATACAGTATTTCTGTAATTATCAGATTGTTAATGGGTTGCAAAGCCATTAACCTGTGGCACGTCATAGGAAGTCACCAAACCTAAGGCATTTAATTGGTATATTCTGAGACACAAAAGCACTTCCTCGGTTCTCGCCCCGACCGGGAGTGTGGCTGCCAGGCACCCGTTAGATCTAACCTTTTGTTCTGCGGTCTAGGTATATTGTTGATTAATGGTGCTTCTGTACCCTATTCGTGACACTATTTCTCATAACGCATCCTACTTGGTTCTCGTTCTCACCAAGCGCGTTTCTTGTTATCATTTCTCATAGCGCCTCTTACTTGGTTCTCGTTCTCACCAAGTGCGCTTCTCATATTCTCATATTTCGCCACACTTGGTTCTCGTTCTCACCAAGTGTACTTCTTGTATTTATATCATACCAATTATATATTTTGTACATTTGTACATGTATTTCACCCCCGAAGTTATAAAAACTGAAAACAGTTAAAGAGAAAAGGGGGAGCATGAACTCACAACTTTGCGTTCCTAGCGTCGTAAACTCCACCGGATTTGCTTAATTAACGTCGTAACCTATACGCGTTTTCTTAACGTTAGTCACTAGACTTGCGTCGCACAAGTACAGTCACTCTCTTTTGTGTATATTTTCCTGTGTTAAAAATATTCTTATATTTTTAACTACGTATCTTACTTATATTATTTTCTCCAAAAATAAATATAAGTCTTTTGTGTTTTGCACTTTGCACCCGAATTATGTATCTTGTATGTTGTATGTGTATTTTTATATTTCTACTCCTCATGAGTAATCAGTGTATTTTTAAGTCTTAATACACTAGCACGTATAACACATACTATATACACTTAGCACAAAAATTGGTGATAAAATAATATACATTTTTCTCTAAAAAATATATATACATAATATCCATTTTATTCTTCAAGAAATCACCGTTTCTTATCATCAAAAATTAGGGAAACCTTAGTAATACTTTTAAACACATTTTTAGGGAATAAGTTTCTCAAAACTTATATTTTTCTAAGTGTCAAAATTTATAACAACACTTTGTCTCCCACCTTGAAATCTACCGATTTTCTATTTGGATCCGCGTAGCTCTTTTGTCGCTCTCGAGCCGCCTTAATGCGCTCTCGGATCTGCGCAATCTTGTCGGTTGTCTCTTGTACAAGTTCAGGACCAACCATACGTTTATCTCCGGCATCTGCCCAACACAGGGGCGATCGGCATTTGCGGCCATACAGAGCTTCGAACGGCGCGACTTTTATGCTCGTATGATAACTGTTATTGTAGGAAAACTCAACTAAAGGTAGATGAGTATCCCAGCTGCCGCCTAGATCCATGACACATGCGCGAAGCATATCTTCTAACGTTTGTATAGTCCGTTCGCTCTGGCCGTCTGTTTGTGGATAGAATGCCGTGCTCAGGTCCAACTGAGATCCAAAGGCTTCCTGAAATGATTGCCAGATTCTTGAGACAAAGCGTCCATCTCTGTCTGAAATGATTGAGATAGGCACTCCATGACGTGCCACAATTTCTCTTAAGTATATCTCTGCTAGCTTTCCAGTGCTATCCTTTTCTCGGATTGGTAGGAAATGCGCAGACTTCGTCAATCGATCAACTATTACCCATATCATATCGTGCCCTCTCGGGGTCCTGGGTAATTTCGTTATGAAGTCCATCGAGATTTGTTCCCACTTCCACACGGGAATCTCTGGTTGTTGTAGTAGGCCGGACGGTTTCTGATATTCGGCCTTAACCTTCGCACAGGTTAGGCATTTTCCAACATAGACAGCAACATCGCTTTTAAGTCTCGGCCACCAGTAGTATTCCTTCAAGTCTTGATACATTTTGTCCGATCCTGGGTGGATCGAATATCTCGATTTGTGGGCTTCATTAAGGATGACTTCTCGTATGCCACCATAGAGTGGAACCCAAATACGCTTCTTAAAGTACAAGGCTCCCTCTTCGTTTGGCACCATGTATTTAAGCATACCTCGTAGGTATTCAGCTTTACGGTTCTCTTCTTTAAGAGCTTCTTGTTGTGCATCTCGAATGCGTGCAGTGAGGTTCGTTCGAATCGTCATTTCCAATACTCGAACCCTTAGGGTCTTAACCCTTTCCTTTCGGCTCAACGCGTCCGCTACAACGTTCGCCTTTCCAGGATGGTACTTAATCTCACAGTCATAATCATTCAGTGTTTAAGTGTATTTATAGGCAAAACCTTAGAGTTAATATCCATTGGTAAATATGTCTACTAGATATTTAGCAACCAAGGATTAAATAATCAAAGGAGTACAAGTCATGTTCCCTCTTAGTTACAAAGGGACCGAAATCGGTCATGGGGAGGGGGGTTAGTTCGATCTCAACTAGGTAGTTAGGGTGATAATTAGTTAAGTTAAGTAATTAACTTAGTTACTTGTGTGTAGTGCGTTACCACGGGTGTTAGGGTAATCAGGGACCCTAACTGGCTTAGAAAATTATAGATAGTGAAAATAGTAATATTTTCATGTTCCGAGTAAAGTCCGGTTGTTCGGTTACACACCGATTCGTTAAAGTGCTAAATTACACTTTTTAGTGTCGTTTAAGTACCTTTCTTGTATTCTTTCAATTCCCAACACTTAGGGAAATATGCTGGATAATAAAACGACATTTCTGCATAATATTTATATGTCTAAATGCTGATATATTGCTGAATTGTGTGAATTCTGCACTTAAAGTGCGTTTCGGGTGCTTTTTAGTGCTTATTTTTGCTTCCGAATTGCATAAATATTAACCCTTGTATGTACTCTTGGGTTTTAATGCATTCTTGTCGTCGGACCTACACCTAGGCCTCAATTCTAACGTCTGACTGCTTTCTGCAGTTCAGTCGACACAGTGTGTTTTACCGGTGAGTTTACTATTATTCTGACGCAACGCTCTCGTTTATGCATAAAGCAATATTTTGTAGTATACAACATGCATGAATTCACTTGTTTAATCATGTGTTCAGACATTGCTGACACTTAAACTCATAATTGCAGTCATTAAGCAATAATTATAGTGTACGGAAATTACCGGTTTGTGCCAGTTGTCACAGTCATAACACACTACACACTAGTAACCGGGTTAATCACTTAACTTAACTAGATTAACCTAACTAATATCCAATTAATTAGTTGGAATCGGACCAAGACCCCCTCCCCCCTTAACCAACCGTCCCCATGAGGGGGGACATACCTTGTCCTTCCTTGATTATTATAATCTAACTTGTTAAATATCTAGAAAGCATATGAACCCTTGGACAATTAGCCTAATCTTTGTCTATAAGTATAAGCTTAAACCCACATGATCATTCACACATCACATCACAACTCAACACAAACAACTCTCTCTCTCTCTATAGAAGCTACGGCCGAACACCCCCTTGTGCATCCATCATTTTCGAGTTTTGATCTTGCCTTTCCAAGTCCATACAAGTGATAAGGATCGCGTATAAGGAGTCTTGGTGCACTCGGAGCTTGAAGGACCTCACTCTCTTGCTATTATCCACGTATTTTTTGCTTAGAATCTTCCCTAGCCTCGAGCTAGTGGTATGTTACTTAAATCACCTACTCGAACTATTTGGAAGTGGTTAATACGATGTGTAACGGTTAAAACTCGAAATCTTACAAGATAATGCTTTAAAGTTTACTAAAAGCACTTAAAAAGATGGTTAAAAGCTTATAAGTTGTGTAAATGTTGTAGTAATCAAATTGTGTGGTTATTTGGACCCGATCTATGTTGTGGTAGCTCGGATCGTCATTTAACCCGGGTTGGTCATGATCATAGATCATGACATAAGGTTGTTTTGGAAGTAATAAGGGTTAAAGGATGAAACTCTACCACACACGAATCATGAACTTGTGTAAAAGCGATTTATCTTGTGAAATAATGTTTAAAACTAGTAGATCTACGGATCTACAAGCGGTATTTTCAAAGAACCAAGTATCAAAGAAATCATATTTTCTAAAGACGGATCTTACACTAACACGAATGATTTTTAGAGCACACAAGTGTGTAAACACTTGTGTAACACACACTTTCAACAAGATAACTATTTTTGAAAGAGATGACGAGAAGTTGTAAAGATGGAATTTCTTTAAAAACGAGGTTTTTACAAAATCGGATCATTGTATATAAAGATCCACTAAAAGTAATGGGATTTACTTCATAGTTTGGATAAATCACAAGTTCATGAAATTTATGTGATTTATCTTCATATTTTGACTAGTTGTGGTTTGAACATTGTTTTGATTGAATAAGAAAATTGTTGAATTGTTTTACAAAAGAAAATGATACGCTTAAAAGCGTGGTCACCTCCAGTTACAGAGGAAACTCTGGCGAAATTTTTCTAAAAACCTAACACTTAGAATTATTTTCACTATAAGTGTTAGAAATACGTTTCGACTTGTTTTCAAATTATAGATTTCGCCACGACTTTATGATTATTTTGTGAAAATACTAGTATTATTTTTAGGGTAAAAAAATACTATCAAATGTTAACGGATCCAAAATAATACGAACACCTCTACAATAAAAATATAAGTTACACCGTTAATTATTATTACCACTTGATCGTTAAAACGTAACTTACGCAATTTAAGGAAATATTCATGAACGCGTATTTTTGTTAAAGTATTATTTTGGGGAAAATTATGTGTAATGGAAAATATAATATTTTTGAGAAGAATATTTATATTTTGGAGTTAGAAATAAAATATATTTTAAGTGAGACTTAATAATATATTTCGAACACACATGTATTAAATCCCCCATCCTTGGGAAGGAAAATGACTACCAAGTATATACAGAATGTAAACACGAAATGGTTGCCTAACTATTTCCCAAGAACTTAAACCTTAAAGCTAAGGCACGGCCGTCCGTCTAATAGAATTAGTACGTGTAGGTCGTCACACAGCTGCTTGATCAGGAGACATACTTGGTAGAGACGCACCACTGTGAGTTCATGTCCCCCTTTTCTCTTAACTGTTTTCAGTTTTCTTAACTGCGGGGGTGAACTACATGTTACTTTGATTACAAGTACTTTATACATGGTATGGTTAGCGTAAGGAGGTTTACTACTTAGATCATGTGAGTGGGTAGGAGCAATATGAGGCCATTAGTCCTCATGGCAGGACCGAGGGACAGGAGCGGTAGATCTATCTGGGTGTAGCGAGCCCAGCCCCAGGCCAAACTAGAAACGGACCTCGGGGTGACTTTGTCCACATACTAATGCCGTGGCGAAATATGCTAGGTTTGACTCTCCCTACTTGCACTTCACATATATCAGTGGCCTTGCAAACCATTGGTGATCTCAATTCCCTTATTTGCTACATACCAAGACTATTTTTATACTCACAAAGGTTTATTTACTCACTTACACATGAACTCGCTCAACATTATTGTTGATTTTTCAACTTACATGTATTTCAGGGAATTAAAGGATCTGGCGGGGTATGACACGTTTTCCCGCTGCACTTGTTACGAGATCATCCCGGTTTAGGAAATGTGACTTTTTCCTGGACGAGTCACAAAATCTTAAACTGCGTTTTATCCATGTTGATGTTTATGTCTTTCAAAACAATGTTTTATGTTATAGTGTTGTAGTCCCTAAGACAATGTTATGTTACTTCGGTTTTAAAACTTAATTAAATGGATGACCTTGCATGATTTTTATTTCATATAGCTTTGTTATGATTACGCTATGGTATTAAGAAGTCACACCAAAATTAACCACGCTTCCGCAAAGCCAGGGTATGACAATAGTTACACTCACATTTATACAATTTATGTTAGACTCGCACTTATATATATACTCTCATTTATACGATTTACGTTTATGCTCACGTTCATTCGTTTATGCTCAAATTTGTACTCACATTTATACTCATTTTTTATACACGCTATGCTTATACTTTTACTCATACTCCTGACATGAGTTTTGTGTTTATGCTCTCGTGCGTGTTCATATTTAAACTTATACTATGCTCATGCTTTTTACTCAAAATCTATACTTTCGCACCTATACGCGGGCGAAACCCGAGGGATTCGCTTACGTTGTTATACTATTTGGAACGCAAACGTGCTTATATGCTACATCTCTATACACACATTCTTATTTTTAAATTTATGTATACCCTAATTCATACACAACTAGTACAAGCTATGTGGATCATGCGATGATCAAAATAATCGCGGGTGCACACGAGGTTATAATGATAGGCGCATGAGAATCATAGAGTGTACTACTGTGTATGGTAAGTCACGAAACGTAACATGACACGGATAACGAAACGGATGTAACATGGTCAAAACATGGTGGAAACTCCGCTGGTACTTCCTATATATAAGTGTTTTTACCATGTTACTAAACTTTTGTAAAGCGTGCCATGAGAAATTCAGTGTTTTTCCGACCTTTTGGACCTAATTCAAGCTTTAAACAATTCACAAACGCATTATATCCGATTATCCACGACGAGACTTCATTCTTAAAACGCCACTTTCGACTATCTGATACTTATGCCACTCATATACTTACATTCATTAGGGGTAAATAGTTCACTTCCATACTCCAATTATTCTCTGTCTTTTATACGAACCTCGTTTACAACAAATCAGTTTAAACGTTCGAATTCTAATCTACCTCTAAAACCATTGCGTATAGATGTAAAACATATCCTTCCATCTCTCTTAAAGTCTTTCTCTTAAATAAATTTCGGGACGAAATTTCCTAAAGGAGGGGAGACTGTAACATCCGTCAAAATGGATTTCCCAAATTCGACTCGTTTTGAAATTCGGATCCTAACTTTTGAACCTCGAAGATTTTTCGCGTAAATAAATAAACAATGAAGGATTTATTTTTAATATCGATTTAGTTATTTATTCATTTTATTTGTTTAATTAATTAGCCTATTTAATATTGCTATAAAATAATATTTAATAGTTTAATAGGATATTAGAATTGAACTATTTAATGGCTTCCTAATGATTTTACCCCATTAGGGATTTATTAGGATATTATAATTAATTCTTACATGAGTAAAACTGATTCTAAATAAACGAATATTTCTTATCAATTACATTATATTTTACTTATTAATTCTAATAGGATTTCATAAATATTTAAACATAAATATGGGTCATTATAATTAAAATCCTAAATTTATTTATTAATTGGTTCAATACATTTATGTTAATACTTAATGGCATGGCTTAGGATCTGTTTTTTTTACTTAACCTACAACCATTTAAATTGAAATTTCTTTTTGCCGCCCAAAAGATGGTAACAACAAACATCTTGCTGTCATTTCTTTTTTTTCGATAAAAGGCGGCTGACTTGTCGGGATTGAAAGAATGATCACGCGCTTTCGGGTTTAACTTCGATCAATCAAGCTTATAATACCTTCCTTTCCTAATTCTTGAAAAACCGTAACCCTTCTCCGCTCTTTCTCGAACCACCGCAAACAACCACGGCAACCACCACCACCCGCAATCTGTTTCAGACATCTCACAACCTTTCGGTTAGCCTTGCACACCGCCGGAAAGGTTCCCCGGCGTACCGGAGATATATGGGGATCGACGGAAGTCGTTTCGCCTTGTTTCGAAGTTCGCCGAAAACCCGAAGCCAACCGGAGTTACGACGGAACTTTGTTCTTTTGTTCGAGGAGGAAGCAATCAGATCGGAGCTCAACGGAAACGTCACCGGAGACTCCCGAACTTTGCAAACGGGAACTCACACGACTCATGTTCGGTATACCTTTTCACCTCTCTTCTATCATACAATATCCTATCTAATCGTTAATAAGATCTCGGTCGTTCGATCTCTAATTATAAACTACGTCATGTTGGGGAATATACGAATCGAGGCTCGGGTTGGGCAATCATCTCAGAGGAGATGACCATGGAGTCCTACGGATCAAAATTATTGCTTTGCTTCTGTTTCAAAACCCAACAATCAACTTGTATGTTAGCTTAAGTTTTATGGATTCTTTTGTATAACACTCGACAATTATATTGTTATTTTCTTTTTACCTTCGTCCAAATATAACTAAATGTATGTTCAATAAGAAGACCATCAATACTGGTATACATGTATACAGACAAACCTAGATCGTTTTTTTTATTTATTCAAAAAGGAAATTCGATATTTATCTATACATAAAATAAAGGAATTATGGAATTTATGAAGTTTTCACGTGGAGTGACCATATCCACAAATCTCTTCATGTCTACTGTTATGGGCACTCAAACCATTTTAGTTCATCTAAAAGTAAATTACAGTAGATATCAAAAAAGAAGTTAGATTATAAATCTAAGTAATTCAAGGGTTAACTAATTCGTGAAACAATATAAAATTTAGAATTTTATTTAACCTATAAATAATAACTAGATCGCTTATGTTGAATTTTAATATCTAGGATACCCCGTCCGTTCGTTCTCTTGGATTTCTCCAATCCTTACTCGTGCGTTAGTTCAAGGGATTCTTATATGCAACCAATGTGAGTATACTCGATCCCTTTTTCCCCTTTACACTTTGGGATGCAACATGTATAATTATGTAAACAACTTTTGAACTAAACATACTCAATCTTTGAACGAAGCATGAAACTAATGTGACTTACTTGCTATTCTTGTATGCTCTATGAACGATTTGGAACGTTATATGCTCATTGACTTGCTCGCCCACCTTAACAATTATAGCGCTATAGGATTAACGCCCCGCCTGCTATTCTATTGGGTATTGTTAAGTTACCACCCCGCTGAACTATTGGGATTAGGCTATTTTATGCGTTGTATTCTCGGGTTTGATCATATTGTACGCCAAAATTGCATACTAGTAATCACATATTATGAATCATGTTGGACTTGAGTTTTTATTCTATTATGCTATGTAAACAAACTTGTATACTCGCCTTTGTTTTTGCATTGAAACTCTATTTTAATACATGTTGCAGGTTAAATTGTTGAAGTATGATGAAAGATGAAACAAGAATAGGGTGGACTAGATACACACCTATAAATCGTTTATTTTTTTATGTTATGTTATTTGTTGAAACAATGTTGTATTTTGTTTTGATTATTGTATGACAATTTAGCAATTGCAATGAAATTCGAATTTAATTAAATATTGTCACATAGTGTTATGAAGTCTCTTGCAATCTATACACACTTCGTCTCATCCCGATGTTTCCGCCATCGGTTGGGGTGTGACAAGTTTCACTCCTTATCGATTTTCAAATCTCATCGAGGTCTTGAAACTTACTAGTGTGATAGAGCACGTGCAATCTTATGTACTAGTAGTCGGGATGTCCTGTCTAGGCTGCCATTCGCATAAATCACAATCAACTGAGGGACCAGTTTGCCTACCTGGGACTAATGATGGGAGTACCCTTTCAGACTAAAGCATATCTTCTTTGATCACTAGTGAGTTTAATCACCTTGATTAGTCAAAGTTTCCATTGGGTTTTATAACTAGATGGGAACCATCCAAATTTATTTTCAGTTTTTTTACCCTCTATGTTTTGAATTTTAATTTGATTTCGTCATGTAAATCTCTTACCCCCTTGATTAACCGTCTTACTTCACGTTTTATCCCCTAATCTAGGCGAATTATTTGAAACTTCGTTGCTTTTGACTTGTTTACACTTGTTTCGAATTTGAAATCTATGTTTTATTTATATATGTCTTCACGTCAAAACAAACAATTAGTACACTTACTATGAAATATATAAAAGAATAAAATATATAAGTTTACGGTCGGGGCTAGTTTTATACAGATTTTTTGGTATAAACCATAAACCAAACCGTTTATTACGGCATTACGCTTTGAAAATTTGGAAACCAACCAATTGAAAATAAATGAAAAAACCGATCGTGAAACCAAATCAATGACCGGTTTAAATAGTTTTATAATTTCAAACCAAACCATGAACACCCGGTATTAACCATTTTCAACATATACATTTCTAAGTTAGGGGAATAGTGTCAGGCAGCTTGCCTGACACTTCCCTATTGAACCAACTTATTTTTAATTTAATTTTATTCCGAGTTTGAAATTACGCTTTCGTCCTTTGTTTAAAATTACGCTTTTTGCCCCCAGCTCAAAATAAAATTATAGTTTTGCCCCTAGCTCAAAATTACGTTTTTGCCCTCGGTTCAAAAACTCAATTTTAATTTTGTTCCCAGTTTAAAATTACGGTTTCGCCCTCCGTTTAAAATTACATTTTGCACCTAGTTCAAAATAAAATGTTGTTTTTTCCTCTAGCTCAAAATTACGCCTCTGCCCTCAGCTCAAAATTATGTTTTTGCCCACAGTTCAAAATAAAATTATGTTTTTTCTCCTAGCTCAAAATTATGATTTTGATCTCAGTTTAAAATTATGATTTCGCCTCCAGTTTAAAATATAATTTACGATTTTGCCCTCTGTACAGACATACATGTTATGAGAGAGAAATATTTAGCCTATTGCCCTGCAACGCGGGCGGGGCAAAAATTAGTTTTTATACGAACCCAAAACGCAGGCCCAACATTCTGGTGTCTCTGGGCCTAGAACCGATTGCATCATTGCATCTGTTTTTGTGAACTAGACCCGTTAGGCCGTTATCAAGAACCGGACCTTTTGTTGGAACAATAGACGTACACCGGAATCTGCACCTGCGCCACCGTAAATAGGTTTTCCGATGACAGTTGAAGTTTCGAACGGCGTAATGGACTCTATATCCTCTAAAGATGATAACAAACAAACTTCGAAGAAATCGCGTGACGCTGAACGCCGTCGGAGGCGTCGAAAACAGAAGAAAAACAAGTCCGCCGGTGGAGAAGATACGGCGTCCGGTAACGTTGCTGAGGATCGTGACGGAGTTGTTGGAGATGATAGCGCAAAAGAGAGTTCGGATCTTCAGAAGGTATTGGCTCCTCTGATTTGCTAGGGTTTTATGACGTATTTTAGTTGTAAATAATTTTGTTTGGATGAATGAACAATACTGTGTATGAATGTGCACAAGTAGATTTTGGCTAGGAATAAGTAGCTCTATAGTTAGGATAATGATTTATGAAGGCTGTTAATGAATCTAAATATGAAAAGGCTGTAAGTTTAATCGAACAAATTCGTGTTCATTAGGGAGGTTGATAAGGAGTAAGACCCAGGATCACCGGTTCAAATCAAACGGTAAAATAAAAGATAGTTCTACGGCTTGTTTGGATACAGATTCACCGCCAAACGAAACGGTAGGGCTGCAACGTCTAACTGAAGATACAAATACACCACTACGGTTAGAGAATCGTGTCTAAGTTCACCACCCAACGCCCCACGATTGAGCTAGCATAGACGAATTAATTAACCCACGAACATGAGATAATTAACACAAGAAAAAAATCATTCTAAAACTCACTAACTTCTTTCATCAAGATAATACGTTTACATATAGGAAAAGAAAGTTAACCAACACACCACTATGCTACTATTACGGAACATAACTTACAAGAAAAGAAAGAAATAAAAATAATTGAGAAAGGGAAAATAAGGATATAGGAAAACATGGGTGAACGTGGGGGAATACATGCATGGATGAAATAACGTGAATGGTAGTCCGGTTTGACTCGCTTGAATTATGTTAATGACCCGTCGGTTCAACCCGACCCATATGACTATATCTAACCTGACTGTACCGACGTCTTGCGATTCCGGGTCGCAATTGCTATCAGAGGTAAATAAGGCTGTTTGTGTAACTTACTAAGTTTATGTTTCTTCTGCAAGAAGGTAAATGAATTTGGCACAGATAAAGACACACACACACACACAAACAACATTCGTGAACATGCTCGCCTACAGATAAGTGATCACAGAGACATTTATCTAATAAGCTGCAAATTTTAGAGTTCAAAAATTTGTATATTGGAAATTATCATTACAGAAATCTCAGTTGTAAACAAGTTCAATGATGATATAGATAGGTACTTCTAGAATAAATTAAAATAATATCCGTCGTATAACTACCTAGCTATGAATATAACGCATACCACGAAAAATTTATAGGATTGGAATGGATCGAGTGTTCAGTTAGGAGTTATCTTTGTTTATGTGTCTCCACGACAATCCGGAGTTTGTATGCATATCTAATATGTTGATTATAATTAGTTTATATTCTGTAGTTCATTGGGCCAATTTTGATACCATTACAAAATTCAATAGTTAGACTGTTAGAGAGCTGGAAGTTGGAACCACTCTTTGAAGCATGATATTGACTCCCAACAGTTACACTACAAGTGGAGCACTGTTTCATTATGTAATGGAACTGCTGGGAGTCAAGATTGTACTTCAAAGAGTAGTTCTAGCTCTCTTAACACCTATGCAGTTAAAGCGGTCCAAAATCGAATAGCGGTCAAGGTCCGCTATATGATATATAGGTTATAGCGGTGGTATAGCGGTGGTATAGAGGTGATATAGCGGTAATTTTTATACCATGCATAATTTATATATATATATATAAATATATATCTTTGAAAAATATTAATAGTAATATCAAAATTCATAGTAACATCATTCCATTATCAAAAACCTGTTGCAAATCAAATACTAATAGTAACTTTGAAGTATTAACAAACTATAAATTAGCAACTTTTGTATGCATATAGGTATGTACTTCATGCTTTGGGAGGTTTTAAAAAAAAATCAATGTTACACTTTTGACCCAAAACTATTTGTTTTTCTACTTTTAACACCAAAAGTTTTCATCTCTTGCAATTTTACCTCACAACTTTTGTACTTTCAACTTTGATCCCCCCACTTTTCATATTTCGCAATTTTTTTTGTTTTAAATTTTGCTAGTTAACACGGCGTAACGTGTGTGTGGTTCAACGTTTTAACATTTCATTTTAATTCTTCGTACTAGATTTTGCGAGTTAACACGGCTCAAAGTGCACGTGTGGTACAACGTTTTTACGTCGTCTATCTTTTCCCCGTTTGACAGGTTCGTTACAACACGTGGGGTCCTAAATCAACTTAATTATTATTTTCTATGTTTTATGTTGCAGTTTAATTTCTTCTCATTAACACATCGTAACTTCAGTATTGATTGTCGCTGGCGGTGATGTGCAATGATGCTATTCGGCACGACTTTACGCCCCGCCGCATTGCGGCGGGTGGTAAATCTAGTTTAATTTAAGAATTAACACAATCAAACACCGTTACTGCTATAACCGCTATAGGCCACCGCTATAATACCGCTATAGCACCACTATAGCGGTATTTAGCGCCGCTAATAGCGGAACCGCTATAGGCCACCGCTATTTGGACCGCTACACACCCTGAGGTCCGCTAACCGCTATAGCACCGCTATTGACTGCTTAGCTTAACACTTTAACAGTCTAACTAGTAACTATGGGATTTTGTATAGGTATCAAACCTGGCACAATGGACTGTGGAGTATAATTAACATATTAGAAACTTTTGTTAGGCTTAGATCATGATCTACAAAGTGGTATGTGACCATGTAATGGATATGAGTCTATGACATGATGTCCACAAAGCTGTGATGATTCTCACACCACACAGTATCTAACAAATTCTAAACTCCTTTCGTTATAACTTTATAATTTGAAAAACAATCTTATGTAAAAGATGCGTGTGTGATCTTGGTAAATCTTGGCAACTTGTGGGCCATGATCATATGGGAATAAGCTCTCTCATCTTAAATATGTCTGCAGCTGTTTTTCTATGTGGTACTGTTTCTGCCCAGTAATTAATGATATATAAGGCTTTTTTATGGCCACCAAGTAGTAACTTGACTATATGTGTATTTTTCTAGCTCGTGTCATTTGGTATATTGGCTTTCAATTTTCAAATAATGCACTAAAGTATAAATTTTGAGGGTGTGGCTTTTTCAAGGGTAGATCAATTCGTTTTAAAAACAGTTATTCAAGCTCAAGAAAAAGAGTTGTAATTTTTGTACATTCTCAGAAAGAAAATGTTGTCCACTTCAAGACTTTATGAATTAATGTGTAATTCGATATTGGACGAACTTAAACAACTGCTATGTTCCTTACATCAGAAAAGGTTTTATGCTTAAAGACTTGTCTAACAGTCTAATTTAGAGATGACATCAATGGACCAATTGACCAAATACTCTCTCATCGGTTCTTCTACTCGAATGAATACATGATCAGTGGTGCCAGTAAACCAATAGTCAAATGTGCAGGGCAAGTTTAGCAAGCTATATGAAATATAAGTTCTGTTTTTTTTTTCTGGGATGGTAAATCAGCAAGCTATATGCTTGTAGATTTTATCTAGATGGATGATACGCTTGTTTGAGGCCTGAAGTTAAGCTCTATTGTTGTGTGTTTGATTGTTAATTTCACTTATTTTGTTTTTTATTTATTAAGTGGTGAAGAATACGCAAAAGTGTTTGGATGTTATCCATGGTGGATGTGTTAACGAGCCAGAACACTTTGTATTCATTAAATTTGATTACAAGCGCAGTTTTAACTTTTAAGTATGATATAGATTTGCTTGATGCCAATGTAAAGTGGTTGATATCGGTTTGATTTTCATGTCTATATCTGCGATTCCCATACGTTCAATGTTTTACTACTTATTCACCTTACACAAAACCCTCATTTTTTTAGGTTTGTCTGCTGTTTTACCGATTCTTTTATCATCGTAGGTTATGGAGCAAGTTGAAATCGAGTACATCCCCGAAAAAGCAGAACTTGAGTTTGATTTGGACGATGAGTTCAGGAAAGTGTTCGAGAAATTTACTTTTAGAGAATCTACTGCTTCTGAGGTAAAACGGAGCCCTATATGAAGATCTTAATGACTTATTTTTTTGTTTGATCTTACTCTCTGACCTCATCTTATTAATTTCATCTATTCAGGAGAACGATAAGAGTGAAGGAACTGCTGTTAATGCTGTATCAAACAAAAAAGCTAGTTCAGACTCGGACGAAGAAGAACAAGAAGACCAACAAAAGGAGAAAGGTGGCGTCTCAAATAAAAAGAAAAAGGTTATACTCTGTTGCATTTGGGTGCATTTTGCCGTCATGCTTTTCTTGTTGTTGATATTTTTATTCTAAGTTAGTTTGTTGGTTGCACATTTGATTATAGCTTCAGCGCCGTATGAAGATTGCTGAACTTAAGCAGATTAGTTCAAGGCCAGATGTAGTTGAGGTGATTTTGTTTGTGTTCTTTATGTTCTTTATGTTATATCTTGGCCAACCTTCATTGTTTGGTATAGTAATTTTTGTTAATAAATCTCTCTTTGGAGCTCTTTTCATACACTAGTGGATTGCCATATGTTGGATGCCCACATCGAAGCAAATTTTGCTGACTAAATGTGTTTTGGGGTGGGATTTGGTATAAATGAAATTAACCTACTAAACGTACAAATAACTAGAGTAATTATTATTACTTTACAGTTTTGAACTAGAGTAGTTACACTAAAAAAACTGGAGTAGAGTAATAAGAATTACTCTAGTTCAAAAACTGTATAGTTATAATCAGGGCCTGCCCCGGAGGAGGGGCGGGGTGGGTGACCGCCCGTGGCCATATTTTTAAAATATTATATCTATAGTGTGAATATATATTTTTTTCAAATACTGATACCAAAGCAATGCTTGCTCTGCTGGTCATCATCCTTCGCTAAAAATGTTGGTGGAATTTGGTCGTAGGTTCGATTCCGTTAAAAGCCTTCTTAGCCTGTTTCAAACCAATTTATTGTTTTTTCACTTTTATTTTTCTTTTTTTTATTGTTTTTTTTTCATTTTTTTCTATTTCTATTTAAATTTTTCTGTTTTAATTTAAAATTAAAAAAAGTTATTATTTACTTTTTTTGTTTTGTTTATTATTTGAATTAAATTTAACTAAACAATTTTTAATAGATTTTGAAATGTTTTTTTCCTTTTATTAACAAAAACTAATGAAGCCAACACATTTTGGGCATTTATTGTTGGGTTTCCTCTTTCGGTTGATATGGCGAGTGCATCGAAACAGACAAAGTTTTCACCCAACCCAGCGTGCGAGTTTGATCCCACTAGTTTATAATTTTTTTAGTTTTTTATATTATTAATAGAAACAGTTATATTTCAGCGGCTCTTTTTTTCATTTATTCTTATGTTCTATAATTTATATTAGTATATAAATATGTTCTTATTCAAATATCTTATCTTTTCTTTTCAGAATTGAGATATTGACTTTATATTATAGCCTTATAGGGGCACTGTTTTTTTCTACTCACCTCATTTCCCAATTTTTTTTGTTTTTTGTTTTTTCGGAGACGGCCCTGGTAATAATATTACTCTAGTGTTAGCGTAATTACTCTAGTTATTTGTATGTTTAGCATGTTAAATCTATTTGGATTGATCCTATCTATTATATATATATTTTTTCTTTATCTTCGTATCTATTCCTTTCTTTTGATAACTTCTGCTTGTGACCAGCTTTGTGATTTAGTGATTCATTTACATGAGTTTCAGGTTTGGGATGCCACCTCAGCTGATCCTAAACTGCTGGTTTTCCTCAAATCATATCGTAACACTGTTCCTGTGCCGAGACATTGGTGTCAGAAGCGGAAATTTTTACAGGTGAGTCCTAAAATAAGAAGCATTTATTGTGGGACAAATATGTTGCATCAGAGGGTGTATATATTAAATTTCAATGAGAGCAAACACTTGCAAATTAGACATAAAACAAGGGTTGCAGGGAAGTGGGTGATTAAAGATTAGTTGATGAGTCATGAGGTTTGTCTTATATGTATATATATGTGGTTATTGCAGGGGACCCACTGAAACAATCTTGGAGCCTGGACATGTAGGTGTTTTTGCAAACGGGACTTATAATTTTTAAATGTTTTTTTTGATGAAATTGCTAATGAAAATAAAATACAATATTATTTTTGGATAATGGATGTTGTGGGCTACATCTTAGGGGCTGTTTATTTGTGTGTTCTGGATGCTGATTATTTGGTTTTGAATTTCAGATATTTCTGCACTGCATAGTGCACAAGCTTTTATACAAGATATTAAGCATACGTACTGTAGCCTGTTTGGGCTTTACTTTTTAGCAGTGTCTCAGACATTCATAGTGTTCTAATAATCTAATTAAAGTGTAGGAATGTCTTTTCTTTATCTATGGCCTGTGCGCATTGACTTGAATCTAATCTAGTTTTGAAACTGTGTGACAGGGAAAACGGGGTATCGAGAAGCCGCCGTTTCAACTTCCCGACTTTATTGCTGCCACAGGAATCCAGAAAATTAGACAGGTAAGCTTAGATCTTTTGATTCCTGTCTTGAAATTTTGAATCTTGAACTTTTTCTTGCTTGTATCTACAGGCTTATATCGAGAAGGAGGATAATAAGAAGCTTAAACAAAAGCAGCGTGAGCGGATGCAGCCGAAAATGGGGAAGATGGATATCGATTATCAGGTCTGATAACTTAAATGTCGTAATATGAGATTATAGAGAACTGTTTAATCCTATTATGTTTGTGGTATTGTGGAAATGATAAGCTATGACATGATCTTGAACTTGATTATGCAGGTACTCCATGATGCTTTTTTCAAGTACCAAACTAAACCAAAACTGACATCGCATGGTGATCTTTATCATGAAGGAAAAGAGTTTGAGGTAACATACCTTTTTATCTTTACTATCTTGTGAATTTCTTAGAATACTTTGGGTAACAAATGCTACCTACCTTAAGTTAGGGGTGTGCACGGTTCGGTTTTATGGTAAAACCGAAACCGTAACCGAAATGTTTGGTTTTCGGTTATTGAAAACCGTTCGGTTATGGTTTATTCAGTTTTAGGAACCGTTCGGTTCGTTTTTTGGAACAAAATTACGTAAGATTTAAAAATCGAAAGTATAATTCCAGATTTAATAATCATTCTTAGATGTGTACATTTAATTTATCATGTTTGACATTTTTAATTAATATCTCTAATTTATTTTTTTGTTTCTTCAAATCATTTCAAAGATAAATAAACATGTTAACGTTTTTATTATAAATACTTAACAATTGTAGAATAAAACTAATAATTCCTAAATCAGTATATAATAAACACTTCAAAAATGAATTTTTAGGTTATTCGGTTCGGTTTTCATAAAATGCAAAACCGTAAATCATAAAATTCAGTTCGGTTATTTTGGTTTGGTTTTTTCTGTTTTCTGCTTGGCCCTACCTTAAGTAGTTTGTGCAATTCATGATGAAACGGCCGTCTATAATTGGACCTACTTTGGTTTACACAGGTAAAACTTAGGGAAATGAAGCCCGGTACCTTATCACACGAACTAAAAGAAGCACTAGGAATGCCAGAAGGTGCCCCGCCTCCATGGCTTATTAATATGCAGGTAAATACCTGAAAAAGGAAGACAAACACGATGTCTTATTTTCTTTTTCATGATACTATTTAAGTATTTATGTCTTTGAGATTTGTTTAGTCTGATGAGTGACGACTATAATTTGTAGAGATATGGTCCTCCGCCTTCTTATCCACATTTAAAGATTCCGGGACTGAACGCTCCGATTCCACATGGGGCGAGCTTTGGTTATCATCCTGGAGGTTGGGGCAAACCTCCTGTTGATGAGGTAGGTTATTCTATTTGATGTCGTCTGTTTTAAGCTATTCTGTTTTGTGTCGTCTTGCTATCTTGATCTCATATACATCTCTTTCTTGAAGTTTGGACGCCCTGTCTATGGAGATGTGTTTGGACAACAAGAAGAACCACCCAACTATGAGGTACTTGCATGCTGAAATTTGGATTCTAGACTTCTAGTAGTGGTGGCAGTTTTGGCCCATTTACTTATCAATAGGTGGTAGGCCTGTAAATGAACTGAACGAACACAAACATGGTTCATTTAACTTTAACCGAACACGAACACCGAACATATAACCGAACACATTTTTTTTGTTCATGTTTGTTTGTTAAGAAAATGAGCATGTTCGTGTTCGTTTATGTTTGTTCGTTTAAAATGTATACGAACAGTTCACGAACGTAAATGAACATAAACAAACAAACTTAAATGGACATAACTTAACAAACAATAAACAACACAAATGAACATAATTGAAGAAACATAAATGAACATAATTTACCAAACATAAAGTAACTTTTTATATAAATTAGTGACTAATTTCGATAAATTTCATTGGAAAACCCATTTTTATTACTAGAAAAGCCCAATCACCAATTGGTTATATTTATATAAGTAGATAGAAAGTTCCTTTTATGTTTAATATTTATATAAATATAACTAGTTATGTATTTAAAATGAAACGAACATAACAAATGTAAATAAATGAACGAACGTTCACAAACATAAATGAACGAACAAGACGTGTGTTCATGTTTGTTTGTATAATTAAATGAACAAAAAATTGTGTTCATGTTCCTTTAATTATTAAATAAACGAACTTCCCGCAAGTTCACAAACAATTCTGGAATGTTCGGTTCATTTACAGGCCTAATAGGTGGATTTGGTTATGTTTTTATCTCTTAATGCCATGATTTAAGTTTAAAGATGTAACTATAGAGGGAAATAAGGGGATATGTAAAATGGGTCGAACAGGTTAAAGCTTGAAAGTCATCCAAAGTATATTCAAATGCAAAAAGCCTCTACATAGTTTTATCAAAAGAATAAGGAAAGTAGAATATTATAATTGTAATATTGTTTCTATAATTATATCTAACATGTTAATTATTTATGATATGTAAAGTAATGGATATAAAAGTGCTTACAGGGTCGGCCCTTCGTTTAACTTGCATTAAAAATTACTTTTTAAACCTGAATATGTACATTTTGACCGGTTGTTTTTCCCTCTTGATCCACCTGATTTTATACCTATATTTTTTGGCATAGATAAACTTGTTTTGAAGGGCAATTCTGTGATTTTTGGTTATTAATTTAGGATTTAGGACATATTGCTTTATCTTTCTTTAGCTTACTTTTTGCAATTTTTAAAATCTGAATATAATGCTAAAGCATATGATTAGATTAATCACAGATCATTTTTTCAACTATATGTTTATTTCATGGATTTGCGCATGTGCATCACCTCATTAAATGTACTTCAGGAAGAGCCAGTTGATAAGAGCAAGCACTGGGGTGACTTAGAGGAAGAAGAGGAGGAAGAAGAAGAGGAAGAGGAATTGGAAGAGCAATACGAGGAAGAGGAATTAGAGGATGGAATTCAATCTGTTGATAGTCTCTCAAGGTTTGATCCATAACATATTTTCTCCGAAAAATTATAAATTTTTTTATCAACAATTATCATAAAATATGACACTTTGTTGACCACTATTCAGCACTCCAACTGGCGTGGAGACCCCAGATGTGATTGACCTTCGCAAGCAACAGAGGAAGGAACCCGAGAAACCGCTTTATCAAGTGAGTCTTCCATGCCTCTTTTTTCCATTTAAGATTTTTTTTCTTATTTTATTTCCACTTGTCTAATTCTTGCATTGGTATAGGTTCTGGAAGAAAAAGAAGAGAAGATAGCTCCAGGAACTTTATTGGGAACAACACATACGTATGAATTCAACTTTCCTACTGTTTTTCTGAACTATTCTGTTAAAAAAAAACCCAATATAACAGGATTTTTTTTTCCTTTTTTTGTGACGACAGCTATGTGATAGGTGGTGCCCCGCAAGACAAGCCATCTGCTAAAAGGGTACGTATATTCGTAAGCCTGACAAAACAAGTCATTCTAAAAAAGTTTCAATTTGGTTCGGGTCAAAAGGGGTTTTGATAATTATCGTTATATAGTAAAATACCTATCTATCTGTTTTGATGATAATCTGACATGAACAGCATTAATTCAAATCCTTTCTGGTTGACAGGTTGATTTACTTAGAGGTCAGAAAACAGATCGGGTTGACGTCTCATTGCAGCCTGAAGAGTTGGAGCTCATGGAGAATGTGTTGCCATCCAAGTGAGCCTTGCCCTGTCACCGTCATAAAATCACATTAAAACACAAACTTGATGTATACTTATTAATCTTTGTGATCGTTTTTAGATATGAGGAGGCCCGGGAGGAAGAGAAGCGCCTTAGCCAACGGGAGGACTTCAGTGACATGGTTGCTGAGGTGTGTGTGCATCATATTTTTACTTTATTTCATTTGAAAATATATAATTTTTTAAAATGATGATGAATGCTTAACTCTGCTGGGATTACTGTGTTTGCAGAATGAAAAGAAGAGGAAGCGAAAGATGCATGAGAAAGATAGCAAGTCGAAGAAAAAGGATTTCAAGTTTTAGAAAGCTCGTTTTCTCTTTGGATTGTAAAAGATGTGTGCAGTATAATGCGTGGGTCATGAATGTACGTTCTGCTCGAGACATTTTAGGAAAACAAATGTGCATTGGATCTGCATAAACCTGTACTACTTTATACCCCATCAGTTTAGGGAGCTTTTGAGTTTGCTTTTTGAAATAGTCAGGACTATGTGTTTTGACAATCAGATTATGTGTTTTGATTATCAGTTGAATTAAAACACATAAAACTGATAAATCTGTTTTAGTATAAATAAGATCATATAATGTCTGTCCTGTTGTAGTTGTAAAGATCGTATATGGCATCAAGTAGGGGTGCAAACGAGCCGAGTCCGAGCTCGGCCAGGCTCGAGCTCGAACTCGATTAAAGCTCGGGCTCGAGCTCGAGCTCGGCTTGATTGGAGCTTTGTTTTCAAAGCTCGAGCTCGGCTCGTTTGTATTTTATCAAGCTCGAGCTCGGCTCGTTTATTATCAATTAATTAGTATATTAAATAAAAATAATATAAATAATAGACTTTTTAGGCTTGTGAGCTCGATAAGTAAAGTTCGGGCTCGGGCTCGTTTACTAAATAAGCTTATTTTTAGGCTCGAGGTCGGCTTGTAAACAAGTTTAAATAAGCTCGGCTCGACTCGGCTCGTTCACACTAAGGCTCGATAAGGCTCAACGAGACTAACGAGCTTAACATGTGAGGCTTGAGCTCGGGCACGATAAACAAACGAGCTTTGTTTTGAGGCTCAAGCTCGGCTCGGGCTCGATAAGGCTCGGCTCGTTTCGAGCTTTTTCTCGAGCCGATCTCGAGTAGCTCGCGAGCCGCTCGGCTTGTTTGCACCCCTAGCATCAAGTTTCTTTTTTGTTGTTTTTGACAGTATTTTGATAAGGTTGTTAAGCATTATACATAAATATATCTGTACCATCAACTATTTAGCCTTTTTGAATCAATATAAACATACTTTTTTTTTCTCTCTATTTAAACTTCAGACCAATTCACCAGATTCTTGTGTTCATTTCTCTCCTGTGCCATCGTTCTTTTTCTCTGATGAAGCAACTTTTCCTGATTAGTTTTTGCTAAAATACTAAACTGCCATTTTGGTTCCTGAGGTTTGGTCACTTTTGCCACTTTAGTCCAAACTCAAACCTTTTAAATCTGAGTCCCAGTGGTTTCTCTTTTATTGCCATTTCGGTCCAAAAACGAAATCAGCTCATATTTGGCTAATAAAATCATGTTATTTTGTCTTTTTCCTCAGGGGCAAAACGGTCAATACAATTTTATTATGACACATTATTAATTAAATTAGTGAAATCAACTGATATTTGGCCATTTTGCCCCTAAGAAAAAAGACAAAATAACATGATTTTATTAGCCAAATATCAGCTGATTTCATTTTTGGACTAAAATGGCAATAAAAGTGAAACCACAGGGACCCAGATTTAAAAGGTTTTAGTTTTGGACTAAAGTGAGAAAAGTGACCAAACCTCAGGGAGCAAAATAGCAGTTTACTTTAAAATAAGGATATAGTTTTCCACTTTTCCTTATTTCTAAAACAGCAAAAATCATTGAATAATAATAAAAGATATTGAGTGTTCAAAAATTAATTGTATTGTATTTTATACAAAGAAAAAATTCCAACTTTTACATTGTGTTCCATTGTTATGATGAAGTGTATTTTTACTAACTCGATTTTTATTAATTTCTTTTATACCTATCAATTCCAGCCCAAAAAATTAACCCAAAAGACCCCCTTTTTATTAAAAGTGTGAGCAATATGGGCCTTGGTTATATACCCACGGGCCACGGGTTGAGAACTTGAGATGGTAGGGCCGTAGGGGACCAGGGTTAGGGAGTTTATACTTTATACTTTATAAAAAAAAAATGTTGCCAAAGTTGTTATCAATATAATAATATTAAAAATCCTTTGTTATCTGACTGTTTTTTTATCTATAGATTATACCATCTATGAACAGAGCAATTTTTTGTTAATTTGAAACACAAATTTGTTAGTAAAATTAGTAACTGAAGTTATGAACACATGTGTCGTTTGTTCATTTGTGTTTGCGCATTTACGTTTCATTGTTCTATCATCCGTGTTCGTTTGTTAGATTATGTTCGTCCGTTTACATTTCGTTTATGTTTGTTTTCATAATCGTATAATATTTATTATACGTACTAATTGGTCGGCCCATCATTTTACTCTTCAGTTGTCTATGTTCATTTGTGTCCGTTTATGCTTGTGTCTTTAAGAACACATTCATTTTTTAAAGAATATGAACAAACGTTAAGTGTTCGTTCATTTGTTCATTTAAGTTGAGTGAACAAATATGAACAAACACCATTCACGTTCATTCCGTTTGTTTAAATGCCTAAATGAAATTAAAAAAAAATCATTTTTTTTACATATTTTTATTGGTTGTTTAAGAAAATTACAAAACTGAAAAAAGAGAGTGACGGTTAACAAGCCATTTGATACTTTCTTCCGAAATAACCCAATTTGTCCTGAACCTATTTTGGCTAGAATCCAGTTTGATTTGAAATAATACGAACATGTTTTTAATTCAACCCGATTTGACATGCTACCAAACACACACGTTTTGACACACGTGGTTTTTTTAAAAGTAAAAAAGTTGAAATAGAATTTAAAAAATACGTGAAGTAGATTTATTTACTAAGAGCATCTATAACAGTAGACCACCTTCATCCACATCATTATAAACCATAACCATTTCATACCCCACTTTTTTCTACTAAAAAACCCCTAAACTTTAAAACAGTTATCATTTTAAGTTTTTAACGAATTTCCTATTACATGATTTTTTATGGATTTCGTTTTCTATATCAACGCTTCACACGAGTTATTTTATCGACGTTTCGATGTGAATTTTTATTGTATTGTTTCTAAATCAACTGGTTATTTCCGTTTTATGGGTTCCTTGAGTTCTGAGTATACCATCGCGACGTGGTTTTTTTATCATTACATTCACGATTTCTTATTTTTATCGACATTTCACCCACCCGAAAGAGAACATTAGATAATCAGTCTTAAAACACAAATCCAATCCATCTTAATTCTTTTAAATATTCTCTTCTGATCTACACCTATCATGATCCGAATTTACGACAAAAAAATAAAACCTTAATCATCACATAACTTCACAAATGAACAACATCCTCAACTCTAAGTTCAATAACAAAAGAGACCACATGACAAACAATCTACACCCACATAAAAAAAAAAAAAAAAAAAAAAACTAACAAGTTATAAAATTTGTGAGAATGATTAGTTGAATGCTCCCATCCTTATGCCAGTATCTCTGGTAGGTATGACACCTTCATCAGATTTGGAGTAGAAAACATAATAAAGCTCCGAGACGATGCCAGTGAAAACCACGAAAGCCGCACCAGCACCAAACACACCTTTCCTTAAGGTCTCACATGAAGGAGGGTTAGCCGAAAGTACGGCCCTATACTTTGTGTGATACGCATTTCTGACTGAACCCGCAAGCAAGCACGCCTCAGCAATGATGAATGTCACCCTAATGAAATAAAAATAACAATTAGACATGGAAATGCAAGATGACGGTGTTTGAGCACAATTAGTGTTGAGCTTATGAAAATTGTTGAATCATGCAAAATATGTGTTGAATTATCTTGTAATGTAATTTACTAGGGGTGAGCGATAACCGAACCGTTAACCGAAACCGACCAGAAAAGCGACAAAACCGAACCGAATTAACCGTTGGTTACTTTTTGTACCATCCGAAATTAACTGAACCAAAGTATTTATATTTTCATATATTTCTAGATTTTATACCTCCATTTCATGTTTTATAGTTTCATTTCATTTATTTTTATACCTCCATTTCATGTATTTATACCTTCATTTCATGTATTTATATATCTATTTCATGTATTTATACCTCCATTACATGTATTTTTAAGCAAAAATTTTAGCCCTTGTTTGATTGGATTATTAACCGAAATGAACCAAAACCGACAAATTAACCGAATAAACCGAACTGATTAACCAATGACTTCGGTTACAGTTACGGTTGATGGTAATAACCGAACCGACGCATGCACACCCCTATGATTTACTATGCTAGGAGGTACCCGTTGACTTTTGTTAATATAACTTGTTTGAACTAGAAAGTCAAAGTATACAGGTTTTGGGTATACATATAAGGTGAAGAGTGTAACTTACCAGCAGGTAATGAATAAGAAGACGGCTAAGGCCCTTGAACGACCAGGGCTCAGGGCTCGCCCACAACACATGCAACGGGTTGCAAACATTACAAGGAGTTGGCTCACAAGAAGGAACAATAGTGCACCCACACCCATTCCGGTTGCTATATCAGATTCATAAACACAATATCTTGAATTTGCATCTTGAGCAATCCGAGCCTGTAGTACAATTTAAATTATTATAATCAATTCGAAAGAATAAAGATACTAAAAAGTCAAATGGATCAGTTCTTTGAAGAGATTACAATGACACTTGTAGTAGAAACAACAATAAAAAGTTAACTGTAGATTTTGAATGTCAATATAGTCAACTTTTTTACTTTGATGAGTCAACTGAATTGGTTTCCAACTTTAGCATCTTTTAGAATAGCCTCTTTTCACTCAGAACTATGTATTACATTAATACAATGATGCATAAGATATTCTTTAGTTTATTAGTCCATGCTTGGTTTGCTTTATATACAAGTTGAAGTAAGAAAACAAAGGTTACAAAGAACATTCATTCCTACTATGCACATGTAGCTTTTTAATATATTGGTAATTCTAGTGATTCCTTAATAAGCGATACAAAATAAAACATCATAGCCTAACAAAAGGTCTAATCATACGATAATCATAAAAAGCAAACGACTTCACCAAAAATCATCTCAAAAGGTAAGCCTTTTGAGGATGAATGTAAAGTAACGACGACTTCAAATGCTCTAATGACACAAAATCTTGCCGTAAATTTGCCCTTTTCACTATCTTTCTCATATTGCTCAGCAAGCTTTGTTCTACCAAGTGCTTTACCGCATTTCTATTTGAAAAACCACTTGATGAGTCTGGTGATTCAGCATTATCACCGGACCCACAAAGGGGCGATGAATGAAAATGTTTTGTAGTATAAGATAATATCTTATACTACAAAACATTTTTGAACTATAAAAAGCTCAGAAAGCTAATACACATTCTGAATTTGAATTGTTACACTTAAAACTTTGAAATAGAATGCGAAGAATTACATATATCAAACAAGTAATTGAGCAAAACAATGCTAACTACTCTTTTGAGGACATAGTTGTTAATGGCGAATAGCGACAAATAGCGATAAGGTAACTAACTATACGCTACATAGCGAATAGCGATAAATAGTGGGCACTATTTGATAAATAGCGATACACTAGAAAAAAAAAATTATATGTATATTATATCAAAACACCCTGATATATATATATAGGTAAAGAGTAAAATACAAATGCGCTTATCGTACGATACGTACGCGATTATCCCAGCCGTTCGATCAGGTGCAGATCTGGTGCGAATTCAATACATATCGCATATGAAAAAATGGTTAGCATGGGGTAGTGTGAAAAATGGCATGGGGTGTGTAGATGGACAAAATCGCATGTGGAAGATTTGAATATCGCATGTGAAAAAATGGCATGGGATAATGTGAAAAATGGCATGGGGTGTGTAGAATCGCATGTGAAAAATTGAATATCGCATGTGAAAAAATGGCTAGCATGGGGTAATGTGAAAAATGGCATGGGGTGTGTAGAATCGCATGTGAAAAATTGAATATCGCATGTGAAAAAATGGCTAGCATGGGGTAATGTGAAAAATGGCATGGGGTGTGTAGAATCGCATGTGGAAAATTGAATATCGCATGTGAAAAATCTGTGTGTGTGTTACTGTTCATCTTCTTCCATTGTTGGTCGATCATTGTCAGTCTTCTTCCGTTTGACCCTTACAACTCCCAAATTAGTAGTTCTTACTATCGATATCGCACTAAAAGGAACGAAGGGAGGTTGGGGAAGAAGATTTTCAGGTTTTTGAATTTGATTTAGGGTTTGATTTTGAACCATCATCGGTCAATTACAGAGATTTATGACCTCGCAATGACGTTTTTAACCTTCCTGATATGATTTAGATATATTAAAATGATTAATTTAATCATTTAAATTAGTTTCGCCCGCGTTTGATCGATTGAAGATCGTACGGCTGAGGGCATCGCGTACATAATGTATGATAAGAGGTATTGTACGTTAACCGACCTCTATATATATATATATATATGCTATTTTACATGTATGTTTAACAAAAACCTAAAATCCAACTATTTTATTGCTATACTTAGTCGCTATCTATATTTAATATAAAAAAATAATAGAAATCCCGCTATTTATGGCTACATACCTTGTAGCAACCTTCAACCTATATGCTACGCTATTCGCTATAGTTATCGCTATTGACAACTATGTTTGAGGAATTAAGTTAAGCATCCATGATCCATGTGATGAAACCTGAGATGGAATAGTGATAAATGAACAAATAAACATACCCAGTAAAAACCCACTCAGAGCAAGCGATAAAGGTAGGGTTTGGGCCCTGGGGAGGGTGGAATGGGGGCAAACCTTTCCACTGTCCTAGAAGATAGAGAGGTTGCTCCCACTGAGACCCCCCGGCTCCATAAACCTTTTTCTTGACAAGTAATGTATAGTATGTAAATAGCATAAAGTGTGGTTCAAGGAACCAAAACAACTTAAAAACAAAAAGTACTAACAATATCAATAATTAACTAGTGAAAATAGACAAGTGATGAGATAGACTATAGTAGTAACAGATAAGAGATCAGAGAGACAATAAAACAGTGGCATGAACCCCCTTGAAATTACCTGTACACTCCCCTAGTCCCCGAAAAAAATCAATATGCCAAGACCTCACTAAGTCAAAACTAAGGCTAAGGCAACCCAAAGTGTAGGACATGGTTTTAAAAATGGGTGAGTCGTGCGTCTCGAGGCGAAACGCCCAAAAAACGATTCTGGCCTCAGGGGGTTTTTGTTGTATGTGCGCCTCAGAAGGGCTGAGGAGCTAAAAAGGCTGCGCCTCAGGGATTTTTGATATTTGTTTTTGATGTTTTTGACTTTTTGTGTCAATTTCAAGCAATTGATGTCTTTTTTATGTGTGTTTCTGATGAATTTAGTTAGTATTATTATTTTTATAAGATATATAATTTTATATTTATTTTTTAATTCCGCCTCGAGGCTTACGCCTCGTGAGGCGAAGGGAAAACGCCTCGAAACTCATTTCCGTTTTTTTAAACCTTGGTGTAGGAAAACTAAGACCGAAAGAAAAAGGCAAGACAAATCTATACACTACCCTAAAACCCCAAACCTTTATATGACGTCTCCAAGAGCTCCTATCCCAATCATGTCCTTAGAGAGGTGCAAATCTAGTGTGATGGAATACTGATATGAAGCTTCTACTGGTTCATTTGTAAGACACTAAGACAAGCATACGCTTTATGTTTGACGTCAACAAGTCAAATAAACCAATTTCTAACTTTAGATTGATGTAAAGAAGATTATATCTGTTTTCGCAAAGTCTGCGTCACAACTCACTATAAAGATAAATAAAAGTATTGATCCAATATAACATTGAAAAAGAAATTGAGCAAATGCATATTTTGAATTTAATTTTTTTAATTCAGTTATCAAATATAATGGTGGGCTACTATAAACAAAGGGTTTTCCAATGCATAATCAGTTTTAAGAAGAGAACTACGAAAACCACGTAGGCAATTGTATACAATGGGTGACAGAATTGTGATATGCTATGTAGTTAATATCCCGATATATCACCTATATATCAGTGATATATCGGTTATCGGTCCCCTACCGAGATATCGGTGCAAAATATCGGTACCGATAATATCAACGATATTGACCAATATATCACCGATTTTCCCGATATCAGTACCTTTCTTCTTATTTCTACCATTTGTATTTCTTCTTATTGCTGCTATTAGTGTTTTAAGTCTTAGTCAGTTCCTACTTGCTACAACTGTTAGTCATTTGAAGTTGCAAAAGGTTAATTTTTTAATGGTAGGAGAGTATACTGAATTGTTAGTGTTAAATTGCTATATATATAAATTTAGCATGATATTAAAATTACTGATATCCCACGGATATCCCACCGCAATAACTGATATCTCAAATATCGGTCTTTGACCAATATCCGATATTTTACCGCATTAACTACTTAGGTGATATGTAAGACGGTTATGTCACCCACTAAATCTTGTAAGCAATATGTACAAGTGCTTATGTGTTCTCACAATTCCACATACTTACATTGGTTTAGTATTGAACATCCCTATATATAGGAGATTCTCTTCTAAAACATCAAATCCAGTACTACAAAAGAGATTTATTCAAACTGTCATACACTCATACAACAAGAACATTAATTCATCCTTCTAGAGCTAAATTCCACTTTTTGACTTTCAAAACTCACAAATCACAATTTTGCTTTCATTAACAAGCTTTTCTTCAACATCAAGGCATTACTGCAAAAATTTCCATGATATAAATTTGCAACAAATTGTTGCATTATGTTGTACCCCAAGTATTGGGGGTTTTCCAACATTTTTTTTGTGATTTTCACTTTTAACCCAAAAGTTTTTATCATTTGTATTTTAACACTTTTAATTTGTTTACTTTTAACCCAAAACTTTTCATTTTTTGTAATTTACCCCAAAACTTTTTTATTTACAACTTTGGTCCCCCATTCTTTTTATCTTTCGCAAGTTTTTCGTTTTATGTTTCGTTCTAAATTTTGCGAGCTAATACGTCTCAACGTGCGTGCGTGGTTCAACGTTTTTCGTCTATTTTTTCACATTTGAGAGGTATGTAGCAACGTGTCTATTTCCCCCCTTTGGCAAGTTCGCTGCAACGGGCGGATCCTACATTGACTTAGTTATTCTTTTCTACGTTATTTTGCGAGTTAACACGGTGCAACGTGCGTGTGGGTTCAACATTTTTACGTCTATTTTTTCCATTTAACAAGTTCGTCGCAATGCGTGTGTCCTAAATCTTCATCTTTCAACTAATAGCAGCTTAAACAATGAATTAAGCAAAATTAACCGCAATTATTCTCCAAGAAACACTAAATTAATCAACTTTATGATGAATCCAACAATACCCATATCAGATCAAACAAAAGAAAACACTTATAAAGATAAAAATAAAAAGAAAAGGGTTAAAAGAACTGACAGAAGCTCTTCTTTGCTCAGCGGCAACAGCAAGTGCAAAAGCAACGAGATCGAAGACGAAGACAACAACGAGGAGCAATGTGGAAGCCATCTGAAGAATCAATCTGAGAATAACAATCACAGGGTGGGTTGGTTTACTTAATGAAATGGAGATGGGTTTGTTTGTTGTTAAAAAAGTAGCTTCTTTACAAGAAAGTAGCGTTAATCCTTCATCACTTTTCTTTGCCTTTATCTTTTTCCCTCACGGTGGATTTGAAAATAGAGGAAAATATTGTTTTGAGCAAATATTATTAATAGCGAATATAGAGAAAAGATAACCTTTTATTTGTGAGAAAGCTTAAAAAAAACTATACCAAGGTTTGTTTGGTATGGGGTAATGGAATGGACGGAAGAATGGAATTGACGGAGTAATAGAATGAATGAGGTAATGGAAATGACCATTACCATTTCATGTCTTGTTTAGTTACCATATGTGAATGGAATGAACAATTACTTTTTGTTGTTTGGTATGCAAAAAAAGACGAGGGAATAAAATCAGATGGTGGTGGTCAGTGATGGCGATGATGGTGCGTCGTGCTAGGTGTCAGTTGTAGCGGCGGCGGTGGGTGGAGACGACGGCGGATGGTGACAACGGTGGTGGTGGATGACGGTGGAGGTAGGTGGCGGCAGTGGCGATGGTGGTGACAGGGTTGGTCGGAGGTGGTAGCAGCGGTGACGGTTGTCAGAGGTGGTAGCGGTGGTGGCGGTTGATCGCGGTGGCGGCGGTGATCGGAGGTGGTAGTGGCAATGGTGGCGGCGATGATCGAAAGTGGGTGGTGGCGATTATCGGAGGTGGCGTTGATGGCGGTGGCAGGGACAGAGGTGGGTGGCAGTGGTGGCGGGTGGCGGCGAAGGTGGGTGGCAGCGGAGGTGGGTGACGGCGGCGGATGACGGTGGTGGGTGGTAGCAACGGTGGTAGACTGTGGTGGTGTTAATGAAGGGTGAAGAGGGAATGAAATGGAAAAAAAAAAGGGGGGACGGATTGAATGATTTTGAGGGAATGGAATGTATTTTGGAATGGACGATTCCATTCCATCGACCAACCAAACACTCTTTTCTTCATTCCCTCATAATGGTCCATTCCACCTCTCATTCCTGCATACCAAACGCTACCCAAGTGATTGATATTTATGTTGATATTTTTATGGGTTTGGTGTTTTGGTAAAAGAAATTACCTAAACAATTTAGTGATTTTTAGATTCATTGTTGTAAATGTTATCGTAGATTAGATTAATATAAATGCTTAGTGTAAATATAAAGAATGTCGTTTGAAATGTTTAAAATACTGTTCAAGATGTCTGAATATTGTTCGGGGTATGGGAATGAAACTGAACAATTAAGCAGCAAAGAACACAAGGATTTATGAGGAAAGTCATTGATCAATTGAGATCGTCGGCACAAAACCTCAGGAGACGACTATAAAAGTCGTCTACCACAGTCAATAATATTGAACAAACAAAAAGAGTACAACTCGAGAAGAAGACTGATCGATGGTACAATAATTGTTAATGTGAGTTGTGATTGTAAGTGAGCTGCAAAAGAAAGTCTTGATTAGTGTATAAGTGTACGAAGAGAGTGTGTCCACTACTAATCAATCAGTTAGCCTCATTTTATATTGTGGAGGAATGACCCGACTTGGTCATCCCGGGTCGGGTAAACCGTCATTAAATGCGAGAGATTAATAAGAATATTATCAATATATTCTCATGCAAATAGAAGATTGTGAGTGCATAATGTCTATCACTTATGTCAATCACGGATCGTAGCAGAAAACTAATTAAAACAAGGTTTTATAGTGTTAAATATGGATAACCTCCAAAATTTCGTTTGAGAGATTGTCTGATTCTGAGATACTAGGTCTTTATATTGTTTGATATCTGGGGTCTTATACCAGGTCTTCTGATTTTGCGTCAGCAATGGCCTAGACCTCGTATAATACTCTGCGCTCTTAAAGCTTTCCCTCTGCATAAAAAATTGAGAAAATATTGAAAGATATAAATCAAGTGCAGTTTTAAAGAAGATCCCTACGTGAGGCACACCTCAAAGTTGAGTCTTCATCTCTTTGACTGAACGGTAGTTCATACCTGAGCTCTCAAGGTCTCGCACTAACACAGAGTACAAATATCAATATAGTATATTCACCTGTAAGACTGAATCTAGGAAATCTTGATACGAAAGTATATGTAAGACCCTTACTTAATTTATACGATTTACATATAAACATCGACTACTAATGTGTATTATCGATTACAATATACACTTTTATTTATGAGTTTGTTAAAACATTTTAATAAATAAAACATTTCAACATTTTGTAAATATATTCACCGTTTAAAAACATGACGACGACATTTAGCGGAAGCTTGAATTCTTGAGCGTGTTCGGTTCTTTGTCGAGCTTGATCATCCTCCGGTACCTTAAAGCAAACCTACATTTCATAAACCATGAAATAAGTTAGTTATTCGCCATTCATATGTGTTTAAATCGATTCCGGATATTAAAACGAACAAAAAAAAACATTTTTGCCAGTTCTTGAGTCTCTCACGGGGCGCGACCGAGACCTCCTCGTCTCTGGCTGACCGCGACAACCCGTCATGTGTCGCGCGGTGATTTCTATTCCCCGTCGCGTGGCGCGAGGGGTACTTGTTTCCAGCAGGTTTCTTTCTGAAACCTGCATTTACCAGCCAAATAAAATTTTACGAAAACGAGCATAACTCGCTCATTATTTATCCGATTTAAGTCACGTTTCTTCCTACGTGATCGTAATTTGCTTTTCCGTCATATGGTGTTAAAATCCGACATCCGGATTAACAAAATTTGAAACTTTTAAGCCTTCGGCTTAATATATTTACGGAACTTTTGACCCGTTCATGATTTTATCAAACAAACTTGTTTGTTGCATTCCGCTGATCATGAACTTTATATTATAATTGTTTTCTATTGTATTAGATCCAAATCATGGGTTTATATGTATAATTAACCCGTTTTATCTTATATACTTATTTTGACCCGTTAAGGGTATTTAAGTATTTTTAAGCACAAATCTCTTTCATTCGTTTCTAGCATCATATTTTCACATTTCTTATCAAATGATCTTCCACCACAACTATATTCGTGGTGGATTTAATGTGGTGTGCTATTTATTCTGAGTTTTATCCTACGGATTATCATTTTACGGCAAAGACTCATTTAGAGTCATTTGACCAAAAGGTTTATACCTTTCGCTTTTTATACTTATTCTAAGTATTTATTTCATCAAAATACTTATTTCTAACCAACCCGTAAGGGTCCTTTGCTTGATTTTTCAATCAAGGGCGTTTTGGTCCATTTTAGCCTTTCATTTACAGTGAACGACTTTTAAAGGCATGTTTGACCAAAATCCCTCTTTTTAACTATGATTTTGTTTAAAAAGTCATTGTGTTTTCAAAACACAATGATTATAATTTGAATCATTCGGTTTACCTATTAGAGTAACCAAATATCTATATTTTGACTTTGTCTAACTCTCATAGAACTTCAAGTTCTAAATGAGTAATTACTCTCATAGATATTTGACTGAGATATCTCCGATTTTCCCAATATAGGTACCTTTCTTCTTAGTTCTACAATTCATTTTTCTTCTTACTGTTGCTATTAGTGTTTTAAGTCTTAGTTGTTAATGTTAAATTTTAGTGTTTTAAGTATTAGTCAGTTCCTACTTGCTACAAATGTTAGTGTTTTGCAAGTTGCAAAAGGTTAATTTGTTAATGGTAGGAGAGTATACTGATTTTTTAATGTTAAATTGCTATAGATACAAATTTAGCATGATATTAAAATTACTCATATCCCACCGTGATAACCGATATCTCAAATATCAGTCATTGACAAATATTCGATAATTTACCACATTACTACTTAGTCACATAGACTGATTATATTAAGATTAAAAAATCACCAGCAACTAAAGAGTGTGTAAGATAAAGTTCCTAACAATATCATACTCCCCTCAAAAGCACAGCTCTTAGAATTCACCTTTTCAAACATCCTTCGAATGCCTTTGACAACCTGTACTTCAGCTGCAATTAGAGAAAAGATATGTCAGCCCACTCTGAACAATAAATTGTATAACAAAATTCAATAAAATATGTGAAGAAAACTGGGTTCGGTCCAATGGACTGATAGACGCCAACTAAAACAGACACTCCCAAAGAACCAATATAACCAAAACACTGAAATTCTCCTAGACTCTACACCTAAAAGTTCGTATATAGCTCCTACCAATTCAATTCAGTGCCTGCTCCAATCTTTTAAACCTGGTTGTTTTACCGTTACGTAGAAAGCAACTAAATGGCCCACGTCTTTTTCACACAGAACATCAAAGCTAACGATCTCATATTATCTTTTGGTACTTAGAGCATCAATTGCATCTTCATCTTCATTGGTGCTATTCTTGCTTTCCCATCTCACACACCAACCTACACAAGTCAATTAAACTATCATTAATCTCACACATGACTCAATTTAGCATTTGATAAGTAATAATGAAGCTTACCCACATAGATGCCCAACCTAATCGTATTCTCGAGTCATTACTAGCTTTCACTTTGTACTTCTTGAGTCATTACCAGCTTTCACTTTGTACTCCGGCAAAGAGGTAAGAACAGTCAACCTCCAATTTACAAAATCACAAAACCATTTCCATAAATTCAAGTTGTCGCCTTACAGACACCTGAGTCGCAATCCTACCACCGGATTCCCTTACAAACCGCTTGATCATGAATAAGTGGCCTTTGATATGGTTTGAAAATACGTCCGTCAACACCACTGTTACATTGGAAACACTGATTACAACATCTGATGGTTCAATCTTCTGATGAGCTCTATCTTCTGTTGAAGCCTTAGCAGACCTTCTCAGCAGAATTTGTCTTCTATAGTCAAAGGGTGACCAGACGTTTGCTTCCAGCAGACTTTGGTCTTCATCAGCGGTTTACTTTGGTAGACCTTGTGAACCAGCAGACTTTAGCTTAACTTCATGAATCTCTGAATCTGGATGTCTATTATCTCTCTGTAAATGTGATTGAAATTGTTGAAGTTTTGACTTAACAAATTTCGTATACTTTCTTTCATATATTCATTACCTTCAAACATATCATGCGACGACTCCCATAATTTATTTGCAGATTTTGCAGTTCTAAAACCAATAGCAATATCAGGGCACAACGCCATCGTTAAGTATGATAGTGCCTTGTCATCTTCTTCAACTATAGCAAAATCTCCATTAGTGTATCGATCATATGGCTTCTTAATCTTAATACCAGGAGCGTCTTTGTCACAGCCCCCGACCCTGACCCCTGCCCCGGAAGCGTGCGCCGCGAGACTCAGAGCGGGTGGTATCGGTGTTTATTAATTTGGCAGCAGAATTTATACATCAGGACCATAGTTAGGAAACATTATTTATCAGAGATAAACACCAAACTTTTACAATAACAAATGGGATAAAAACCCAAGTTTCCATTACAATACGTTTATAGGGATAGACCCTAATTTATTGAAAACAAAATCTCCTTTTTTATTTAGGTAACTTTTATAGCCATTTTTCTAAGCCTTCAGTGCTCTCCAGCTGGCTTCTATTAGCTTCACATTAAGTTACCTGAAACGCATTTAAAAAAGGTTTTATCAGCAAGAAATACTGGCGAGTGCTTCCCAGTTTAATCAAAGCAAGTTTTATACATTACAACATTGAGAGTAATTACACTGTTTATATCTGCCCAATTACTCGGCCAGTACTTGTAACTCGACAGATCTGTGACTATGGTCATATCAAACATTGGATACTCGTGCCCAATTGTGAAGGTTATCAAGTACTGTATACAAACTCCATAATACTGGCAACAATTGTAGATTACAAAAACTCAATCACTGTAATTATAACTGATAATATTTTGGGTTTAGTAAAACTTTTGAAATAATGGCATCACAAAGGGTGACAAAAAGAGAATGTACTCACATTGTTGACTTAGATAAAACTATAGCTTCCTGTTGCTTATCCTAGTTATTATATATTAAAAATAAACAATGAACACATGTTAGTAAGATAACCCAAATCACATTAGCCGTACAACACGAGACAGAACTCCAACGACTGAGTCAGGCAGAGCCTTGACATGCGTTACGGAACCCTAGATCAATCGGATAGAGTAACAAATACGTGATCGGGGGTTATAATACTTACAACGAGGCAGAGCTTCGCTTTTTAGGGGTATTATTTCCCGAGAGTTTTGCCTATCAGAGAAATAGAGAGAGAAATAGAAAATGAACGACGATTTAATGAGGCATTAACCTCCTTTTATAGGGCTGAAAAGAGGTGGCTCGCGCCCCGCGATGCTCACCCCTTCCTCCTTCATGGCCCGCGAGAGCCGTAGGCTAGGCTCTAGCCTTGTCGACTCAACTGGCTAGCTTCAACACGCATGGGACACATGGCAGCCTATGGGCTCGCCTGGTGTCACTACGTCGCGCCCCACGACAGACCTGGCTAACCGGGTCGCGGCCGCAACAACCTTATATATTTGTTTTTATTTGTTTTTTGTTAATATAAAGGTATTTTAGGGTCATTTCTCCTATACGGGTATATTTTAGGACGTTAGGGGTGTTTTAGGAGGGTTGTTGTATCCTCTCCACCTTGATTTAAATCTCCTCCTCGAGATCTACTGGAACAGGTGTGGATGTTTCCTTTGCATTTCTGATTCGAGCTCCCAAGTGTATTCTGGTCCTCTCTTAGAATCCCATTTTACTTTGACTAGAACTAGTCTCTTGTGTTTGAGATTCTTAATCTTTCTATTTTCAATCTGAATGGGTTTCTCTATAAACTTAAGTTTCTCATTTACCTCTATGTCCTGAAGTGGTATTACCAAAGATTCGTCTGCTAAGCACATTTTGAGATTACATACATGAAATACATCATGTATCCCTGCCATTTCCTCTGGCAGTTGTAGCTGATAAGCTACTTGTCCTATTCTTCTAATAATCTCAAAAGGTCCAACATACCTGGGGCTTAGCTTTCCTCTTTTAATGAATCTGACTACTCCTTTCCATGGAGAAACTTTTAACAATACCTTGTCTCCAACTTGAAATTCTAATGGTTTTCGTCTGTTATATGCATAACTCTTTTGACGATCTCTTGCTGCTTTTAGTCTTTCCTTGACTTGAATAATCTTGTCCGTTGTTTCTCGCACTATCTCTGGTCCAGATAGTTGCTTTTCTCCAATCTCTGCCCAACAGACTGGAGTTCGGCACTTTCATCCATAAAGTGCTTCAAATGGTGCAGCATTAATGCTGGTATGATAGCTGTTATTGTAGGAAAATTCTATTAATGGTAAATGATCATCCCAATTTCCTACAAAATCAATTACACAGGCTCTACGCATATCTTCCATCGTCTGAATTGTCCTTTCGTTTTGTCCGTCCATTTGTGGTTGATAAGCTGTGCTTAGATTTAACCTGGTTCCCATTGCTTTTTGGAAACTTATCCAAAAATGAGAAGTAAAACGGCTATCTCTATCAGGTACAATAGATAAAGGAATTCCATGCAATGAAACTATTTCATTTACATATAACTTAGCTAACTGTTCCATACTGAAAGTTTCCTTAAATGAGCAGATTTTGTTAATCTGTCAACAATCACCCAAATTGTATCATTACATTTTCGTGTCTTGGGTAATTTGGTAACAATGTCCATTGTTATCAATTCCCATTTCCATATTGGCATTTCTAATTGCTGTAATAACCCTGAGGGTTTCTGATGTTCAGCTTTAACCTGTGAACAGGTTAGACATTTAGCAACGTAGTTTGCTATATCCTATTTCATTCCTATCCACTAGAAATTCTTTCTTAGATCTTGATACATCTTATCACTTCCGGGATGTATCGTATACTTAGATTTTGGGCTTCTTCTAAAATTCTGTGGCGTAGGTTTCCTTGTTTAGGTATCCAGATCCTTTTCTTATGGAATCTCCAAATTCCATATGTTCCTTGTTCTAATTCCTTAATTAATCCTTTTAAACTTTCAGCATCGTCCTTGATTGCTATTTCTTGTGCCTCTCTAATTTGCTCATTTAAATCTATCTGTAGATTTAATCTGAGAGAGCGTACTCATTTCGGCTTTTCATGATACTTTCGACTTAAAGCATCAGCTACTACATTAGCTTTTCATGCCTGATACTGGATATCACAATCATAATCACTAAGAATTTCCATCCAGCGTCTCTGTCTCATATTTAGTTCCTTTTGCCCAAAAATGTATCTTAAACTCTTATGATCTGTGAAGACAACAAACTTATTACCATAAAGAGAGTGTCTCCAAATCTTAAGGGCGAAAACTGTGGCTCCTAACTCTAGATCATGGGTTGTGTAATTATCTTCATGTTTCTTAAGATGTCTAGAGGCATAGGCTATAACCTTTTGACGTTGCATCAACACACATCCATATCCTAACTTAGACGCATCACAATAGACTATAAAGTCTTCAGTTCCTTCTGGTAACGCGAGTATGGGTGCATTGGTTAACCTTTGCTTAAGAATTCCAAAGGCTTCTTCCTATCTTGGTCCCCATTCAAACTTAACAGATTTGCAGGTCAGTTTGGTTAATGGAATGGCTATTCTAGAGAAATCTTGGATAAAACGTCTATAATACCCTACCAGTCCAAGAAAACGTCTATATTTGCAGATTTGTATGGTCTCGCTATAGCCGGTTGAACACACTTGTATTATCACCTTCCTGATATGTTCTGTCGTATTCGTCGGTGTGGGTGTCCCGCTTCTGGTAAGAACGTGGGCCCAACCGAGAATGAATTGACTGCCTTCTATGAGAATATGACTCATCACGGTAATCCCTTCGTCGATTCTCAGAGTGAGTAGATTCATACCTTGTAGAAGATCTGGAGTAGACTTCTGTGTCATCTACAGGCATCCTTGATGGTGCATCATGGTGAGATACATGTGGTGCAGATGGTGCTCGTGCATGAGATGCAGGTCTTCGTGGCTGTGTGACAGGAGGAGCAGTCTGTGCACAAAGTTGTGCGTATACTGTGTTTATCGCACCCTGGGATCTGACGTACCACGAGATGGGGGTTTTACCAGGAGGTAAAATTGAACTTATCGGAATCTCGAGTTGTGCTCCTGGAGTAACAAGGTCGGTCGGATGATTAACGTTGTACTGAACTTCGTTATCATCGGAAGCCTCCTCCGCAATCCCTTCGACTTGGGTATTGTGTGCGAAATTTGTTGGCCGAGGGCCTGATTGGCGGTTTGTCGGAGTCTCTTCCATTGAAAAACAGAAGTGAAAAAGTAAATCAAAATGAGAAGATGTGAATACAAAAATGAGAATAGGTGGGCGCCAATGAAGAAACACTGGTTCAATATACCGGAATCAATTGAACCAGGGGGTTTGAATCTGCATAAAAGGGGTGATTCTTCTCGTTTGATTCGGGGTTGGCTAAGCTTCTTCTCCTAATAATAACTGCAAAACAAACAGCCGTTAGACTCATCATAGGGAGAATGGGGTTCTCTCCGTGACCACCCTCCGATGTGAGAATAAGTACAGGTTTTGATGAAGAAGAAGAAGTATTGAGAGTGAAGTGAATGTAACTTGAGAAATTGTACCTGAATTATCCTTATTTATAACTGAAGTTTGGGCGGGAAAGTTTGTTGACGGAGGATGTAACAGAAAGTAATTTCTGTGAGCGGTTATTTTCTCCACCGTTAATCACTAACAGACGTGTGTGCACACGGATCGTGGTCATGATCAACGGCTCGGGAGATGACACGTGGAAAGTGGGCAAGTGTGGATCTTTCTTCAATTTGGTGCCATCATCGTGACTTTGAGGAGTGCCCAGGATGATGCCACATGGCCATTCGGTTATAACCTAATAGTGATGCACGATAAAGCCTTCTAGAAGATTTGCAGCTGTAATCCCATGTGGCTTTGCTTCATGCAAATTCTGTTGTAACAGAAAAGTTATTTTTATCCAAGTCTGGATGACATTCGCGCAGGGATTTTGTTAGGACCTTATCCTAACTGTTCTGCTGTACGAGAGCTTGCACAAGGATTCATTAGTTCCTTTTCGGCGCGCGGATGTTAAAAACTGTTTTCTTTTTAAGTTCTCTTTTAGAACCGGTGCGCAGCCGCACATGGTTCTTTTAAAGAGAGCTCATTGCGGTGAAGCTGTGGTATGGTCCCAAGCACCTGTGCAAGGTTTTTGGGACTTTACCCCTTCAGGGAGTTTCCAATGATCAATCGCCTCGATCTTTGAGGGATCCACATGAATTCCTTCATGATTAACCATGTGTCCAAGGAATTGCACTTCTTGTAACCAAAATTCGTATTTTGAGAATTTAGCATAAAGCTTCTCTTTTCTCAATAATGTCAGAAGTATATGCAGATGCTCTGCATGATCCTCTTTACTCTTAGAGTAAATTAGAATATCATCTATAAAGACAATTATGAATTTATCCAGGTATGGTTTACATATCCTGTTCATCATGTCCATAAATGTGGCTGGGGCATTGGTTAAACCAAATGGCATGACGGTAAATTCATAATGACCGTACCTTGTTCTGAAAGCAGTTTTAGGAATGTCATCTTCCTGTACTTTCAATTGATGATATCCTGAGCGTACGTCGATCTTAGAAAAGAATCGAGCTCCTTGAAGTTGATCGAACAGATCATTGATTCTCAGTAGTGGGTACCGATTCTTAATCGTAACCTTGTTCAATTCTCGGTAGTCAATGCACATACGCATTGATCCGTCCTTCTTCTTGACAAAAAGTACTGGCGCTCCCCACGGTGATGAACTAGGTTGTATAAAACCCTTGTCAAGAAGTTCGTCCAATTGTTTCTTCAGCTCCTGCATCTCTGTTGGTGCTAATCTATAAGGTGCCTTGGCAATTGGTGTCGTTCCTGGTATTAGGTTAATCCTAAATTCAACCTCTCTATTTGGTGGTAATCCAGGTAATTCTTCTGGAAAAACATCTGAAAATTTAGATACTATGGGAATATCTTTTAATTCTTTTCCTTTAGTGTTAATGATTATGGAAATCATATACACTATTGCTCCTTTCCTTGCACAACTTGCAGTTTTCATCACAGAGATGAATATGGTTGGTTGGTCTCCTTTAATTATGCCCTTTTCAACACTTGGTGTACTTACTTGTATAGACTTTTGATCACATAAAATACTGGCATGATTGGCTACCAACCAATCCATTCTTAATACGATATCAAATCCAGCTAGATTCATTGGGTAAAGGTTAGCAGAAAAATTATGGTTTAGAATTTTTTATTCTTGCTCCCTGCAAGATTTACTTATCTTAATGGAGTCTCCATTTGCTGTCTCCACCAGACAGTCTTGTTGAAGTTTGGTTAATGGTTGGTCAAGAAGTTTGTAGAAGGAAGTATTGATAAAACTTTGGTTTGCACCAGAGTCCAATAATACTTTGGCAAATATATCATTAACTAAAAACGTGCCGCCATCACATCTGGAATCGTCTTGGCTTCCTCGGCGGCCAGAACGAATGCTCTGGCATTCTTTTTGGGTCCTTCAGTTGCCTTAGTTTTGCTGGTTGTTGCTAGAGCTAGTTTCGGACAGTTCGGTTTAATATGACCAGCTTCTCCACAATTGAAGCATAACATATTGCTAGCTTTCGTTCGACATTCTTCTTCCTTATGTCCAGGGTACTTGCAGAAGTTACAGGACACAACACACTTTCCTGAGTGCTTCTTTCTACAAAACTTGCAGTAGGGTGCAGAAGAGCCTGTTCCTTTTCCACGGTAGGAATTACCAGAACGAAATTCTAGGGTAATTCTTTGAGCTAGGCTCTTTCTCTGGTTTTCTTCTTGTGTACGTACCAATTTATCAGTCAAGGTGTTGGCTAGTTCTACTTCTTCTTCTATGGTTTTGGGTCTAGTTACCTTGACTATGTGTCTGATCTCACTAATTAATCCCCAAATGTAACGGGAGATCAACACTGGCTCAGGTGAGGCTAAGGTTGGTACTATCCTAGCATATTCAAAGAATATGGTAGTGTAACCTTTACAGTCTATTCCAGTCATTTTAAGATTTAAGAACTTATTGGCAATTTGTTCTTTTTCATGAGTAGGACAAAATTTTCTTTCGACTATCTCCTTAAAGTTAGTCCAGTCCATATTATAAACTCTGTCACTTCCTCTAGACTGAAGAATGGTATTCTACCACTCAAGAGCTGCATTCTTAAAAAGATTAGAAGCAAACATAATCTTATCTTCATCTGCACATTTACTTATTTTTATGACTGCTTCTGTCTTTTCTATCCAACGTAAGGCTGCAATGGCTCCTTCATTGCCTGAGAATTCTATTGGTTTGCAGGCCAATAATTCTTTATAAGAATAACCATATGAAATGGTTCTTCTTCCTTTTGGAATTGGAGCTTGGATCAGTGGTTTGTGATTTTCGTTCACACCGTGACTTGGTTCAATGGGTTGACGTTTACTTCCAGTTATAGATTTATTTTCTGCTTCTTTAATAGTCTTGATAATATAGGGCATAACATCTATAATTCCTTGTGCGACTATATGTTCGATGACACTATTATTCACTTGGTTCTCGTTATTATCACTATTCTGGTTTTCCTGATTTACTTCGTTCGACATCTGAATTATAAACATTTATCAGGCATCAATATCACAGAATAAAATTTATACAAATAATCACACAAGAAAATTGATAAAAAAATGTCGAACATTGCGATTTTACTCTTTTTGTATATTTATATGCATCGATTACATATTACAACTGGAAATTAAACACACTAGTAGCTATGCATCGATATCTATTTAGTCTATCTATTTTAGTAGGTTGTATTTATATATATATATATATATATGTATATATTATATATTTTTTTTAATCAAAATACAAAATTATACACAAGTCCATATATTATTCTAGGTGTCATTCATCAAATACTGCATCTCACGCTTATCATATTTCCAAACTAGCTTCTCTCCTATCTGACGGATTCTATTTCCTTCATCCACTAAATTTTTGACATACTGACAGAGTTCCTGCACATATTCTCGGCTCATTGGTGGGTTTACTGGTAGGGCTGGCACTGGTTCTTCGGGAGTATATAATGCTGAATATGACCTGTTGTTATCTAACCATGGATCATATTCTAAAGGGATTGGGGTTGGAATTCTAAGTAACTCATTGGGGTCGAATGCAGGTATCGGGAATTGGTTTTCCTGGTTGGGTTCTAACATTTGTTGGTCTGGAAATAAGGGTAACAATGGTGGTTCAGCTATCTGGTTCAGATTAAGGTCTGCTGCTGTAGTGGCTAACTTATGGAAATTTGCTAACTGCCTATCGAGTTCCTCTTCCCACAATGGTTTATTAACTATTTCCTAAGTTTGTGCATTCATTTCCCTATTCGCTCTTGCTAACTCTCTATGTTGTTGTAATTTCTTCATCCTCTTCCTCCTCTCATGCACTCCTCTACTAAACCATCCTCTCTTTTTAGGAGGGAACGGTTCCTCATACTGTACCTTAAATATAAATATTCCTTCCTCAGTATCAGCTGAGTATCCTGAGGGCGATTGGCTGAGATGAGGTTCCTTCATCTTTTGGGGAACTAGCTAATTGACGATAAGCGTCAGATGTACCTTGCTCACTCATATTGGTAAACTAACAAATTATCAAATAACACGAAACAATAATATACATATTTACACATAATCACATAAATTATTTCCTAACACAATTTAAAATTTTGATATCAGCAGAACACCTCGTTGGGTTAAACCAGTGGCTGTAGCTCTGATACCACCTTCTGTCGCAACCCCCGACCCCTGCCCCGGGAGTGGGTGCCATGAGACTCAGAGCGGGTGGTATCGGTGTTTATTAATTTGGCAGCGGAATTTATACATCAGGACCGTAGTTAGGAAATATTATTTATCAGAGTTAAACACCAAACTTTTATAATAATAAATGGGATAAAAACCCAAGTTTCCATTACTATACGTTTATAGGGATAGACCCTAAGTTATTGAAAACAAAATCTCCCTTTTTTATTTAGGTAACTTTTATAGCCACTTTTCTAAGCCTTTAGTGCTCTACAGCTGGCTTCTATTAGCCTCACATTAAGTTACCTGAAACGAGTTTTAAAAAGGTTTTATCAGCAAGAAATACTGGCGAATGCATCCCAGTTTAATCAAAACAAGTTTTATACATTACAAAATTGAGAGTAATTACAATGTTTATATCTACCCAATTACTCGGTCAGTACTTGTCACTCGACGGATCTGTGACTATGGTCATATCACACATTGGATACCCGTGCCCAATTGTGAAGGTTATCAAGTACTGTATACAAACCTCATAATACTGGCAACAATTGTAGATTACAAAAACTCAATCACTGTAATTATAACTGATAATATTTTGGGTTTGGTAAAACTTTTGAAATAATGGCATCACAAAGGGTGACAAAAAGAGAATGTACTCACATTGTTGACTTAGATAAAACTATAGCTTCCTGTTGCTTATCCTGATTATTATCTATTAAAAATAAACAATGCACACGTGTTAGTAAGATAACCCAAATCACATTAGCCGTAAAACACGAGACAGAACTCCAACGACTGTGTCAGGCAGAACCTTGACATGCGTTACGGAGCCCTAGATCAATCGGGTAGAGTAACAAATACGTGATCGGGGGTTATAATACTTACAACGAGGCAGAGCTTCGCGTTTTAGGGGTATTATTTCCCGAAATTTTTGCCTATCAGAGAAATAGAAAATGAACGACGATTGAATGAGGCATCGACCTCCTTTTATAGGGCTGACGAGAGGCGGGTCGCGCCACGCGACGCCCTCCCCTTCATCCTTTGCAGCCCGCGAGAGCCGTAGGCTAGGCTCAAGCCTTATCGACTCAACTGGCTAGCTCAACACGCATGGGAAACGTGGCAGCCTATGGGCTCGCCTGGTGTCACTACGTCGCGCCCCACGACAGACCTGGCTGACCGGGTCGTGGGACTCGCGGCCCGCGACATCCTTATATATTTGTTTTTATTTGTTTTTTTATTAATATAAAGGTATTTTATGGTCGTTTCTCATATACGTGGTATATTTTTGGACGTTAGGGCCGTTTTAGGAGGGTTGTTATAGTTTTCTCATTCAAACGTAATTTCTTTTGGACCGCGCATGATACTTCTCCAAATTTTAGCATCCTTTACCTTGACATGTTGCTCAAAACGCCACTTCCATTCTAGGAAAATTCACTCCATCAAGCAGTCTAGGAACTCTAGTGGTAGTTCCTATGATGGAATCAAATTCTTGATATTTGTTCACAGCGACCAAGTTCGGGTCAACGGTCAAGTTAGTGGAGTTCATTTTTTTATGAAATTTTAATGTTTTTAAGTCCAAGTGTCAACAAAGCAGAGTCCCTTTTTGAGTCGAGATCAGCAGTCGAAACAACAGAGGATAAGTTGTTTTCGAGTCGAAATCAGCATCACCAATCGGAACCAATAAACACAACTTTCTTAGTCGCAATCACACTCGAGATCTCAAGATTTCGATTGATTATAACCAGAAGAGATCTCAGTCGGAACCCCTTGATTACGAGTCAATTAACACTAGTAGAAAACTCAGTCGCAACCTCTTGAATGCGAGTCAATAGGCACCAGTAGAAAACTTAGTCGCAACCACTTGATTACGAGTCAATAACAGCAGTAGCAAACACAGTCTCAAAATCCAGTAGCAAACACAGTCGAAATCTAGTGTAAATCTTCACTCGAGACCTGCAAAACAAACTTGTTAAAGATAAGTGGAAATCTCGATAAATCAGGATTTCAGAAATCAAAAGATTTCGAAAAATCCTCTGAAAAATCTTCAACAATTTTCCATGATTCTCACAAACACTTTCTGGAAATCACCAAACCAAAAAAGTCCAATTTCTTGAATATTACGATGAACAGATTATGAACCGGGTGCGAAATCTACAAAATCAACCCTGAACAACACTCACAATCTTCAAAAACACACCAGCAAATCAATAACAGGAACCGAGAACTTCAATCAGCAACCTTTTTCAGCTGATTTCTTGAATCTGATGATATTAACCGAGCCTAGAAGTAGGTTCTTGGCTCTGATACTGTAAGACCTTTAGTCCATTTTATACGATTTATTGTAACGACTCTCATCAAAAGTCATAATTATTAAATTAATTTGACCAATAGGAAACCCTAAGTGAGACACCCAAGTGATTCTGCGCAAACCCTAAGATTTTCAGAAAAATCAGAATCAGGATCAGGGCCCCTAAAACTCAGGGGGGGGGTAAACCCTAGTTAACGAATATCTAAATTACGTGCTGTCCAAGTTGAATTAATAAAATTCGTCGACTCAGCTGAGCTAGTCCCACACGTGGCAACCCTATAGAAAAAAATAGGTCTCACGCGGCCCGCGTGAGGATAAGCCAAAACTAAAGCGGGCCGCGTAAGGGTCAAATTTTGGCTATAAATAGAGGACCTTGGGACTTGATTTCTGGAAAAAGAACGACGCTCAAATTCACTTTGTGCGCTGAGATATCGTAGAAATACTTCAATTAACATACACAGGTCCCTAATTGAAGCCGCAATCAGGGTATTAGCACAATCGCTACTACGATTCATTGTCCGATCGATCAAAATATCCAATGAATGTTTAAGTGCCGCCCACATTAGGGTTATACTTTATCGTTCGTCATTAATTTGATGGATCATCGTTAATTCGATGGATAAAGTATTGTACTTTGTCGTTCATTGTTAATTCAACGAATCATCGTTAAATCGATGGATGAAGTATTGCACTTTGTCGTTCGTTGTATTTGATCTCGTGAGTTATCGTAAATGCTGGATTGATTACTAACCCCAAATTGTGTGCTTGTTATTGAAATTAGGATAAAAGGCTAATCAGTAGGCTAGGCTCTGCCCGTATAAATCTGCAATGTGAGTCATTCTCCTTTTCTCACAGTTTGTGAGTTATTTTTATCAAATATTTTACAATACTCCAAATTATTTTCAAGATTATAATTACAGGGACTAAGTCGTGGATATCTTGAATTACTGGTTAGTGGGGTATTGTGCACATTACTAATTTCTCCCAGTTAGGTTCATTGACCTACTTGGATAATCACTGTTGGGTTCATTGACCTACAGCGATAATCGTCACTATTTAGGTTCATTGATCTAAATAGTGGTATGACCATCGTCACCATTGTGACTTGTCACCATTGTGACAGAATGCCAGATAAAAATAAGATAGAAGCCATTGTAATCGCTCTTATGCTGTAATTGATAACTATGCATCATTATGCAAAATAGAATGATTCACTCAGTATTTCCCGCTGACAAAACCTTTTTCAAACATGTTTCAGGTGATCTGTTGTAAATCAGGAAAAGTGCTGGGGAGCATTTCAAGCTTAAAATAGTGGCTCATTATAAAATAAAGCAATAAGTTTTGTAACATAACGATTTCCTAGAAAAATCATACTATTGTAAATTATCGGGGTTTTATCCCAAATTGTGAAATAAAATAATCGGGGAAAAAAATTTAGCTTTAAACGATCCTGTTTCCGCTGTAAAACTCAATTAAATAAATACCGCAGTATTTTCTGCCGCGGCTCCTGAAACGGGTCAAACCGGGTCGTGGGCCGTGACAGAAAAAGGTGGTATCAGAGCCACTGGGTTAAGCTAATTAAGTATTTAGAAATACTTAATTTTTCCTGATTACTATTATATGATTATGTGTTTTATTAACTGGCTATTTGTTAATTTTAATATGGGCATATTTTTTTTATATATATTATAATATTTGTTGTTCTATCATCGTTAATCGAAAAATATTATATATAAATTTATTTGATTAATATATTGAATTACCTAATATAGTATTACTATATTGTGGTAAAGAAATTATATTTTTATGTTTGAAGTATACTCTTATTTAAAATTATTATTTAGTTATTCATTATTAATAATTTTATTATTAATAATAATATATTAATAATAGTAGTATTAAGATTATTTTTAAATACTAAGGTTATTATCAAAGGCAGATATTGGATAACCTAGCCTTAGTTAGGCATGGACTGATCACCTATGCTTAAACAAGGCTGCACTAACCAATATTCACCATGATAATGACTAGTTAATATATATAAAATAAGTCATCATACTTATTTAATATATATATATATATATATAGATTTTTATATGTTAACTACTGTAATAGTAAATATAAATCTTTAAATATTCTGATTTAAAGTTTAGTATTTTTATTATCGACAGTCTAGAAAATTTATAAATAAATTACAAATAAAACCTAGTATGTTTTAATTTGTATTTGTTGTGATAATATGAAATACTATTTAAAAAGTTGTTACATAAAATTTTAGTATGATTTAATAATTATGTGTATTTTACTAATCAGCATGAGTGATCTGTCGGAAGCCCTTCAGAATTTAAATCTCTATCCAGTAAGAATAGAAGTTTCCAGAGATTTCAATAGGTATATACCAGATATAGAAGGACCTATAGAATTCAATGCTTTACCTCTTGAGAAACCTAAGCCTAAGAAAATGGAAATTGGGGAAAGTTCTAGGCAAATGGAGGGATTACCATCTCAAGAAGAACTAGATTTTATAATGGCAACCGATGATACTATTGAGCCTGTTAATGAAAATGATTTTATTCATTCTCTTAAAACACAACTACCAATGAATTCAGAACCAGCTATTCCAAACCTTTCAATCCACTCGCAAATAGACGAATGGGTGACTAATGAAATACTGTTACAAAACCATCCCTATAAGCTTTTTCCTAAGTACCATCCAGAACCTTTATCAAATTTACCAATAAGTAATGAGAATAGGACTGAACTCCATCATTTTGACAACATGGATGCTGGGAATAGGATCCAAGAGACTTTGGGACAGATCTCCTGGAAATACGATGAGAAGAAACGTCGTTACTAGAACATTATCTGATAAAGGATAGTGGATGATGAAACTGTGGTTGTATAATAGTAACAGTAAAATCAGTATGTGTAAATTAAATAATAAAACGGGTGTATATAGAAACATGATATAAGGAAATATTAGAAAAGTTACAATTTTGTTTGTATATTCGTTTATGTGATTATGTGCAACTAAATTGTGACATTGAATTATTTCCTTTATACTAATTATATATCTATAAAATAGATATCAGATGGAAAACGTTAATAATGAACCAGTCAATGAGGGTAATCAATCTGAGCAACAATCAGGAAATCAATATGTGACTAGGCAAGATATAGAAAATATCATTGCTCAAGAGATAGCCAACACTATTCCAGGAATAGTTGCTCAAGGGATAGCCAATGCTATTCCAGCAATCATTGCTGCTGTTAAAAATCCAATCGAACCGCAACAAGTTGTTCCTAGTAAACGCATTTCTGAAGATAATTTCAGTAATAGCGTAAATGGAGGCGGTAATCATGTTAATCATAATAATGAACCACAGCAAGCTCCGCTCCCTAAGAAAAGGAAAACTGCAACGCCTGGTTGCACTTATAAAGAATTTCTTGCTTGTAAACCCACTGAGTTTGCAGGCAATGAAGGAGCGACTGCGGCACTGCGTTGGTTAGAGAAAACCGAGGCAGTAATTGCCATAAGTAAATGTGCTCAGGATGATCAAGTCATGTACGCGTCAAACCTTTTCAAAGAAGTGGCGCTAGAATGGTGGAATACGGTGTTACAAGCTAAAGGAAGAAATAGGGCTTATACCATGAAATGGGAAGAATTTAAGAGTCTTGTAGAAAGAAAATTCTGTCCTGAATATGAAAAAGATCAAATGGCAAATAAATTTCTAACCCATCGGATGGTGGATGTAGATTGTCGAGGGTATACTACGACATTCTTCGAATATGCTAGAGTGGTACCAACCCTGGCTTCGCCAGAACCGGTACTTATTTCTCGTTATATTTGGGGATTGATTTCCGAGATCCGTAATATCGTCAAAGCTGCGATACCTCGCACAATTGATGATGCAGTAGAATTAGCTAATACTATGACTGACGAGCTAGTACGGACAAGAGAAGAAAATAGAAGGAAGGAAGTAGCCCAAAAGATTACCCAAGAATTCAGTTCGGGTAACCATAACCATTTCAAGAAAGGAGGGGATGGGCAATCTTCTACTAGTCCATTTTGCAATTTCTGCAAAAGGAAGCATTTTGGAAGATGCAAAGGATATTGCAATTTTTGCAAGATTCCAGGGCATCAAGAAGAAGATTGTAGGAGGAAGAAATTTTCAGTTTGCTACAACTGTAGAGAAACTGGACATCTTAGGCCAAATTGTCCAAAACTGAATAAACCATTTGACAATCAAGTCAAACCAGCAGAAGGAGCAAAAAGGAATGCGAGAGCCTTTCAGCTGACTACTCATGAAGTCGAGATGATTCTAGATGTGATAGCCGGTATGTTCTTAGCTTACAACGTTTACACAAAAGTATTATTTGACTCTGGTGCAAACCAAAGTTTTATAAATACTTTACTCTGCCAAATTCTTAACTTACCATTAACCAGCATTAGATAGAATTCTATATTAGAAACGGCAGATGGGAATTCAGTTAGAATTAATAAGGTTATGCAGAACATAGAATTAAGTTATAAGTTTTCTGCAACCCTATTATCTATGAAATTAGTTGAATTCAATGTTGTGATCATTATCTGTGATCAGAATTTCTTAGAAATTCAATCAACCTTCGGAGAAGTAATTATGATTACAGGAGATAAACCATGTAAGTTTATAAAATTCATATCAGTAATGGAAATTGCTAATTATGAACGAAGGCAAAGGAATAGTATATATGATTTTAGTAATCATTAATACTAAAGATACAGAATTTAAGGAAATTTCTGTAAAATCCGAATACCCAGATGTATTTCCAGAAGATTTACCTGGATTACATGAAAATAGAATTTAAAATTTATCTAATTCCAGGAATTTTACCGATAAGCCAGGGAACCTTATCGGTTAGCACAATATTGGTTGTTAAAGAAAAAAAAAAAAAAAAAGCTTTACTCCAAAATTTTTGAAGAATAAATTTTAGCTGAAGTGCAATTTTAGGTCATATGGTGAATCATGAAGATATTCACTTAGATCTTGCTAAAATAGCAGTAATTACCAAATGAAAGATTCTGTAAACCGCAATGGAAATTAGGAATTTTGTAGGTTTAGTAATATAGACAGTTTATTAAGGAATTTTCAAAATAGCTATACCATTAAATTAGTTAACCTCTAAAATGGTTAAGTTTGATTAGAGAAGAAGAAGTTTTTAGGATATGAAAACATAAATCCTAGCCTTACCAGAAGGAACAGAAGATTTTGAAGTATACAGTAATGCTTCAAAGCTAGGGTTTGGATATTCCTTAAATGTAACGCAAAAAGGTAATTGCGTATGCCTCAAGCCAATTGAAAAAGTCCGAAGAAAACTATACCACTCAAGAGTTAGAATTAGGAACCATAATTTTTGCCTTAAGATTTGGAGACATTATCTTTATGGAAGTAAGGATACTATCTATACGGATTATAAGAATTTAAGATATATATTTTTGGGCAAAAAGAATTTGAGGCAAAGGAGATGGATGAAAATCCTAAGTGACTACAATTGTGATATTCAGTATCACGAAGAAAAGCTGAAAACGACAAGAGATAGTCATAAGGATTATATAGATAATAGATAAAAGCCGTTGGAGTTCAAGTTGGAGACAAAATACTATTAAAAGTATCTCCTTGGAAAGGAGTGGTTAGATTTGGTAAGAAAGGAAATCTAAGACCAAATTATGTAGGATCAATTCCAGTAATTCAACATATTGGATTAATTGCTTATAATTTACAACTACCAAGAAAGTTAGTTGGAGTACATGATGTATTTCATGTATCCAATCTCAAGCAATATTTATCAAATGAATCACTGGTAGTACCTCTGCGAGATATAAAGGTAAACCAATAAGTGTTAGTTTAAGTAAAATGGGATTCAAAGATAGGACCCTAATATACTTGGGAACTGGAATCCGAAATGAAGAGAAAGTATCCTCAATTATTCCAGTAAATCTCGAGGACGAGATTTTTCTTAAGGTGGGGAGAATGTAACGACTCTCATCAAAAGTCATAATTATTAAATTAATTTGACCAATAGGAAACCCTAAGTGAGACACCCAAGTGATTCTGCGCAAACCCTAAGATTTTCAGAAAAATCAGAATCAGGATCAGGGCCCCTAAAACTCAGGGGGGGGGGGTAAACCCTAGTTAACGATTATCTAAATTACGTGCTGTCCAAGTTGAATTAATAAAATTCGTCGGCTCAGCTGAGCTAGTCCCACACGTGGCAACCCTATAGAAAAAAATAGGTCTCACGCGGCCCACGTGAGGATAAGCCAAAACTAAAGCGGGCCGCGTAAGGGTCAAATTTTGGCTATAAATAGAGGACCTTGGGACTTGATTTCTGGAAAAAGAACGACGCTCAAATTCACTTTGTGCGCTGAGATATCGTAGAAATACTTCAATTAACATACACAGGTCCCTAATTGAAGCCGCAATCAGGGTATTAGCACAATCGCTACTACGATTCATTGTCCGATCGATCAATATATCCAATGAATGTTTAAGTGCCGCCCACATTAGGGTTATACTTTATCGTTCGTCATTAATTTGATGGATCATCGTTAATTCGATGGATAAAGTATTGTACTTTGTCGTTCGTTGTTAATTCAACGAATCATCGTTAAATCGATGGATGAAGTATTGCACTTTGTCGTTCGTTGTATTTGATCTCGTGAGTTATCGTAAATGCTGGATTGATTACTAACCCCAAATTGTGTGCTTGTTATTGAAATTAGGATAAAAGGCTAATCAGTAGGCTAGGCTCTGCCCGTATAAATCTGCAATGTGAGTCATTCTCCTTTTCTCACAGTTTGTGAGTTATTTTTATCAAATATTTTACAATACTCCAAATTATTTTCAAGATTATAATTACAGGGACTAAGTCGTGGATATCTTGAATTACTGGTTAGTGGGGTATTGTGCACATTACTAATTTCTCCCAGTTAGGTTCATTGACCTACTTGGATAATCACTGTTGGGTTCATTGACCTACAGCGATAATCGTCACTATTTAGGTTCATTGATCTAAATAGTGGTATGACCATCGTCACCATTGTGACTTGTCACCATTGTGACAGAATGCCAGATAAAAATAAGATAGAAGCCATTGTAATCGCTCTTATGCTGTAATTGATAACTATGCATCATTATGCAAAATAGAATGATTCACTCAGTATTTCCCGCTGACAAAACCTTTTTCAAACATGTTTCAGGTGATCTGTTGTAAATCAGGAAAAGTGCTGGGGAGCATTTCAAGCTTAAAATAGTGGCTCATTATAAAATAAAGCAATAAGTTTTGTAACATAACGATTTCCTAGAAAAATCATACTATTGTAAATTATCGGGGTTTTATCCCAAATTGTGAAATAAAATAATCGGGGAAAAAAATTTAGCTTTAAACGATCCTGTTTCCGCTGTAAAACTCAATTAAATAAATACCGCAGTATTTTCTGCCGCGGCTCCTGAAACGGGCCAAACCGGGTCGTGGGCCGTGACATTTATCATATAAATTCCGACTATAATAGTGTACTTACGGTTAAACATACACTTAAAATGCGAGTTTGTTAAAACATTTTAATAACTAAAACATTCTAACATTTTGCAGGTAAATTCGCCGTTTAAAAATGTGACGACGAATTATTTCGCGGAAGCTTGAATTCTTGAGCGTGTTCAGTTCTTCGTCGAGCTTGATCGTCACCCGGTACCTCTAGCATACCTACATTTCATAAAAACATGAAACATTTTAGTCATAAAACGTTTAAAACGAGTTTAAACGAGTTCGTAGTGCAAAACAAATTAAATAAATAATTTTCGCCATAAATAGACACCGTCGCGTCGCGCGACGGCTCCTTGCCTTTGTCGTCGCGTGGCGCGACCCCCTCCTTTTTCCAGAATGTTGCAGCTAAAAGCTGCATATTTTCAGCAACTCTAAATTTCGCCGAAATGCGCATAACTCTTTCAATATTTATCCGTTTTACGATCCATTTCTTCCTACGTGATCGTAATTCGAATCTCCATCACATGGAGTTAAAATCCGCCATCCGGATTAATAAATTTTAAGACTTTTAAGCCTTCGTCTTATTACCTTTTTACAAAATTTTGACCCGTTTATACATTTATCAAACAAACATATTTGTTTGATCCCCAATTCTCATGATCCTTATATTTTCAATATATTCTATCATATTAGGTTCAAATCACGGGTTTATGTACCTTCTTAAACCCGTTTTTACTTAAATGCTTATTTTGACCCGTTAAGGGTAATTAAGCATGTTTCCGCACAATTCATGCTCATTTACTTCTAGCATTTAATTTCTACATTATTATCAATTTACCTTCCACCACAACTATATTTGTGGCGGATTTAATGTGGTGATTTATATATTCCGAGTTTTACCCTTCAGATCATTACTTTACGGCAAAGACTCTTATAGAGTCATTTGACCAATATTTTACATCTTTCGCTTTTTATACTTATTCAAAGTATTTATTTCATCATATAACTCATTTCCAAACAACCTTTAAGGTTCGTTTGCTCGATTTAGCTTACAAGGGCATTTTAGTCAATTTTAGTCCTTCTTTTACGACGAAGGACTATTAAATACTTGTTTGACCCAAAATCCTACCTTTTAACTATAACCTTGTTTAGAAACCATTATGTTTCTAAAACTCCATGATTATGACTTAAATTATTCGGTTTACCTATAAGATAATCGAATATCCATTTTCGACTTCACTTAACTATCATTGAACCTTACGTTCTAAATGAGTAGTTAATCTATCACACATACCTTGCTCGAATCAACATATTGACCCATTTAATGCTTTGCTTAATAATCGCTAAATAATAGCGATGCAATTATACATTTGATATATATTCCTGTAATCATACACTCGACAAAGTCATTAGTCGATATGTTCTAAGGGTGATATTTTCACCTTTTGACCCGTTTAGTCTCAATGACCGTTTATCTTTGCAAGATGGTATTTATTACCATCTCCTCTACACGACTCACTCCGGTTTACACCGTATGGTCATTTTACATATAAAACATTTCTTAATTCTTTTGACCCCTTTATAGCTTACGCCGTAAAGTGTTTTTCAAAAACTAACGGTTATCGTCAACGAGTGACGAATTACCGTTTCACCCTTATTATTTGTATTGGTTTACCTTATAAGGTAATCATTCACAACTTGCTATCTATTAGTCATTGCATGACTAAATAATCATATTCTTTCTTTTTAACAATTAAACATGGTTTATCTTTATTGTCTTTTGTTCCGAACCGCACATGTCGTGTCAGAACTTCATAATTCAAACAAGACTTTATATTATTCATGACCTACAAAACCAATAGGTATTAAATAAAAAGGTGTAAGCTTTACTTACCTAGCTACCAGATTATGCTTTCCCTTCATTCTTGCTTCGTTTGACCCGCTTCCTTCCCAAGCTTTCACCTAGCTTGTCAAGCATCACACTATTATTGTAAACTGTAAGATGGTTAGACTAGTCATAATCATTTACTACTATTCCATCCTATGATGCTCATGTCGAATTTTATCATTCGATCATATAATTGGCCCTGTTAACTTTTAAAAGTCAACTACCTATTGACGAAAGTAATTACACGATGTAGATCAACTACTCGTTTTATCACTTTGTCAATATCCGGTAAGCATCATTCTTATGCTTCCGGTTTAATCACTTATTTAATCAAGTTCATGTAATCGGATTTTTACTGAATTAACACAACTTTAATCGTTTTTAACACATGATGATAGCAAACATCATTCTAACATTAAGCGATCATCATTTTCGTTTTTATCATACTAATCAAATTCCTAGCAAGTATAATCATGTACTCAAACACAAAATTTGTTTAAGTATTTCCCGATTACTATCAGATATGATGAATAAAATCATAATTTGATCATCAAATTCATCATAAGATTAAAACCCACTTATCCTATTGTGGTAATTCATCAAATCATTCTATTCATAGCATCATATGTATAAATTTCACTTAGGGTTTTGTCCCTAAGCACATCTATATCACTAATTCAATCATAGCTTCAAGAATTCATTCATAATTCGTGATTATGATAATTACTCAAATTTCACAACTTCACAAATCATCAAAATTTGACATACTTTATGATCCCCTAGCTTGGGTGATCAATAATTCACGTTCAATTGTGAATTTGAGCTTCGTTTGAGCTTTCAATTTGATGATTTACTGGTGTTTAGGGTTTTTGGTTCCTAGGGCTTTCTCCTGTGTTCGAACAGAACACCTTCAACACACACTAAATGTGTGTTTTAGGTTTTAAATTTCTTTTATAATTAAACTTTCAAGTTTATCCACTTTGGCCCCTCTTGTTTGATTAGTTTATTAAGTAGGCCACAACCCACTTTTCTAACAATTTTTCCACTCATTATCTAGGTTAAACATTCCTAGTTAAATTAGTTGGTTCGGGGAATTCATGACTAAGTTTATTTTAAGTCCCGTTAACTCGGGCTTCTATAAATTTTATTTTCTCAAAAGCTTTCTTTTCCGTTTTTATTAAATATTAGGTTTAATTATATAAATCCTAATATTTTTCGGGTTAATTTTACCACTAACGGTACTTCACCCGTCTTTTATTAATAACGTGGTTTGATTACCAAATCCATTTTCGGGGTGTTACAAGTCTACCCCCTTAAAGAGGTTTCGTCCTCGAAACCTTTTCTTACATAATTCATTGAGTTTTAAACTCAATGCATTTGACCTGAGTGATCTTTTAAGCATTACTCATACTTTAACCATTTGTAAGTATTACCAGAAAAGTATGGTAATACCTTTTTGGGTTATAAAGCATACACGTATCTCATACGACATAATACAACTTGAAATAACGTAATCTCGTTATTTCGACCAATTTAGCGAAATCCATCGTTTTTATACTTTCGATTTTTTCATGAATCCGTTACATTAATCCGTTAGAAGGCTTTTAGTGAAATATTTCACTTTTGACAAACAAACTCTTTTGTTTGAACTGACTTCCCGACACTTCGCTTGGGTTGTCTCATGATCCCTCAAAATAGGTGATCAATATTTTTTGTTATTGAAGTCTCATGGACCTTTGCTGTTTACTTGGTCGAGTCGCCAATTTGGCCACTTGATCATTTAAATCTAATAATTTTATTTATTCCACGCTATTTTCATAATAAATAGCGTATTATCAAAATTCTTAATTTGAATTTTGACCTTAACCGGTTTCACTAACTAGACTTATTAGTCCAGTTACTTTATACCCATTACTCGGGTTACAATGTGATTACATTTCACATTACTTTTCTTGACCGTGATCGCGTCACGTCAGATTTGATTTTTTATCAACCTTTCGTTATCGAAAATATTTCTTTTCGAATGTATCGTCTTGCACCTATCGGTGTCAAGACCGGTATCTTTTAATAGTACTATTTCGATTTCTATCAAAATATTCATATTTGTGAACACGTTGTTTCTTACTAAAACCGAATTTTTGTTTAGCGTCTTTTCTTTAACTTTTGTCAATTTCTCATAACACGATATTGACAATTAAGAATTTATTCTTTTTCATTCTGATTTTACACGGGGATTCTCCACCAGTTCCATTGCTTTGTCTTTTTGATTCATGACCCGTGGGTCATTTTGGTCCGGTAGACTTTTATACTGTTTATAACCCAAAGGTTATAATGATCTTGTAGATCATTCTTTTTATGTTTGAAAATCATTTGTTTTCACATTTGAAATCCGTTAATTTTGATTGTAGTCCATATCTACAATCGTTTTCTTTCAGATAATTCTTCCGACTCTATGACTTCTCACGTCATTATGCGTCGGTTTATCTTATGCCTACCGTTATCCGGTTTACATATATTTTTCCTTGCAACCTATTATCTGGTTTGGATTTCCTTATGCCCTCAGGTATTATACTTTATTCAAACCGTTTGACTTGTTTGTGTGAAATCCATCACTTATAAACAATAAGACTTTATTCTTTATTCAAACCGTTCAACCTCAAAATAGTTGAACATATTTATTCAAATTTTTTTAAAGAAATTTTATCATCTTTTAGTCATAACTCATAATCCGAGTCTTTTGACTTTATATCCGCGTTCCCGTCTCTTGGTTTACGCATGTGTTTTAAATTCCTACCCATCAACCGGGTGTCTTACCGAAGTCATTATTAATGCAATTATTTAGGTATGCTTTAAGACTTCGTTTCGACTTGTTTGGTTGTCTTAGCGAAATCCATCGCTTTATTTAACCAACCTTTATGCTTTATGTGACCATGCCTGATGGTCTTATAAATTCTGAGTGATGGTTATCATCATCATTCTTTCTTTATTACGACCAAAGTCAATGACTTCGATCGTCTTTTTGTATGGGCAATACATTCGTTCCTATGAACCTACGGTTCATTTATACTTTGGTTTTATATGCCCCTTTTCGTCGACCATGGCTCTTTCGTCCATAATGACCTATTTCATGAATTCCCTTGGGTCATTTATTTCTATGCGCGCCATACATCGTTTCTATGGTTCTCTCGAAACCATTTGCATGAGTATGCCCATAAGATTTCTTGACCCCAAGGTTCTTTTAACTTTTTTTTTTCATTCGTCTCGACCTTACCACATCGGACATAACTGTGCTCATTATAATAAGCTCATGGTATCAGGTGTTCACTACTTACTTGGCCAGAGTAAGCGATCAACACATGGCACGCATAACCTTATTATAATTACCACATCACGTCCCATGTAAGAAATCTCTCGATTTACTTCATTTGGTAAAACTTTATTTAATTGTCAATTGCCAATTATTAGTTTTACCCGTTTTATCTTTGAACATATACAATGTTCCTTTTTATAATTATTTATACAATCACATTCGTTGATGTGATCATTACTTTTCTCAATTGGATCTTTATTGAGAATACTTACTAGGATAATTACTTTCGTCCAAGTTTATATTTAAACTAAATTCAGTTATTGTCTTATTATTCACGACTGTGAATAATACGTATCTCTACTGGATTTCTCTTGGAAACATCATCCTGGATAGGTAACTATCGAGTTTTTTTTTCCAAGTTTCATGTTATATGCAACTGTCATTCACTATGTGTTTGTTGCATATTTCTGTTTATGCTATACGTTTAAGACGTGTACCTTGTAGATACTTGCCCTGATAAACTTTCCTTGTTGTTCGATCTCTCTTTTGAAATCATTTCTTGATTTCATGTCTTTGACGTGTATGACTTACTTGTCATACTTCAGACTATTTCTTTAGACTCTCGTCATTCTTAGATACGAGGGTCCTTCAACTAAAACATATACAAAGATTAGTAATGTTTATCATTAACAAGTGCTCGTACTCTACTACAAGGCTTTCTACGACACGTGTTAACATACGTAATTCGTTTAACTATACCAGTCTTTTATCACTTTATTTGGGGCAACGTGTTTTACATGATAACCCTATGTGTTGTTTTCAACACTTTACATGATAAACCGTTAATGTATTGAATAACTTACCGGATTTTGCGATCAAGTCTCGAACCGAACACTTTACTCCTTAACCTGGAGCTCTGATTACCAACTTGTAAGACCTTTAGTCCATTTTATACGATTATCATATAAATTCTGACTATAATAGTGTACTTACGGTTAAACATACACTTAAAATGTGAGTTTGTTAAAACATTTTAATAACTAAAACATTTTAACATTTTGTATGTAAATTCGCCGTTTAAAAATGTGACGACGAATTATTTTGCAGAAGCTTGAATTCTTGAGCGTGTTCAGTTCTTCGTCGAGCTTGATCGTCACCCGGTACCTCTAGCATGCCTACATTTCATACAAAACATGAAACGTTTCAGTCATATAACGTTTAAAACGAGTTTAAACGAGTTCGTAGTGCAAAACAAATTAAATAAATAATTTCCGCCATAAATAGACACCGTCGCGCCGCGCGACGGCTCCTTGCCATTGTCTTCGCGTGGCGTGACCCCCTCCTTTTTCCAGAATGTTGCAGTAGTTTCAGCAACTCTAAATTTTGCCGAAACGCGCATAACACTTTCAGTATTTATCCGTTTTACGATTCGTTTCTTCCTACGTGATCGTAATTCGAATCTCCATCACATGGAGTTAAAATCCGATATTCGGATTAATAAATTTTAAGAATTTTAAGCCTTCGTCTTATTACCTTTTTACAAAATTTTGACCCGTTTATGCATTTATCAAACAAACATATTTGTTTGATCCCAAATTCTCATGATCCTTATAATTTCGATATATACTATCATATTAGGTTCAAATCACGGGTTTATGTACCTTCTTAAACCCGTTTTTACTTAAATGCTTATTTTGACCCGTTAAGGGTAATTAAGCATTTTTCCGCATAATTCATGCTCATTTACTTCTAGCATTTAATTTCCACATTATTTATCAATTGAACTTCCACCACAACTATATTTGTGGCGGATTTAATGTGGTGATTTATATATTCCGAGTTTTACCCTCCGGATCATTTCTTTACGGCAAAGACTCTTATAGAGTCATTTGACCAATATTTTACATCTTTCGCTTTTTATACTTATTCAAAGTATTTATTTCATCATATAACTCATTTCCAAACAACCTTTAAGGTTCGTTTGATCGATTTAGCTTACAAGGGCATTTTAGTCAATTTTAGTCCTTCTTTTACGATGAAGGACTATTAAATACTTGTTTGACCCAAAATCAGACCTTTTAACTATAATCTTGTTTAGAAACCATTATGTTTCTAAAACACCATGATTATGACTTAAATTATTCGGTTTACCTATAAGATAATCAAATATCCATTTTTGACTTCACTTAACTATCATTGAACCTTTCGTTCTAAATGTGTAGTTAATCTATCACACATACCTGGCTCGAATCAACATATTGACCCATTTAATGCTTTGCTTAATAACCGCTAAATATTAGCGATGCAATTATCCATTCGATATATATTCCTGTAATCATACACTCGACAAAGTCATTAGTCGATATCGTCAAAGGGTGATATTTTCACCTTTTGACCCGTTTAGTCTCATTGACCGTTTATCTTTGCAAGATGGTATTTATTACCATCTCCTCTACACAACTCGCTCCGGTTTACACCGTACGGTCATTTTACTTATAAAACATTTCTTAATTCTTTTGACCCCTTTATAGCTTACGCCGTAAAGTGTTTTTCAAAAACTAACGGTTATCGTCAACGAGTGACGAATTACCGTTTCACCCTAATTATTTGTATTGGTTTACCTTATATGGTAATCATTCACAACTTGCTATCTATTAGTCATTGCATGACTAAATAATCATATTATTTCTTTTTAACCATTAAACATGGTTTATCTTAATTGTCTTTTGTTCCGAATCGCACATGTCGTATCGGAACATCATAATTCAAACAATAATTTATATTATTCATGACCTATAAAACCAATAGGTATTAAATAAAAAGGTGTAAGCTTTACTTACGTAGCATCCAGATTATGCTTTTCCTTCATTCTTGCTTCGTTTGACCCGCTTCCTTCCCAAGCTTTCACCTAGCTTGTCAAGCGTCACACTACCATTGTAAATTGTAAGATTGTTAGACTAGTCATAATCATTTACGAAAGTCGAATTTTATGTCGAATTTTATCATTCTATCATATAATTGGCCCTTTTGACTTTTAAAAGTCAACTACCTATTGACGAAAGTAATTACACGATGTAGATCAACTACTCATTTTATTACTTTGTCAATATCCGGTAAGCATCATTCTTATGCTACCGGTTTTATCACTTATTTAATCAAGTTCATGTAATCGGATTTTTACCGAATTAACACAACTTTAATCGTTTTTAACACATGATGATAGCAAACATCATTCTAACATTAAGCTATCATCATTTTCGTTTTTATCATACTAATCAAATTCCTAGCAAGTATAATCATGTACTCAAACACCAAATTTGTTTAAGTATTTCCTGATTACTATCAGATATGATGAATAAAATCATAATTTGATCATCAAATTCATCATAAGATTAAAACTCACTTATCCTATTGTGGTAATTCATCAAATCATTCTATTCATAACATCATATGTATAAATATCACTTAGGGTTTTGTCCCTAAGCACATCTATATCACTAATTCAATCATAGCTTCAAGAATTCATTCATATTTTGCGATTATGATAATTACTCAAATTTCACAACTTCACAAATCATCAAAATTTGACATATCTTATGATCCCCTAGCTTCGGTGATCAATAATTCACGTTCAATTGGGAATTTGAGCTTCGTTTGGGCTTTCAATTTGTTGATTTACTGGAGTTTAAGGTTTTTGGTTCCTGGGGCTTTCTCCTGTGTTCGAACAGAACACCTTCAACACACACTAAATGTGTGTTTTAGGTTTTAAATTTCTTTTATAATTAAACTTTCAAGTTTATCCACTTTGGCCTCTCTTGTTTGATTAGTTTATTAAGTAGGCCACAACCCATTTAATTTCTAACAATTTTTCCACTCATTATCTAGGTTAAACATTCCTAGTTAAATTAGTGGGTTCGGGGAATTCATGACTAAGTTTATTTTAAGTCCCGTTAATTCGGGCTTCTATAAATTTTATTTTCTCAAAAGCTTTCTTTTCCCTTTTTATTAAATATTAAGTTTAATTATATAAATCCTAATATTTTCCAGGTTAATTTTACCACTAACGGTACTTTACCCGTCTTTTATTATTAACGTGGTTTGATTACCAAATCCGTTTTCGGGGTGTTATAGATACCAATTGTAAGTAGCGTGACATGATCATTCAATGATATCAATCAAGAGTTTTGTATTCGTGCGAAATCCAAACACAAAACTGATTCAAGAACAATAAACACAATGAGATATGAATGAAAAGCTTATCTTGCATACACCAAGAAGATGTCGAATACAAGATGTCTAGTGTGTTTCGGCTGGCTCTAAACTTCCCACAAGCTGATTAACCCCTAAATGTTACAAGGGTTGTCTATATATATAAAACTAACCAGGCCTAAAGCCCCTATCTAAGCCCAACCAAAACCACCTATCAATCCACTATTGATAAAACAGTGGTTAACCAAGGGAGGTTAATTCACTCGTCTCGTCAAGTAGGGTTAATCCCTTCTTTCCGAGGATCGGTGGCTGGATCACAAAAGCATACTGTGAAAAATCTGGTGTGAACATGGGGGGAACGCCCCCTTGTGTGGATGTGCCAATGTGGCCAACGTGTTGGGCTGGGGGAGCCATCCCCGCAGGCCCTGGGTTTGCGGGGCTTAGACTTTCCCTACTAGTATTGTTTTGACGATCAGACATGATCTCAAGAAAGAAAAGGATGCGACAAAAGTGCTACGAGTAGCAGGTGGGCGCCAATGATGAAACAGCGGTTAACCAAGGGAGGTTAATTTACTGGTCTCGTCAAGTAGGGTTAATCCCTTCTTTCCGAGGATCGGTGGCTGGATCGTCCGCTGGTCTATCTCCTGCACAAGGAAAGCAAACCGTGACTCGTAACAAGGAGGATGGGGTGGGGGTGCTCCTTGTTACCACTCTCCGGTGTGAGAATCGGTAATTTGCTTGTGAAGCAAAGTGTGTGATAGTAGTAGTAGTGAGAGAGTTGAGAGTCGATACCTCAAACCTGGTTTGAGATGGGTATTTATAGCCGAGGAGTGAAGGAGGGTAATTGAGTGGCTAGACTGACAACGCACAACCTCTTGCAGGTGTGTCAGGCTTGATGATTACGGTGGTGATGCGACGTTCTACTGTGGTGTCAGTCTGTTGCTTACGTGTGGGCTGATAGGCGACTGATAGATGATGCAATGCTGTAAGTGCCTTGCTATCGTTTTATGTTTATCAACTGGACGTGGAACGATGATCCCTACTTTGTGGGGTGTTCGTTTTCTTCCAGTTTAGCTCAAAAGTAACCGCACGTCCTTTGCGGTTACCTCATTACCGAATATCGTTGGCCATGTCTGGTCTAACGATGTGAGGGATTTTGTGTTATTGTTGGCCGTGTTTGGTCGAACAATGTGGATCATTCACTTGAACTGTGGGCAAATAAACATGGTCATAGGCATGGATGTGCCCACCATTGTTTATTCTATGCGGCCCATAGGTGGGCAAACAAAGTCATAAGCAGACTTGTTACCACAGTTGAGATCACCTTGGATTGTTAGGAATCTGGGTGAAACTTGTCCGCATTCGTTCTGTAGCCATTTTCCTTCACGCTTAGTTAGAAAGCAGTTTTTCTAGAAGTAGCTTTGCTCATCCGTGTGATGACTTAGTTGTGGCGCTTCCGAAGCTACCGATCGTGGAGCTATGCATAACCACAGTGACTCATGAGTGTCTGCGGCTCGCAACAAAAGACTCGCTTTAAAAGAGCTTTATGCTTAGATGTGGCTCTTGAAGGATCAGGAGTCAGGGTTGTTGATGTGCGGTCGCTCAACATGCTTATCCTTTTCCCTATGGAGAAACGGTTTGCGTCCCCTCGGTGGTTTTGAACCGGACACGAGGGATTTGAAGCTTGAAGAAGCTCCAAGGTGATGCGGTTTGCCTGTTCCTGAGAAGTGGTTTTCACAGTCCAAAGAACAACGCTGGTTCTGAGTATCTGACACACCTCTGCAGGCTCGTGTGTGTCATTTCCGCATATTCCACGTGTGCTCGTGGATATATGAGGGTATTGGTTAACCCCTTTACATAGAATAGATATATATTTTTTCCTTTTTTGAGGGGTATGTAAAAAATGACATGCGGTATGGGTTATGGTGTGGAATACCAGAGAAACCGCATGCTGCTTAGTTTTGAATGTTTGTCGTTGCTTTTTTGTTGTACACGTGGTAGACCGCACGTGCAACTTGGTAGAAGTTGGTGGTATTTACCTGGCATGTGCTGAAACGAAAGGAGGTTTGCACTGCCCGAGGTAATAAATGCACTGTAGCAGGAGTGTAAAAAGTCTCTTTTGTCAGGCGCATGGGCGGCGACGCGCGCGTGGTAACCGTCAAAATAACCGTTGCTCTACACCTGGCATCGCATGAATTGTTCCTTTTTTGCACGACGTTTCGGTTACTGTACAGCATTAATTACGATGAGTATAAAAGGGGAAACCGTTTGGGGTTTCACCTCACTTCTTCGAAAATTCAAAAAATTTTCCGGTCAAGAGAGAGTGAAAACCTTCGTCTTCTCCGATCAACCCTTTGTTTTTCCAAGGAGGTTTCTTCGAAGTTCCTGAACTCATCTTACATTTTCTTTCTTCTTCTTCGTGATGGCTGAACCATCTAACCCACATTTAACTCCGGGTGAAAACCCTGAACCTTCGTCACCGGTGGCGGTAGAGGAGGAGAACTTGATGGTTTTGAAATGGTCGAAATCTTCTTTCAACAATCTTATGATGGATATTCAGATGCCACCGGAGTATGGTGCCATCCACCCACAAGAGGGTAACACCGCCGCCGACGCTCCGGCGGGGTACGTCACCATGTGGGCTGATTTTTTCGGTGTCTGTAACCTTCGATTGTTGTTGACTGTGTTTGTTGCTGAAGTTTTGGAGTGGTATAAACTCCACATTTCCCAACTGAGTCCTTTTGAGAAGATTCGGGTTCGAAACTTTGAGTACACCTTTGGTGCTCTTGGTATAGAACCCACCGTCGGAGATTTCCGGCGGTTTTATCAGATGACTGTTTCGATAGGTTTCTTTTCTTTCCGTCAACGGGACGGTAGTCCTAAGCTGATGGTCCCTCCCAAGGGTATGACGAAGTGGAAGACCAAATTCTTCTACATTAAAGTTGCTGTTATTGCTGCCAAGTTGACCTTTAGGAATGTGATGGATCCGATCATAACGGAGGTTATTAGCGTCCCCAAGGTAGATACGGTGGATTGGTTTTCGAACCTGCGTATCATTGGGTGGAAAAAGTTGAGCAACTTGCAGTTGTGGGTGCTGCGGATGATGTTGGGGAGGATGAGTAGGAAGGCAAGGCCCGTGTTGCGGGAGAAAAGTGATGGTAAGTGTCCTTTTTTCCCTGTGCGGTTTGTTTGCTTCCTGTTTTTTGTCACTGAATTGTAAATGTACAATCAGAGGATGCACCAATTTGGAGAATGTTTTGCCCGGATTTCAAAGGCAAAGTTGTGGTGTTGCCTTGTGGGGATGGTGAGGAAGGGTTCAACTTCACCATTCATGACAACTTTCTGTTGCCTGAGCGGGAAGCAATGGAGGCGGTGCTGCCGCAAGGCAAAGGTATGATAATGCATTTTTGTCTTGGTGAGTTGTCCTTGATGATTGTTTATTAATGGTCGAAACGCAGGGGATCTTGGGGCCTTGGGAGACCCTGATGCCACGGGTGTTGCCAAATAGCACATGGAGAAGCATTGTGACTGGCGGTTTCAAAAACCGAAGAAACAACATGAGCCGGTTGTTGTTCCCCCGTTGGTGCCGGAGGTGGCAGGTATCTCTCGTATTCATTTACGCACATACAACGATTACGTGGTAGTGTCTGACACCCTTGAGGGTTTGGGTGTTCCAGGTGGTGGTGCGGCTGCGGGTTCCAAACCTGCTGATGATAAGAAGAGGAAGGGAGATGCCTCTGCTGCCGGTGGGCAGAAAGGTCTGGAGTTGAGAAGGACCCGGACAACTGCCATCTCACAGCCAAAACCTGCGGTTGTAACTGGTAAGCTGACCATATGTTTACAAGTGTTTGTTTGCTCTAACTTGTAACTTATAGGTGTTTTTTGCTTTGTTGTAGAACCGCGTGAGGAAACTTTTTCCTTTTTTGACGCTCCTTCTTCTCCCCCCGCGGGATGCGGCTGCGGACGTGGAGGTCCACAAGGAGGATAGAAGAAGCCCTTCAATTGAAGTGGTTACTCCGCCATCTGCGCATGCGGAGGATACTGGGAAGAAGGCTGCGGGTCAACCCATTGCTGATACGTTGGATTCATCCAACAACTTAATTGACCCGCACGATAGTGAAGTTCAGGGGGGGTGAGAAACTGAAGTCCCCTGATGCTGAAAAGCCAAACTCCCCCGTTGGTGAGAAAACATCGGGTTCAAATGTTGCGGGCACGGGGGTTGAAGATCAACCATCCATTTAGCCTGGTGAGACTGAATTGGAGTTTTATAACCGTTATTACACGGAAAACCGGAGTGTGAATTATCATCGTCCCCCTTGGACTGTTATGCAAGGGGATGATATTTCCAACGACCCCTCCGCTTACAGGGATATCTTAAGCAGTTTGGGTACTCCTTTTGAGGTTCTTCGTTCCCGCGGTTTGCCTCGTGAGAACCGGATAAACCATCTCTCCTCCATGCTTATTGGAAGTTCTATAATTGTGAACTCAATTATGGAAGATTACAAGGTGCTGGTTTGCAAGGAGGAGGAGAACGTTCGCCTGCGGGCTGAAGCTGAGGCATTGGTGAAGGCTGCTCGGGAAAGGGCGGAGCAGATGGAAAAAGATAAGGCTGCTTTTGAGAAGCTGAAGCAGACTGAGGCTTGGGCTGCAACTGCTGGCCTTAAACAGGTTCGTACTCTTGCAAATTGCTTTCTGAAGAGTGCAAGGGTTGGAGGGAAGCTTGTGCTCGAGAGAATGAAAAACTTTTCCGTGTTCGCCAGGAGTTGACAAATCTCAAGGCCGTGAATGCTACTTTGATGAAGGAAAAGGCCGTAGCTGAAGTGGCTGCAAAGGAGGCAAAAGAGGTTGTGGCACGCGGTGCCAAAACGCTCGAAGAGGCGGATGTCGACCGCAGTAAGCTGAACAAAACTGTCGAGGACCTCAAGGTATAACTGTTATCATACTTGAGTTCTTTGTTTCACAAGTATAATTGATTGTCTTCCTATACTTGTGTATGCTTTGTTGTTGAAAGGTTGAAGTGCAGAACCGGGTGACCATTCTTGAGGAGGTCGCTGCCCGCGCGACTGAAGCTGAAGCGCGGGCAAGGGAGGCTGCGGAGGCTAGAGATAGTTTGACTACCTCTCTGGATCAACTTAAGGCAGATCGTGATTGGATGTGTGATCATGGCATTGGGCATGTAAGTACCTGGTGTCTTCCTTGTTTTGAAGTTTACCTTTATTAACCTTGTCATTTGTATTCTTGCAGATTGTTGGAACCGTTCTTGACGTGCCTGAGAACGCAACCGCTGTAAATGAGCTTAAGGAGCGTGCACGGGAGGCAGGGTTCAAGGCTGGTTACAATCAATGTATTGCCCATGTGAACCCCTTTTTCCAGAGTAAATTCAATGATGAAAGATCAGGGTTCCATGGCATAGATACTGAAGCTCATTATGCCGCAACTGTTAATGCATATAACAACTTGTCCATTTCCGCCATTGAAGATATTGAGAAATGCTTGGAGTCGGAAGATTACGTGGACCGTTCGCTGCTGTTGTATGAACCTCCTGAGGAGGAAACTGCTGGTGGCTCAAAGGAGGATGCGGGCACCAGTGGTACAAAAGAAAATTAGGTTGGCCTGCGTGCCCTTTTTTGACTTCCTTTTTGATGTAAATGTTGGAAAAAAACTTATGTAAAATTTATTGTGCACCGCATAGATGTAGAAACTTTTTGGAATATAAAGTTTATCCTTTTGTTCAATTTGTACAAGTGTTTTTATTTCTTGCTTTTGAAAGTATGTGAGTTAATGTTAGATAAGGCCAATGCTTAAGGCCTTAAGTAACATTAAGTCTAAATTTGCCATTTTGCATGTCTAGGTGATATGCAAGTATACGAATGACTCTGTTGGCTGTAAAGCGCGGTTGAGTATACTCTACACCCTTGTCGTGTGAGTAGTAGTCAATTCCCGTTTATATCCCGTTAGGGTTTGGGAATTGTGTAAGTTTGTAAAAAACTGTATGTGCGTATCCGGCCAGATAGACATTGATGTTTTGCCTTTGTTGGCCTATTACAATATTTGTGTGTGGTCGCCACTTTGTGTGGGTATCGCGAATGAAGATTTTGCCAATCTGTTTTTGCAGATACCGCAAAGTGGGATACGCATTTGTAATAGAAAGGATAAACAATATTGTATTGAATTGTTCATTTATTTATTGACAAATGGCCTGCGGGCCATTATATTACATGGAAAATGTAAACGTAGCTTACATGTAACAGCGTCGAAGCTGCTGTGCGTTCCATGTTCTTGCGATAGGTTCCCCTTATAATGTTTGTAGTTTGTACGCACCTTTGCCCAAGACCTCTTGCATGAGGTAGGGTCCTTCCCATTTGGGGGCAAGTTTCCCTGGGCGCTCTGCGTTAGAGGCTTCATTGTCGTGAAGGACATAGTCTCCTGGGTTGAAGGTACAAATGCGAACGCGTGCGTTGTAGTATTTCTCAAGTTTGGTTTTGTACTTGGCCTCATTGATTGCTGCGTTTTCACGCCTTTCTTCTAGGAGGTCCAAGTCAAGCCTGCGTTCATCGCTGTTGTCAATCATGTTGATAGCTAACATTCGAGGTGAAGGGAGACCTATCTCGGCAGGGATCACCGCCTCAAAGCCATAGACTAGGCTGAAGGGTGTCTCCCCGTGACTTGTGTTTGGGTTAGTCCTTTGAGCCCATAGGATACTTGGGAGTTCATCGACCCAGCCGCGTCTGGCTGTTCCCAATCGTGCCTTTATGCCTTCGACTAAACTTTTATTGATGCTCTCAACTTGGCCATTCCCTTGCGGATGGGCCACTGAGGAGAAGACGTGTTCAATGTTTAGTTCCTTTAGCCAGTTTTGGAAATCTTCGACCGTGAAGTTGGTGCCGTTTTCGGTTACGATGCACATTGGTAGACCGAAACGGCAGATGATATGTTCCCAGATAAATTTTCTTGTTATCATAGCGGTGGTAGAGGCTAGAGGTTTTGCTTCTACCCATTTGGTAAAATAGTCGACAGCCACTATGATAAACTTTACCGCACCTGGTGCGTCTGGAAACAGTCCCACCACGTCGATGGCCCATTTTTGAAAAAGGCCATGCGGTGGTGACAGGGACGAGGTTGTTCTTGGGGCGTAAGGTTTTGGGCGCGTGTCGCTGACAATTGAAACACTTGCGTAAGACTTTAACCGCATCCAGGTGCATGTCGGACCAGTAATACCCAGCATTCATGATTTTGGCCACTACCATGCGCGGACCTGCGTGTATACCACATATTCCTTTGTGTATCTTTCTGATCAGATATGTGGCATCTTGGGGGTCGACGCATCGTAGGAGTGGCCCCAGGTATAATTTGCGGTATAAAATACTATCTCCCATCTGATAGTGGCACGCTTTGTATTGTAGCTTACGTGCTTCTGCTTTACTCTCGGGAGTAACACCTGATTGTAAGTATGCAATAATTGGTGTCATCTAGGATGTTGTACCGTACTGGATGACATTGACTTGGCGCAGGGGTACTGAGAGATTTTGTAGAATCTCAATGCGTATCTCATTTACCAGATGTTGGAAGCTGGTGGATGCGAGTTTTGAAAGTGAATCCGTGGGTTTGTTTTCACTCCTGTTGATATCTGAGTTTTGAAAGTGCATCTCTCAATTTATTTCATTTGGTAAAACTTTATTTAATTGCCGATTGCCAATTATTAGTTTTACCCGTTTTTATCTTTGAACATATACAATGTTCCTTTTTATAATTATTTATAGAATCACCTTCGTTGATGTGATCATTACTTTTCTCAATTGGATCTTTATTGAGAATACTTACTTGGATAATTACTTTCGTCCAAGCTTATATTTTAACTAAATTCAGTTAATGTCTTATTATTCACGACTGTGAATAATACGTATCTCTACTGGATTTCTCTTGGAAACATCATCCTGGATAGGTAACTATCCAGTTTTGTTTTCCAAGTTTCATGTTATATATGCAACTGTCATTCACTATGTGTTTGTTGCATATTTCTGTTTATGCTATACGTTTAAGACGTGTACCTTGTAGATACTTTCCCTGATAAACTTTCCTTGTTGTTCGATCTCTCTTTTGAAATCATTTCTTGATTTCATGTCTTTGACGTGTATGACTTACTTGTCATACTTCAGACTATTTGTTTAGACTCTCATCCTTCTTAGATACGAGGGTCCTTTAACTAAAACATATACAAAGATTAGTAATGTTTATTATTAATAAGCGCCCGTACTCTACTACAAGGCTTTCTACGATACATGTTAACATACGTAATTCGTTTAACTATACCAGTCTTTTATCACTTTATTTGGGGTAACGTGTTTTACACAATAACCCTATGTGTTGTTTTCAACACTTTACATGCTAAACCATTAATGTATTGAATAACTTACCGGATTTTGCGATCAAGTCTCGAACCGAAAACTTTACTCCTTAACCTGGAGCTCTGATTACCAACTTGTAAGACCTTTAGTCCATTTTATACGATTATCATATAAATTCTGACTATAATAGTGTACTTACGGTTAAACATTAAACATACACTTAAAATGTGAGTTTGTTAAAACATTGTAATAACTAAAACATTTTAACATTTTGTATGTAAATTCGCCGTTTAAAAATGTGACGACGAATTATTTTACGAAAGCTTGAATTCTTGAGCGTGTTCTGTTCTTCGTCGAGCTTGATCGTCACCCGGTACCTCTAGCATGCCTACATTTCATACAAAACATGAAACGTTTCAGTCATATAACGTTTAAAACGAGTTTAAACGACTTCGTAGTGCAAAACAAATTAAATAAATAATTTCCGCCATAAATAGACACCGTCGCGTCGCGCGACGGCTCCTTGCCTTTGGTCGTCGCGTCGCGTGGCGCGACCCCCTCCTTTTTCCAGAATGTTGCAGCTAAAAGCTGCATAGTTTCAGCAACTCTAAATTTCTCCGAAACGCGCATAACTCTTTCAATATTTATCCATTTTATGATTCGTTTCTTCATACGTGATCGTAATTCGAATCTCCATCACATGGAGTTAAAATCCGACATCCAGATTAAAAATTTTAAGACTTTTAAGCCTTCGTCTTATTACCTTTTTACAAAATTTTGACCCGTTTATGCATTTATCAAACAAACATATTTGTTTGATCCCAAATTCTCATGATCCTTATAATTTCGATATATACTATCATAAAATCACGGGTTTATGTTCCTTCTTAAACCCGTTTTTACTTAAATGCTTATTTTGACCCGTTAAGGGTAATTAAGCATTTTTCCGCATAATTCATGCTCATTTACTTCTAGCATTTAATTTCCACATTATTTATCAATTGAACTTCCACCACAACTATATTTGTGGCGGATTTAATGTGGTGATTTATATATTCCGAATTTTACCCTTCGGATCATTACTTTACGACAAGGACTCTTATAGAGTCATTTGACCAATATTTTACATCTTTCACTTTTTATACTTATTCAAAGTATTTATTTCATTATATAACTCATTTCCAAACAACCTTTTAGTCAATTTTAGTCCTTTTACAACGAAACACCTTTAAATACTTTTTTGACCCCAAATCCGACCTTTTAACTATAATCTTGTTTAGAAACCATTATGTTTCTAAAACACCATGATTATGACTTAAATTATTCGGTTTACCAATAAGATAATCGAATATCCATTTTCGACTTCACTTAACTATCATTGAACCTTACATTCTAAATGTGTAGTTAATCTATCACACATACCAGGCTTGAATCAATATATTGACCCATTTAATGCTTTGCTTAATAACCGCTAAATAATAGCGATGCAATTATCCATTCGATATATATTCCTGTAACCATACACTCGACAAAGTCATTAGTCGATATCGTCAAAGGGTGATATTTTCACCTTTTGACCCGTTTAGTCTCAATGACCGTTTATCTTTGCAAGATGGTATTTATTACCATCTCCTCTACACAACTCGCTCCGGTTTACACCGTACGGTCATTTTACTTATAAAACATTTCTTTATTCTTTAACCCCTTTATAGCTTACGCCGTAAAGTGTTTTTTAAAAACTAACGGTTATCGTCAACGAGTGACAAATTACCGTTTCACCCTTATTATTTGTATTGGTTTACCTTAAATGGTAATCATTCACAACTTGCTATCTATTAGTCATTGCATGACTAAATAATCATATTATTTCTCTTTAACCATTAAACATGGTTTATCTTAATTGTCTTTTGTTCCGAATCGCACATGTCGTGTCGGAACATCATAATTAAAACAATACTTTATATTATTCATGACCTATAAAACCAATATGTATTAAATAAAAAGGTGTAAGCTTTACTTACCTAGCATCCAGATTATGCTTTTCCTTCATTCTTGCTTCGTTTGACCCGCTTCATTCCCAAGCTTTCACCTAGCTTGTCAAGCGTCACACTGTTGGATCTGAGTTTGGTTTTGATTGTATTTTTCGTTTGAATTAAAATGAAGATGGATGAGTTGTGCAGCGGAATTAAGATGGAAACAAACTTTGCGTACAATCAAACGAGAGTATTGCTTTGATCAAACATTTTTCACAAAGAACCGAAAGATTGAATTTATTTCAATTACGATTACAATGCAATGTTGAATACAAACTCCCCCTCAGCCAGAGCTCAGTGTTTGTTCGTGCAGAGAAGACGATTTTGCAAAGAGCTGATAGAACAGTAAAGAGCACTGTTCTATTTATAGGCACTAGCAAACCACTGAGCATCTAAGCTGACGTCACCATGAAAGTGACATCTAACCTCCTAACAAACTCTAACCTCTGATCTATACAAACCTCTGCTATGCTAAACTACTGCTATTACATTTCATTACAAGCAGACTATAAAACAACTGCTGCAACCTTCCACTGCTGTGAACCTAGCAATACTTGTCCGGATCAGCAGTGCTTGACTCAAGGCAGCAGATTGAACCAACAGAGCTTTAGTCTTCATCAACCTTTTACTTGAACAGCAGTTTGAAGGTCAGCAGCTTGTACGATCAGTAGATAGGAGGTCAGCAGATGTTGAAACCACTTTCAAGGGGAGAGACTTGTATGCAACATCTGCTTATTCTTAATCCACCGTTCTGATCCAGTTTTGGCTTTAATTATCTGTTCCTTTGATAGGGTTCAATCCCAACAATCTCCCCCTGGAACAGATAATGCCAAAACCCTTCATTATTGTGGAACTTTATTGCCTCATCAACAATTCCCTTATCTGACCTTTAAGTTGTAACTCAAAGTCTAGGGCATCTGTATCATCTTCATCCCTGCCAAGTGGAAGATCAAGGAGATCCTGCATATCTTCAAGACTTAGGCCAAGTGCTTATTCCCTTGTTATCCACCAGACCTGAACATAGTCAATACATGGGTCTATTTGTCAGTTTCCCACTTTAGTACTTTTGAGCCTGGTGGGTTTCTTGGGAGATTTTTATTGGATGAGGTGTTTGGAGATGCTGGCCTATTTAGAACTGTCTGAGCAGTACTTGCAGGTTGGTTCAGGTCAAGAGATTCAGCTATCATTATTTTAATACCTTCCTTTACAAGCTCATCTCCTGCCATTAGTTCTGTCACTTTTTCAACACCCAACTGTTTTTGTGGCCTTCTTTTGAAGATGGCTGGAGCAGTGGCTCTCCTGATTTGCAGTTTTGTTGGTCTTTTTGAAACCTCTGCTTCAGGGTAGTCAGGCTTTTGAGGAACATTGGGATCTTTCTTTCTTAATTCCTCCAACCTTTTATAGGTGGCCCTGACCACATCTTCTTTCCATCTAGCCACTTGATGTTTAGACCCATAATCAGTAGCAACAAGTTCCTCTTTCATTCTCTTCAGCTCAAGTGATTTTTCAGGCACATTCTTTTTGTACTTTGACCATACTGGAGGAGTGTGTTTGACCTTATTCTTAATCATTTCCTGAATTCTGGCTGCTTCTTGCTCAAGCTCAGGGATGGTCCACTCCTTGTACATGTGCTTTTCTCCCTTGTACCTCTTGGTTGACATAATGCTTTCAATGTAGTCTTTTCTCAAAGTTTCATCTGCTCTTTCTGAAATTTGTTGACATACATTTTTAGCAAATTCTTCCAGGGATCTGACTTGTGTGAGCAAGTATTGATAGTTCTGTTGTATTTCCCTATCAGATTTCCCTTGTGTATTTCTTTTTGAGATATCATCTGCTTGCTTAGCCTTGATTTTCAAGTATTCTTCAATATTGTTTGGTTTTGGGATATCCTTTAACTGATGGCAATCTCCTTTTAGCTGGGTCATCCTCATAATAAAAGGACTTGATTTCTTCTCTGACTGCTATGAGTTCAAGAGGAAATTGAACACCTGCAGGAGCTAAGGGCTGTTGAACTTGTGCTGATGAGAGAGGAACAGGCTTGGGTATTGTAACAAGTGACAAAGATTTTGAAGATATTGGTGGTGGTGAAGTGTCATCATCTTTTAGGATTAGCCTTCTCCTTTTTGTTTGAGGAGGGACTGATGATGCTTTGGGTGGAACAATGGTGGTAGTTTGAGTGGCAGTGGTTAGTGATTGACTAACAGCTATTGAAACAACTGGTGCTTCAACCACTGTAGTCATTACAGCAGATGTTGTAACATCTGCTGTCTTCTGCCTTTTGGCAGGAGGCGATGGTGGTGATGTTGTTTTAGGTGGTGATGGTGGTGGTGGTAACGCAGTGGTTGTGGTGTGTGTTGAAGTGGTGTGAGTTGAAGTGAGAACAGATGTTGAGACCTCTGAAGTACCAGCAGTAGTTGATACAGCAGGAGTTACAACAGCTGTTTGGATGGAGGTATGATGCTGGGGGCTTTTGGATGGTGGTTTTGGGATAGACTTTGTAGGTCTGGATGTGATGGATTTGGGTTGCCTTACTTTTCTAGTAGGCTTCTTCTTTTCATCTACAGGATTTTCATCATCCTTTGACCCAGAAGTACCCTGTACTGATTGATCCACCCTTGCTTTCGTCTTGGCCTCTCTATCCTTTTTAACACTTGCTACTGCTTCTGCAAGTGCATTTGTGGTCTCTTCAACTTTCTTGCTACCATCTGGCACATGAATATTTTTGGTCATGTTTTCTTTTTGTGGTTCAATGTACAGACCATCATCTATTCCTTTCTTTTTCCATTCCTGAATTTTCTCCCCCTTTTTGGCATTATCTGGGGGAAGTTGATCAATAAATAGAACAGTTGGAGGAGCGGTGCCAGTGGTTTGCAATAAATGGGCCTTGATTGCCTTAATGTCTGCTTATGTGTTCTTGAACCTAGACTCCATGGTATTTCTCAGCTCTTGAACATGTTTTGCATGTTGCTGATCTGCCATTTGTTGTTGTTGTTGGAGAAAAGGTTGAAAGAAGTTCCAGAGCTCATTTGCAGCAAGTGCTTGTGGTGGAGCAGGTGCTTGAGGTGAAACAGTGGATTGTATCTTTTGTACTTTCAGCAACTGTTGCAGCATTTCTTTGATATCTGCAACTGAAGTATCCAGTTTATCAACTCGTTCCATCAATTCCAAATATTTTAAACCATCACCCAATTTAATGGGATCATTTGATTTCCCACTAGCAGTGGTTTTATTAGTGGTTGAGGTAGGGAGTGTACTCCAAACATTAATCACTGATGCCCCTTTTTCTTGGTACTGGGGTCTTCTTCCTTCAACACTTGACAGCCTTTTGATGTTGCCAGTGGTGAAAATAAATCCACTGGTGGATGTCAGAGGTGCTATAGAAGGAATTGCCTCCAAGGAAGTCTTATTGATGTAATCACTGTCCAAATGTAAACCAGTGGGTTCAATATTTGTAGTGGCTGCTTCACTTGGATTACCACCAAGAGTTACTTGTAACTCAAGGGGTGTAACCTCCTCAGGTTGTGTTGGTGGGTTAGCAAAGATTGATGCATCAGACCCAGTCATTTGTTGAGGCATATTCTCATTGATAGGTGATTGAGAAGGACTGGTTTGTACATGGTTCAAATCAATTGCATCCAACAAGAGTCTAGTAGGTGGAGGAATTGTGGATGTGAGGTTTAGTGTGAGAAGAGAATTTGCCCCGGGCATTGGGCTATGGATGATGGAAGTGAGTGATTCCAGAGCATCATATTGTGGAGTCCCTATGTGTACAACCTGTTCTTTTTGAGAAGAAACAAGAGGAGTTTCGGTTATGGGTTGAGATATTTGTACCAACTGCTGTGAGGAAGAAGCAGCAGTGGTTTCTTGTGACTTTTGTTTTGTCACAGGCAGTTGCTCTGGTATCTCATCCTCCAGAGTTGCCTTTTTGATAGGTTTGGGAGGTTTTTGAGTTTTCTTTTTGTTTGGATTTTTGGTGAGTATAGGTGTGGGTTTCAAAGCAGTTGTTTTGCTACTTTGATCACCTTAAGCAGTGGGCTCAGCAGCAGATACCTGAGGAGCAGTGGTAGCTGCTAAATTCTGCTCAGGCACCTCTGCTTGTGTTTTGCAAGGTGTTGACATTCTAGCATAAGTTTCAGCAGTTAAGCTGTGCATTTGAAAGTATTCACCTTGGTTTATTGCAGCAATATCATCCTTACTGAATTTCTTTTCAAAATAGTAGCTTAAGAACCTTGGAAACAGTAAGAATGATTTTGTTTCAACATTGTTAACCAAATCATTAAAGATTTCCCGAGAATAATTAAAATTTTCTTCTTGAAGAATAGCATATCCCAGATTTTGAATCTTTAATGGTATTTCATTAAACGAAGTGGTTTTGTTTGAAACACACATTAGGAGGGTATGGAATAAAAATCTTGTTGTAGAAGGAAAGAAACCTTTTTGTAAGGTAGCTTTCTTCATCATTGTGTCTGCATACCCTCTTTCAAGAAAGTCAATCTTTAACTCGTTTTTAGGGAAGGAAGTTTTACCTTGCTGATCCTCGAGTTGAAAGACTTCTGATATCGATTGTGGCGTGATTTTGATAGCTTTACCCTTTAGAGAAGAGTGAATGGCTATTGTAGTTTCTCCTTGTTTTTCAAGGGTTGCATTCTTCCAAAACTCTCTTTGGGTTGCCAAGTAAATTGGTGAATCTGTTGTTAACAAAGTTTTGTACTTTGATGCAGACATTGTGTCGATGATGGAGTTGAAAGCATCGGTGGTACCGGGTTTTGTGAGTAGACCCAGAAGATTGTGAGATGGTTTGTGTGGAATTTTAGTGGGATTGGCCTTTTGAGAGGCCCCTTTTGAAGATGATTTAGAAGTGGATTTTGCAGATGATTTCGATTTTGTCATTTTGAAGATGATGATCGAAAGAGACGGTGAAGAATTTTGAGATGAAAAACTGTTTTGAGAGGAGAATTTTTGAGAATTCAATTCGAAAGTAAAACCCTGATTTGGGTTTTGAATGGAGGTTTTATAGAGAAAAAGTGAATGCTGACGTGGCAGCGGTTATAAAAGTACTGACCACTATGTACTGCCCACATGCCAACCTCTGATGAAATGAAGGACAGTACTTTTATGAAAGTTACTGATGAAGGCAGTCGTTACAATGGTAACAAATGGAAGCAGTGGATGATTTTCACTATCAGTGGATAGCATATCAGTGGATAAGACACTGTTGTTGAACAACAGAGTTTATCAAGGAAATGAGAGGACAGGGGATGACTTTCAGCAGTGGATAGACTTTGAAGTGGAGCAGACTTTTGAACAAATAGTGGTTATGGCAGACTTTTAAGGATTTTAATGAAAACTTCATTTTTAACTATTTTTAAGGATGGATTTTTGATTTTCTGAAAACATTTTAATGCTTTTATTCATAGAAAAACAAGATGTTGCTTGTTATTCCATGTTTAGCATGCCAATCCTAGAGACCAAGCTTTCAAAAGTGGCTGTATCTAATGCTTTTGTGAGCACATCTGCCAGCTGGTCTTTAGTTGGAACATGATGCAGAGAAATCAAACCTTTTCATAGCAATCCCTCACAAAGTGATGTCTGATGTCGATGTGCTTGGTGGTTGAATGAGAAACTGGATTTTTGATGATATTTTCTGCTGCCTGGCTATCCAACATGAGTGGTGTCTTTAGGGCAGTGATACCAAAATCCAGCAACTGATTTTGAAGCCACAGGAGTTGGGCTATACAGCTTGCAGCAGCAATGTATTCAGCAGTGGATGTTGAAACAGCTGCTTGCTTTTTGCTTTGCCAAGAAACCAAGCAATCGCCTAGAAACCGGCACCCTCCTGAAGTAGACTTCCTTGTGGTGTGACATCCAGCAAAGTCACTGTCTGAAAAACCTGAAAGCTTGATATTCCCATTAGCTGGATACCAGATACCAAGTGTGGGAGCACCTTTTATGTATCTGAAGATCCTTTTTACAGCGATGAGGTTTGATTTTCTGGGAGCTGATTGAATTCTTGCACAGACACATGTTGCAAACATGATGTCTGGTCTAGATGCAGTTAGGTACAGTAAAGACCCAATCATGCTTCTATAAAGCTTATTTGTTGCCATGGGTGTGCTGCATGGTTTACAATCATTCATATCAAATTTGTTTAAAAGTTCTTTAGCATATTTGCTTTGATGAATGAAGGTTCCATTTTGCACTTGCTGAACTTGGAGACCAAGAAAGCATTGCAGCTCACCCATTGCACTCATTTCAAACTCAGCTGTCATGAGTTCCCTAAACTCTTCACACATTTTATTACATGTGCTTCCAAAAATAATGTCATCCACATAAATTTGGACAATCATTAAATCCTTTCCTCTCCATTTTAAAAACAGTGTTTTATCAATGGTACCTCTTTTGAAACCATTTGAGAGTAGAAAGGTGGAAAGAGTTTCATACCAGGCCCTAGGTGTTTGTTTCAGGCCATACAAGGCTTTGTTTAACCTGTAGACATGATCTGGATAAAATGGATCCTCAAAACCTGGAGGTTGACACACATACACCTCTTCTTGAAATGTACCATAGAGGAAAGCACTTTTGATATCCATTTGGAACACCTTCATGTTGTGGTTGACAGCAAAGGCCAGGAACAGTCTTATAGCTTCCAATCTTGCTACAGGGGCAAATGTTTCATCATAATCAATCCCCTCTTCCTGTCTGTAACCTTGAACCACAAGCCTGGCTTTATTCTTGACAACAATACCCCTTTCATCAGTTTTGTTTTTGAAGACCCACTTTGTGCCGATGGGACTTACATCTTTTGGCAGTGGTACTAGCTCCCATACTTGTTGTCTTTTAAACTGTTGGAGCTCTTCTTGCATGGCTTCTACCCAGCTGTTGTCTTTCAGTGCCTCTTGGTACTTGACTGGCTGATGGAGTGAGAGAAAACCAACAAAAAGACAAATGTTTTGGGTTTGGCTTCTTGTGAGCACCCCTTCATTGATGTTGCCAGTTATTTGATCAGGTGGATGAGATCTCAAGAAGATTAAATCCCCTTGGTATGGTATGATGGCATTTGTTGGTGAAGGCTGCAAATGTGTATCATCTGAGCTAACCACTGCTGGTGACTTTGATGATCCAGCAGTGGCTTCAAAAGGTGGTGGAATAGGAGGTAATGGTGTGGACACATGCTGACTTTTATCCACTATTTGGGGACTTTTGTCAGCAGTGTTTGTTGAAGTGGAAGCAGTGGTTGATGGGCTACTTTGGTCAACAACTGTTGAGGTAGCAGTGGTTGAGCTTTGACAGTTGTTTTGAACATCTGCTGCTCTTCCCATTGTGGCAGACTTTTGTTGAGGAATGATGATCTCATACCCATAGTCTGGTGATGAATCCTCTGATGGACCTGCACTGTTAGTCTTAACAGCAGTATTTTCAAAAGTGAATTTATCAAGATCAAACAGATATGCAGGATTTACTGGGATTTTCATTGATGAAAGTTCATTGAACTTTACATTCAAGGTTTCCTCCACTACCTTGGTCCGTGTATTAAACACTTTGTAGGCCTTGGCAGTGGTTGAGTATCCAAGATGATAACCACAATCAATTTTGGCTGCAAATTTTGAAATAGAATCTTTTAAGTTAAAAATAAAGCATGGGCAACCAAACACCTTGAAATATGAGATCAGTGGTTTGATTTTATACAGAATTTCATAAGCAGTCTTTTTGTGCCTGGGGTTTATTAAAACTCTGTTTTGGACATAGCAAGCAGTGTTTACTGCCTCTGCCCAAAAAGTTAATGGCAAACCTGAATCAGCAAGCATGGTTCTGGCGGCCTCAATCAAAGTTCTGTTCTTTCTTTCAACTACCCCATTTTGCTCTGGTGTTCTAGGGATGCTGTACTGCCTTACAATCCCTTTCTTCACACAGAAGGCATCTAACTCCCTATTTTTGAATTATGTGCCATTGTCACTCCTGAAGACTTTTACTGGAAGGTCAAATTGCTTTTTAACCTGTGTCACAAAGTGTTGCAAAATGCCGGCAGTCTCATCTTTTGAGTGTAAGAAGAAAGTCCATGTAAACCTAGAGAAGTTATCAACAATAACCAAACAATATCTTTTCTTCTTGAGACTCATGACTTGAACTGGGACAAACAAGTCCATGTGCAGCATTTTCAAACACTGGGTTGTTTTGGACTCTTCAATGGACTTAAAGGAGCTTTTATGCTGTTTTCCTTTTAAACAAGAGACACAATGCTCAGGACATAAAAACAATTTTTGTGGTAGGCCTCTTACCAAACCATTTTTTGAAATTTCAGTGATTGTCTTAAGATTTGTGTGTCCCAGTCTTCTGTGCCAAAGTTCTGTCTCTTTGTTAGAGGCAGCTGAAAACAGACAGGCATCAGCTTTGGGAGACTCTTTTGACATATCAACAACATAAAATTGCCACTTCTTTGAGAAACAAGTTTTGTTTTTCCATTTTTTATTATTGCTTCAATCCTTTTGACCATTTCTGGTCCAACAATCCTACAACGCTCCTTTGTGAAGAATGACCAATACCCCTTGTCACTCATTTGTGAAACACTCAGGGGGTTGAATTTCAGACTGTCTATCAGATTGACATTTTCAAATTTTACATTGCCAAACTGTACTGTACCAGACCCCAAAACTTTCCCTTTACTATTATTCCCAAAGGATATATCACCCCCTCCATGAATTTTGAAATCTTTGAGTGGGGCTTTACATCCAATCATGTGCCTGGAGCCTCTACTATCAACATACCAAAGGCTATCTAAGCATGCAGAAGCTCCCTGCACATGAAGTAAAAGGATTAGTTCATTAGGGTTTCCAAAGCCAATAAGGCTTTGGATGGGGTCTCAACAGTGTCTGGGATGGATGCAGATTGATGGACAGTGGTTAAGTCAGGGGTTTGGACAACTTTAGGAATGTTTCTTGCTAACCACTGTTGGGGGTCTTGACCAATCACCTGTTGATAACCAAAAGGATACCTATTCACTTTAGGTTTAGAGGGCCTTTTGTAGGTCTCATAAACGTGTGGAATCCTTTGGTAAGATGGTTGTGGTTGTCCCTTACCTCTTCTGTATTGATTTGCAGGGGGTGCATCAGTAACCTGAACATCTCTTTTGACAGATGTTTGGTTCAGCTGTTTTGTGACAGCTGTTTGAACTAGCACAAACAGTGGTTGGTTTTTGGTGAATTTGACAGATGATATTGATGAACTCAAGGATGTTTTAGCAGTGTACTCATTCTTTTTCACATCAAAGTTTTTGAGATACACACATGCTTGAGTTTTGTGGTTTGATTTACCACAGACAATGCAGCTTTCAGCAGGAACAATGACACTTGTTTTGTTCAAATCATATGCTTTTAAATGGAAACAGTCTTTTGTTAGATGATTCCTTTTCTCACATAATTCACAAAACAAGTTATTAATCTTTTCTCTCTTCTTTCTCTTCTCAGACTCCTTTGCAACATCGTTTTTAACCTCTGTTGGGATGTCCTTAAGAGGGATGACTTTTGCTTTTGGAGCTTTAACACCGTCAGTGGTTGTAAAGTCCATGGGCTTGAAATTCTCAAGAATGTCACACTCATCAGATCATGTGGGTTTAAACTGGTATTTCTTAATTTCCTCAAAAGTAGAGGATCCCATTGGTCTGTCAAGTGTGATTTTGTAACCAAGTTTATCAGTGATTTTCACCTCTTGGCCATTCTTGTTTGTAGGAATGTACTCAGTTGTTTCATCAGTGGTTTGAACAGATTTTTCAAAAGCAGTGTTTTCATCATCATGTTTTCTATAACCAACACCAAATTTTACATTGCTTTTAATCTGTTTCTCAAGCATAACCTCATACCCTTTGCATGATTCCACCCATTTATCACAGGTGATCTGGGTGGACTCCAACTCCTTTTTGCAAACTTGGTATTTTTCTACCATAGTTTGGAGTTGGGTTTTGGTTATGCTCTGCTCTTCTTTCAGGCTGCTGATCTCTTTCTCTTTTTCAGCCAATTTGTTTTTAAGTTCTTTTAAAGATCTTTCACATTTGACTTCATCAGTTAAGATTTTATCCCGAAGGTTTTCATTTACCTCTTTGATGTTAGCAAAAGCAATAATGCAATTGTCAGAACACAGTTTTTCAAGAACTTGAGGAGATACCTTGGCAGCAGCCATCATTGCACAATCACATTGATGATTTTCTTCATCATCAGCTCTTACTTCTTTCTCGCCTGCTTTCTTCTCTTCCTCTTCTTCTTTATCCTCTTCGGACCAGGGATCTGTCAGTGGTTCAACCAGGGTTCCTGAATTTTCTCCCAGCAGTAGTTCACCAGCCACAACAGTAACCACTGCTTCAGTCACTTTATCCATCGTTTCATCACTTAGCTGTTCACCTTCAGTTTCTACCCCTTATGGTATAGACTCTAATGCCATCAAACAAAATTCATCATGAGAAGATTCATTAAAAGCATAGAGTGCAAAATTTTCATCACCAAGCTCATCAGGCATACTGCTCCAGCCAACAAAGCCTTGAGTGAAGAAGCTTTGTTGATCTGGTTGTACTGCTGCTGGAGCAGCTGTTTGAGGGGCAACAGTTTGCACTTGTTCCTGAGGGACAGGGGTTTGAACGTACTGAATTTGTGGAACAGTGGTTTGGACATAATGCACAGGCAGAGTGGGTAGCAGCATAGTGAGCAGTGTTAACATGAGCTGCCGGGGTATATTGGGTATAGTGCACAGTGCTTTGATTTTGTGGTCTAGGGTTTGAGCTGGGATGAGTGATTATAGAACCAGTGATTTGACTCCTACATTCCCTAGAAAAATGACCTAGCCTATTGCACTTGTAACACTTGATTTTTTATTTATCTAACCTCACCCTTAAATTCCCATGTAACCCTGGGAATTTTCTCCCTGTTCTTTTGTAGAATTTGCTTGTTCTTACACTAAGCAAAGCCATTTGATGCAAGATGTCCATCTCTTCTAAGTCAGTGGGATCAAAGTGTTGCAAATCATTGAGTTCAAAGCACAAGTTATTTGACATCTGGTTTTCACAGTTTGCAGTAAAAGCATAATTGGCAGAGTGAGGATCAGGGTTTTTAAAATTTCCACCAGCAGTTATATCAATGAAGTGATCATAACCCTGATCCTTACTACTGCTACCAGATTCTTCCTGACCAAAAAGAGCTGTGCTACCCAATGAATAATCATCAGCAACTTTTCCAAACTCTTGCAACTTCTTTTTCTGGTTCAACTCCCTTTCATAGGTCAGGAGTCTACCATGAAGTTGGGTCAGGGTCAGATCTTTGAACACAGCAGAGTTTCTAGTGACAAAAGCTATGGTGTCCCATTTTTCTGGTAGTGACCTAAGGAACCTGCTATTTTGAGTTGAATTTGGAAAAGTTACTTTAACAAGCCTTAGTTCACTAATGAGACAACTGAATCGTTCAAATTGCTGAGTCAGTGATTCACCCTTGATGTGACAGAATGTTTCATACTGCTGATTCAGAATTTCCCTATTGTTCTCAATGACTTCTTCTGTCCCCCCAAACTGTTCCTTCAACGCATCCCATAGCTCTTTGGCACTGTTACAATGTAACAGTCTAGCATAGATCTCATTGGGTAATGCAGATGCTATGATGCTGAATGCTTTGGCATCGAGTTCAAACTTTGGAAAATTGGTTTCAGTATAGTTTTCAGGTTTTTTCGGTTCGAACTTCTTTGAATCCTCAGCACTTGGCACCATAGGAACATAGGGACCAAAAACAACAGACCTCCAACATCCAGTGTGTTGAGCAAGGATGTGACCCATCCTACGCTCCCAGATGTTGTATTCATTACGTTTGAGCATGGGTGGTTTAAAAAGCGAGCCAATGTTATTCTTATCATCCTGTGATTGTGACCTCATCCTGGTTGTTTTACAGACACTGATTAATCAACTTTGATGGTGATTAAACCTTGCTCTGTTTTTCAAAACAAACGAACAAACTATCAGTATCAACTTTTATGAGCTGAACTATTTACGTCAAAATGGTTATTAAATTAAATTTGACTGTCCAGGCTCTGATACCAATTGTTGGATCTGAGTTTGGTTTTGATTGTATTTTTCATTTGAATTAAAATGAAGATGGATAAGTTGTGCAGCGGAATTAAGATGGAAACAAACTTTGCATACAATCAAACGAGAGTATTGTTTTGATCAAACATTTTTCACAAAGAACCGAAAGATTGAATTTATTTCAATTACGATTACAATGCAATGTTGAATACAAACTCCCCCTCAGCCAGAGCTCAGTGTTTGTTCGTGCAGAGAAGACGATTTTGCAAAGAGCTGATAGAACAGTACAGAGCACTGTTCTATTTATAGGCACTAGCAAACCACTGAGCATCTAAGCTGACGTCACCATGAAAGTGATATCTAACCTCCTAACAAACTCTAACCTCTGATCTATACAAACCTCTGCTATGCTAAACTACTGCTATTACATTTCATTACAAGCAGACTATAAAACAACTGCTGCAACCTTCCACTGCTGTGAACCCAGCAGTACTTGTCCGGATCAGCAGTGCTTGACTCAAGGCAGTAGATTGAACCAGCAGAGCTTTAGTTTTCATCAGCCTTTTACTTGAACAACAGTTTGAAGGTCAGCAGCTTGTACGATCAGTAGATAGGAGGTCAGCAGATGTTGAAACCACTTTCAAGGGGAGAGACTTGTATGCAACATCTGCTTATTCTGGATCCTCTGTTCTGATCTAGTTTTGGCTTTAATTATTTGTTCCTTTGATAGGGTTCAATCCCAACACACACTATCATTGTAAATTGTAAGATTGTTAGACTAGGCATAATCATTTACGAAAGTCGAATTTTATGTCGAATTTTATCATTCGATCATATAATTGGCCCTTTTGACTTTTAAAAGTCAACTACCTATTGACGAGAGTAATTACACGATGTAGATCAACTACTCGTTTTATTTCTTTGTCAATATCCGGTAAGCATCATTCTAATGCTACCGGTTTAATCACTTATTTAATCAAGTTCATGTAATCGGATTTTTACCAAATTAACACAACTTTAATCGTTTTTAACACATGATGATAGTAAACATCATTCTAACATTAAGCTATCACCATTTTCATTTTTATCATACTAATCAAATTCCTAGCAAGTATAATCATGTACTCAAACACAAAATTTGTTTAAGTATTTCCTGATTACTCTCAGATATGATGAATAAAATCATAATTTGATCATCAAATTCATCATAAGATTAAAACTCAGTTATCCTATTGTGGTAATTCATCAAATCATTCTATTCATAGCATCATATGTATAAATTTCACTTAGGGTTTTGTCCCTAAGCACATCTATATCACTAATTCAATCATAGCTTCAAGAATTCATTCATATTTCGCGATTATGATAATTACTCAAATTTCACAACTTCACAAATCATTAAAATTTGACATACCTTATGATCCCCTAGCTTAGGTGATCAATAATTCACATTCAATTGTGAATTTGAGCTTCATTTGAGCTTTCAATTTGATTATTTATTGGAGTTTAGGGTTTTTGGTTCCTGGGGCTTTCTCCTGTGTTCGAACAGAACACCTTCAACACACACTAAATGTGTGTTTTAGGTTTTAAATTTCTTTCATAATTAAACTTTCAAGTTTATCCACTTTGGCCCCTCTTGTTTGATTAGTTTATTAAGTAGGCCACAACCCACTTAATTTCTAACAATTTTTCCACTCATTATCTAGGTTAAACATTCCTAGTTAAATTAGTGGGTTCGGGGAATTCATGACTAAGTTTATTTTAAGTCCCGCTAACTCGAGCTTCTATAAATTTAATTTTCTCAAAAGCTTTCTTTTCCCTTTTTATTAAATATTAGGTTTAATTATATAAATCCTAATATTTTCTGGGTTAATTTTACCACTAACTGTACTTTACCCATCTTTTATTGTTAACGTGGTTTGATTACCAAATCCGTTTTCGGGGTGTTACAGATACCAATTGTAAGTTCCGTGACATGATCTTTCAATGATATCAATCAAGAGTTGTGTATTCGTGCGAAATCCAAACACAATACGGATTCAAGAACAATAAACACAATGAGATATGAATGAAAAGCTTATCTTGCATACACCAAGAAGATGTCAAATACAAGATGTCTAGTGTGTTTCGGCTGGCTCTAAACTTCCCACAAGCTGATTAACCCCTAAATGTTACAAGGGTTGTCTATATATATAAAACTAGCCAGGCCTAAAGCCCCTATCTAAGCCCAGCCGAAACCACCTATCAATCCACTATTGATGAAACACTGGTTAACCAAGGGAGGTTAATTCAATGGTCTCGTCAAGTAGGGTTAATCCCTTCTTTCTGAGGATCGGTGGCTGGATCCCAAAAGCATACTGTGAAAAATCTGGTGTGAACATGGGGGGAACGCCCCCTTGTGTGGATGTGCCAATGTGGCCAACGTGTTGGGCTAGGTGTCACGGCCCCAGCCCCGGTTTGACCCGGTAAGGAGCCGCGGGACAGGAACCCGTGGTATTTATTAAATGATGCGACAACGGAAGATTTTAACAAGATCATTTAAAAACTTGAAGTGCCCGATTATTTTATTTCATAATTTGGGATAAACCCCGTAATTTACAATAGAGGAATTTTACTAGGAAATTCCCTGATTTATTAAAACATGTTTATTCATTTTAACTGAGCCACCTCTTCAAGCTTGTTAGTGCTCCGTAGCACGTTTTCCTTGATTTACAGCAGGTCGCCTGAAACATGTTTTAAAAATATTTTTGTTAGCGGGGAAATACTGGTGAATCATTCATTTTGTTAAAATGACACATAGTTATAAATTACAGCATAAGAGCAATTACAATGGCTTCTATCTTATTTTTATCTGGCACCGTGTCACCTGGTGACGATGGTCATACCACTATTGGGTCCCACCCCAAGTAGTGATGTTTATCACTGTTAGGATTTATTAGCCTAACCGTGAGAAATTAGTAATGTGCACAATACCCCACTAGCCAGTGATTTAAGATAACCACGACTTAATCCCTGTAATTATAACATTTGAAAATTGAGTATTGTAAAACATTTGATAAAAAGAGAATGACTCACATTGCAGATTTATACGGGCAGAGTTTAGCCTACTGACTAGCCTGATAACCTAATTTAACAACAATGCACACGAACTAGGTTAGTAACTAATACAACATTTATGATAACTCACGAGATGAAACCCTTACGACGAATGACAAAGTGCAATACTTAAACATCCATCGAATTCATGACGAATGACAAAGTATAAACCCAATTTGAGCAGCACTTAAACATTCATCGGATTGTTTCAATCGACCGGACATTGAATCGTAGCAGCGATCGAGTTAATACCCGGTATCGTAGCAGCACCTCACTAATTTGAGAGTAATATTCGACTTTAGACAGTATAACTTCATTTTTGAATTGAAATTTCGACACCATCGAACTGCTCAGGAGCCAAGCTATTTATAGCTGAAATTGAGGTCTTACGCGGCCCGCGTAAGCCTCTTCTTAACTTTACGCGGCCCGCGAGGGCATTCTAGTCTAGGTGTAGGCTTGGTGTGTCACGGGTAGGCTTGCCAGCTGGTCAACGCGTGGCTCAGATGCTTATCCGGTCAAACCACATCTTGACACGGCCCGCGTAAGGCTAAGCTAACCTTTACGTGGCCCGCCTGAAACCCACAAATTTTGATTTCTTAGTTTTTCATGCACAGTGGTGTTTCAGGGGTCCGGGTTTTTACTTCCGGGTTATTTTGGGACAATTTTGAGAGTCCTTACATCCTCCCCACCTTATTTAGAATCTCGTCCTTGAGATTTACTGAAATAAGTGAGGATACTTTCGCTTCATTTCCGATTCCAGCTCCCAAGTGTATTCAGGTCCTCGTTTCGAATCCCACTTGACTTTGACCAGCACTAGTCACTTATACTTGAGAAACTTGATCTTTCGGTCTTCTATTTGAAGTGGTTTCTCTACGAATTTTAATTTTTCATTTACCTCTATATCCTGAAGAGGTACTACCAGTGATTCGTCTGATAAACATTTCTTGAGATTGGATACATGAAATATGTCATGTACCCCAGCTAATTCTTCTGGTAGTTGTAAGCGATAGGCAACTGGTCCTATACGTTGGATCACTGAAAATGGTCCTACGTATCGTGGACTTAGCTTTCCTTTCTTACCAAACCGTACTACTCCTTTCCAAGGAGAAACTTTCAAGAGTACCCTGTCTCCAACTTGGAACTCTAGTGGTTTGCGTCGATTCTCAGCATAACTTTTCTGGGGATCTCGAGCCGTCTTCAGTCTTTCCTTGATTTGAGTGATCTTGTCGGTAGTTTCTTGTACTATTTCAGGACCTGACAATTGACTTTCTCCTATTTCTGCCCAGCAAACTGGAGTTCTGCACTTGCGTCCGTACAGTGCTTCGAATGGGGCAGCTTCAATGCTTGCATGATAACTATTATTATAGGAGAATTTGATCAAAGGTAGGTGATCGTCCCAGTTTCCACCAAAATCTATCACACATGCTCGGAGCATGTCTTCCAGGGTCTGTATCGTCCTTTCACTTTGCCCGTCTGTTTGAGGATGATATGCCGTACTTAAATTTAGTCGGGTTCCCATTGCTTCCTAGAAACTTGTCCAGAAATGGGAAGTGAAACGACTATCTCTATCCGATACAATGGAGAGTGGAACTCCATCTAAGGATACTAATTCGTCTACATACAACTTTGCCAATCTTTCCATGTTAAAGGCTTCTTTCATGGGTAGAAAATGAGCTGATTTGGTTAATCGATCCACAATTACCCAAATCGCATCATTACCTTTTCTGGTTTTGGGTAACTTAGTAACAAAGTCCATTGTTATGAGCTCCCATTTCCATATAGGCATTTCTAATTGTTGAAGTAGACCCGAAGGTTTCTGGTGTTCTGCCTTGACTTGTGAACAAGTAAGACACTTAGAAACATATCTAGCTATGTCCTTTTTCATACCTATCCACCAGAAATTATTTCTTAAATCTTGGTACATTTTATTGTTACCAGGATGCATGGTATACCTAGATTTATGGGCTTCCTCTAAAATCTTATTTCTTAAATCTCCTTGTTTAGGTACCCAAATCCTTTTCTTATGGAATCTCCAAATTCCATCATTTCCTTGCTTTAATTCTTTAATTCGTCCTTTCATTCCTTCAGCATCGTCCTTGATTGTTGTTTCTTGAACCTTCTTCAGCTGTTCCATTAAATCTAGTTGTAGATTTAATCTAAGGGCACGAACTCGTCGTTGTTTCTCATGATACTTACGACTTAAGGCATCTGCAACTACGTTTGCCTTCCCTTCGTGATATTGGATATCACAGTCGTAGTCACTTAGGATTTCCATCCATCTTCTTTGCCTCATGTTTAACTCTTTTTGCCCAAATATGTACCTTAAACTTTTATGATCCGTATAGACAGTAAACTTACTTCCATACAGATAATGTCTCTAAATCTTAAGGGCAAAAATTATGGCTCCTAACTCTAGGTCATGAGTCGTATAGTTTTCCTCGTGTTTTTTCAATTGCCTTGAGGCATACGCAATTACCTTCTTGCGTTGCATTAGCACACATCTTAATCCTAGTTTTGAAGCATCACAGTAAACTTCAAAATCTTCTGTTCCTTCTGGTAAGGCTAGAATTGAAGCGTTTGTTAACTTTTGCTTCAAAATCCTAAAGGCTTCTTCTTGCTTAGGTCCCCATTCAAACTTAACTGCTTTACAGGTTAGCTTAGTTAATGGCACCGCTATTTTAGAAAAATCCTTAATAAAGCGCCTATAGTATCCAGCTAATCCTAAAAAGCTTCTAACTTCTATAGCTGATTGTGGAACCTTCCATTTGGTGATTGCTTCTATTTTGGAGGGATCTACGTGAATACCTTCGTGATTTACCACATGTCCTAAAAATTGTACCTCCTATAGCCAAAATTCACATTTTGAAAATTTGGCGTAAAGCTTTTCTTTTCTTAACAAAGTTAAGAGTGCATGCAGGTGCTGACAATGCTCGTCCTGACTTTTGGAATAAATAAGTATATCGTTGATAAAGACAATTACAAATTTATCCAAATACGGTTTATAGATCCGATTCATCATGTCCATGAATGCTGCAGGTGCATTCGTTAGTCCGAAGGGCATGACTGTAAACTCGTAATGACCATACCTAGTTCTGAAAGCAGTTTTAGGTATGTCTTCTTCTTGTACCTTCAATTGATGGTATCCGGAGCATAAGTCTATTTTAGAAAAATATCTAGCTCCCTGGAGTTGATCAAAAAGGTCATCAATCCTAGGTAATGGGTATCGATTCTTAATGATAATCTTATTTAATTCCCTATAATCGATACACATTCGCATCGAACCATCCTTTTTCTTTACAAAAAACACTGGTGCTTCCTACGGGGATGAACTAGGTTGTATGAATCATTTACTTAGCAATTCATCTAACTGCTTTTTCAATTCTAGCATTTCATTGGGTGCTAACCGATAAGGTGCCTTGGCTATCGGTATAGTTCCAGGAATTAGATGAATTCTAAATTCTACTTCCCTGTCGGGTGGTAATCCTGGGAGTTCTTCTGGGAATACATCTGGGTATTCTGAGACTACTGGAATTTCCTTAAGTTCTGTTTTCTTTGTGTTAATGATTACTGAAATCATATACACCGTTGCCTGTTTTCTTGAATAGCTGGCCAACTTCATTACTGAAATGAATTTCATTGGCTTTCGTGGTTTATCTACTGTAATTGAAATTACCTCTCCTGTAGGTGTATATATTTCTATGGCATTTTTGTCACAAAGAATTCGAGCATGGTTGGCTACTAACCAATCCATTCCTAACACCACATCGAATCCGGCTAAATTCATAGGTAACAAGTTTGCAGAAAATTTATGACCTAAGAGTTCTATCTTTCCTTCTCGCAAAACCTTATCTATGTTAACAGAATTGCCATCTGCTGTTTCAACTATAAAAATCTGGCTAAGGTTGGTTAAGGGTAAATTAAGAGCTTAGCAGAATGAAGTATTTATAAAACTTTGGTTTGCACCAGGTCAAATAATACTTTTGCATAGATGTTGTGGACTAGGAACGTACCAGCTATCACGTCAGGAATTAGTTCGGCTTCCTGCGTAGTCAGTTGGAAAGCTCTTACGTTCTTCTTTGTAGCTCCTTCTGCAGGTTTGGCTTTGTTGTCACCTGGTTTAACTAATTTTGGGCAGTCTAGCCTAAAATGTCCAGCTTCTCCACAGTTGTAGCAAACTGTTGCTTTCTTCTTTCTGCAATCTTCTTCTTGATGCCCTGGGATTTTTCAGAAATTACAATACCCTTTGCATCTTCCAAAATGCTTTCTTTTGCAGGAATTGCAAAATGGAACAGTGGAAGATTGCCCAGCTCCTTTTCTCTTGAAATTGGCACTATTACCCACATGGAATCCTTGGGTAATCTTTTGGGCTACTTCCTTTTTCCGATTCTCTTCTCTTATGCGTACCAGCTCGTCAGTTAGGGTGTTAGCTAATTCTACCGCATCGTCAATAGTGCGAGGTCTCGCAGCTTTAACGATATTGCGGATTTCGCCAATCAATCCCCAAATATAGCGGGAAATAAGCACCGGTTCTGGCGAAGCCAGGGTTGGTACTACTCTCGCATACTCGAAGAGTGTCGAAGTATACCCTCGACAATCTACACCCATCATCCGATGGTTCAGGAACTTATTCGCCATTTGTTCCTTTTCATATTCGGGACAAAATTTTCTTTCCATTAGCTGCTTAAATTCTTCCCAACTTATGGCATAGGCCATATTTCTTCCTTTGGCTTGAAGTACCGTATTCCACCATTCTAGCGCCCCTTCTTTAAAAAGTTGTGACGCATACATGACCTCGTCTTCTTCAGCACATTTACTTATCATAATTACTGCTTCGGTTTTCTCCAACCAACGCAGTGCCGCAGTCGCCCCTTCATTGCTTGCAAATTCAGCTGGTTTACAAGCAAGAAATTCTTTGTAAGTGCAACCAGGCTTTGCAGCTTTCATTTTCTTAGGGAGTGGGGCCTGCCGTGGATCATTATCGTTGTTAGTATGATTGCCGCCTCCGTTTACGCTATTACTGAAATTATCTTCATGAGTACGTTTGCTATGAATAATTTGTTGAGGTTCAACGGGTTTCTGAGCAGCAGCAAGAATTGCTGGAATAGCATTGGCTATTCCTTGAGCAACGATATTCTCGATATCTTGCCTAGTCATAAATTGATTTTCCTGATTGCTCAGATTGGTTCACTTCATTAACTGGTTCATTATTAGCAGGTTCCATCTGGTAATTAATATATATAAATTATTAGCATAAAATAAATAAAAAACTATATGCAAACAATCACACAATACAACACATGTATAGCCAAAATTGTCGATTTCTCGACGTCCATTCCTTTTATATTATATTAGGCATCCGTACACACTGTTGTCTTACACGAGTTTTATTTTTAGTTATTTTACAAGATTATATTTTACTACTATTATTATTATACAATCACAGTTTCACAACCACACTATCTCTTGTTGGCTAGCATCTCAGAAACGACGTTCCCTCTCGTCGTACTTCCAGGAGATCTGTTCTCCCACCTCCCGGATCTTATTCCCTGCGTCCACCAGCTCCTCGCCAAAGTGGCGGAGTTCAGCTAAATTTTCATTACTCATTGGTGGGTTTGGTATAGGTTCTGGGTCGAATTGAGGGAAAAAGGTATAAGGGTTATTGAGGAGGTTTTGAAACTGCCAGTCGTTGGTCCACCACTCGTCCATTTCTCCTAAAGGTTGGGTATGGATCAAAGGTTCTGGGATGGCTGGTTCCAAATTTATTGGAAGTTGGGTTTCAGCAGGATAAGGAAAGAGGTTATTATTGATAGGCCTGAGAATATCACAGCTTGCCAATACGCGATCCAATTCCTCCTGTAATGACAACTCCTCGACTTGCTTAGAACTTTCCCCAATTTCCATTTCTACTTGCCTAGCATTTTCCTTAATCTCGATCCCTTTTCCTTTATCAATAGGATTTTCAATTTTGGGAATTTTCCTAGTTGCTGGTTTCCTCCTGCGTACACGCCTCCAGCCTACAAATCTTCTCCTTTTCTTAGGCTTTGGTTTCTCCGGAGGTGGAGGTCGAAATTCCATAGGTTCCTCTACATTGGGTAAGTAACCAGTAAAGTCTCTGGAAACTTCCACTTTCACGGGATAAAGATTGAGATTCTGAAGGGCTTCAAATAACTCATTCATGCCGTTTAGCATATATGCAAAAATGCACACAATTGCTAAGTTAAAATTTTATAATAAAATTTCACAGATAAACATTCAAGTATTATTGCATACCGTGTGGCTAATTTAATACAAAGGACAATTGAAAATTAAACCATACTAGGGTTTATTGTAAACTTATTTATTTACTGGGTAAAATTTTCTTTAAAGTTTCTGGATTGTAGATGATATGGGTGCTAGAACTGGGTCAGGGTATTTAAAATTTTGCATTTACTGCTACAGTGACTAACATATAGAGATCTGCCCATTTTTCATCTAATTCATCCTCTCATGGTGGGTTACTGCCTAGTTCCTGGGTTTCCTGATTAATCATCACTTCTTTTGGTTGTGATTTCTTTATTTTCTCCTGACTTTTCCTAATAATCCAACTTCTTTTATTGGGAGAAAATGGTTTCTCATATTGTGCCTTACGAACAAATATTCCTTCCTCAGTATTTGCTGAGAGTTTTGAGGATGAAGTTCCTTTTTCTTTCGGTGCAGTATCTAATTTATGATAGATGTCCGAAAGTCTTTGTTTACCCATACTGTAAACAAATATTCAAATAATAAAACACGTAATCACAAAATGGCAGTCAGTAAAAATAAAGTATTTTCTAAATACTTAATTGGCTTAAATCAGTGGCTCTGATACCACATTTTCCTGTCACGGCCCTAGCCCCGGTTTGACCCGGTCAGGAGCCGCGGGACAGGAACCCGTGGTATTTATTAAATGATGCGACAGCGGAAGATTTTAACAAGATCTTTTAAAAACTTGAAGTGCCCGATTATTTTATTTCATAATTCGGGATAAACCCCGTAATTTACAATAGAGGAATTTAACTAGGAAATTCCTTGATTTATTAAAACATGTTTATTCATTTTAACTGAGCCACCTCTTCAAGCTTGTTAGTGCTCCGTAGCACGTTTTCCTTGATTTACAGCATGTCGCCTGAAACATGTTTTAAAAATATTTTTGTCAGCGAGGAAATACTGGTGAATCATTCATTTTGTTAAAATGACACATAGTTATAAATTACAGCATAAGAGCGGTTACAATGGCTTCTATCTTATTTTTATCTGGCACCGTGTCACCTGGTGACGATGGTCATACCACTATTGGGTCCCACCCCAAGTAGTGACGTTTATCACTGTTAGGATTTATTAGCCTAACCGTGAGAAATTAGTAATGAGCACAATACCCCACTAGCCAGTGATTTAAGATAACCACGACTTAATCCCTGTAATTATAACATTTGAAAATGGAGTACTGTAAAACATTTGATAAAAAGAGAATGACTCACATTGCAGATTTATACGGGCAGAGTTTAGCCTACTAACTAGCCTGATAACCTAATTTAACAACAATGCACACGAACTAGGTTAGTAACTAATACAACATTTACGATAACTCACGAGATTAAACCCTCACGACGAATGACAAAGTATAAACCCAATTTGAGTAGCACTTAAACATTCATCAGATAGTTTCAATCGATCGGACATTGAATCGTAGCAGTGATCGAGTTAATACTAGGTATCGTAGCAGCACCTCACTAATTTCAGAGTAATATTTGACTTTAGACAATATAACTTCGTTTTTGAATTGAAATTTCGACACCATCAAACTGCTCAGGAGCCAAGCTATTTATAGCTGAAATTGAGGTCTTACGTGGCCCGCGTAAGCCTCTTCTTAACTTTACGCGGCCCGCGAGGGCAGTCTAGTCTAGGTGTAGGCTTGGTGTGTCACGGGTAAGCTTGCCAGCTGGTCAACGCATGGCTCGGATGCTTATCCGGTGAAACCACATCTTGACGAGGCCCGCGTAAGGCTAAGCTAACCTTTACGCGGCCCGCCTGAAACCCACCAATTTTGATTTCTTAGTTTTTCATGCACAGTGGTGTTTCAGGGGTCCGGGTTTTTACTTCCGGGTTATTTTGGGACAATTTTGAGAGTCCTTACACTAGGGGAGCCATCCCCGTAGGCCCTGGGTTTGCGGGGTTTAGACTTTCCCCGCTAGTATTGTCTTGACGATCAGACATGATCTCAAGAAAGAAAAGGATGCGAAAAAAGTGCTAAGAGTAGCGGTGGGCGCCAATGATGAAACAGTGGTTAACCAAGGGAGGTTAATTCATTGGTCTCGTCAAGTTGGGTTAATCTCTTCTTTCCTAGGATCGGTGGCTGGATCGTCTGCTGGTCTATCTCCTGCACAAGGAAAGCAAACCATGACTCGTAACAAGGAGGATGGGGTAGAGGGTGCTCCTTGTTGCCACTATCCGGCGTGAGAATCAGTAATTTGCTTGTGAAGCAAAGTGTGTTATAGTAGTAGTAGTGAGAGAGTTGACAGTCGATACCTCAAACCTGGTTTGAGATGGGTATTTATAGCCGAGGAGTGAAGTAGGGTAATTGAGTGGCTAGACTGACAACGCACAACCCTTGCAGGTGTGTCAGGCTTGATGGTTATGGTGGTGATGCCACGTTCTACTGTGGTGTCAGTCTGTTGTTTACGTGTGGGCTGACAGGCAACTGGCATCAGTGCCACTTGCTCTGTGGTGTCAGTCCCACTTGTCTTGTGGGCAGGATGCGGTGTCGGACCGCATCGCTGCTCGTGGTAACTGCTGTTGTTTCCGCGTTCTTACTCTGACCAAGACATATGTGGGATGCGGTCCCAGGCCGCATCGCCACTTGTGGTGACTGTTGTTGTTGTCTAGATCCCTTGTCGTGATGAAAATGTTCATAGGATGCGGTGCCAAGCCGCATCGCTACGTGTTACATCCATTTTCATACACAAGGTAAGTCTTCTTCTTATCACTTGACAGATTGGATTCGACCGCTGTGTTCGCGCGTGCCCGCACGGACATAGATAAGTTCTTGCTGGTGGGGGTTTTTTATAAGGGTAATGGTCACTCGTAGCCATGTTGGTGCGAGATCTGGGACCATACCCCTTCAAGTCCCCCCAGTCTAGTGTTGTTTCCTCATGCAAGTTGCATGTGGGAGGAATACTGAACTATGAGGTTGAGTGGGTACTTTGGAAGGTGGAGAAGATTCTAGGCCAGACTGATGGCTCCTGCTTCAAGTAAATCAAGCCGGGGATCTGCTAAAGTCTGATGACGTCTCTTCCGTATCGGTGAGTAAGTTCCGTCTGATGCGGAATTCTTAGCCGAGGGTTTTGATCTGGTATTATGGTCTACCTTTTTCCGATGTCATCAGGGTTGGTAGCCACCTGTTGGGGTGCCGAACCAACCTTTGAGACGGTGACTGAAGATGTTCTTGTCCGCAACTCTAGTTGTGACCTCTGCGGTTGCAGATGCAATGCTGTAAGTGCCTTGCTATCGCTTTATGTTTATCAACTGGACGTGGAATGATGATCCCCACTTTGTGGGGTGTTCGTTTTCTTCCAGTTTAGTTCTAAAGTAACTGCACGTCCTTTGCGGTTACCTCGTTGCCGTATATCGTTGGCCATGTCTGGTCTAACGATATGAGGGATTTTGTGTTATTGTTGGCCGTGTTTGGTCGAACAATGTGAATCGTTCACTTGAACTATAGTCAAATAAACATGGTCATAGGCATGGATGTGCCCACCATTGTTTATTCTATGCGGACCATAGGTGGGCAAACAAAGTCATAAGCAGACTTGTTACCACACTTGAGATCAACTTGGATTGTTAGGAATCTGGGTGAAACTCGTCCGCATTCGTTCTGTAGCCACTTTCCTTCACGCTTAGTTGGAAAGCAGTTTTTCTGGAAGTAGCTTTGCCCATCCGTGTGATGACTTAGTTGTGGCTCTTCCGTAGCTACCGATTATGGAGCTATGCATAACCGCAGTGACTCATGAGTGTCTGCGGCTCGCAACAAAAGACTCGCTTTAAAAGAGCTTTATGCTTGGATGTGGCTCTTGAAGGATCATGAGTCAGGGTTGCTGATGTGCGGTCACTCAACATGCTTATCCTTTTCCCTATGGAGAAATTGTTTGCGTCCCCTCTATGGTTATGAACCGGACACGAGGGATTTGAAGCTTGAAGAAGCTCCAACGTGATGCGGTTTGCCTGTTCCTGAGAAGCGGTTTTTGCAGTCCAAAGAACAACGCTGGTTCTGAGTATCTGGCACACCTATGCGGGCTCGTGTGTGTCATCTCCGCATATTCTACGTGTGCTTGTGGATATATGAGGGTATTGGTTAACCCCTTTACATAGTGTAGATATATATTTTTTCCTTTTTTAAGGGGTATGTAAAAAACGACATGCGGTATGGGTTATGGTGTGGAATACCAGAGAAACCGCATGCTGCTTAGTTTTGAATGTTTGTCGTTGCTTTTTTGTTGTACACGTGGTAGACCGCACGTGCAACTTGGTAGAAGTTGGTGGTATTTACCTGGCATGTGCTGAAACGAAAGGAGGTTTGCACTGCCCGAGGTAATAAATGCACTGTAGCAGGAGTGTAAAAAGTCTCTTTTGTCAGGCGCATGGGCGGCGACGCGCGCGTGGTAACCGTCAAAATAACCGTTGCTCTACACCTGGCATCGCATGAATTGTTCCTTTTTTGCACGACGTTTCGGTTACTGTACAACATTAATTACGATGAGTATAAAAGGGGAAACCGTTTGGGGTTTCACCTCACTTCTTCATAAATTCAAAAAAATTTCCGGTCAAGAGAGAGTGAAAACCTTCGTCTTCTCCGATCAACCCTTTTTTTTTCCAAGGAGGTTTCTTCGAAGTTCCTGAACTATCTTACATTTTATTTCTTCTTCTTCGTGATGGCTGAACCATCTAACCCACATTCAACTCCGGGTGAAAACCCTAAACCTTCGTCACCGGTGGCGGTAGATGAGGAGGCTGAAGGTGATGCTCCCGGAGAGAACTTGCCAGTTTTGAAATGGTCGAAATCTTCTTTTGACAATATTATGATGGATATTCAGATGCCACCGGAGTATGGTGCCATCCACCCACAAGAGGGTGACACCGCCGCCGACGCTCCGGCGGGGTACGTCACCATGTGGGCTGATTTTTCGGTGTCTGTAACCTTCGATTGTCGTTGACTGTGTTTGTTGCTGAAGTTTTGGAGTGGTATAAACTCCACATTTCCCAACTGAGTCCTTTTGAGATGATTCGGGTTCGAAACTTTGAGTACACCTTTCGTGCTCTTGGTATGGAACCCACCGTCGGAGATTTCTGGCGGTTTTATCAGATGATTGTTTCGATAGGTTTCTTTTCTTTCCATCAACGGGACGGTAGTCCTAAGCTGATGGTCCCTCCCAAGGGTATGACGAAGTGGAAGACGAAATTCTTCTACATTAAAGCTGCTGTTATTGCTGCCAAGTTAACCTTTAGGAATGTGACGGATCCGATCATAACGGAGGTTATTAGCGTCCCCAAGGTAGATGCAGTGGATTGGTTCTCGAACCTGCGTATCATTGGGTGGAAAAAGTTGAGTAACTCGCAGTTGTGGGTGCTGCGGATGATGTTGGGGAGGATGAGTAGGAAGGAAAGGCCCATGTTGCGGGAGAAAAGTGGTGGTAAGTGTCCTTTTTTCCCTATGCAGTTTGTTTGCTTCCTGTTTTTTGTCACTGAATTGTAAATGTACTATCAGAGGATGCTCCCCTTTGGAGAATGTTTTGCCCGGATTTCAAGGGCAAAGTTGTGGTGTTCCCAAACGCAGGGGATCTTGGGGCCATGGGAGACCCTGATGCCACGGGTGTTCCCAAACAGCACATGGAGAAGCATTGTGACAGGCGGTTTCGTAAACCGAAGAAACCGCATGAGCCGGTTGTTGTTCCCCCATTGGTGCCTGAGGTGGTAGGTATCCCTCGTATTCGTTTACGTACATACAACGATTACGTGGTAGTGTCTGACACCCTTGAGGGTTTGGGTGTTCCAGGTGGTGGTGGTGCGGCTGCCGGTTCCAAACCTGCTGATGATAAGAAGAGTAAGGGAGATGCCTCTGTTGCCGGTGGGAAGAAAGGTCCGAAGTTGAGAAGGATCTGGACGACTGCCATCTCGCAGCCAAAACCTGTGGTTGTAACTGGTAAGCTGACCATATGTTTACAAGTGTTTGTTTGTTCTAACTTGTAACTTATAGATGTTTTTGCTTTGTTGTAGAACCGCATGAGGAAACTTTTTTCCTTTTTTGATGCTCCTTCTTCTCCCCCCGCAGGACGCGGCTGCGGACGTGGAGGTCCACAAGGAGGATAGAAGAAGCCCTTCAATTGAAGTGGTTACTCCGCCATCTTCGCATGCGGAGGATACTGGGAAGAAGGCTGCGGGTCAACCCATTGCTGATACGTTGGATTCGTCCAACAACTTAATTGACCCGCACGATAGTGAAGTTCAGGGGGGGGGGGGTGAGAAACTGAAGTCCCCTGATGCTGAAAAGCCAAACTCCCCCGTTGGTGAGAAAACACCGGGTTCGAATGCTGCGGGCACGTGGGTTGAAGATCAACCGTCCATTCAGCCTGGTGAGACTAAATTGGAGTTTTATAACCGTTCTTACACGGAAAACCAGAGTGTGAATTATCATCGTCCCCTTGGACTGTTATGCAAGGGGATGATATTTCCAACGATCCCTCCGCTTGCTGGGATATCTTAAGCGGTTTGGGTACTCCTTTTGAGGTTCTTCGTGCCCGCGTTTTGCCTCGTGAGAACCAGATAAACCATCTCTCCTCCATGCTTATTGGAAGTTCTATAATTGTGAACGCAATTATGGAAGTTTACAAGGTGCTGGGTTGCAAGGAGGAGGAGAACGTTCGCCTGCGGGCTGAAGCTGAGGCATTGGTGAAGGCTGCTCGGGAAAGTGTGGAGCAGCTGGAAAAAGATAAGGCTGCTTTTGAGAAGCTGAAGAAGACCGAGGCTTGGGCTGCAACTGCTGGCCTTAAACAGGTTCGTACTCTTGCAAATAGCTTTCTGAAGAGTGCAAGGGTTGGAGGGAAGCTTGTGCTCGAGAGAATGAAAAACTTTTCCGTGTTCTCCAGGAGTTGACAAATCTCAAGGCCATGAATGCTGCTTTAATGAAGGAAAAGGCCGCAGCTGAAGACGCTGCAAAGGAGGCAAAAGAGGCTGAGGCACGCGGTGCCAAGGCGTTCGAAGAGGCGGATGCCGACCGCAGTAAGCTGAACAAAACTGTCGAGGACCTCAAGGTATAACTGTTATCATACTTGAGTTCTTTGTTTCACAAGTATAATTGATTGTCTTCCTATACTTGTGTATGCTTTGTTGTTGAAAGGTTGAAGTGGAGAACCGGGTGACCATTCTTGAGGAGGTCACTGCCCGCGCGACTGAAGCTGGAGCGCGAGCAAGGGAGGCTACGGAGGCTAGAGATAGTTTGACTACCTCTCTGGATCAACTTAAGGCAGATCGTGATTGGATGCGTGATCATGGCATTGGGCATGTAAGTACCTGGTGTCTTCCTTGTTTTGAAGTTTACCTTTATTAACCTTGTCATTTGTATTCTTGAAGATTGTTGGAACCGTTCTTGACGCGCCTGAGAACGCAACTGCTGTAAATGAGCTTAAGGAGCGTGCACGGGAGGCAGGGTTCAAGGCTGGTTACAATCAGTGTATTGCCCATGTGAACCCCTTTTTCCAGAGTAAATTCAATGATGAAAGATCAGGGTTCCATGGCATAGATACTAAAGCTCATTATGCCGCAGCTATTAATGCATATAACAACTTGTCCATTTCCACCATTGAAGATATTGAGAAATGCTGGTGGCTCAAAGGAGGATGCGGGCACCAGTGGTACAAAAGAAAATTAGGTTGGCCTGCGTGCCCTTTTTTTACTTCCATTTTGATGTAAATATTGGAAAAAAACTTATGTAAAATTTCTTGTGCACCGCATAGATGTAGAAACTTTTTGGAATATAAAGTTTATCCTTTTGTTCAATTTTTACAAGTGTTTTTATTTCTTGCTTTTGAACATATGTGAGTTAATGTTATGTAACACCCCGTGTTTCGAAAGTCAAAGTCAAAGTCAAGATTGAAGTCAAAGGAAGAAAAGATTGCTAATTGCGATGTGTCTCTACTTGCTCAATTCCTGTTTTGACTTCTTTGACTTGTAATTAGTCTATTTTATTTTCGCTTTAGTTGTATTATGTGGAGTATCTATTAATAATCGCATAGTAATCGCTATTTATCGCATGTTTAATCGCTTTATCGCTATCGCTATCGCAATCGCACTCGCAACTCGATATACGCATTGTGGTTATTGTATACGTTTGTGTGTGCCTTATGTGTTACTTGTGCATGTTTATTTATGTTATATGTGGGGAATCAATCGAATCGCAATCGAAACTCAAACGCAATCGAACTCAATCGCAATCGAAATGATATGATAATTGGTGGAGAAAAGACAGTGCGAGGTATGAGTAGTTGGGATTAAAAGTAATTTGACTAGGAAACCCAATCGCATTGCAATGCTCACAATCGAAATCGAAACAGCAAAACTCGTTACGCCAAGCACTCGGACCAGGTGCCAGCCGGCCGGATTGCCATCCGACCGGGCTGTCACTTGATCGAGGTGCCAGGCTGCCATCCGACCGAGATAACATCCGACCGGATTGCCATCCGGGCGAGATGCCATCCGACCCACCGCCCCTTTCCATTTTGGGAATCCTATAAATACCTCCTGTCACTCTCAAGGTTACCACTTTTGGCAACTAACGTCCGACCAACTCGTGCTCCTCACATTTTCTTCGATTTCTCTCAATTCCGGTAAGTTCTCGTCCTAAATCTTGTACTTCCTTAATCAACATGCACTCCTACACCTTTCTATCTTTCGAATCTTAACTTTTAACCGTGAAATCATCAAGATTCAAGGTGTTCTAGGATGACATCATCATGTGTTCTTGAAGAACTTCATGTTTTGGCCTCAACCCACCAAGAACAACTTAGATCTAATCGATTTCCACACAAATGAACAAAGATCTTGCATAGATCTAAACACATTCATGGTAAAAAAGGATTGAAAGATGGTTTTTAGCTTTCTTTCAACTCTTTTACACTCAATGCACTCAAAACCGATAGAATCGGACCTTGTTCTAGTCTTCTACTCATTCGTAGTGTAGTGCTAGCTCAAGATCTGGATTCTACTTACGAGACCACCAATTTCGGGTTAACCAATAACAACCGTCTAGAACCGGTTAACTGGTCGAACTAGGGTGATTCCTGTCTGACCGGATCACTTGGGTCAAGATGGGGTTCTGTTGATTAACATGTTGTCAAAACGTCTCGACAAAACTACAAACAATCAAAACGGCCAAGTGAAAGACGAATGAAACGACCAGAACGGAGTGCTGTCCGACTGGACTACTGTCCGAATGGACAGCCATCCGAACGATCGGCCGTTCGAACGACTTCCACCTTGGGTCCCACACTTAACCAATTTTACCAAGATTTGGAGTCTGAGTGTTGAACGAATTGTTGTCCGATCGGACTACCATCCGACCGAATTACCATTCGGATCATGAGATACTTGGACTTTAACACTTAAAGGATTTTCAACATGTTCAATGCACAAAGGATGCCACCCGATCGAACAACCGTCCGAGCGAGTGACAACCTTCTATGAATCTGTTCTCACTGAAGTGTCAACCTATCGGATTGCCGTCCGGTCGGATGACCGTCCGGTCGACCGACCTGAAAGATAGAGATACTTCGATGTTTTCAAAATGCTACAACGAAAACTTCAAAAGTCAAGCCATCATACACAAACACATCCTTCTCAAAGGAAGAAACAACCCACTCGAATAGTCATCCGACCGGACTACCGTCCGACCGGATAACCATCCGAGCGGATTGTCATCCGCATGACTAGCCGTCCGACCGGATTACCACCCGATCGAACTGCTGTCCGAGCCACTTACACCTTACACCGTTTTACGTGTCACTTATCGTTATGCTATCGTTCTGATCAGGCTAACCCTACTCTCTAGTGCTCCCTTCAATCCATCCATCGCTGTGAGTATACTCGATCCCTTTTTGATATATGCACTTTTGGGTGTCACATACGTTACTTATACAAAAACACTTCAAACACACTACGCAATACTTTAAACGCTAACTGGTATCGCATGTTATACGTGACTTAATGAATGCTTGTTTGTTATGTTTACATATGGAATGCTATCTACCTGCCTTAGCAACGATAGTATTATAGTTTGGACTCAGCACCCGCTCATTCGGGGGTTGTTAAGGACAATTATTTGCATGGATTACAGTGGTGATCATGTATTATGAACTGCCTTGGGCAGTCAACCCGCAGTCATTGGTATCGATAGGTTCATGTCGATAACTAACATGCTTCGTTTTACTCAGTGTACGTGCTGGTTATGCGTAAACTATTTCGAACTCTATATGCTATTATTAAACTTGTATACTCGCCTTTACACTATATGTATTGACTTTATTTTAACGTATGTGACAGGTGCTTAAGGTGTCTATTTGCTTGGAAATCAAGACTAGGAAAGAGTCTTAGTAACCAACAAATAGCTGTCTGTACTAATGAAACCTGAGTTGTCGAAACAGAACAATTTGCCTGGATTTATCTGTAATAATTTGTTTGCCTTTTGAGACATGGTATGGGACATGTTATTTTAAATTGATTGGTAGTGATAATTGTTATGGAAACTTCTGGACAATCTGTTTTGCTCAGTGCCATGCCCCGATGTTTCCGCCATCGGTTGGGGTGTGACAGATTGGTATCAGAGCCATAACTATAGGGAATTAGGCAAGACTCGACCTAGTCCGGGTCGAAGTCTTAGAGACCTAGTCTATAGTTAGGAAGCAACAGGCCGACTTGTGCATATCCGTTAGGGACTATGTATGAGCTTACCGCCATTTCTCGCTATTCTCGCCTATGCTACACTATCACTGCACTCGAATTTTCAATTGTGAATAAGCGATTAAGTCAAGATTAGGTGTGAAAACCGCAAACTCTCGATTAAATTGCCTATTTGATTTGTATTCATCTACAAAACGCGAGAATTCCCGTTGAACCAGGAGTGAAATCCATACTTTAGCGCGGATTTTCGTCTCTATTTTATTAAAAGCTCAGGAGCAAAAGTTGTTAAGTCAGGGGTGAAACCCAAACCTTGATAGTTGTTCTGACTCATTTTGGTTTTACAAAACTCTCACCAAAGTCTCGATGGACTACAACGACCTGAAGTCACGATATGACTAACGGGATGCTTGCCAAACACCCAAGAATCGAGGCAAAAGCACAGTCCTGGAGGTCAAATGTGTACAACAAGTCCATGTGAATAGTGAATCAATTTGGATAGTCAACGTCTAATAGCCGCATACGATATTTTTCTCGATTTTATGTGTTTCGATTCTGAGCCCGCAACTGCTGACTCTGATGATTCGTCGATTTTATGTGCTTGTATGTGTGTTTACCTGTTTATGTGTTTAAATTTTGGAGATTTATTCGATTTTTGCTTTCACATCGATCGACACGCACGACTCGCACTGCATTTCTATCTCAAGACGCTGACAAATCGCTAAATTTTGGACGACCTTATGCTAAGATATACGCTTATACTACACTACTCGATATACTAAACGCGATCGCTATATTCGAACACTCGCGAACTGTGAATGATAGGTTTCTGTATTCTGACTACCTCTTGTGCTTAAATGCGTCTGTGACTCTGTGATTTATGTGTTTCTGTGATTCTGTGCCCTACGTACTTATGTGCTTCTATGTTTATGTGAATCTGTGATTTTGTGCCTATGTGTTTACATGATCATGCGTGTTCCTAAGCTTTAGTAAGTATTAGACGTGTGAGGTGAGATTCGATTATGACGTGTCTGAGACCTATAACGATGTCTGTTGCAGACAATGTCAACTGGACCATCATCTGGACACCGTCACCCACGACTCTCTCATCAAGAACAGAGGGACAAACGCCTTGCTGCCATCCTCGCAAAACAAGTGGCCAAGGTTGTGCCTCAGATCGCGAGTGAGATTTACGAGAACGTCAGCAAATAGTCTGAGGAGTCTAGAACCAAAGCTCCTAAAGTTGCTACCAAGACTGCTTTCAGCTTCAAGCAGTTCAAGGCATGCGGTCCAAAGGAATTCACCGAAGAAGATGGCCCGACGACTATATTTCAATGGTTCGATTCCATCGAAGTCACTCTGCGCCAGAGTGGATGTCCGGAAAATCTCCGCACTCTGAATGCTACCGGCGTCTTCTAGTCCCACGCATTAGACTGGTGGACGGCCGAGAGAAACAAACGCGGAAATGATGCAGCTTATGAGTTGACCTGGGAAGAGTTGAAGGCCATCATGATGGATGAGTTCTGTCCTCCCTATGAACGCCAAAAGCTGGAAGACGAGTTCTGGAATATTAAGCAGAAGGAAGGTGACAACGCTGCCCTGACTGCTCGCTTTAAGCAGCTCAGCATTATCTGTCCTGATCAAGTGAAGACGTCTGATCAAGAAATACATTCGAGCTCTACCCGATTGTGTTGCGGATTTTGTGCATGCCGCGAAGACCGCAACGATCGAATAAACCTACTTGCTAGCCGCTGAAATCAACGACAAGCGAGTAAAAGCTGATTTTTGGGATAAAACTTCAAAGAATCTGCACCAAGTCACCGCCGCACCAACTGCCGACACCGCCACTACTCAATCGTCAAAGTCCTCACGCCGAAAGAAGAAGAAGAACAACAGCAGCTCCAGCAACAAGAACTGTGTTGTCACTACCACTGCTGCTCCACTCCAGGCCGTACCGGCCCAGCAGCAGCCCCATCACCATCCAGCACCAGTTACTTATGCACCACCAGCAAAGCGTGCATACACAGGCCCCCACCCGGCTTGCCCGACATGTTCTTATCATCACCCGGTGGGTCTCGCCTGTCGTTTCTGTGCTCACTGCAACATATACGGCCACTTCACTGCCAACTGTCGTACTGGTCCTCGTCAAGCGCCAGCTCAAGCCACTGCTCATCAAGCTCTGCTCCCAGCCCCGCAAGGCCAACAAGCGGCTCAGGCACCCGCGGTCAACGCCCGAGTCTGCTTTGCATGTGGTGATCCCAACCACTTTGTGAACATGTGCCCGAACAGGGTTGTGAAACAAGAGCCCCAACAGCAGCAGCAACACCAGCAGCAACAGCCTCAGCAACAGAAACAAGCCGCACGCACCAGAACTTTCAACATCAATGTGCACCAAGCCCAGGCTGACAACAACATGGTCAATGGTACGTTCCTTGTGAATGGTATTTATGCTTCATGTTTGTTTGATACTGGAGCCGATAATTGCTTTGTGTCGTTCAAATTCAAGAAGCTCCTTAGTCGTAAACGCTCCCATCTCCCCTCGACGTTCGATGTTAAAGTCGCCACTGGAAGAACTGTCGCCGTTAATTATGTTCTTCATGATTGTACTCTGGAGCTCAACAATCACATCTTCCCAATCGATCTCATTCCGATGCAACTCGAAAGTTTTGACGTCATAGTAGGCATGGACTTTCTTCGCGAAAACCATGCTGAAGTTGTGTGCTTCGATAAGATGATTCGATTCTCGCTCGCGAATGGTGATTTATTGTATGTTTATGGTGAAACTGCTTCGAAGGGTCTCAAACTCATGTCATGTGTCCAAGCTAGCAAGTATCTCCGCAAGGAATACAGAGCTTTCTTGGCTAACATTGTAGTAGCTGAGGAAGAAAAGAAAGGAAAGACAGAAGTAAACGACGTTCCTGTGGTTCGTGAATTTCCTTATGTGTTCCCTGAGGATCTTCCTGGATTACCGCCAAGTCGTGATATCGACTTTCGTATCGACCTCATTCCTGGAGCTAACCCTGTTGCCAAAGCTCCATACCGACTTGCACCGTCCGAAATGTGTGAACTCTCGAACCAACTCCAGGAATTACTTGAGAAAGGCTTCATTCGCCCGAGCACCTATCCTTGGGGCGCACCAGTCATTTTCATAAAAAAAGAAGGATGGGCCGTTCAGGATGTGCATCGACTACCGGGAATTGAATAAGTTAACTATCAAGAACCGTTATCCCCTGCCTCGCATTGACGATTTGTTTGATCAGCTACAAGGTGCTACGTGTTTCTCAAAGATCGATCTACGCTCAAGTTATCACCAACTACGCATTCAAGAAGAAGATATACCCAAAACCGTGTTTCGCACTCGTTATGGCCATTATGAATTCGTTGTTATACCCTTTGGTTTAACCAACGCACCCGCGGTTTTCATGGATCTGATGAATCGTGTGTGTAAACCTTATTTCGAACGTTTCGTCATCGTATTCATCGACGATGTCTTGATCTATTCCAAATCGAAAGCCGAACACGCGCAACATATACGTTTGGTTCTCGAGCTACTCCAGGGGAATCAACTCTATGCCAAGTTCTCCAAGTGTGAATTTTGGCTGGAGGAGGTTCAGTTTCTGGGTCACATTGTCAATAGTCAGGGTATTCACGTCGATCCTGCGAAGATTGAAGCCGTTAAGAGTTGGATTACACCTAAGAACCCGTCTGAAGTCCGTTCTTTTCTCGAACTAGCGGGCTATTATCGACAATTTATCGAGGGATTCTCGAAGATCGTTGTGCCGCTTACCGCTCTCACGCATAAAGACAAGCCTTTTGTTTGGGGGAACTGAACTTGAGTCTGCCTTTCAAACGCTAAAGCACATGCTTTGCAATGCTCATGTTCTCACTTTGCCCGACGGAAACGATGACTTCATTGTCTATTGTGATGCTTCCAACCTTTGTCTTGGTTGTGTCCTTATGCAGCGGGACAAGGTTATAGCTTACGCATCTCGTCAGCTCAAAATCCATGAGAAGAACTATACAACCCATGACCTCGAGCTAGGCGCAATTGTTTTTGCGTTAAAGATTTGGCGACACTACCTGTATGGTACAAAGTGTACGATCTTCACCGATCATAGGAGCCTACAACATATCTTTGATCATAAAGAACTTAATATGCGTCAACGCCGATGGGTAGAACTTCTCAACGATTACGACTGTGAGATTCGTTATCACCCAGGCAAAGCAAATATTGTTGCCGACGCTCTCAGCGGACGGAGTTATTTGCTCAGCATTCGCAACGTCCAAGCCCAATATAACCTCGAGACTCTCATTCGCGAAGCCCAGCATGCATGTTTTAACGAACGCACACTGAAGAAGGAAAGAATCTACCACGATGGAGCCCAACTTGTGAATAAGTCGAATGGGATATTCCACTTTCTGGACCGAATTTGGATTCCTAAACGGACCGATTTACGACATATTTTGATGGACGAAGCCCACAAATCCCGGTATTCTATTCATCCCGGTGCCGACAAAATGTACCAGGATCTTCGCTACAAGTACTGGTGGCCTGGCATGAAAAGGGACATTGCTCTCTACGTCGGAAAATGCCTGACTTGTGCAAGAGTCAAGGCTGAACAGCAAAGACCCTCTGGCTTACTCGAACAACCGCCAATCCCTATGTGGAAGTGGGAGAGTATAGCTATGGACTTCATAACGAAACTTCCGCACACGTCATCAGGTCATGACAACATCTGGGTTGTTGTTGACCGTTTGACCAAATCTGCTCACTTTTTGCCAATACGGGAAGACTGCAAGGTAGAACGATTAACCGGAATCTACACCAATGAGATCATTTGCAATCATAGGACGCCTCGCGACATCATCTCTGACCATGATGCTCGGTTTACCTCGCGATTGTGGGAAACGTTTGAAACGGCTCTCGGTACATCGCTTAATCTAAGTATCGCATTCCACCCCCAAACCGACGGTCAGACTGAAAGGACGATTCGTACTCTTGAAGACATGCTCCGTTCGTGTGTCATAGACTTCGGTGGTAATTGGGATACATACCTGCAGTTATTCGAATTCTCGTATAACAACAGTTATCATTCCAGCATTCAAATGGCACCATTCGAGGCTTTATACGAAAGAAAATGTCGATCGCCTATTATGTGGCACGAGATCAGTCACTCGCAATTAACCGGTCCGGAGCTATTGCAAGAAACGACCGATAAAGTCCTCCAAATTCGAGACAACTTGTTGAAAGCTCGAAGTCGACAGAAAAGTTATTCAGATAGACGACGCAAGCCCCTTGAATTTGACGTTGGCGACTACGAACTCCTAAAGGTATCACCTTGGAAGGGTGTGGTCAGATTCGGCAAGAAAGGGAAACTAGCGCCTCGATATGTTGGACCTTTTAAGATTCTGGAAAGGATCGGAAAAGTCGCCTACAGATTCGAACTACTGGAGGAACATAGTAATGTCCACCCGACTTTCCATGTGTAAAACCTCCGAAAGTGCCTGGCTGAGCATGATTTAATTGTACCTCTTGATAACCTGCAAGTAAACAAAACACTACACTTCGTGGAGAAGCCTGTCGAAATCATGGATCGCCAAACCAAGCAGCTCAGACGCTCGCGCATTCCTATTGTGAAAGTCCGATGGGAAGGCAAACGAGGCGCAGAGTTCACTTGGGAACTCGAAAGCGACATGAAGGCGAAGTACCCGCAGTTTTTTGTTACGGCTTCGGCCTAATTTCGGGACGAAATTCCCTCAACTAGGGGAGGCTATAACACCCCGTGTTTCGAAAGTCAAAGTCAAAGTCAAAGTCAAAATTGAAGTCAAAGGAAGAAAAGATTGCTAATTGCGATCTGTCTCTCCTTGCTCAATTCCTGTTTTGACTTCTTTGACTTGTAATTAGTCTATTTTATTTTCGCTTTAGTTGTATTATGTGGAGTATCTATTAATAATCGCATAATAATCGCTATTTATCGCATGTTTAATCGCTTTATCGCTATCGCAATCGCACTCGCAACTCGATATACGCATTGTTGTTATTGTATACGTGTGTGTGTGCCTTATGTGTTACTTGTGCATGTTTATTTATGTCATATGTGGGGAATCAATCGAATCGCAATCGAAACTCAAACGCAATCGAACTCAATCGTAATCGAAATGGTATGATAATTGGTGGAGAAAAGACAGTGCGAGATATGAGTAGTTGGGATTAAAAGTAATTTGACTAGGAAACCCAATCGCATCGCAACGCTCGAAATTGAAATCGAAACATCAAAAATCGTCGCGCCAAGCACTCGGACCAGGTGCCAGCCGGTCGGATTGCCATCCGACCGGGCTGTCACTTGATCAAGGTGCCAGGCTGCCATCCGACCGAGATGACATCCGACCGAATTGCCATCCAGGCGAGATTCCATCCGACCGACCGCCCCTTTCCATTTTGGGAATCCTATAAATACCTCCTGTCACTCTCAAGGTTACCACTTTTGGCAACTGACGTTCGACCAACTCGTGCTCCTCACATTTTCTTCGATTTCTCTCAATTCCGGTAAGTTCTCGTCCTAAATCTCGTACTTCCTTAATCAACACGCACTCCTACACCTTTCTATCTTTCGAATCTTAACTTTTAACCGTGAAATCATCAAGATTCAAGGTGTTCTAGGATGACGTCATCATGTGTTCTTGAAGAACTTCATGTTTTGGCCTCAACCCACCAAGAAAAACTTAGATCTAATCGATTTCCACACAAATGAACAAAGATCTTGCATAGATCTAAACACATTCATGGTAAAAAAAAAATGATTGAAAGATGGTTTCTAGCTTTCTTTCAACTCTTTTACAGTCAATGCACTCAAAACCGATAGAATCGGACCTTGTTCTAGTCTTCTACTCATTCGTAGTGTTGTGCTAGCTTAGGATCTGGATTCTACTCACGAGACCACCGATTTCGGGTTAACCAAGAACAACCGTCTTGAACCGGTTAACTGGTCGAACTAGGGTGATTCCTGTCTGACCGGATCACTTGGGTCAAGATGGGGTTCTGTTGATTAACATGTTGTCAAAACGTCTTGATAAAACTACAAACAATCAAAACGGCCAAGTGAAAGACGAACGGAATGACCAGGACAGAGTGCTGTCCGACCGGACTACTGTCCGAACGGACAGCCATCCGAGTGACCGGCCGTCCGAATGACTTCCACCTTGGGTCCCACACTTAACCAATTTTACCAAGATTTGGAGTCTGAGTGTTGAACGAATTGCTGTCCGATCGGGCTACCAACCGACCGAATTACCATTCGGATCATGAGATACTTGGACTTTAACACTTAAACGATTTTCAACATGTTCAATGCACAAAGGATGCCACCTGATCGAACAACCGTCCGAGCGAGTGACACCCTGCTATGAATCTGTTCTCACGGAAGTGTCAACCTATCGGATTGCCGTCCGGTCGGACGATCATCCGGTCGACTGACCTGAAAGATAGAGATACTTCGATATTTTCAAAATGCTACAACGAAAACTTCAAAAGTCAAGCCATCATACACAAACACATCCTTCTCAAAGGAAGAAACAATCCACTCGAATTGTCATCCGCATGAGTAGCCGTCCGACCGGATTACCACCCGATCGAACTGTTGTCCGAGCCACTTACAACTTACACCGTTTTACGCGTCACTTATCGTTATGCTATCGTTTTGATCAGGCTAACCCTACTCTCTAGCGCTCCCTTCAATCCATCCATCGCTGTGAGTATACTCGATCCTTTTTTTGTTTTACACACTTTTGGGTGTCACATACGTTACTTACACAAAAACACATCGAACACACTACGCAATACTTTAAACGTTAACCGTTATCGCATGTTATATGTGACTTAATGAATGCTTGTTTGTTATGTTTACACATGGAATGCTATCTACCTGCCTTAGCAACGATAGTACTATAGTTTGGACTCAGCACCCGCTCATTCGGGGGTTGAATTATTTGCATGGATTACAGTGGTGATCATGTATTACGAACTGCCTTGGGCAGTCAACCCGCAGTCATTGGTATCGATAGGTTCATGTCGATAACTAACATGCTTCTTTTTACTCAGTGTACTTGCTGGTTATGTGTAAACTATTTCGAACTCTATATGCTATTATTAAACTCGTATACTCGCCTTTACACTATGTGTATTGACTTTATTTTAATGTATGTGACAGGTGCTTAAGGTGTCTATTTTCTTGGAAATCAAGGCTAGGAAAGAGTCTTAGTAACCAACAAATAGTTGTCTGTACTAATGAAACCTGAGTTGTCGAAACAGAACAATTTGCCTGGATTTATCTGTAATAATTTGTTTGTCTTTTGAGACATGGTATGGGACATGTTATTTTAAATTGGTAATGATAATTGTCATGGAAACTTCTGGACAATCTGTTTCGCTCAGTGCCATGCCCCGATGTTTCCGCCATTGGTTGGGGTGTGACATGTTAGATAAGGCCAATGCTTAAGGCCTTAAGTAACATTAAGTCTAAATTTGCCATTTTGCATGTCTAGGTGATATGCAAGTATACGAATGACTTTGTTGACTGTAAAGCGCGGTTGAGTATACTCTACACCCTTGTTGTGTGAGTAGTAGTCAATTCCCATTTATATCCCGTTAGGGTTTGGGAATTGTGTAAGTTTGTAAAAAACTGTATGTGCGTATCCGGCCGGATAGACATTGATGTTTTGCCTTTGTTGGCCTATTACAATATTTATGTGTTGTCGCCACTTTGTGTTGGCAATCTGTTTTTGCAGATACCGCAAAGTGGGATACGCATTTGTAATAGAAAGGATAAACAATATTCTATTGAATTGTTCATTTATTTATTGACAAATGGCCTGCGGGCCATTAGATTACATGGAAAATGTAAACGTAGCTTACATGTAACAGCGTCGAAGCTGCTGTGCGTTCCATGTTTTTGCTATAGGTTCCCCTTCTAATGTTTGTCCTTTGTACGCACCTTTGCCCAAGACCTCTTGGATGAGGTAGGGTCATTCCCATTTGGGGGCGAGTTTCCCTGGGCGTTCTGTGTTAGAGGCTTCATTGTCGCGAAGGACATAGTCTCCTCATTGATTGCTGCGTTTTCATGCCTTTCTTCTAGGAGGTCCAAGTCAAGCCTGCGTTCATCGCTGTTGTCAATCATGTTGATAGCTAATATTCGAGGTGAAGGGAGACCTATCTCGGTGGGGATCACCACCTCAGACCCATAGTCTAGGCTGAAGGATGTCTCCCCGTGACTTGTCTTTGGGTTAGTCCTATGAGCCCATAGGATACTTGGGAGTTCATCGACCCAGCCACATCTGGCTGTTCCTAATCGTGCCTTTATGCCTTCGACTAAACTTTTATTGATGCTATTAACTTGGCCTTTCCCTTGCGGATGCGCCACTGAGGAGAAGACGTGTTCAATGTTTAGTTCCTTTAGCCAGTTTTAGAAATATTCGGCCATGAAGTTGGTGTCGTTATCGGTTACGATGCACATTGGTAGACCGAAACGGCAGATGATATATTCTCAGATAAATTTTCTAGTTATCATAGCGGTGGTAGAGGCTAGCGGTTTTGCTTCTACCCATTTGGTAAAATAGTCGACAGCCACTATGATAAACTTTACCGCACCTGGTGCGTCTGGAAACAGTCCCACCACGTCGATGGCCCATTTTTGAAAAAGGCCATGCGGTGGTGACAGGGACGAGGTTGTTCTTGGGGCGCAAGATTTTGGGCACGTGTCGCTGACAATTGAAACACTTGCGTAAGACTTTAACCGCATCCAGGTGCATGCCGGGCCAGTAATACCCAGCATTCATGATTTTGGCCACTACCATGCGCGGACCTGCGTGTATACCACATATTCATTCGTGTATCTCTCTGATCATATATGTGGCATCTTGGGGGTCGACGCATCGTAGGAGTTGCCCCATGTATGATTTGTTGTATAAAATACCGTCTCCCATCTGATAGTGGCACGCTTTGTATTGTACCTGATTGTAAGTATGCAATAATTGGTGTCATCTAGGATGTTGTACCGTACTGGATGACATTGACTTGGCACAGGGGTATTGAGAGATTTTGCAGAATCTCAATGCGTATCTCATTTGCCAGATGTTGGAAGCTGGTGGATGCGAGTTTTGGAAGTGCATTCGCGGGTTTGTTTTCACTCCTGTTGATATGTCAGATATTGAAGGACGTGAACTTTGATTTCAGTTGCATGGCTTGTTCGAGATAGAGGATCATGACATCCCCTTTTGCGGCATAGTCACCGCGCACTTACCCTGCAACTAGCAATGAGTCGACGTGTGCTTCCAAATGCTGGACGCCGAGCTTAACTACCAAACGCAGCCCTGCTAGTAGAGCCTCATACTCTGCCTCATTGTTTGTGCTTTTGAAATCGAGGCGGATTGCATAGGTGAGTTCTTGGCCATCAGGGCTGACGAGTCGCAGACCCGCACCTGCATTGTCCTCGTTGGACGCACCATCGGTGTATAGTGCCCAGATATCTGATGAGAATGGTGGAGGTGTAGGATTTTGTTCATCTTCGCATTCTTGGATGCGATTTGACGGGACTTCGGCGACAAAATCAGCCAAAACTTGGCCCTTGATCGATGGACGCGGTTTGTAGATCACAGTGTGCGCGCCCAGATCAATGGCCCATTTTCTAGCCTCCCAGAGATTTCGGGATTGGAGAGAATTTTCCCGATCTTGTAGTTGGTTAACACGATGATGACGTGGTCTGCAAAGTAACATCGTAACCATCTTGATGCGTGCACCAGTGCGAGTACCAACTTCTCCATGATGGAGTATCTTGTCTCTGGGTCATTGAGCATTTCGCTGACAAAGTAGATTGGTGTTTGAACTCCCTCCCACTCCACTATGAGTACCGCGCCCACCGCGTTGTCTACGGCGGATAGGTACAAGATGAGTGGTTCTTTCTTGCGTGGTGCGGTTAGAGTTGGGAGTTGGATCAAACACTCTGTCATCTCCCGTAACGCGTTTTCAGCTTCTACGGTCCATTGGAACTGTTCCTTTTTTAAGCAGTTCCGCAGAGTACGGATGAAAGGATAAGATTTAGCTGCGTGATTGGCTAAAAATCTGTTTAACGCGGCTAGCCGGCCGGCTAGTCATTGCATTTCCTTCATTGTGGAAGGAGATGGCATACACTCGACCGCCTGGACCTTTTCCGGGTTCATCTTGAATCCATATTTTGTGACGATGAATCCAAGGAACTTGCCTTCTTCCATCCCAAACGAGCATTTTCCAGGATTGAGCTTCATATTGACGCTACGTAGAGTTTGGAATGTTCTTTCGATATCGTTGAGCATGGTATCCTCTTCCATGCTCATGACGACTAGGTCGTCCATGTAGATTTCGACACTCTTGCTGATTTGATCGCCAAAAGTGTCGTTCATCAATTTTTGATAAGTTGCGCCCGCGTTGCGCAACCAAAACGGCATTTTTGTGTAACAATAATTCCCGGTAAGGGTGCGGAATGCCGTTTTATCTTCGTCCTCGATTGCCATCTGCACTTGGTGATAGCCTTTATAACAATCGAGGAAACACGTCCATCGAAACGGGGCAAGGTTATCGACTTTCTCGTCAATCTCGGGAAGTGCGTAACAATCTTTGGGGCAGGCTTTGTTGAGATCTTTATAGTCGACGCACATGCGCCAGCCCCCGGTTGGTTTTTCTATCATGACTGGGTTGGATAACCAAGTCTGGTATTTGACTTCCCGCAAGATGCCTGCGGAGAGCAGTTCTTTGACCTGCTCATGCATCGCCTCGTTCTTTGCGGATCCAAGGTGGCGTTGGCCTTGGATCACCGGCTTGATACCTGGCAGGGTATTCAAGAAATGTTGCGCAATTTCGCATGGCACCCCTGTCATGTCGGCAGGTGTCCATGCAAAGATATCTTGATTCCTGAAGAGGAGTTGCTTCAGGCGCGCTCTGGGGTTATTGGACAAAGCATGGCCCAACGTGACCATCTGTTCGGGGTATCTTGCGTTAAGTACCCATTTCTCTGGTTGGGTGTTGGGGGTGAGCCTTGTCGTCTTTGGCGGACGCAGTTCATCCGTAGACATAACTTCTTTGCGGGCATAAATTATCGCAACCCCCGTCTCGGTTGGGAAACCGATGGCAGAGTGGGGGACGGATGTAATCATGTTGAAATCACCATGGGACTCCCGCCCGAGAAGTACGTCATATCAGGAGGTGTTGGGTAGGACCATGAAGTTTACCTCCTCCTTTCGCGTGTGCCTACCTTTGGTAAGGCGCATGGGGAAAGTAATTTGGCCCAGGGGGAATACGCTTTCCCCCACGAATCCGGCCAAAGGGTAGTCCAACGGCTGCAACCGATCTTTGTCTTCCTGATCGAACTGGTTGAAGCACTGCTCCCATATAATGTCAGAAGTACTGCCCGGGTCGATGAACAACCACTCCGTGCAGTAATGAGCTAGGTAGCCGGTGATGACGACGTCGCGCCTGTCGCTCTATCTGCCTCGGACTTTGGGGAAAACGACTTGTTCATCTTTCCAGTCGTTGTCCCCTCTTCTTGCCACCTTGCGCGGCCTTCCACTGCCCCCATTGATCATGTGGGTTGAGGCCACATACATGGTCTTTTTGCCTGTGGAGGTGCCCTCGTCTTGGGGGTGATGCGCTTGGTTTGCTTCTGCGCGGCTGTCAAGAAATGTTGCAGCTTCCCCTCTTTCAGGGCTCGCTCAATCTCCAACCGAAGACTGATGCAGTTGTTGGTTGAGTGGCCCGAGTACTTGTGATACTCACAGTAGAGAGTGAGATCTTGGTTCTTTTTGGACTTCATTGGTTGGGCCGGTCACAAGAATTGTGCGTCCATAAGGAGGACGTCTCTTGGTGACTTGTTGATCTCGATCCCGTTGCGGTCCCGAGATTCATTCTTGGATGCCCGGTTGTCGCATTGGGCATTGATTGTCGCCCTTGCGTCGGGCTGGTAACTGTGCGGGACATATGGTTTGGAATCATTGGCGCGATTCCACGTGTCCCGGTTGCGCTTGTTGTTGCGCTTGGTGTCTTGGCGGGAGGATCGACCTTCCGCCTGGGGGTGTGCCTTGGCAGTGTGCGGTTTGAGAGACCGCTGAGTTTGGGCATACGTCTTGACCGCGGCCATGACGTTGTCCTACTTTTCTGGCAAGCCCTCCTTGCCTGAGATGGTCATGACCATTTCATCGTCCTTGACGGCTCGAATGAAATGGTTGCATGCCATTTGATCTGATATTCCGCCGATCTCGAGGCACTCTTTATTGTAGCGGTTGACAAACGACTCGAGGCTTTCGTTGTCTCCGCACCAGATGTTAATGACGCCCATTGAATCGCGCTTGTGACGTCGCTGCTGGCTGAAATGTGCAAGAAATTTTGCTTGCAGTTGTTCAAATGAAGCCAGCGATCCAACTGGCAAAGAATCGAACCATGCCCTCGCTAATCCAATGAGGGTCTGGGGAAAAAAATGGCACCATGTGGCCTCGTCCCACTTGCCCATGCACCCAGCGCCGGTAAAAATGTTCATGTGGTCGTCCGGATCAGACGAGCCATTGTATTTCCCAATCGTAAGTGGGAGTTTAGTTGTTGTGACTTCGACATGGGCGATCTCCGGTACGAATTTAGAGTTTTCGGCCGCGGATCTTGGCCTGTAGGGTTGGGTTTGGTTGCGCTTAGCAGCGGAGGTAGGTAGTGCGGGATTCAGTGGGAGGAACGTAATTGTATCCTCCTGGTTAACTGTTAGCCTAGTGAGATTCCCCGCAATATGTACAGTCGTCTGGGTCGGTACGATCATACCCCTCGTTGTGGGGTTGTGGTCCCAGACGGCTATGGGTGCCGGAGTCGCGGTGGGCTGTGGACTGTCGCCTATTTTCGCCATGAGGGCCTAGGCGGCTTTGTGTTGGGCCCCTACGGCGGGACCCATATGTGGAATCGTCCTCTTCGAGTGTGTAGAAGCTACAGTAGGAGGACCCGCGGTCTTCGCGCCTACTTCGGGAGGCTGGTGGGTGGGGGCCCTGCCCTCGTATTGCAAGATACGAGCCGTAGGTGTGTTTGGTGCGGGGGTGGGGCCGCCGGGAATTTGCGCTTCTGCGCAAGCTCTATTATAGGTTGCGGCGAGGATAGTTTGTTGTTGGTATTACCAGGCATGGAGGTCCATGCCCGGAGGTATCACAGAAGTATACTGTGAAAAATCTGGTATTAACATGGGGGGAACGCCCCCTTGTGTGGATGTGCCAATGTGGCCAACGTGTTGGGCTGGGGGAGCCGTCCCTGCAGGCCCTAGGTTTGCGAGGTTTAGACTTTCCCCGCTAGTATTGTTTTGACGATCAGACATGATCTCAAAAAAGAAAAGGATGCGAAAAAAGTGCTAAGAGTAGCGGTGGGCGCCAATGATGAAACAGTTGTTAACCAAGGGAGGTTAATTCATTGGTCTCGTCAAGTAGGGTTAATCCCTTCTTTCCGAGGATCGGTGGCTGGATCGTCCGCTGGTCTATCTCCTGCACAAGGAAAGCAAACCTTGACTCGTAACAAGGAGGATGGGGTGGGGGTGCTCCTTGTTACCACTCTCCGGCGTGAGAATCAGTAATTTGCTTGAGAAGCAAACTGTGTGATAGTAGTAGTAATGAGAGAGTTGAGAGTCGATACCTCAAACCTGGTTTGAGATGGGTATTTATAGCCGAGGAGTGAAGGAGGGTTATTGAGTGGCTAGACTGACAACGCACAGCCTCTTGTAGGTGTGTCAGGCTTGTCGGTTACGGTGGTGATGCCACGTCCTACTGTGGTGTCAGTCTGTTGCTTACGTGTGGGCTGACAGGCGACTTTCATCGGTGCCACTTGCTCTGTGGTGTCAGTCCCACTTATCTTGTGGGCAGGATGCGGTGCCGGACCACATCGCTGCTCGTGGTAACTGCTGTTGTTTCCGCGTTGTTGCTCTGACCAAGACATATGTGGGATGCGGTGCCAGGCCGCATCACCACTTGTGGTGACTGTTGCTGTTGTCCAGAACCCTTGTCGTGACGAAAATGTTCATAGGATGCGGTGCCAAGCCGCATCACTACGTGCAACATCCATTTTCATACACAAGGTAAGTCTTCTTCTTATCACTTGACAGATTGGATTCGACCGCTGTGTTCGCGCGTGCCCGCACAGACACATATAAGTTCTTGCTGGTGGGGGTTTTTGATAAGGGTAATGGTCACTCGCAGCCCTGTTGGTGCGCGAGATCTGAGACCATACCCAAAAACTAATTACATAACAAGCCCAAACCAATTAACTACTTAATCAATTATGCATAAAACTTCAGGTTCCAACATAAATAAATAATTAAAATTATAAAGATTGAATAGAAAAAAAAGCTTTGAATTGTCGTTGACTATAATTCACCAGAAACGAATGTTGTTGATGTTTATTATTATTGTTGTTCTTATTATTATTATTATTATTATTATTATTATTATTATTATTATTATTATTATTATTATTAATTTTTTTTTGTTATAGTGCACGGGGAATTGTCAACAGTAGAAAAAAAGATGACAATTAAAGCCTGCAGATGATTTGCGAAGGAGCATGGCCCACTCGAAGTTTGTGACTCACCATAAGCCCAAAGCGTGACAGTTGGATCCGAGGCCATTATCGTGAAATCATGCGACACTTTTTAATATAAAAGAAGGCTGCTGTTACGAGGGGACCGGGCCAATATTTTTTTTACGGCAAAATCACTTTATATATAAATATAAAGACTCAATAAGAAGCTGGGAGACAAGAACAAACAAGAAACAAAACAAAAGAAAGAAACAACTAAGTTATGTCTACAACATCAAATGATACACAGTTTTCCCATTTCGGTTTCTGGAATCTCGAGCGATAACTAATTCAAAGAAAAGAGTCTTCTTTGATGAGCTCCACCGTCTTCATAATCGGGATAAAGCAGCCATTGAACACCTTTGCATTTCTTGCACTCCAGATTCTCTAGACTGTAGCTATCACAATTGTGTTAGCTAAACGTTTCCATACTCTTCCACCCGGGCACTCCTTAACATAGTTCATAAAGTTTAACAGCGACCCGCAACCATCAGGGAATCGAATACGGACCCAAGTCAAAACATTCCACCATATACTTCTAGCCCACAAACATTTAATAAAAATATGATCCGAACACTCCACTACAAGCCCACATCGAGGACAACTAATACCGGGTCACACCACTCCCCTACGGTCAAGACCTTCCCTAGACACAATCCTACCTAAAACAACTCCTCCGGGCCAATACCTACTGTTCGAAGATTATTTAAAAAACGGCTGACGGCGGCAAGAAAAAAAAATAAGACGGCTGTAATCATTGAGTCCTATTTCCGGACAACACATACAAAGAGACCCTGCCAACAGTTAAATAATTAGTGAATATCAGAGAGATATTTCTATTATATAATAAGTTTCTTTCTCTTCTAGTTTTCTATCTCCCATCTATCTATTTTCTTTAGTTATTCACTAGAGCGGTTATGATCTGAAAGTCGATTCGGGGCAAGTGTTCGGATCTATTATGGCATAGCCATGAGGCGCTCAACGGACCTTTTTGATCTTATAAAAACCTTCTGACTTTAGATTGATACAAAAACGACTTTTTGTGCAACCAAGTATATTTCAGATATCTTGTGCAACCTACTATATTTCAAAAATCAATTAGGAGTTCTTAGATGGATTTGCTTGATGTTTTTAGATAGAGTAATAGTACTCTATTCCAAATCACGCGAGCAGACGTTAGCTATTACTAAGAAATTTTGATAGATTCAGTGATTCGAAGTCTTTTTTATTAGTTTTATTTTAATAGTCTTTTTTTTAGAAAAAAAGAAAGACAAACAAAAATAGATTTTGTAAGTTATCCATGCATCGGTCCTACAAAATACCATACGAAATAGAACGCTTAGAAGAGATATAAAGAAACTTCTTTGATTGGTTCTTCCCAAAGGAAATGTTTATTTTATTTGACTGATGGGGCCAACAAATAATTAATTATAACAAATAAAAAAATATCTAAAACAATCTAAATTAGAAGTAAAATAAAGAAAAGGTCTGATCTTTTATTCGAAACGTCTGGTGATCTTCAACCAATTATGAACTTCTATATAATTATGATGAGAAAGTGCTATAGACGTTAACCCGAAAAAAATGGGATAGATCTACGAGACTTCTTTTTAAGTTAGATATGGTAGATTCAAATGGGATACAAAAAGAGCTGACTGGTGAGTCGTATAAGTTAGGAAACTCTAAAGTACGGTTCTAAGGGAAGGAATTAACCCACCTATTCCGACCGGGGAGAACAACCATTCACCAGGGGGAATCTGAAATTGCGAAGGCTTTGGTTTAAAAAGGAACAAGCTTGAGTTTGATATTATGGGATCCCTTGAAATAATTTTATGGGGTCCTTCAAAAATTTTGTATCCGGGGACCCCGACTCACTAAAGGTGAATCCGCCCTGGTTATTGTTGGAAAAGGTTTTGTAGTTTAAGTGAATGTGTTGTATCAATTTTATTTCTCTGAATGTGTTATCTTTTTTTTGAAAGGTGTGGATTACTCGCAAATGTCGGGATGTCTAGCATACGTTGTCTTAACCGGTTCCGCGCTAGAGAGCCCATTCGCACAATAGATCCCCAATTTAAAACCCTTCAATGAGAAACCCTTATTACCCAGACTCGAACTTGAGACCTAGAGGGGAAAACTCACCCGGACCCACCATAGGTGGAACTTAAATACCTGTGGCCACCATATGTGTTATCTAATCCTTCAAATTTTGTGATGATTATGTTCGCAGATTCTAAATAACTCGAATTAACTTAAAGGACTTGATCATAAGATAGGGTTTTGTATTAAGATGTGGTTAAAGTATATATATATTGTTGTATATTGATACTTTAAAGATTGGAATATATTTAAAGATACAATCTACATGACTGATTGACTGCATGCAAGTGGTGCAAGTGACTAATGTGTATAAAGGTTCGAGTAGGAGGTACGTATAATAAACTTAGTTGGGTGGGTTTCCATCCTTGACTATGTTAGATTACGTGAATAATAAGTAATATTTAGAATTGATTGTTAACAAGTCGATCTACGACCCGCGCGTAGCAACGAATCTGTCAAACGGGGAAAGATAAACGTTTTGCGACGAGCTTGTCGAAAGGGAAAAAAGAGACGAAAAAACGTTGAACCCCAAACACACGTTGTTGTGTGTTAACTCACAAAATTTAGAACGAAAAACTTACAAAAGATTAAAAGTATGAAGAACCAAAGTTGAAAATAAAATTGTATTGGGATTAAATTGTAAAAGATAAAAAACTTTAAGTTAAAAGTTAAAATATCAAAAGGGTTAAAATGCAAAAAGTAAAATTATTTGGGTTAGAAGTGAAAAGTTAATTTTTTTTTTTGAAACACTCCCAATACATGTGATACAATATTGTTAAGCAACAAGTTGTTGCAAATTTATAACAGGGGAATGTTATCAGAAATTAAAAATTTATAAGAACTTAATGTTATCAGACACAGTGGCGGATCTAGGAATTTTTTCCAACATGTTCACTTATTTAAAAGTTCCAAGTTCATATATATCCGAACATAAAAAAATTCGGGCCGGTTCAACGATTCGGGTCGGGTAAGGTTCATCACAATACGATACAATAATGAAAAAATATCGTCATGATAAATTTAAAAATACACAATATAAATAAGAGGTTTTAAAAATATACCTACAGTTGTTTCCTACGATGTTTCATCTTTTGAACACGTCGCATTACATTCTTGGTCGTAACTTGTTGTAAGAACTCCCTTTCAACGTAGCAAATGCAAGAATCGCTCATGTTCATCACCCATCCTAATACGTAATTCCGTTTTATGTTGATCTTAAAACATCTTCGGTTTACAGAGTGATCGAAACTTCAGGTTCACGAAGTTCAATTTTATGTTCTCTAACCTAAGAGCCTATTGTTGAAATTAAAGTGACTTGTTAGTTGACACATAATCTCAAATTCTATATCATTACATTCTTGGTCGTAACTTGTTGTAAGAACTCCCTTTCAACGTAGCAAATGCAAGAATCGCTCATGTTCATCACCCATCCTAATACGTAATTCCGTTTTATGTTGAACTTAAAACATCTTCGGTTTAAAGAGTAATCGAAACTTCAGGTTCACGAAGTTCAATTTTATGTTCTCTAACCTAAGAGCCTATTGTTGAAATTAAAGTGACTTGTTAGTTGACACATAATCTCAAACTCTATATCGGAGAAATGTTTGTTTTTTTATCGTTAGCTAAAGTTAATGGTTAAAGTAGTATAAATGTATATAACCTAAGTGAAAATGGGTATCTTATCGTCACATATTTACCCCAAATTTCATAATGTTCTAGTAATGTTTAAATAATGAGATTTTTGTTGGAGGATTATTTACCAAGATGCCACTCTTTTCCTCTTAATTCTCACCAGACAAGAACCCTTAGACATGCAAGAACCCCCTTTCACACATTTGGTTCCCCACTTCTCCTAAAAAAAAGCCCTTTCACACATTTGGTTCTCCACTTCTCCTAAAAAAAGGAAAATAAACGACACTTACTGGAATCGAACTCGGAACCTTAACCTTAGCAGCCACGCGGTTAACCAATAGACCAATACACACATTTGTTTATGGGTTCCCCAACAAAATATTAAGGGGTTTCTTCAGTATTTTATATATGATTTTACACTATAAATTGCGAACCGAACGGGTTCCTAGGAACCCCCTTATCTGCTATAGATCCGCCCCTGATCAGACATTAAAAATTTATAAGAACAATTATTATAAGAACGCATTGAAACGATTGATGAATTTTAGTCTTCGGTGATTTATTATGCTATTTTAGGGAAAGACATTTCTATAATGATATATATATGAAATGGATTGATAATATTAGGAATTGTTAATATAGTATCATTTATTTTGAAGAAATTTAGTTCTTAGATAGATGAAAAGAAGTTTTATATATATATATATATATATATATATATATATAGGGGAGGGTTAGATAGAAAACCCTAAAAATTTGAGAAAACCCTAGAAAACCCAACCTCCCGACTTTTTTTTTTTTTTGAAAAAAATAACACATGTAATATAAATGTTTTTAATAGTTTTGAGTCAAAAAAATCAAAAAAGCGCTGAGTTTTTTTTTTTTAAATAAACAAGTTTCAGCAACTTTTTGTCTAACACATGTTAGTGATGAAAGTTGCTGAAACTTGTTTATTTTTTTTTTAAAAACATCCACTCGGCGCTTTTTTGATTTTTTTAGCTCAAAACTCTTAAAAACATGTATATTACATGTGTTATTTTTTTCAAAAAAAAAAGTTGGGAGGTTGGGTTTTCTAGGGTTTTCTCAAATTTTTAGGGTTTTCTATCTAGCATTGTCCTATATATATATATATATATATATATATATATATATATATATATATATATAGGGAGCCGCTAGAATGAGAACCACCACGAGTTATGAGAACCACGAGAACCGCGCCCTGCGGGTGGCCGTTGACCACGAAATTTTTTTTACACCTAGATCCGTATATTTTAAGACCGGGTGTAAATTTTGGGTTCAAACGGCGCGCCCGAGGAGGTAGTTTTTTACGCCCAAAGTTTGGTTAAAAAAAAAGAAAAATTAAAAAAACCCAAACTTTGGGCGTAAAAAACTACCCCCTCGGGCGCGCCGTTTGAACCCAAAATTTACACCCGGTCTTAAAATATACGGATCTAGGTGTAAAAAAAATTTCGTGGTCAACGGCCACCCGCGGGGCACGGTTCTCGTGGTTCTCATAACTCGTGGTGGTTCTCATTCTAGCGGCCCCCTATATATATATATATATATATAGAGAGAGAGAGAGAGAGAGAGAGAGAGAGAGAGCGCGGTTAACATACAAAAACTTCACATACGCGACAATACTGACCATCAGATCAACTTATCACGCACTGATAAGTAATCACGCAAGTATCAATTATCACGCATGGGCATCAAATTAACGTGCGTGATTTGTACATGTTTGCGTAATAATACACAAAAAAATGCTCCCATGCGTGATTAGGTTTCCAATTATAACGTGCGTGATTTTCGGATGCACTTGCGTAATTTGGTCGCGTACGTTATGTAGGTTAAGCTGTAATGTACATTATACTTTCTCTCTCTCTCTTTATATATATATATATATATATATATATATATATATATATATATATATAGGGAGCCGCTAAAATGAGAACCACCCCCAGTTGTAAGAACCGTGAGAACCACTCTCCACCAATCACATTCAGCCAACAAAAAGGGTAATTTGGTCATTTACCCCATATGTCATATCCATCCTCTCTCCTCTCTCCTCTCTTTAAAAGATGCAGACTTTCCTCTCTCCTCTCTTTTCTATTTAAAAGTTGCAGACTCTCACAATTACCGATCCATTTTTAAAACCCACCCCAAATGTCTTCCGATCTCGACGCCTCCACCGCCACCGCCGGTGGTTGTACCAGCTGTAACAACTCTCATCAAAAGTCATATTTATTTAACTAAATTGTCCCATAGGAAACCCTAATTGAGAAACCCAAGTAATTCTGAACAAACCCTAAAATTTTCAGAACAATCGGAATCAGGATCAGGGCCCCTAAAACTCAGGGGGGTAAACCCTACTCGGTAAAATCCACACAGTTTGCTATCAAAAATTTAAAATCACACGAAACCAACTCAGCCAAGCTACTGGGACACGAAGCAACCCTAGGGTAGAATAGGGTCTCTCGCGCCACGCGACGCGCGCAAAGAAACCTTTCGCGTGGCGCGAGGGGGACATTTTTCATGTTTAAATAGCTTCGTCTGTTTCATGCAATTGTGCGTTAGTTCGACGTTCAAACTCAAATTGTACGTTGAGATAGTGTCTGAATACTACAATAAACACACACTGATCACGAAGTGCTGCCACAATTCAGGGTAATAACTCGATCGCTGCTACGATTCAATGTCCGATCGATTAAACTATCCAATGGATGTTTAAGTGCTGCCCACATTAGGGTTTATGCTTTGTCATTCGTCGTTAAATCGATGGATGTTTAAGTATCGCACTTTGTCATTCGTTGTGAAGGTTTTAATCTCGTGAGTTGTCGTAAATGCTGTATTAAGTTACTAACCTAGTTTGTGTGCTTGATTATTTAAACTAGGTTATCAAGGCTAATCAGTAAACTAAGCTCTGTTAAATCTGCAATGTGAGTCATTCTCTTTTTATCAAATCTGTTTATAAAAGTATGTTTATTTTCAAGATTATAATTACAGTGATTAAGTTTATGTAGTCACCAAATTACAGCCGGTATGTGGGGTATTGTGCACAGTATTGCTATTTTATCACTTTAGGTGGGCGAACCTAATTAATGATACTCGTTATTATTGGGTTAACGGACTCAATAGTAATATGACCACAGTCACCGAAACGAGTCGATGACAAGTACTGTGGGTATTTGGTTGAAATAAACATTGTAATCTCTCTTAATACTGTGAATTATAACAAAAGAGTCATTTTAGTAAAATGAATGATTCACTCAGTATTTCCCGCTGACAAAACCTTTTTCAAACATGTTTCAGGTGATCTGTTGTGATCCAGGAAAAGTGCCGTGAAGCACTATCAGTTTAAGGAAGTGGCTCAGTATTAAAATAAAGAAACATGTTTTGTAAAATAAAAGATTCCCTGGCGAAATCTCAAGATTGTAAATTATCGGGTTTTATCCCGAATTGTGAAATAAAATAATCGGGAAAATATTTCAGTTTTAAAAAGATCCTGAAGAAACTTCCGCTGTTAATTAAATACCACGGGATTTCTGTCCCGCGGCTCCTAAAACGGGTCAAACCGGGTCGGGGGCCGTGACAGAAATAAGGTGGTATCAGAGCCACTGATTTAAGCCTATTAAGTATTTAGAAATACTTAATTTTACTGATTGCCAATTATGTGATTATGTGTTTTATTAACTGATTATTTGTTAATTACAGTATGGGTAAACAAAAGCTGTCAAATATCTATCTTAAACTAGATAGGTCATCCAATGAGAAGGGAAATTCATCTCAAACAAAACCTTATGTAATTCCTGAAGAAGGAATATTTGTCCGTAAGGCCCATTACGAGGAACCACTTTCTCCTAATAAAAGAAGTTTGATTATTAGGAAAAGTCAGGAGGAAATAAGGAAAACCGAGAGAAGAAAGTTAAACAAGAAACCCAGGATTTAATCAATAAATCACCTTGGGAAGACAAATTAGATGAGAAATTGGCAAATCTTTACATGCTAGCTACAGTAGCAGAAAATGCAAATCTCTAAATACTCAAAAGTTTTAGCACTTTTATTTCCAGAAATCTTATTTAGCAAATAAATAAGTCACAGAAAATAGTAGTATAAATTACTTGTCAGTTGTTTTATGTATGCAATAATAATTCTGGGTTATCTATAAAATTTTGTTATTTTAACATTTGGTATGTATTTTGTATATATGCTAAACAGCATGAATGAGATATCTGAAGGTTTAGAAAATCTTAACCTCTATCCCGTTAAGATAGAAGTTTCCAAAGAATTCACTGGTTACTTCACTGATAAAGAAGAACCCATGGAATTTCAATCCAAACCACTGGCAAAACCTAAACCCAAGAAAAGAAGCAGATTTGTGGGCTGGAGGCGAGTACGAAGGAAAAAGCCAGCAACAACAAAGGTTACCAAATCTGAAGAACCAAAAGACAAAGGAAAAGGGGTAGAAATTGAGGAAAATGTTAATCAAGTAGAGATAGAAGCTGAGAAAAGTTTTAAGCAAACAGAAATAGAGGTCGGAGAAAGTTCTAGACAGAAACAGAAAATGACTCCTTGGGAAGTTTTAGATCATCAATTAGTAATGAGTGACCTCATCGGACCTGCCGATGGAAACCTTGAAGCAGCTAATCCAAACCTTATATTTACTGAAGAAGATCTTTTCAATTACCCACTAGAAGCTCCAATCCCAATCAATCTGGAACCTGCTATTCCAGATCCTATTGTCCAACCTCAACCATTGCCAGTAGAATTAGATGAATGGTGGACAACTGATTGGCAATACCAAAATCTTTTAAACAACCCTGATACATTTTTTCCACAAGTTGACCCAGAACCTCCGCTATACCCAACCATGAGCCCTGAGAATCTGACTGAACTTCGCCTCTGGGGTGAAGGGTTAATTGATGCAGGAAATCGGATTAGGGATGTGGGAGAAAGAATTACTTGGAAGTATGACGAAAGGGAGCGTCGTTTTAAAGAAATTAGTTGACCAGATAATGGGAGTTTGCAGGAATATGTGTTAATAAATAATCATAATAACCAGTATGAGTAATAAATTAACAATAAAACGTTGTATGATAATCGTGTGTACGAGGCATAATATAATATATAGAAATAAAACTTGTGAAAACGATAATTTTGATTATACATGTTAATGTGATTAGGTGCAAACTGTTTTATTATATTTGTATTTATACTAATTATTTACATAAAATTTATTATCAGATGTCAAACATTGGTAATGAACCAGTAAATGAGGTTAATCAGTCAGAGCAACATCCAGGAGATCAATACATGACTCGACAAGATATCGAAAACATTGTTGCTCAAGGGATAGCCAATGCTATTCCAGCATTCGTTGCTGCTATAAAGAATCCAATCGAACCGCAACAAATTGTCCCTAGTAAACGTATTACTGAAGATAACTTCAGTAATAGTGTAAACGAAGGCAATAATAATGTTAATCATAATGCAGAACCACATCAAGCTCCATTACCCAAGAAAATGAAAACTGCAACACCTGGTTGCACTTTCAAAGAATTCCTTGCTTGTAAACCTATGGAATTTGCAGGCAATGAAGGAGCAACTGCATCACTGCGATGGTTAGAGAAAACCGAAGCAGTAATTGCTATAAGTAAATGTGCTAAAGATGATCAGGTCATGTATGCATCAAATCTCTTTAAAGAAGGAGCACTCGAATGGTGGAACACTGTGTTACAATCAAAAGGAAGAATAATAGCTTATGCTATGACTTGGGAAGAATTCAAGGGTTTTGTAGAAAGAAAATTTTGTCCCGAGTATGAAAAGGAACAGATGACGAATAAGTTTCTAAATCATCGGATGATAGGTGTAGATTGTCGTGGTTATACTTCGACATTCTTTGAATATGCTAGAGTAGTACCAGCACTGGCTTCGCCAGAACCGGCACTCATTTCTCGCTACATTTGGGGACTGATTAGTGAAATCCGCAACATCGTTAAAGCTGCGAGACCTCGCACTATTGACGATGCGGTAGAATTAGCTAATACCCTAACCGATGAACTGGTGCGCACAAGAGACGAAGACAGAAAGAAAGAATTGGCTCAGAAAATTACCCAGGGATTTCGTACGGGTAATAATAACAATTTCAAAAGAAGAGGAACAGGGCAACCCTCAACTCCACCATTCTGCAGGAATTGTAGAAAGAAACATTTTGGAAGATGTGGTGTAACCTGCAATTTTTGTAAAATGGTAGGACATCGTGAAGAAAACTGCAGGAAGAAATCCACAATCTGTTATAATTGTGGAGAAGTAGGACATTTCAAAACAGAATGTCCTAAATTGGTTAAACCAGCAGACAACAAAACCAAGGCGACCGACGGAAATATTAAGAAGAATGTTAGGGCATTCCAGCTGACCACTCAAGAAGCAGAACTCATTCCAGATGTGATAGCGGGTACGTTCTTAGTTCACAACATTTACGCCAAAGTATTATTTGACTCTGGTGCAAACCAAAGTTTTATAAATACTTCATTCTGCCAAGCTCTTAATTTACCTTTAACCAATATTAGGCAGATTTTTACAGTTGAAACGGCAGACGGAAATTCAGTTAAAATAGATAAAGTTTTGCAAGAAGAAAACATAGAACTTTTAGGACATAAATTCTCTGCAAAACTATTGCCGATGAAGTTAGCTGAATTTGATGTTATATTAGGAATGGATTGGTTAGTAGCCAACCATGCTCGAATCCTTTGTGATCAAAATTCCATAGAAATTCAATCACCCACTGGAGAAGTAATTAGGATTACAGGAGATAAACCACGTAAGCCCATGAAGTTCATATCAGTAATGAAAGTTGCTAATTATGAATGAAAACAAGGAATAGTATATATGATTTCGGTAATCATTAGTACTAAGGGTAAAGAACTTAAGGAAATTCCTGTAGTCTCAGAATATCCAGATATATTCCCAGAAGATTTACCGGGATTACCTCCAGATAGGGAAGTATAATTTAGGATTCATCTAATTCCAGAAACTACACCGATAGCCAAGGCACCTTATCGGTTAGCACCCACAGAAATGTTAGAATTGAAAAAGCAATTAGATGAATTACTAAGTAAAGGATTCATACAACCTAGTTCATCCCCGTGGGGAGCACCTGTGTTATTTGTTAAGAAAAAGGACGGTTCAATGAGAATGTGTATCGATTATAGAGAATTGAATAAGGTTACAATTAAGAATCGATACCCATTACCTAGGATTGATGATCTATTTGATCAACTTCAGGGGGCTAGATATTTCTCTAAGATAGATTTACGCTCCGGATATCATCAATTGAAGGTACAAGAAGAAGACATACCTAAAACTGCTTTCAGAACTAGGTATGGTCATTATGAGTTTACAGTCATACCCTTTGGATTAACAAATGCACCTGCTGCATTCATGGACATGATGAATAGGATCTGTAAACCATATTTGGATAAATTTGTAATTGTTTTTATAGACGATATACTTATTTATTCCAAAAGTCAGATAGAGCATTGTGAACATCTTCATGCACTCTTAACTTTGTTAAGAAAAGAAAAGCTTTATGCCAAATTCTCAAAGTGTTAATTTTGGTTACAAGAAGTGCAATTCTTAGGACACATGGTGAATCACGAAGGTATTCACGTAGATCCTGCCAAGATAGAGGCAATTACTAAATGGAAGGTTCCACAAACAGCAATGGAAATAAGAAGTTTTATAGGTTTAGCTGGGTATTATAGACGGTTTATTAAGGATTTTTCCAAGATAGCCGTACCATTAACTAAGTTAACCTGTAAAGCCATTAAGTTTGAATGGGGACCAAAGCAAGAAGAAGCCTTTAGAATATTGAAGCAGAAATTAACAAATGCACCAATCTTAGCCTTACCAGAAGGAACTGAAAATTTTGAAGTATATTGTGATGCTTCAAAACTAGGATATGGATGTGTGCTCATGCAACGCAAAAAGGTGATTGCATATGCTTCAAGGCAATTGAAAAAGCACGAAGAAAATTATACGACTCATGATTTAGAACTAGGAGCCGTAATTTTTGCCCTTAAGATTTGGAGACATTATCTTTACGGAAGTAAATTTACTGTCTACACAGACCACAAAAGTTTAAGGTATATATTTGGGCAAAAAGAATTAAACATGAGGCAAAGGAGATGGATGGAAATCCTAAGTGACTACGACTGTGATATTCAGTATCACGAAGGAAAGCCAAATGTAGTTGCAGATGCCTTAAGTCGTAAGTATTATGAGAAACAACGACGAGTTCGTGCTCTCAGATTAAATCTACAAATAGATTTAATGGAACAATTGAAGAATGTTCAAACTACAGCAATCAAGGATGATACTGAAGGAATGAAAGGACGAATCAAGGAATTAGAACAAGGAGCAGATGAAATTTGGAGATTCCACAAAAGTAGAATTTGGGTACCTAAGCAAGGAGACTTAAGACCTAAGATTTTAGAAGAAGCTCATAAATCTAGGTATACTATGCACCCAGGAAACAATAAGATGTACCAAGATTTAAGGAAAAACTTTTGGTGGATAGGAATGAAAAAGGATATAGCGCGATATGTTTCTAAATGTCTCACTTGTTCACAAGTTAAGGCAGAACATCAGAAACCTTCAGGGTTACTACAACAATTAGAAATGCCAGTATGGAAATGGGAACTTATAACAATGGATTTTGTTACTAAGTTACCCAAAACAATAAAAGGTAATGATGCGATTTGGGTAATTGTGGATCGATTAACCAAATCAGCTCACCTTTTACCTATGAAAGAAACCTTTAGCATGGAAAGACTGGCTAAATTGTATGTAGATGAAGTTGTATCCCTACATGGAGTTCCACTCTCCATTGTTTCGGATAGGGATAGTCGTTTTACTTCTCATTTCTGGAAAAGTTTCCAGCAAGCTATGGGAACTCGATTAAATCTGAGCACTGCATATCATCCCCAAACAGACGGACAAAGTGAAAGGACGATCCAAACTCTAGAAGACATGCTCCGAGCATGTGTAATAGATTTTGGTGGAAATTGGGATGATCATTTACCATTAATTGAATTCTCCTATAACAATAGCTATCATTCAAGTATTGAAACCGCCCCATTTGAAGCACTGTATGGAAGAAAGTGCAGAACTCCAGTTTGTTGGGCAGAAATAGGAGAAAATCAATTATCAGGTCCTGAAATAGTGCAAGAGACGACTGATAAGATTACTCAAATCAAGGAAAGACTGAAGACGGCTCGAGATCGCCAGAAAAGTTATGCAGACAATAGATGCAAGCCATTAGAATTTCAAGTTGGAAACAAAGTACTATTGAAAGTTTCTCCTTGGAAAGGAGTAGTCAGATTCGGAAAGAAAGGAAAGCTAAGTCCAAGATACGTAGGACCATTTTCAGTGATCCAACGTATAGGACCAGTAGCTTATCGTTTACAACTACCAGAAGAATTACCTGGAGTACATGATGTATTTCATGTATCCAATCTCAAGAAATGCTTATCAGATGAATCACTAGTAGTACCTCTTCGAGATATAGAGGTAAACGAAAAGCTAAAATTTGTTGAGAAACCTCTTCAAATTGAGGATCGAAAGATCAAGTTTCTTAAACATAAACGACTAGTTTTAGTCAAAGTCAAATGGGATTCAAAGAGAGGAGCTGAATACACTTGGGAGCTGGAATCAGAAATGAAACGAAAGTATCCTCACTTATTCCAGTAAATCTCGAGGACGGGATTTTTATTAAGGTGGCGAGAATGTAACAACTCTCATCAAAAGTCATATTTATTTAACTAAATTGTCCCATAGGAAACCCTAATTGAGAAACCCAAGTAATTCTGAACAAACCCTAAAATTTTCAGAACAATCGGAATCAGGATCAGGGCCCCTAAAACTCAGGGGGGGTAAACCCTACTCGGTAAAATCCACACAGTTTGCTGTCAAAAATTTAAAATCACACGAAACCAACTCAGCCAAGCTACTGGGACACGAAGCAACCCTAGGGTAGAATAGGGTCTCTCGCGCCACGCGACGCGCGCAAAGAAACCTTTCGCGTGGCGCGAGGGGGACATTTTTCATGTTTAAATAGCTTCGTCTGTTTCATGCAATTGTGCGTTAGTTCGACGTTCAAACTCAAATTGTACGTTGAGATAGTGTCTGAATACTACAATAAACACACACTGATCACGAAGTGCTGCCACAATTCAGGGTAATAACTCGATCGCTGCTACGATTCAATGTCCGATCGATTAAACTATCCAATGGATGTTTAAGTGCTGCCCACATTAGGGTTTATGCTTTGTCATTCGTCGTTAAATCGATGGATGTTTAAGTATCGCACTTTGTCATTCGTTGTGAAGGTTTTAATCTCGTGAGTTGTCGTAAATGCTGTATTAAGTTACTAACCTAGTTTGTGTGCTTGATTATTTAAACTAGGTTATCAAGGCTAATCAGTAAACTAAGCTCTATTAAATCTGCAATGTGAGTCATTCTCTTTTTATCAAATCTGTTTATAAAAGTATGTTTATTTTCAAGATTATAATTATAGTGATTAAGTTTATGTAGTCACCAAATTACAGCCGGTATGTGGGGTATTGTGCACAGTATTGCTATTTTATCACTTTAGGTGGGCGAACCTAATTAATGATACTCGTTGTTATTGGGTTAACGGACTCAATAGTAATATGACCACAGTCACCGAAACGAGTCGATGACAAGTACTGTGGGTATTTGGTTGAAATAAACATTGTAATCTCTCTTAATACTGTGAATTATAACAAAAGAGTCATTTTAGTAAAATGAATGATTCACTCAGTATTTCCCGCTGACAAAACATTTTTCAAACATGTTTCAGGTGATCTGTTGTGATCCAGGAAAAGTGCCGTGAAGCACTATCAGCTTAAGGAAGTGGCTCAGTATTAAAATAAAGAAACATGTTTTGTAAAATAAAAGATTCCCTGGCGAAATCTCAAGATTGTAAATTATCGGGTTTTATCCCGAATTGTGAAATAAAATAATCGGGAAAATATTTCCGTTTTAAAAAGATCCTGAAGAAACTTCCGCTGTTAATTAAATACCACGGGATTTCTGTCCCGCGGCTCCTAAAACGGGTCAAACCGGGTCGGGGGCCGTGACACCAGCCCCCGCCACACCCCCACTACGAATCTCTCTCTCTCTTCTGCGACACTCTCTCCCACTTTCTCCATTTTTCTGTGTTTCTAAGGGAAATCGGGATGGAAGGAGTGTGCAGATGTAGGATCAGTGGGTGTTTAGGGTTTTTCTAAGAAAGAATGAAGAAGAAAGAGCAGGGGCGGAAGGCGGTGGTGGGGGCGGCGGAAGGCGGTGGTGGGGGCGCCTGATTCAAAAAATTTGGGTCTTTTTGTGATTCTTGATGATTTGCCCAAAGGTTCGTTTTGTTTCTGTTTTGATTGGGGTTTTTGATTCAAAAAATTTGGGTTTTTTTTCTACTTGAAGTTTGGTGGGTTTTGTAAAAAACAGTAGTTGAAGTGGGTTTTGATATGTTGAGTGATGTTCATGTTCCTTTTGTTGGGTTTTGTTTGAATGATGTTCATGTTTTGTTTGAATGATGTTCATGTTCCTTCTGTGGGTTTTAATATGATCGATGGTGATTTTGTGAATTTTTTGAATGTTTGAACAAGTTACCTTTTTTGCTGGGTTTTGTTTGAATGATGTTCATGTTCCTTCATGTTTCCTTCTAGGGTTGAATGATGTTCATGTTTCCTTTTGAATGTTTAAATCGGTTGAATATGGTGCCTTATTGAATCGGCGGTGATGATGCAAAAAAAAAAAAAAACGGACGATGGCGCGGCAAAGATGGTGGAGGGTAGGTTTTTGAACCCGCAACCCTACTTAGCAGCCTCTGATTATCGGGAAATCTGAGCCAAAACTTTTCAAGAATCCACTCGTTCTTTTTTATTTTTGTTTGTTGGGTTTTTATATTTTTTTGAGGCGTCGATGATGATAGCAAACTATCTGAGACATCTACCGAGTAACGATTTTCTGGGTGCGTTCGTTTTTGTGTTAAAAATTTTTTTTTCTAAAAAAAAGTCAAACCGTAAACTTTTTAACGTAAACCGTAAAACGTAAAAAGTTTTTCGTAAAACATAAAACATAATTTTTTTTTCGGAAAACGTAAAAAGTTTTACGTAAAACGTAAAAAAAACGTTAACGTAAAAAACCGGCGCGTAAAACGTAAAAAACCGACGCGTAAAACGTAAAAACATAAAAAACGTTAACGTAAAAAACCGGCGCGTAAAACGTAAAAAACGTTAACGTAAAAAACCGGCACGTAAAACGTAGAAAACCGGCGCGTAAAACGTAAATAACGTTAACGTAAAACCAGCGCGTAAAAACGGAGCGTAAAAACAGGGTAAAAAACCGGTCGAAAAAACGAAGCGTAAAAACCGGTCGAAAAAACGGAGCGTAAAAACCGGTCGAAAAAACGGAGCGTAAAAACAGGGCATAAAACGTTTCGTAAAGAAACGCTCGTAAAAAACGGGGCGTAAAAAACGCTCGTAAAAACGGTTTAAAAAAATTATCATTAAAATATGAATTTAAAATATTTGTTTAATATAAAATTCTGTTTTTTAATAAAAAGTAATTAAAGAATAGGAAAAAAACAATTAAATATAATATATATAAAAAGACAAAAAAAGTAATTTTACTTAATTACCCTTTTGGATTATAATATTAAAAACATAATAAGACAAAAAATAATTAATATTATTTTTAAATACTTTTAATCTCATCCATCCATCCATCATCTTGATCTAATAGCTAGAAAGTGGTTCACGCGGTTCTTACAACTGAATGTGGTTCTCATTTTAGCGGTCCCCTATATATATATATATATATATATATATATATATATGAGTAAACTGCCATTTTGGTCCCTGTGGTTTGGCCAGTTTTGCCACTTTAGTACAAATCTCAAACTTATTACATCTGGGTCCCTGTGGTTTGCATTTTGTTGCCATTTTAGTCCAAAATTCAAAAACCCTATTTTTTTACTGTTACAACCTCCTATTTTGTCCTTTAGTGTAGGGGCATTTTGGTCCATGTTAATTTATTATAACATTTCAATAATTAATAACATCATCTTCAAGAACATCATCAAACTTCATCATCAAAACCCAGAAAATCAAGAACATCATCATCAAGAAAATCAAGAACCCAGAACAAAACCAGAAACCATCACAAAAATCAAAATACAGACAACAACAAATCAAAACAAAAACCGATTTGTAAAAAGAAACGAGGCTCAGATCTGTATCTTCAAGAACATCATCATCAAAACCCAGAAAATCAAGAACATCATCTTCAAGAAAATCAAAAACCGATTTGTAAAAAGAAACGAGGCTCAGATCTGTATCTTCAAGAACATCATCAAACATCATCATCAAAACCCATAAAATCCAGAAAATCAAGAACATCATCTTCAAGAAAATCAAAAACCGATTTGTAAAAAGAAACGAGGCTCAGATCTGTATCTTCAAGAACATCATCAAACATCATCATCAAAACCCAGAAAATCCAGAAAATCAAGAACATCATATTCAAGAAAATCAAAAACCGATTTGTAAAAAGAAACGAGGCTCCAACAACAAATCAAAACGCCATGGCTGCAAACAGAGGTTGCAAGCGCACTTGCCCTCCTCCGATTCTGCCACGCCAAGCTGCGGAAAATCTCAAATGTTGACCCACTTTTGACTCGGATTAGGTGAAATCATTACAGCCTCGTGGTGAATAAAAGGACTGGGTTCAAGTTTTGATCATCCTGTTTGTTACAAACTCACCCTCAACCACCTAAAACATTAACAAAATCACATATCATCATCCATCATCTCGATCCCTTAAAACTAACAAAATCACGGATCATCATCCATCACAAAATCACGGATCATCATCCGTCTCCCCTCCACCACCGTACACCCTCCACCACCGTCTCCCCTCCACCACCGTAAACCCTCCACCACCACCGTCTCTGACCACACTGTAAAAGCATATTATTTACCTGGTTTTCAACAATACTTTTGCTACACCATCGTAGATCGAACATAGAAGGTTCCAGATCTGCTAAACTTCCGGCGGTTTAGGGTTTCAGTATCGGCTTTGATGGTGACAGCGGTGGTGGCGCTTTAGGGTTTTAGTGGTGGCGGTGGTGGAGTTCACGGTGGTGGTGGTGGGAAGGGGGAGGAGGTGGCGGTGGTGGTGGTGCTATAGAGAGAGAGAAGAGAGAGAGAGAGAGGAGGTGGCGGTTGTGGTGCTATAGAGAGAGAGAGAAGAGAGACAGAGAGAGAGAACTGATTATGACCATCATCATCCCCAACATCATCATCCTCAATATATATTAAAAAAAAACTAAAACAAATAAAATTTAAAAAATGACCAAAATGCCCTTGCACTAAAGGACAAAATAGGAGGTTGTAACAGTAAAAAAAATAGGGTTTTTGAATTTTGGACTAAAATGGCAACAAAATGCAAACCACAGGGACCCAGATGTAATAAGTTTGAGATTTGGACTAAAGTGGCAAAACTGGCCAAACCACAGGGACCAAAATGGCAGTTTACTATATATATATATATATATATATATATATATATGAAATGGATTGATAATATTAGGTATTGTTAATATAGTATCATTTATTTTGAAGAAATTAAGTTCTTAGATAGATGAAAAGAAGTTATATATATATATAGAGGGTGAGGTTCCTCTACAAAAGTGTGTTTTTCCTACAAAGTGTAGGAAGTGTTGTGGACCATTGGATGAGTGTTTTGAATGGTATAGATTATCTTGATGGCATATTGGTAATATTTACGTTTTAAATAAGGATTGATTTAATTGATGGAGGACAAAAAAGTCATTTGCTGGGATTTAAAAATAGCAAGTAACTATCATTCAATAAAACCACTCTTTAAGTTTTGGAAACTTCTCCCTCTTTCTCTCTCCATTTCTCTTTCCTCTCTCCCTCTCTCTCTCTCTCTCTCTCACACACACACTTATCATCTTCTATGCTTAAAAAAACAAGATTAATGATTCCTTGTTCAAATTGTTCATCGTGGGATCATACACTGGTGTGTTTTATATTGTGTATTTCAGGCACTGGTGTTTATATCGAGTCAGACACTGGTGTGTTTTATGTTGTTCATTTTAGATACTTGTGTGTTTTATGTGTGAGGGGCGTGTTTAATTGTGGTAACTGATATAACACAATGTAAAGAAGCCAAAAAACTAATAAGACACAACGTCAAGAAATAATGAATGTGTTTTATGTTTCGAAATGTGCGAGAGGTGTGTTTAATTGTGAAATTGATATAACACAATGCGAAGAAAACCATCAACTAATAAAACACAACGTCAAGAAATAATTAATGTGTTCTAAGTTTCGAACTTCGGATGAATCAATCGTGGATATGAAGGATGTAACTGCCGATTTTGAATAGTTAATAGATAGATATATAGTTTCCACAAAAATAACATTTTATTATTTAAAAGATGTATCTTCCAAAAATAAAATTAATTATTGAATTACCTTTATGCCCTTTAATACAAAAACCCTAGATGCCACATGTCACTCTTAGAACACTTCCTACAATTTGTAGGAAAAGTGGACTTTGTAGCCAACTCCCACCCTATATATATATATATATATATATATATATATATATATATATATATAGTGGAGGGTTCAAATGAGAAGAATTTTTTTGTAAGAAGAAAAAAGAAGAAGTTTCAACCAATAAGAATGTTTTATTTTACTTCATTTAATATTTGTATTTAATTTTAATATAAGGGTATATTGGTAAACTTACATAAATCATTAATTTGTATTCTTCCCCTTTAATAACTAGCTAAATTAAATTTGTAACTCATTTTCAAAATATATACTTTTTTCAAATTAAAAAACAACTTAATTTAAAGTGTAGAATAAATTACTAGTTGTGTAAGATAAATTACGAGTTGTGTAGGATATATTTCGAGGTGTGTAGGATAAATTTCGACTGTGTAGGTTAAAATTCTATATCGTGTAGGGTACATGTGGGAAAATTTTGATATGTGCAGGTTTTGTAGATTATATGTAGTATAATTAATCTTTGGTTGACTAATTAATTAAAGAGAGAAAAATTAATGATATGAGTTATAAATGAAATAACATTTTACTAATATGTCATTTCTTCTTTTTGTTCTCACATTAAATTTCTTCTCAAATGAACCTTCCCCTATATATATGTATATGTATATATATATATATATATATATATATATATATGGAGAGGATCATGAGAAAACTAAATATAAATGAGAAAACTAGAAAACTAACTAAAAACCACTAAAAAAGAGGGGAGAGACTTTTAATGAAGGAGGGGGGACTTTTAATGAAGGAGGGGTAAAATTGAAAAAAAAATATATAACTTTTCAAACATTTCCCATTTCTCCATACGTTATCATTTTAAAACAAAAATGGCACCATAAGATCACAAATTTTTGTATCTTTCATTCAAGTATATTCGAGCATATTTTTTATGACATAAAAAAAGATTTATGGTGTCGTCTTGTTTACAATACTATTATTATAGTAGTGCACATGTGCAATATAACATTTACTACAATTGCATTACATGCTTAAAATTAGTTTTTTGAGTCTAGTTTAGCTTTTAGGGTTAGTTTTTTTTGGAGGATTAGGATTAGGTTTTTGGGTGTGGGGGGAGGGGGGTTTAGGTTTTTGGGGGGTGGAGTGGGGGGGTTTAGGTTTTTTTCGGGTTTACAATTGCATTACATGCTTAAAATTAGTTTTTTGAGTCTAGTTTAGCTTTTAGGGTTAGTTTTTTTGGAGGTTTAGGATTAGGTTTTTTTTTGGGGGGGGGGGGGGGGGGGGGTGTTTAGGTTTTTTTCGGGTTTATGTTTAGGGTTTAGTTTTAGGTTTTCGGGAGGGTGGGGGGTTTAGGTTTTTTTTTTTTTTTTGGGGGGGGGGGGGGGGGGTTAGGCTTTTGGTGGGAGGGTGAATTTAGGTTTTTGGGGGGTGGGGGTGGGGGTTTAGGTTTTTGGGGGGTGTCGGTGGGGGGTGGGTTAAGTGGTTTAAGCTTTATGTATTATTAGTGCACATGTGCAGTACAACAAAAAAAAAAAAAATTTGTTTTTGAAATTTTTTTCCATACATAAAAAATAGCGATTTTTATATAAAAAATTGTAAAAAAAAAAAATTGGTAAGTTTTTAGGCTTTTTTGGTTTTCTCATTTAAACTAGTTTTCTCATGATCCATTCCCTATATATTTATATATATATATATAGATAAGTTTGAAGTCACAGCTATTTGCATCCGTTTGGTTGGCAGGTTATGTGATATATAACTAAAGTCGTGAAATAAATAATTTTTTTTCTAATATCAAGTTATAGATTATTATTAAGTTTATCTATCGTTAAACGACTAACTTTTACTAAATGAATGTTTCTTTATGCTGTTAAGCATATTTTTAAAGTTATTACGGTATGGGGTGTTTTTTATATTTGCTGTTAAGGATATTCATTAAAGTTTTTACTGTATGGGGTGATTTTTATACGCATCTTTTATCATATATATTTTTTAAATGGGTACACAGGGCCGGCCCAAGGGTAAGTCAAATGAGGCTTGGGCTTTGGGCCACCAAAACTATAGGGCCTCCACAACAGTCCATTTATAAAAGATTTAGGGTGTGGGTTACCAACAGATTGATGGTTGGTAGTGTAGTGGTTTTGTGTATGTATGGATGTTGGTGAGACGCAGGTTCAAATCCCTGGTTCACCATTTTTTTTTCTTGTTTTTAAATTTTAACACAATCTTTCAAATAATTACACTTGGGCCCTTCAAGTTTAACTTTCAATTACATACATTTTTTTTGGAAAAATGCCACAAGATTTTACTTCGCCTTAGGCCACCAAAATGGTTGAGCCAGCCCTGTGGGTACATATACCATGTCTACTCACTTCTCGACTAACTTTAACTAAATGAATGTTTCTTTATGCTGTCAAGGATATTCATCATATAGAGTTAAGATATAATAGGAAGTTTATTTTTTTGCTAGGAAGGCTAGTAAGTAATCTTGACTATCTTTTGATTTAATCAAGTGCTAAGATTAAATGAGTTGAATTGAAGAGAAAAAAAAAAGAGGGGCTTGAGTGTGTAAGGCCATTCTAGTCAATCGAGGACAATAGTTTATCTCTCCTCCAATTTCCCCCCCCCCCCCCCCCATTTCTTAAACGTTAATAACTTTTTCATACACATTTTTATTAAATTGCACCAAAAAACGAACGTTTTTTATCTTTAAAACGAGTATACTATTGTTATATTTTCGAAAACCCAGTTGCGTAAAACGCAATGGACAAAAAGCGTATAAAATGATTTTTTTTCTAAAACGCAATGCACAAAAAACACAAAGAAATGTCTTATTTCTAAAACGTAATAGCCAGAAAACAAAAAAAAAATATCTTATTTCTAAAACACAATGGCCTAAAAACACAAAAGAAAGTGTTCTTTCTAAAACGCAATGGACTGAAAACACGTCAAAATGTGTTTTTATAAAACGCAATGGATAAAAAAAACATATAAAAATGTTTTTTTTTCTAAAACGCAATAGCCTAAAAACAGGAAAAAATAAAAAAAATGTTCTTTCTAAAACGCAATGGACTGAAAACACATAAAAATGTGTTTTTATAAAACGCAATGGCCAGAAAACAAAAAGAAATATCTTATTTCTAAAACGCAATGGACTGAAAACACATGAAAATGTGTTTTACCTAAAACGCAATGGACTAAAAACACTTCAAAATGTGTTTTTCTAAAACGCAATGGACCAAAAAACACATAAAAATGTCTTTTTTCTAAAACGCAATGTCCTAAAAACACAAAAGAAAGTGTTCTCTCTAAAACGCAATAGACTAAAAGCACTTCAAAATGTGTTTTTCTAAAAAGCATTGAACCAGGGTATGTTTTGTCTGTGAATTGTCTGAACCAGCTCGACCCCAACTAGGGGCTCTGCCCCTTGGACCCCGCCAGGGGCCGCCGCCCCTTGGACTCTGCTCGCAGGGGCGTTGCCCCCGGACCCCCGCCAAGATTACTTTGTAAAACACAATGACTCAATTCAAAAACCCAAATCGTAAAAATGCAATTCAAAAATTTCTTACCTAGATCGAAGCCGATTTCTTCAGATTTCTTCACCGATTGACGAAATTTGAATGTTAGAAACACTTATTAGTGATCGAATCGAACAAATCGAGTGATTCGCTTCAAAATCACAGAAAAAAATGAGATATTGTATGAAATTAAACTGGGTTTCTTCAACACGTTGATTGGGTGTTTGAATAATTGATTGGTGACGAAAATCGCACTATAATGTAGTGATTATTGAGATAGAAAGTGAAGAAAGGTTGAAGATAGTGGGTTTTGAATTTACAGAGATAAGAATGGAGAAGATTGGATAAAATTGACTAAAATACCCTTCCTCTTTATTTTAAATTTTTGTCACATGTCATAATCCTATTGCTTCCTATCATTTCTAGCTAAAATAAACTTCATATTTGATCCTTTCTCCATCATATATTCAAATTTTTCTTATTTAGTTTTGTAATGTCACTTTATAACTCCATAAATAGGGGAAATGTATATATTTATTTTTTTCTTATTTAGTTTTGTAATGTCACCTTATAATCATGTATATACGTCTAAAATGGTCAAAACACTTTATAATGTCACATTAGGATGCTAGATTTTTTTTCTTTAAATAAAGTAATGAATATAGATACTTTTAAATAAAAATTTGTGTTTTTATTAATAATTGTTCTTTTTAAGAAAAATGAATATAGATGTTTTATGTAGGCCCTCATTATTTCCACACCCTTAAAATCTTATCTTTACATCTCTACATATATACGGCCCGTATATAATTATACGTGCTCTATAAATGATTGTTGCACAAAAAAAAGTCCAAGAATGTTTTTATGTCTATATATACAGGCCATAATGTTATACGGCCTAGTATTTTCTCTATGTATACAAGCCGTATAACATTATATGAGCCATATAACATTATACGACCCAATATTTGTCATGTCAAATTATTCTATATGGCCCGTATAACGTTATACGATCTGTATACAGGGTGTCAAATTAAGATTTTAGGGTGTGGGGTTATTGGAACCCTTTATATATTGTTTTGCTTATTACGAAGTCTATGATTAGATGCTCTACCTAAAGTTAACTATCTTTTATTTTATACTATTAAACCCATAAACAAAATTTATTATATTCAACCCGTAAACGTATAATACATTGACCATAACCACGAAGACTTAGTTGGTTGCACATAGACAATCTATTAAAAGTTTAAAACTGTTGGCTCATTATAGCTGCCTGTTTATAATGAAAGTATTAGTTGGACAAAGGGCAAATGCTCAAGTACTCAACAAAAGGTTTATTGATTAACTAAAATATTACAACTTGTTAGTTTATTAATCAAAGGAGTACAAATAATAATAAATAATCAACTCTTTCAAGGGTCAATTAAATAATTAATCATGATGGATCAGGAGCGTAAAAAACTCTTCTTGGTTGATTTAAACACATTTTTTATTTGTCTAATGTAGTTTATTTATAATAAATCCAAATAATTTTTAAGAAAATTCAAATTTCATAAAAATTCTAGAAGATTACAACTAAAAAAAGCCACAAATTACATATTAAAATCATAAAATAAATTTTGCCTAAACCTACGAACACCACTACTCGTCATCAACGTGATTGACAAGGAAGTTATTCCAGATATAGTCGATTAAATCCGCACATAGGCTTCCATGAATGTGCTCACTGCGTAGCGCCCACAAATTTGATTGTTGTTGTTACTCGTCAACCGGCTCAACATTCCCATGAATGTCAATTGGATCGTATTCGCATATTGTTCGACCATCGTCTTGAATAATCAAGTTATGAAGTATTAAACACGCATACATAATCTATGTCAATTTTTTTGGTTCAAATGCACGAGCCGGTTGTTGAATTATACCCCATTTTGACTTTATCACACCAAACAACCGTTCGAGATATTTCCTTGCCGATTCTTGGCACTTTGTAAACTTTTTTCTTTTTTTCATCACCCGGTTCAGGAATAGTTTTAACTAGGGTATATACCGTAGCCTAGGTAATAACCATGCTTATATGACACCCCATTGAGCATGAAAGAAGAATCAGTACCCGTACCTCTAATAATATCGTCAAAAATATGAGATCTTGCAAGGATGTTTAAATCATTGTTGGAACCTGCAACTCCAAATAAAGCATGCCAAATCCATAAATCTTGTGAGCAAGCGGCCTTTAAGATTATTGAGGGCTAACCTATATCACCACGCATATATTGATCGCGCCATGCAGTAGGGCAATTACGCCATTGCCAATGAGTACAATCAATGTTTTCTAGCATCCCAGGAAATCCATATCTTTATTCGTGGAATGCATAAAGCTTTTCGATCTCCTTTTTCGTTGGCCTACGTAAATAAACCTTGCTATATAGGTTCACAATACCTTTGGTCAATTCATACAAACACTCCCGACTCATTCTCTCGGACATCCTTACATATTCATCCCATGAATCACTAGCAGTGCCATACGCTAATTAACGAAGTGCAGAAGTGCATTTTTGAAACGTATAGTAAAACCCCTTCTCCCTCTAGCAGCGTAATGCAATGTGAAAAAATCATCATAATTAGCCAAATCATTAGCAATACGTACGAACAATCGTCGACTCATTCGAAACCGACACCTAAATTGTTCGTCAGTGTACACATAGTTTTCAACAAAATAGACACCAACCAAACGTTCATAAGCACCTTAAATAAATGTTAATAACTAGGTTTAATAAATTATTCAAAGCAATCCTAAAAATAAATAACAAAACTTTCAAAATAAAAATTGTATAGAAATAATATACCTTCGCGATCTCTATTTAACGTCACACTCCTCGTTCTTGGTTGTGATGTTTCTTCGTCTTCACCTCGTTGTTGGTGTTCCTCGTCAGGGTCGCCAGCCACATCAGCCCCCCGAACCTTGTTCCCGATCCACACCCATACGTTTAAGATCTGATTTTGGTTTTGTCGTAAAAGCAATATATATATATATATATATATATATATATATATATATATATATATATATATATATATATATAGGGGAATGTTCATTTGAGAAGAAAATTAAATTGAGAAGAAAAAGAATAAATGGTACAATTGTAAAACATTCAATAGTTTTTTTCACATCTCATTTATTGTTATCTTTGACTAATTAATTAGTCATAAAGACTATCATCCTCCACACTAAAATTTTTGCCTACACACATCAAAATTTATCCTACACGTTTTGAAATTCATCATACACAACTCGTAATTCATCATACACACGTCGTAATTTATCCTACACTTTAAATTATTTTTTTCTTCTTTGGAAAAATACATTTTTTTTAAAATAAGTTACAAATGTAATGTAGTTAGCTATAAAAAAGAATACTACCAATTAATGATCTATCTAATTTTACCAATATACCCTTAAACTAATATTAAATACAAAATTAAATAACTAAAATGAAGCATTCTTATTGGTTGAAATTTCTTCTTTTTTATTCCTACAAAAAGTTTCATCTCATTTGAACTCTCCACTATATATATATATATATATATATATATACATCTATATATATATATATAAACATGTTAAATAAGGGCTTAGGTGTCATGTTGTGAGGGCTTGAGAGATGATGTGGCATCACCATAGGCATTCTACAAATTGGTTTTGGCTCCAAAAAATTCCATCTTTTTTATTCGGGTTTACGCGGCATCCGAATAGCTTGATTCCGACCCGCCCATCAAAAAAATGGATCCGTATAAAAGGCAATACGTCAGAAACATTTTTTCTCTGTAAACCCTAAACTACATCGCCACTTTCATCATTCTTTTCATATCTCTGTGTTTTCTCCTCTCCATTGAAGCCGCTTCAATTATTTGAGGTGTGTTTAAGGTTTCCATTTTATAATCCTTTGCCTTTCTTGACTTACAGATCTGCTATTTTTTCAGATAGATTTGAATCAGAGAGAAGCAATGCAAAATAGGGGTTTTATTTGCCAGCTTCCTTACCAAACCCTAACACGCCCCCATCTTTGCAATCTCTCCATCTATCATCTTCGCCATTTCTTTCCTTCAGATAATGGTTTGTTGTTCAAATCGATTGTAAAAAAGGTATGATTTTCATTCTCATCCCAAACCATACATAGAGAATCATCCAAGCATCAATCAATTCGAGGGTCTTGCTTATGCTCTGTAATAGGTGATGGCATATTAGGTGATGAAAGTTCAGATGGCTTTGCTGCGAACTCAAATGGACAGGTTCTATTTATTAATTCTATATTGAATGATGTTTTGTTACATAAGTTTAGGAAGAATTATTACACTATTTAATTTTGAATAGTTGCTGAATGATTACGATGTGAGCATTGGAGGGACCATGTGCATCAGTTGGGAGTGACCTGTTTAGAATCAATCCGCTGATTATATGGCATAACAAGGTGACAAATATGTTTAGAATGAAGGAAATCTATGATTGATGAAGGAAGCAACGGTGATTTCAACTCATACGGTGATGGTGGTTTGGATTCCGTATGATACAAGCTCTGTTCTGGTTATCTTCGATTCTGACCAGGAAACACTCCTGAATCAGGTATCAAGCAAAGAACTTTACCGATTCAGATCATTGGGAGTTTGATTTTTCTATAGTAAATCATCATCTCAACCTAAAATCTCAGTTGAAGTTCTGTGAGGTAAGTGAATTTAACCTACAAATGCTTCTGTTGCTTGGTATCTAAGAAAATTGAGTGCGATGTTGGTGTTGTGTTCATGTTAGTTGAGTTTGGAGGCTGAAATGAAGAACTTTGGGCTCAACAGTAGGAAGTTTTCACCAACACTGGTGTTTCACATCTTCCTTCTTGGTAAGAAATTATGTTTAAACTTCATTTTTCACCCAACATGCTTTGATTTTTAATAAATAGGCCTTGAAGGTATAGTCTTTGTTTGTTTTTTTCTTCAGAATCATTATCATCACTATTTGTAAGCTACTTTATTCTATTAAAACTAGGGGTTGGTTACTTTAAAGGAGCAAGTAAAGTTCATGGTCTTAAAATAGGAGATTATTTTCAAAATTTAAGCTATTTAAACTCAAAGATTTAGTTGAGAAAGTTTATATGGTCAAATTGTTTAACTTGAAATGGTTTTAAAAGTTATGCAGAGCTAAAAAAAGGGTGTTTTAAATGTCCTGTTCATCAACCCATACGACCAAATGGGCTGGATATAAATTTAAGATTTGTTCATTAGAAATTTTTTATTACAACAGATGCTTAACGTGATTTAGCATATTTCCAAAAAAATAATATTTTACATTTGACCCTAGGATTTCGTTTACCTCTGCACATTACTTTATAACAAGAAGAACACCAAATTCTGCTATTATTGGTATTTTTGGCCATGTTTTGCTACTTAGTTGTTGTGTGTGTTCCGTTTTTTTTTTGTTAGCTTTATATTTTTTTTCTTGGTAATTTATTTTACTCCTGAAATCCTAAAATATTATATATGATGTCAATTTTGTGAAAGTCGAATGCGACTATCGCAGATTGATTTATTGATATCGAATTGGTTTCGTCTAAAAGAACTACATCCCCGGAGTGTAAACTAATTATGTTCAACACTAGTTCACCTTTTCGACTTACTCCAGTCGTGTGGTATGACAGTTCGCTAAGTAGCTTAAGGTTTATGTATTGTTTTTAATTCTTCAAAAGTTTTTTTTTATATATTTAAAAGGGATTATTTGTTAACAGATGGTTTCGAACTTTGCATAAATGTTATCAAAGGTGAATTACAAGAACTATGTAAATCTTATTGGGTAATTTAAAGAACAAAAACCTTTCCATTAAAGTTATGGTTTTTGAAAATACTCCAAATGGAACTCTCTTCGAGCACCTACACAGTAAGTTACTTGGGTCAACTTTGAGTTTTTCATCACTTTTGTTAGATTAGATAATTAGATTGTATGCATACCTTTTGTTTCAAAATTTTAAACTGATATATATTTTTTTGCCAGTCTTAAGATCGGTGTTGCAAGTATTCAACACGGACGACTAACCGATTCGTTAAACATCGCGAAACATAGCATCTGTGAATTGTGATTATGATAGTCATAAACACCATGACAGGCAAGTACTATGTGTAGGAAACAAATCCCCCACTAGGGGTGACAATAGAAAGAACAAAGAAAATGAGAGGATACTTAGATGTCTTCACGACTTCACTAATGACAAGAAAACAACTTATCGTTATGTAAAGAACAAAGTAAGTCTTGCATTTAGTCATTTATGGTAATGATTTTACATCTAAATTATTTGTCATTTATGGTTAACCGGATCGTATTGCTTTATATACACTTGGTATATACCTATATATTTTTTTATTGTAGGACAACTGATTATGTGTTCAATGCAGTTGGCCTTTTGGTCTTTTCGCTTATGGCTATCATGCTTGATATTCTTATAAAACACAAAATAAGCCATCACCGGGTAACACACTACAAATCGTATGATTCATAGAATGTAGCATCTTATAATAGTTGTTACCGACTCAAAACTGTTTCTAGGATTTTTTTTTTATCAGTTTGTAGGCCACATTACATATGGTTGTTTGTAAGATGGGTCAACTTTCCTCACTACATCGCGTGGGCCAGAGCTGAAATGGATGCAAGCAGGTTAGTAACCAAACTTACCATTTCACTAGCGATGCAAAAATGGACGGTCCTAGAGGGTATTAACGGGTTGAGTTTCAGACTAAAACTTCTTAAATCTAGGTTTTTAATGCATAATTCCTTTTTAATGCGATCTCTAGAAATGAAATGGATGCAAGCATAGTTGTTAATGGCGCATAGCGACAAATAGCGATAAGGTACCAATATGTTACATAGGACATAGCGATACATAGCGGACGCTATTTTATACATAGCAATACACTTGAAAAAATATTTTAAATTTTTTTATATGTATATTATATCAAAATACCATGGTATATATGGTATTTTACATGTATATTTAACAACCTAAAATCCAACTACTTTATAGATATATTTAATTGCTATTTATATTAAAAAAGAATAAATAAATTGTCTAATTATTGCTACAACCCTAATAGCGAGCCTAGACCTATACGCTACGTAGCACACTATAGCGATCGATACACTCGCTATTGACAACTATGGATTCAAGCAACCCAATAAGCGCATTTAATACTTCACTAGGGGTGCAAAAATGGATGGTCCCTAGGGGTGTTATCGGGTCAGGTAAGGTTTCAAACTCATGATCCTTACATTTATGTTTTAAAGTATAATCCTTTTTAATATGATTGTTGGAGGTGAAATGGATGCTAATGGGTCAGTAAGCAAGCCTAACATTTCAGTAGAGGTTTAACTATGGATGGTCCCTGGTCACTAGAGGTTTAACTATGGATGGTCCCTGGCGGTGTTAACGGGTAGGGTAGGGGCAGGTTTGGTTTTTACAACATATTCCTTTACTAAAGCACATTCCTTTTTAACCACTATCATGTTATTTAACAGTTGAGGAAGGTAATGTAACATCAACTTCATTCAAATGGACTGTTTATTGAAACAGTGTTTTTTTTTACTAGATAATATCATCTAACATCAACTTTTTTATAGGCTTTAGACAAGATTCGTTTGAGAGCTTATTCATATTGTATCTAACAAAGTTAACAACACATTGACCATAATTGATAGTGGAGGTGGAACGTGAAGGAGTGAAAGCAATGACATTAATGGCATTACCTTTTTCAAAGTTGGTGAACAATCTTGGTACCATTGCAAGGTCTCGCCCTAAGATTTCATGGAAGCTATTATTGGTGGTGCTAATGTTTGCATGATTGGACGGTTTGATGTCGTTAGGTACAAATAAGTTGGTAGCTTAATTTTTATTTCACTGCATGATAGCTTGAAGGAAGTAACAACTATTTAGGTTCCAGTGCAATAGTTAAGTTAAAATCAGTGAACCATGTTGATGTCTCTATGGCGAATGTCGTGGTTACCAGTTTTTTTTTCCGACAAGTATATTTTTATCTACATCTCGATATATTTTTTCCCTAGATTGTGTTATGATATCAAACTGAGAATGATTCGGTTGCAGAAGCTTTGAGCTGTAAATCTGCCGTTGAACTTACCTTTGAAAGCTTAAATTATATGGATATGGATAACGTGATCAACTGGAGCTTGGGATATATCTTCTGTTTGGCTAGAAGAAAGCTTAATAGAAGGTGGATTTTGTGGGTGAGTCATATGGCTTTTTGGCATTTTTATGTGCATATTATTTAAATAGTTTACAACATCTTTTGGTCTCTTAAAATACAGATGAAATGTCTTACATTTTAAAAGACGACAAATATGAGTTAAAGTACAAGACTGACTTAAAAGGTACAGTACCTAGGCAATACTACTTAGGAAAGCTTAGTATTGACACCAAAGTTTATATTATATAGTATCGACACTAAAGTTTATATTATATACTTACACTTATAATTTGGTTCTTTTTTTTTGTAGATGGAACTCAATTTACTAAGGAAAGGTTTTGGTAACTCGAAGGATATGCATCTTCAAAGGGACTCGACTATCTTTAAATTGTGTATCCACATTATCACTAATTTATGTAACATGAGACTTTGTATTTTATTTTATTCGTACACTTGATATTTATCTTAATAGTTTTCTCCAACCCGGGTAGCACCCGGGTGATAACCTAGTACATACATATATAGAGAGAGAAATTGCAAAATACATTACGGCTTAACGTACGATCAGTACGCGACCAAATTACGCACGTTATTTTGAAAATCATGCACGTTATAAACTTAAAAAAACATGCGTGATTATTGTTATTTTTCAATTAGCCTGGATTTTATCAATTTCGCCCAATTCGTTTCATTTCTTTTCGTTTCACTTCAAATTCGCCATTGTTCAGTCATTTTCATCGAATTGGATTAAAATTTATCACTGATTTTGAAAAGTACATTAAAATGTCGACCCTCGAAATCAAATCGTAGAACAGAGGATGAAGGGACATGACCAACCTTTGATTCAGACCGTAACAGAGGACGTAGGAACATGACCAAGCTTTGATTCGATTGGAGTCAGAGGGTAGTAACAGTAGTTTCAGATCGTAGAACATGGGATGCGATTTTTGAACTGGGAGTTAGGGTATGCGTAATTAACTTGCGTGATTTATGTTTCCAACATGAGTGATTAGGTTTTTTGAGGTTTATAACGTGCGTGATTTTCAAAATAACGTGCGTAATTTGGTCGGGTACTGATCGTACGTTAAGCCGTAATGTACGTAAACTGGCCTCTCTATATATATAGAGTAAACTTCCATTTTGCTCCCTGTGGTTTGGTCGTTTTAACGGTTTTGTCCCAAACCTTTAAAAATAGCCATTTTACTCCTTGATGTTTTGATTTTGTCTGCAGTTTGCTCCAAGGCTCTAACTCAGTTAAAACATTCAGTTGAAAGTAAGGGTGTTTCAGTAACTTTATATGTGAGTATTTAATTACCTATTACTAATTACTAATTCCTAAAAGAGTTTACTAATAAAAATAAAAAGATAAAATCATTACTATTTATTCATATATGTATAGACACATATCAAACATCACCCACTTTATCATCATCAGCTCTCACCTTCAAACATCACCCACAACCACCATTAGCACCACCATTACCGCCACCATACTCCGCCACCGCCACCACAACTATCTCTCTCTCTATCTCTCTCTCTCACACACACACTCTCTTACCACCACCATAATCCGTCGCCCCCAATATAATCTGCCGCCGCCGCCACAATTACTGCCACCATCAACGTCTCTGTCTCTCTACATCTAACACCACCACCACTCTCTTTCTTAACATCTCGACGGTCGCCAGAGGTTTCATATCTGGCCGCCGCTGGAACACTAATGGTTTGTTAAGATCTGGCCACCTCTGTAAATCAGGTGTTTGACGGTGGCTGAACAGAAAAACTAATCTTTACCACCTACAAATCAAATATTTGAATATGCAGATTGAAAAGTACCACCAATCTCGTTTTTTGTGAGGGTATTTTGTTCATATCTGCAATTAGAGATGGATGAATGGGTTGTACAGATTTGTTGCCACTATACATGAAATTAGGGTTCAGACAGGTAAGGGTCTGGGTCATTGTTCCAGTATGGTTCATGGTATTGGTGATTTGTAAGGTAGGTGGTGGTTAATGGTGATTGGGGTGGTGGTGAATGGTGGTAGTGATGTCGGGTGGTGGTTGGTGGCGCCGGGGTAGTGGGTGGCGGGCGATGGCAATGATGTCAGTTGGTGGGTGGTGTAGAAGAGAGAGATCTGGTAGAGAGAGAGAGAGAGTAGAGACTCAATATTTGTTGTGTGTATATATTATATCTATATTAATAATAATAATAATTTACATTTAAATATATATGTTAATAGTTTACATTTAAATATAAATTACCAAAGTACCCTTATTTTATATTTGAAATTACGAAAATACCCTTCCAGTTAATATACAGTATGGATGGAGTTAAGGCCGCGAAGCAAACTGGAGACAAAATAAAAACATCAGGGAGTAAAATGGCTATTTTTAAAGGTTTGGGGCAAAACTATTAAAACGACCAAACCACAGGGAGCAAAATAGAAGTTTACTCATATATATATAGGGTCGGGATTTAGAGAAAACGGTAGAAAGTGTGAGAACGTTGAGAACGCTTATGGATCGTCCGATCAAAACAATCTATGGACTAGATTAGCGTGATGACATTTTCGTAAATAACATCAATTTTATTACGTGGACGCGCTTCATTAAGGGTAAAAGCGTCTTTTGACTACTCCAAACAAATCGCCATCTCATGAAAATAAAACGCCAAAACAAAAATCACACAGCATTCTGCTAAAAACGCCATTAGATATAAAACACCAAACTTAATTATAGTAAAATCCCGCCTAAAAAAACCGCCAAAAAATTCTATATATACAACAACTCAGACCTTCAATTAAAAAACACACACAAAAACCCAAACGCCATATTTAATATATACCATTCGACTGATAAAACGCTAGAAAACCCAAACATCAATATATTGCTGTCAATAAAGTGTAGCTGTATGGTGTGGACAACATTGTCAGTTATCTTTCTTAACTGAGGATTAACAATGTTATCCATTACCATACAGCAACACTTTATTGATTTTAGCATGATCAAATTTACAGTTTTAAGATGGTTTATTTTGTTGCGTTCTTTTTCTCGGTAAAACGCCAAAAAAGATAACATTTTGGCTGAAAGGGTGTAAACTCAATAACATTTTGCTGCATGAGATAGACAAAAATTATAGAAAAAGAGCCTGATTTCATACGAAAGTCGAAACAGCCAATGAAGATGCTTCAAAAGAAGAAAAAGACTGGTGACAGTGAAGATTTGGAAGATCAAAATTTATTTTATTTAATTTTCTTTTTCAGTTGATTGTTTTTTAATAAACAACGACATATCTATTAAAAACGCCAAAAAGGCAAATGTCTTACACCTTTGGCGTTTATCAAAACATCATAAAATTACTTTGGGACAAGTATTATAAAAAAAAAATTATGTATTCTTTTTTTTTTCCTTTTCAGTGGATAGTTGTATAATAAAAACGCCATATATAATAAAAACGCCAAAACAACCAAAATGTTTGTTTAAACAATATCATCCCAAACTATAATAAAACTAGTTTGAAAAAGTATTATAAATAAACAAAAAAAAAAACAAACTTGAAAATGTAACTAGAAACAGTAACTTCAAATCAGAAAAACTGAAGATAGAGAAAATTTGTTATATTAGAATCTAAAACGTCAAACTTGAAAGATGGGACGTGTTACAGACTTCAAAGATAAAGCTTGTCAAAAACAATAATTACAAACAGTAACTGAAAAGACGAATACTTTATTATAATAACGGAGTAAATAAAATATTAAGCAGGAAACATATTTTTTGGCGTTTTGTTAGGTTTACCATTTTTTAATATTTTTTGGTGTTTTGCTAATAAAGAGTGGGATGATTATAAAGATGAAGATCAACATGAAGAAAAAGCGAAAAACCCACCCACACGTCATAGATCTATGTCCCCAAACATCCACAAAAAGAAGCCACTTCAACAGACGAGCAGGCAAAATAATCAAACCGATGGGTTTGTTAAGTTTTACATAAAACGCCATATTTTGGTGTAAGTTCTTGTAGTATTAAAGAACAGAGAGGCTGATGACAGTGAATATTGTGAAGAAAGATCCGATTAGGATTTTTAATTTATTTTCTTCGATTGTAATTTTTTTTACTGTGGCTGAAATATAATCCAACAATTGTAAAACGCCAAGATAACCCAAACGCCAAAATGTTTATAAAAAATATAGAACAATGGGCCAACTTGTTTAAAACGCCTTGAAAAACGTCATTCAAATAGATTTCCTAACCCCTGGGTTACAATGGCATACGATTTGAATAAACGCCATAAACGCCAAAATATTAATACGATGAAACCATTAAACGCCATTAATTATTGAATTTGGTTAACGCCAAAAATCTTAAACCCCAAAAATTCAAACAATATTCGGAAAAGCGGAACTGGAAAAGCAGAAGATGAAACGACAAAAAAGCCCCTCCGCCCTTCTCCAAGCGGCGTGACACGTGTTGGGCCAGGAAGCGTTCTCACGTTCTCACATTTTTGAGCGTTTTCTCCTGATCTCGTTTCTCTCTCTCTCTCTCTATATATATATATATATATGTATATAGGGTTAGGTTTATTTGTGAACAATCCCATTTATTGTGAACACTAGTGAACTAATCCTAGCTCTTGATTATCAATACACAAGTTTATACAGAAGTGTAAATAAAGGCCAACATTTGATGATGAAAATACACTATAGTATTTTACGATTTGATGATGTAAATCAATGGTCATGATTTGTTCACTCCGTTCGCAAATACATTAGTGTTCACTCTAGAACCTCGCCCAATATATATATATATATATATATATATATATATATATATATATAGGGTAAGGATCATTTTAGAATTTTAGATAATTGCAGAACTTTCCAAACTCTTAATAAACAATCATTCTACTTGTATATTTAACATTTTTAAGGGTATTTTTTATCATTTATTATGATTCCATGCGTGGTAAGAGTAGTTTTATCATTTTTTCATATGTAATTTTATAATAGGGGAATTGGCCTGTAATAATCCCACCTAGATCTTATTAGCCATTAATAATCCCACCTCAGAATATTCCCCTCACTTGTCCCACCTTTCACCTATTTTTCCTACAATGGTCCCCCGTTAAAAAACTTAACGGAGTTAAGTTTTTTTCCAAATTGCAAACAGATTTTTAAGGGCTTTTGATCAGAACAATGATACGAGTCCATTGATGTAAAACTTACTTCGAAATGGTGCTCCAAGTGACTTGATTTTGGTTAATTGGAAATTTAAACACCCGAATTGAAGCGCCGTTTTCATCGTTTGGAGCACCGTTTCGAGGCAAGTTTTACATCAATGGACTCGTATCGTCGTTTTAATCAAAAGCCCTAAAAAATCTGCTTGTAATTTGGAAAAAAAGCTTAACCCCGTTAAGTATTTTTAACGGGGGACCATTGTAGGAAAAAATAGGTGAAAGGTGGGACTGGTGGGGGAAATATTCTGAGGTAGGATAATTAATGGCTAATAAGGTCTAGGTGGGATTATTACAGGCCAATTTCCCTTTATAATACAAAGAATAAAGCTTTTGAAGTTAAACTAGATACAACAACCGCGCGCGTTGCGGCGCGGTACATCGTAAACAACGAATGAATTAGTCCAAACGTTATGTGATGCGTTAACCATATGAAAACACACGTTTCGACATATCTGATTGAACTCAATGTAACATATATAAGCATTGCAATTGGATCAAATATAAAGTAAATCAAATTTATATCGTACAATCATAACATATTATATGTGGCCCGAGTCATACATAGAAAATGTAACACGTATAATAGAAAAGCTGACACGTATAATCAAAAGAGATGAATTACAGCTTTTGAAAAAATGGAAAAAAGAAACCACAATATGACTCCACCAGGTTTGAAACAAAATTTACAAAACATCACTTGACTCATTTCCTAAAAAACTTTACGTCGAAACAAACACCAACTCAAATATAACCGAAACGTACATAAAAATATGCACGTAAAAAATGTTATTTTTAAACGAAAACGTATTATATTTGACCTGACTCCTTTCCAGAAAAAGTTATAACGACACATAGAGCAAATCAAATTTATACTGGTACGTACATAAAAATAGACACGTGAAAAAAAAATTGTTTTTCTTAAGTAAAGGAGGTATAATGGTAAACTCAAAACAAATTATTAGTAACAAACTTAATAGGTTAAATACGTTCGTAAAATTGTGCCAAGTGGCACTAATGCCAAACCACTGCTAGCGAATACCAACATCAAGCTTGTAAAAATAAATTAAATAAAAAAGTAAAACATAACACCGAACAAAAAACATACGTAAAATCGTTGAACCACACACGCCCGTTGCGGCGTGTTAATGCGAAACAATTAGACAAAAACGTAAAAGGTAGAAAACAATAACTAAGTTGTTGCTGCATGTTGACTCGCAAAATTTAGAACGAAACGTAAAACGAAAACTTGCGAAAGATGAAAAGTATGGGAAGACCAAAGTTGAAAATAAAAAAGTAGGGTTAAATTGAAAAGTTGAAAAGGTTTGGGTTAAATTTAAAAAAGCTAAAGGGGTTAAAATACAAAACAAAAAAAAAATAATTGGATTGAAAGTGAAAAATACAAATTTTTTTTTGAAAGACTCCCGATTCACATGTTACAAACATATAATGCAAAAATATGTTTCTAATTTATAGTTTGGAAATATGTTACCGACCACCTTTAAAACTCCATTTTTGTTTTCTTCTTCTACGTGGGATAAGTTCCCACATTTTCACCATTTTTCATTTTTTTTTAGTTTTTCTATGATCAACTCCTAATTTTAGAGTTAAGATTGTTTAAAGGTATTTTTTTATCATTTATTATAATTCCATGTGTTAAAAGTAGTCTTTTAACATACACCACAAACCCATGAAACAGTACTTATATTAATCAAAGTGTAATATAAATATATTTGCTCAAACTATGAGAAAAATACACACAATACTTTGGTGAATAAATATTCACATTTTCACTAATTTTCAAAAAAATCATACATAATACATAGCAATAGTTCCGTAAACAAAAAAAAAAACAAGTTTTTTATGTTTTAATTAGTTGCTTACATAGTTACATCCATAGATTGATTTTTGAAAACTTCTTGTTAACATTAGATCAATATAACACATAAAAATCGTCATGGTTCTGTAATATTTTTTTTACAAATATTGGGGTGGGGTTAGTGTAAAAAGAGGTGGTTTTGTGAGACGTGTTTTAAGCCCTTATATCTTGTAGTTAATGGTTGAGATCAAGGTCTTAAAATGTAAATTATATATATATATATATTGATTAATTTGGCCAGATTAGGGGTAATAGTGTCTTTTTTATATTCTATTGTTTAAATAAAGAAACTGACATCAACTCTAATGCACATGCAAGTTCCATTCATCTTTATTGAACGTCAATAACTTTTTATACGTAACGTTAAAAAAAAACACCATAATAACGAGTTTTTTTTATCTTTATATGATTACCATATTGTTATATTTATATAGATAATTTTTTTACATATAGCATGACATGAAGCCTACTGGAATGCAGGTTTAAAACACCATACGAAGAACATATACTGGAATGCAGGTGTAAAACACCATGAATGCAGGTTTAAAACACCATGCGAAAAACATATGAAGAACACATACTGGACTGCAGGTTTAAAACATCATGAATGCATGTTTAAAACACCATACGAAGAACACATACTGGACTGCAGGTTTAAAACACTATGAATGCATGTTTAAAACATCATGAACGCAGGTTTAAAACACCACATATAATGTGCAGTGCAATCATTCCAGATGCTAAAACACCATGACTGTATTACGATTCAAGTTGTGGTGTTTTTGGAATCTGAATAGTGTTTTATACTTCCAAAATAATCAAAATCATTCTAGATGTTAAAATACTATGATTGTATTGGATTCAGGCTGTGGTGTTTTCTGGCATTCGTATGGTGTTTTATACATGCGAATTAACAAAAATGTTGATATGAATTTTATGTATTAAACAATGGCTGGGACCAGAATTCGAATAATAGAAAGATACCAAATATATTGTTTCCTAAAATCTTTAAAAACAATTATGGAAATATTTTGTTAATTAAAATGATTGTTTTTGAAATTACTCTATTACCCTTAATCTCTAATTTTAATTAAAGACGCATGTTCTCACCATACTTACACTTCTCACACATTTGCCACTTTTTACAGGATCTTTAATCTATTGTGCCTAACTCGGGTTCCATATGAATATCCCAAACTATTTTAGGGCCTAAAACGAATTTCAAACTTTAGCTTTTAAAGCAAAGAGTTAAATGCTTGGTTGGTCCCTGTGGTTTGCAAAAATTGCAGATGTGGTCCCAAATGTTTACTAATTACACGCGTGGTCCCCAAACTTGTCAAAAATGCACTCGGTTGGTCCCTAGCCCTAACATCAGTTAAATTTCTCAGTTAACTATGTGTGAAATGACTATATTACCCTTAGAACAATTAAAAGAAATAAAAATATATAAAACAATATATCTCCTGCCTCCTTCTTCTACCATCTCTCCTGCACCACCACCGAACACCCACCACCATCTCACCTTCACCACCACTGAACATCCACCACCACCACCTTCCCTCCTCCACCACTGAACACTCCCCTCCACCACCAATACGTCGTCCATCGTAAGATTCATAACCCCCAAATCAACAATCGAACCCTGCTCAAAGTCTCCGAGCTCACATCCCTCTTTCAAATCGACCCAATCAACCTCTTAAAACCCAAATATGAACCGGAAAGTGAGTCAAAACAGAACTGAAATGAAATCGATCTAAGTCGTAATACAAGGTTTCAGGCCAATCACTTACCGGAGAAATTAGGTACGACCACCACCATCGTCATCGACGCCAGCGGCTGCTGCCGTCGTAGCCTCTCTCACCATCAACTTTCCACTCTCTCTCTTCTGTTTCGTGTCGCTGCACCACCACTGAACAGTCGAGACCTGAACAGCCGGTGAGACTAGTGAATCGGAGGTAAAGAAGGTGAGTATGAGGGAGATCAACGGTGGTTATCAGTGGTCCTGGCCGTCACCTTCAACCCACCACCTCTGCCGTCACCTTCAACCCACCACCTCCGCCGTGACCTTCAACCCACCGCCTCCACCTTCACCGTAAAACCACCACCTTAAACCCACCACAACCACTGTCACAATTATTCGAGTAATCGGGGAGGTTTGGGGTTGCGGCAGTGAAGGATTTGGGGTTGCGGCAGTGGAGGATTTGGGGTGGTTATGGTTAGGGTTGATGCAGGTTTCCGGCGGTGGTTCTAGACCAGGAATCCAGGATTGATCTGAGTGTGGCGATGGTAATTGAGAGGTAGGAGGGGTGGACCGTTTGTTTTTAGAGAGAGAGAGAGAGAGAGAGAGAGAGTAGAAGATGAAGAAGATGAGGGTTGGTCCCTGTGGTTTTTATAAAGAGGGTTAATAGGCAAGGGTATTTTGGTCATTTAACATGGACTTAACTGAGAAATTTAACTGATGTTAGGGCTAGGGACCAACCGAGTGCATTTTTGCAAACCACAGGGACCACGCGTGTAATTAGTAAACATTTGGGACCACATCTGCAATTTTTGCAAACCACAGGGACCAACCAAGCATTTAACTCTAAAGCAAATTTAGCTAAGAACCCTTTTATAAGAGCATTCACAATGGATGAGTGGTTGTAAGTGGAGGGAAAGGAAAATATATTGAAATTTTACTGTTCCACCCTTATATATATGAGAAACACCGTTCCACCCTTATATATATTTTTATATATTTTTATAGGTGGTTGTGAGTGGAGAAAAGAGAAAATGTAACAATAAAGGTATAAAAATATTATTTAATTGAAATAAAAAGATAAAAGTGGTGATTTTTAATGTAATTATATGGATATAGATAAAAACTCCAATGCGAAGGTTCACTTAGGCCAAGAACCCAAAAATGTCAGGTCAAACGTATCCAACGCTCAACACTCGTCTAAAGTATACCAAACATGCAAAATATTCTAAATTACTTTATGAAAAAAAATCTCTGAATAATATTGTAATAATATTGTTTGATCCAGACCACCAGGCAACCTAACGTTTTTGATGGCTCTATATAAACTATAAAGTCGGGGCTCTCTTAAAAAACTTTTCAATATAAATCCTCTTCCTTTCCCTTTTATAATAGTTGAATACCTGATAGCTCTAAAAAATAATACCAATCAACAATAGCAAATCACAAAATCAAGTCGCAAAATCACAAATATCAAATCATAAAACTGATTTTAAGGTTACTCAATCGCAAATCGCAATATATATATATATATATATAGAGAGAGAGAGAGAGAGAGTGAGATTAGTAGATTACTAAAAAAAATAGTTGTTACATGGATAATCCTTGCTTCGCTTGCAATTGAGACTTTGAGGGGCTGTTTGGCAACATCTGAATCAATAAGTGCTGAATGAATAAGAGGTCTGAATGGGTAAGAGGCTCTGAACCAGTAAGTGCTGAACCAGTAAAGTGCTGTTTGGTTGCACATCTGAATGACTGTGTAAAATGACATTTTTACCCCTTATAATTAAAAAAAAATCATTTTATAAACATAATTAAAAAAACCAATATTTACCCAACTTTCGTTTGAACCTTGTGATTTATTGACCATTTCTTCATTTTATAATACATGTTTATCAATCATCCTCAAACTCTCCACAGAACTTTCTCTCTCTCTCTTCTACCTAAACCATCTTTTTTTTTTTTTTTTTGAAGATCTCTACCTAAACCATTCCTTTGAAACATCTGAGCACACAACTTTGACTTCATCCATCTCTCATTTTCAACTTGGAGAGAACCTTACATAAGCAATCGATACCCTCAAGACTCCTCTCACCCTCACTTCCTGCAGTGTATGGTAAAGATCAGAGAAACAGCGGAGCAGTCCGGCGACGGCTCCACCGGGAGCGGCGGCGGCAGTAGTTCAGGCGCACGACGTGGTTCCATGGCAGAGAGAGAGAGAGTCGGAGATCGGAGAGCAGAGAGCAGAGAGAGAGAAACTCGAAGAGAGAGAGATCGGAGGTTAGTTGATGGCGGCAGCGCCGCCGTACACGAAGGCGGTCGTGGAGGTGGCGATGAATTTTTTTGGCAGCAGTTTAGCGGCGTTGATGGTGGACGTTGGCTGTGGTGGCATCGCAAAAGGATGGAGGAGGAGGGAGGGAGTTACAGAGTGAAATGAGAGGTTGAGGGAGGAGAGCAGCGTGTTTTGTTAGAGGAAGGGTACAGAGGTCTTATTTTTCATTCAGCATGTTTCCATATCTGAATGATTCAGCACTGAATCATTAAGAGGTTTGCCATTAAGAGGCACAACCAATTAACCAAACACCTTCACCTCTGACCGAATCAGAGGTGGACCTCTGAATGGTTTCATTCAGAGCCAACCAAACAGCCCCTGAGTAAACAACGACGATGATTGACTACCCCTAATTTCTTCCCAAATCCCGTTTATGTCGGTTGCAGTTAGCAAGGTTGTGAGGAGTTAGGATAGGAGTGGAGTGGAGGATGCGTTAAAGGTAAACGACGACGTTCAAGAAAAAAGGATATAGAATATTAATTCTTCAAGTTTTGAGCCTAGTCATTTTACTTTTTTGGTCGTTATATCTTTACTTATTTGTTTATGTCTTTATTTATTTGTTTGTTCATTTGCGTCAAATAAACATATAATATATAAAAAGAAATGAAAATTATGGTCCCCTAATTTTTGAGGCCCTAAGCCTTTACCACCTTTGCTGAAGCTATTGAGCCGACCCTTATCAAGGCTTGTTCTGCCTTATTATTCAACACCACTTTTTCTGCCACTAAGCATAAAAGGGTCTTTCAGGACAAGATTAAATTTTCTTTAACAAGAAATGAAAAGAAAGATCATGTTGTTTCAACTACCAAATTAACTACTGGCAATTGTTAATGCTTGAAACAAGTCATCTTGATTTAACCATTTGGGAAAAAAAGGTGTCCCGGAAGAAACATTCACATATTAAAATAGTAAGGTGATTATTTGTATATTTTTCAAGCAAAGTCAACATTTTTATAAATTAGTTTCATTGATTACACATTTTCTATAACATAGTGTCGGATACTCAACCTTAAAAATCCCATGTTCTCTATAACATAGTGTCGGATATTCAACCTTGAAATCCCATGTTAAGGTGGTTAACCATGTTTGTCATCGAACATGTCGTCTTCTATCGCACGGGCTAGTTTTAAAAATCGCTTGTCGTCATAAATTGGTCAAAATTACACACACACGCACACACACCTAACTAGGGGTGACCATAGGCCGGTTTTGGCCCAAAACATAACCATAATCGAGATGTCAGTTAATGGATAACCATCACCATAACTTATCAGATGACACTTTTGTTTAATCTGTTTTAAAGGTTATATCGGGTCGCTTATGGTGGATTAACCATGAATTTGGGGCTAGCTAAAAGTAGCTCAAAACAATATAATTAGACATTATTTTGTCTTAAAAGTTTGGGCTACAAATTTTTTTGACCATCAAATAAATTGTCATTAAACATTTATATATATATAGGGAAAGGTTCTACGCAGAACACTAAATACTGCGAGAACACGCAGAACAAAATGAATAACTCATTTTTTCAATCCTAAAAACTTAAAAAGTAAATGAAAATGTTATAGAAGTAAGATTTATTGTTTCTCACACTAGAATTTAAAACAAAATATGAAAAATCCTCAGTTTTTAAATAACCTACACACATGTAGGTTATGTGTAGGCTAAATTACCTACATGTATGTAGACTATGTGTAGAGAAAAATATATGATTTTTTTATCTATATATAATACACATATGAATGTAAGAAACATAAAATTTAAGAAATATGAACCATAAATCCCAAAAATTAGTGATTTAGAGTTGTTCTTTTTTTTCTCGCAATAATTAGTGTTCTGTAACGATCCTTATCCTATATATATATATATATATATATATATATATAGGGAGGGGCTCATGCGAGAACCACCCTTATTGTGAGAACCTTGAGAACCAATGTGAACACAACCTAAAATAGCTAAAAAAACCTAACCCCCCCCCCCCCCCCCAAAAAAAAAACCTAAACCCCCCCCCCCCCCCCCCCCCAAGCTAAAAAAAACCTAAAAAAACCTACCCCCCCCCCCCCAAGCTAAAATGCTAAAAACTAAACCCCCAAAAAACCTAAAAAAATCTAAAAAAATAAAAAAAAATCCAATTTTTTTTTTTGATTTTTTTAATATTTTTTAGGTTAAAATCGCTACTTTTCGAAGCCAAAAAAAAATTTTTTTTTTTTTTAAAAAAAATTAAAATTTTTTTTTTTTTTGTTCGAAAAGTAGCGATTTTAACCTAAAAAATATTTAAAAAATCAAAAAAAAAAAATTTTGTGTGATTTTTAGCTATTTTTAGGCATTTTTGGTGTGTTCACATTGGTTCTCGCAATAAGAGGTGGTTCTCGCATGATCTTCTCCCTATATATATATATATATATATATAGGGAGGGGCTCATGCGAGAACCACCCTTATTGTGAGAACCATGAGAACCAATGTGAACACAACCTAAAATAGCTAAAAAACCTAAAAAAAACCCTAAAAAACCTAACCCCCACCCCCCCCCCCCCCCACCCAAAAACCTAAACCCCCCACCCACCCCCCCCCCCCCCCAAAAAAAAAAAAAACCTAACCCCCCCCCCCCCCCCCCAAGCTAAAAAAAACCTAAAAAAACCTAAAAAAAACCTAACCCCACCCCCCCAAAAAAAAAAGCCTAAACCCCCCTCCCCCACCCCCCAAAAACCTAAACCCCCCCCCCCCCCCCCCCCCCCCCCCCCCCCAAGCTAAAATGCTAAAAACTAAACCCCCAAAAAATCTAAAAAAATAAAAAAAAAAATCCAAAATTTTTTTTTTGATTTTTTTTAATATTTTTTAGGTTAAAATCGCTACTTTTCGAACCAAAAAAAAAAAAAAAAAAATTTTTTTAAAAAAATTAAAAAATTAAAAATTTTTTTTTTTTTTTTTTTTGTTCGAAAAGTAGCGATTTTAACCTAAAAAATATTAAAAAAATCAAAAAAATTTTTTTTTTTGTGATTTTTAGCTATTTTTAGGCATTTTTGGTGTGTTCACATTGGTTCTCGCGGTTCTCGCAATAAGAGGTGGTTCTCGCATGATCTTCTCCCTATATATATATATATATATATATATATATTGTATATTACATAACATTAAAAGAGTAATACATAATCTATAATATTAAAAAAAAATACATATAGTCGGTTCAGTTTTGGTAGGTATGGAAACCTTGTTAACCATAAACGATCCACTATTGTAGGTTTTCAGAAAATCATCATTAAACCGATCCATCGGTTTCTCTGGTATGTTTCGGTTATACTGGTTCAGTTCCATTGGTTAACTTGGTTATGTGCTGGTTAATTCAATTCTTTTTACACCCATACACCTAACACATAAGTAATTGCTAGGGTCACGTGTCATAATATAGTGAGGCTATTTTCCCGCTTCTCATATTTCACTCAGTCGTATTGTATCTCTTATTTTTGTAAATATATCTTACCTCAAAAATATTATTTTGTAATTCTTAAATCTTTGTTATTATTTAATATTTTTTTAATTCAACTAGTGTAATACACAAGTTTCTAACCTAATATTTAAAATATAATACGTTCTGGTGTCAATTTGCATTGTTAACAAAATATTATGACACAAATGAATTAGTAAATGGGATTTTGGAAGAAAAAAATTGAAATGCCGGTTAAACCACCAATCTGGTTTGCTAAATGGTCTGACAGAAACTCATATGAAGGCAGTTCGAAAGTATTTAACCAGACCGTTCTGATTCTAATATCAGTGTAAATATCTATAAACATCATATAAGTATAAATAAATTTATAATGTTATATTTGCTTTTTTAGTAGGTCCAATGGTAAAAAAAAAAAACCTTATGTCAAAACTCTAGCGGGTCAAATTGTGAAAACCAAACATAAATAAGAATAAAAATCTAAATTCCTTTTTTGGGTCAATTCATCTTCTTGACACAGACTCAACCTTAGCGGGACCTAACTCCATTAACACACCATCAAACTCTAGATTCAACTAAATCAACATACACAACCAACATGCAATAACTTACGTTGATCAAACGGTTTTAAACCCGCCCCATCAAAGGTACTAATGTGTTCCATCACCATCCTAACAATTAGGGGTGTTTAAAATCCGATTTAAATTCAACAAATTTTGGAATCCGACTCAATTCGAATTCAATTATCATGGTTCGAAATCGGTTTTTAAAAATTCTATTTCAGTTCAATTTGTATTCGAGTCCAGTAGTCGAATACAAATGTATGATATTCATTTCGATTCGAAAATCGAATCAATTTATACATATTTTTAACACACACACACACACACACATATATATACACACACAGAGACACATATAACTTTTAAAACTGGGTCAAAGTATAAATCACATCCATAAATAATAATAGAGTCATAACATTACCAAACATAATGACAAATATCTCATACTACTTATTTTTAAGTTCTTACCTAACTTACATCACTATTAATAACCAGGCTAACTTCTAAATTTTGGTATTTTGATATATTGATGGTTTATTAGTTTTGCATCTTAGTGTTTCCATGTTAAAAATAATTAGTTTGTAGTAGTTTAAAAAATAAAAGTAAAATAATTTATTATTTAGGGGGAATTTGAATTAAATCAAATTCATTCGAATTCGATTCGAATTTGAGTTTCATATACTAATTGAATCGAATAAATTAAATCTAAATTGAAAAATATAGGTAAAAAAAATTCGATAAATCATTATTTGATTCATTGAACACCCTTAGTAACAATGGTCGTATTAATAAAGATTTTGCTACAAAAGTGAAGTGTAAACAACAATTTACCTTTGATTTCAAGGTGAAATTCTTAGGTTAGAGGTGTTCAAACTGCTCGCGACTCGCTCAAAAAAAGCTCTTCTCGGAAAAAGCTCTTCTCGAAAAACAAGCCGGCTCGGCTTATGACTTCCATTACAAATGAAGCTATTGCAACCTCAATAAAATGTTGGCACTCACTATACACACACCCCTATAATCTTATTTTCACATCCCTAGTGTATACGGGCCGTATAAACTTATACGACTCGTATAGAATGCTGTTGCACCGAAATACATGCAGTGGAATGTTTTTTTGTTTGTTTTACATATATACAGGTCGTATAACATTATACGAGCCATATACAATCGTATACGAGAAATATAATGTTATACAACAAAATGTGTTTATTTTTGTGAGGTTTTGGGTTTTTAAGATCTGTATACGAGCCGTATAATGTTATACGACATGTATATAAGTTTTTTTTTATGTAAAACCGAACAACCGTTTAATAAGTTTTAGTAATTCTTTAGATAGAGTTTTCAGTATCCGGAGTTTGTTGGGTGGCGACGACGGTGGGTTGTGAGAGTACTGAGAGTATGATTACTGAAGGTTTTCAGTGTTCGGAGTTTGTTGGTCACATATTCGTGTGTTGCAGTTTGGAAAGATGACCAAATAGAGATCATAACCAACCTAAATCCACGAATTTCTGCGTCCTGTATTTATCAACGATGTTTTGATATGGAGTTATATGTTCCTTGTAAAAGTTTTCCCAGCTTACTACCGATGTATGTCCTGTGGGTTGTCGCTAGAACCCTGTCGATGTTCGTCTGTTAACTACCGGATAGAGTACTTTCGTGAACATAAAAAATCTTGTTGCTGGTGATTCCACCGTGTTCATGCGAGCAGATAACGGTGAACTTTACATCCTAATTAGACGTGCTAAAAGAGCGGGAATCGGTGGGAATAAGTTGACTAACAAAGGGTTCATTGCGTATAAGTTGGTTTATGGTAACCGTTTCTAGCTAGGGCTTGTTGGGTTGTTTGTTGCTAGGGTTCAGAATGCTTGAAGTTTTATTATAAACACCTTGGTGAAAGTTATCATCTTTTGGGTCAAGTGAAGCAATGAATGGATAAATATATTTTATTTATTCTATGTTTAATTATATATGTTTTTAGATGGTGTTTGTAAGGTTTAATTGCTTTGTGTAACTTTGATTGACATCTATCATTGCCATCTATATACGGAATGAGATTCTTCGAGAACTAGAAAAGGAGAGAATACGGAATGAGATTCTTCGAGAACTAGAAAAGGAGAGAACATGGAACGAGATTCTTCAAGAACTAGAAAATGTGAAAATACGGAACGAGATTTCCGAGAACTAGGTATGAAACCGGGTAGCAAGAAGATGAAGAAGAAGGGGCGAGGCGTAAGAAAGGAAAGAAAGAAACATTAGAAACCATGTTAATTAACAAGTTTTTGGTTGAAGTTTGAGTATTTGTAATTAGTGATTAGGACTTTTTTTTTATGGTTTGGTAGGTTTTATTTTGAACGTTGTGTTTAAGGTTTCTTGTTATGAAAAATCCTTGTTTTGAATTCCAATCTTGGGTGGAAAAGATATCAACATTAATTAATGTCCATAAATGTAACACCTCGAAAATTCATGTCCTATAATGTATTGACACGTGTCATAAGTTTGAACGTGTGAAAGTATACCCTAGAGGGACTAAAGTTGACAAACATGAAAAACATGGGTATATAAGGGTTCAGAATGTCAACAAGGGATAAATATACTTTACAGTAACCCTACATGATGCTCATACCTTCAAACGAATAAATCATGGATCATACGAAGCTAAATATGAAAGAAAGTGAGAGATTACAAACTGCAGGGGTTAAATGTGTCAACATGTTTAAAGTATACCTCTGAATGACCTTTTCGCAAACCCGAAGCTTTGTAACGATTAAATATGCTCACTAGAATACATGATAAAAATTTCACTAAGTTTCGTTATCGTATGAGAAAGTTATGATAAGATTCGTATACGAGGGGTTAAAAGCGTCAACGATGAAGTTTGTGACTTTTCGGGTAAACATGAAGTGACCAAGGACTTAACAAAGTGGGTATAAGTCTTGAAGCCCTTATGTGTCAATTTAGAGGGCTCAAATTGCAAGAAACAAAGGTAAAATGACCTTTCGAAGAGCCAAGAGCCAACATGCAATAACTAAAAAGTTTAAAGTCTGAACAGGAGGTCCATACGGGCCGCGTAAGCCATGCCAGGAGCTTACGCGGGCCACCTGACTTGCCCAGATGCAGAAAACGTTTGACAGCAGCCTGTTATGCCTTCTAACCGACTTAAAAATGATTTTCCTCATCCATGGGCGACCCCTACATGTTCCTAGGCCTTAGGGACACATGTAAATGATCTGGGAACATTGCTAGCCTTGTGTGTCATGATCTAATGAGATCAACATCACTATAAAAGGCCTTCATAGTTGCAACATTATGATCATTCATTCCATCTGCTTTCTTGGAGCTTCCTGAAGCATAAGAGCAGACCCTAAGCATCCCTAATAGTGCATAGGACTTCTGTAAGTATGCTTAACCTTTCTTAGTTGGGTTTTTACTTAGTTTTAGCTTAAAAGTCAAACCGTCGTAATTAACGGTTGCCTTAGAGATTAATCATTAATGGTCCAGTGATTAGTCGAATTAAGAGTAGTTATAAGTTGGTAATCATGTGGGCAATAAACCCTTAAAAGGGCACCCTCTGATTCCCGTTCTAACTAGATCAAATGTCGGGTCAATGTTGTTTATAAAAAGTCAACATGATCCTAATTTGTGATTTAAAACATAATTAACAATGTAGAAGCTTTGCAACCTGTTTTATTACTCTTATAACTTAGTAATTAATGTAAGAACATGTCTAAACATGTTCGACCCGACAATTTTCTGTTTAGACCCGGTTCGGAACCGAAAGTCGCAAAACTTTGACTTTTGCTTTGACTTCAGTTCTGACCCGATTTAGTATGGTTTAGAAATTCCTTAGAGCTTCCTTAGGACCAGGTTACATGATCGTATAACCCTCAGTGGTTGGATCGTTGATTGTCCGATTCGTTTACACGTTTCCGTTAAATGCTTAATGTTGACCATAATGCCCTTTTGACCATAAAACGAGAATTTTGGAAATATGAAAGGACAATAATCTTTACTACTGATTTATAAACATGTCCCTAAAATTTCACATCAGTTGGAGGTCTAGATTAGGAGTTATGCTCATTAGCGTAATTATAATGCCTTTTAGTAATTAAACGGCGCAATTAGCATAAAGCCTATCTAAACCCAATTTTTGACACCAAAACTTTTTACCCACTGATGTAATATAATATTTTGGGATTTTTAAAGATTTTTAATTATTTTTAACCTGCTCATAATCTAAGGTTATGGCATTGATTCGGTAAATACCGATTATACCCTTTTTGTGTACAAAATGAGTTTTACATAATTTTTTGACACCAATCAAATTGCTACTGATTTTATATAATAAATAAAGTATTTTTAACTTTATAACCTGATCAAAAAACTCAGATTTCCTGTTTAACCCGGAAATCGCTTAAAACGACTTTTTACGCATATTAAACGCCTAGTATGGGTTTAAAACCATTTTTGTCATATAAGACCTATTACCAACTGATATGACCTAATAAAATAAGTTATTTTAATGATGTATTCGGACCCGAATCTCAGAATCTCAATTAACCTCTTTTATAATCTTTAAAATGACCAAAATACCCTTACGGGGCTTAAATTGAGATTAAACTCGTTTTGGGCATAATGGAAGCTATCCTACTGATATCACAACATAATTAAGGCATATTAACTTAAGAAACCTGTATATGATTCAGTTGGTTACTCGTTACGCACTTTTCGCGTTCGGATCGGCTTATGTAACTAGTTTGCATATATTAGCCGAAACGGGTCAAACCATATCATTTTTGTCTCAAAATCCAGAATGTGTTTAAGTTACCCATATTAAACAAGCATACAAGCTTATCGGGTCAAAACCACATTCTAATCCGGTCTTCGCTTTATCATGCGTTTGAACCGTATCTTCCTTTTGAAAACTAACCGGTCTAAGTCAAGGCTTAATTAAAGACCCGTTAGGATTCTAATAGGTTATTAAAAAAAACCTTCGTTCCAGATTAGGAGCCCAGTAAAAGCTATCTGTACTTGCTGGTTTGAAATACGGCTGGGATTGAATTTATATTTACCAGTGTAAACTGACGTATTTTCCAAAAAGGTTAAGTGACAGGTACTGAACGTAATTGGCTGGAAGCTCAGGGCGTTAATAAGGAATCTTGCAAGTTCTAGGCGTCTAAAGTCTGTTGAACAATGTTTATGTTTTAAGATCCGCCTGTGGATCCTTTACTTTCCGTTGTAATACTTGATATTACTTTATATTCGGATTGTAATATATTTATCTTTTGCTTCCGCTGTGCATTTATATATTGTGTTGTTTGACTATGATGATATCAACTACGTCACGATACTCCCTACCGGGCCCACCGGTAATACGTGGAAATATCGGGGTGTGACAATAAACCATGAAACAACTCATCACCCTTTTGTTACACATATATACCCACCCACCCATCCACACACACCATTTCGCCCACACTCTTCACCTTCTTCCACTGGAAAATCAACAATCTTAACCGTCTTGGTTGAAGCTTTTGGTATTTATATAATATTCATTATCCCCTTGATGGTTTCTGTACCCATCCCAACGCGACACGACGTCTAAACCCTTGAACCCCAACGCTTCTCCTTACATTTCTCATAATTTCCTGAATTCGGGTTCATTAAGAAGCAATGACTGCTGACTAATTGCAAGACTGTTTGTCGGGCTTCCAACTCTCACACCGGGTGACAAACAACGCTGATCTGGAATTGGATAACCTACCCGGTCCTCTGCCGCCTTGGTAGTTGTTACCATATCCACTATCCCCTTGGTAGTTGTTACCATATCTATTATTTCATTACGTTAAGCTTGATCTTATTTCATGTTCTGACAATTTGTAATGATGTTAGGTAATTAAATGCATGTATGGACAAATTCGCTCTGAAGACATACTGACTACGTTTTCGTAATTCTTTAAATAGCGTTTGCCATTTTAGAAAGTCGTATAACATATTATACGAACATTTTTTGATTGTATACGACTCGTATAAAGTTATACGGGTCGTATACAACCTTTATTAATTTTTTATTCGATCGTATACTTAATATACGAGCACTTTTTTAAAGATATAACTGTTTTATTATTTCGTATGTAAAATTACATTTGTTCAATCCGTACAATATATATGGTTCTTATAGATATAACTTTTTATTATTTAATATATAAATTACATTTATTCAAGGCGTGCAATAAAGGGGGTTTTTAAAGATATTTTGTTTTATTATTTAGTATATAAAATTCATTTATTTAACCCGTGTAATACACGGGGCTATAACCTAGTATATATATATATATAGGGTAGGGATCATGTACATTAATTCAGAAGAGTGAGAAGTATGAGAAGTGTATTATAACGCTATATATAACACTATATAACACCATATAAACACCGTATAACACTATGTAACACCATATAACACTATGTAACACTATATAACAATATATAACACTATACATCTATCATAGACATGCTATCAGACAAAATATAGTGTTATATTTGTTATATAGTGTTATATGGTGTTACATAGTGTTATACGGTGTTTATATGATGTTATATAGTGTTATAATACACTTCTGGATTAATGTATAGGATCATCTACCTATATATATATATATATATATATATATATATATATGGAGATTCTAAGGTGGTGTTTGTTTTTTCTGCAGGAAAAGGTCTGCAGTCTGCGGACCACATCTGCAGAGAAGAGGTGGACTAAATGTCTGCAGTCTGCAAGGAAAAGAGGGTTTGTTTTTTTTAAATAAAACCTCTTCACAACCAAACCTCTTCACAACCAAAACCTCTTCACAACAATGTCTGCAGTCTCCTCTATCTTCTCTCTCTCTGCCATCTACCACCACCACCACAACCATCCGCCACCACCACGTCGGCCACCACCACCGCTATCAAAACCCACCACCACCCCCGATCTCTCTCTCTTCTTTCCCTCTCTCTCTCATGCCGCCCCCTCTCTCTCTCTACGGTCTCTCTCTCTTCGTTCCACCACCGCCATCAAAACCCACCACCACCACCACCGCCGCCCAACCATCCGCCACCACCACGTCGGCCATCACCACCGCCATCAAAACCCACCCCCACCCCTTTCTCCTTCAGATCTGTGAATCGAAGGCGGCTAGAGAGAGAAACAACGAGAGAAAGAGAGAAACAACAACTAGAGAGAGGAGTTCGACGGCGGTGGTGATGCTCGAAGGCGGTGGTGATGCTCGACGGCTGTGAATCGAAGTTCAGATCGAAGTTGCAGGTCTGTTTTGTTTGCGATCGATGTTGATGATGATGAGGGTTTTAAATTTGGGGGTTTTGTTTTCGATTTGGAGGTGGTGGCGGAGCAAGGGTGGGCGGCGGAGCAGGTGGTGGCTGAGAGGTGGGTTTGAAGGTGGAGGTGATGGGTGTCGGTGGTGGAGGTGGTGGCTGAGATGTGGTGGTGGAGGTGGTGGCGGAGGTGGAGCCGTGGAGGTGGTGTCGGAGGTGGTGGCTGAGATGTGATGGTGGAGGTGGAGGTGGAGGTGGTGGCTGAGAGGTGGGTTTGAAGAGGGAGAAGAGGTCTGCAGAGGTTAGAAGACTTGTGGACAAGTCTGCTTGGGGAAGAGCTTCTGCAGACGTTTTTGGTCTGCAGATCTTCAAGAAAACAAACAAGCTGCAGGAACCTTATGTCTGCGCGCCTCTGCGCGACGCAGACATAAGTGCTCAGAAGAGCTTCTGGAGAAAAAACAAACAGAACCTAAGAGAAAAAAAAAATTATATTTGAGAAACTTGAGAAGCATTTGGATCACACATTTTCCAACCCATTTTTTTTTACTTTTAATCGCACATTTTTGAATGTTTTTTAAATATATATATATATATACATATATGTATATTATCAATTTTAAATTATACACATATGTATATAGTCAAAATTTAAAATATACATATGTGTATATTATGATATATATATATATATATATATATATATATATATATATGTTTATATAGGGTAAGGTTCATTTGAGAACCACCCTTATTACGAGAACCGCGAGAACTAATGTGAACACAAAAAAATACTTAAAAAAAAAAAAAATCCAAAAATCCCACAAATTTTTTTTTAAATATTTTTCTAATAAAAATCGTTTTATTTTGTTACCAAAAAAAGTTTTTTTTTTTCGGGTAACAGTTATGGATGCACATGTGCATACGTATCATTTCCTTGACAAATTCCATAATATATTACCAGTAGTAGAAAAATGCACTTTCATATACACTACCATATGTAATACACTACTTTTTACATTACCAATATTAGAAATACACATGTGCATCTATATGTATCAACATGAAATAAAGTATTTTGGGACAAAAAGTTTGTGATTTAAATTATGAAGTAGGCCCATATACATGTGTTTTAGTTAGTTATATCTTGTGGTTGATGGTTTGATTATATTTGTCAGTTTATGATGTAATATGTTGTTTGGATGGTATAAAGGATGTTGATGTACATATATTAAAGTGAAATATTGGTAATAATATTGTATTATGGATGGTAAAAAACAATGGTATTGTATTACGGATGGTAGGAGGTAATGGTAGTATAGTATGGATGGTATGATAGATGAAAGGGAATGTGTATTCAAAGTGGTGTACTAAAACACGTTATAACATGTTCATATATATATATGCACATGTGCATTTCTAGTGTTGTTAATGTTACAACAAGTTTATACATATAGATGCACATGTGCATTTGTAGTGTTGTTAATGTAAAAAGCAGTGTATTATGAATGGTAGTGTAAATGAAAGTGCAATTGTGTGTTATTCGATTTTTTTTTGTTATTGACGAAATATAGCGATTTTTCCAAAAAAAAATAGTAATTTTTTTTTTGTGTTTTTTTAGATTTTTTTAGGTATTTTTTGGTTGTGTTCACATTGGTTCTCGCGGTTCTCGCAATAAAGGGTGGTTCCTAACGGATCCTTCTCCTATATATATATATATATCCCTAACCTAAAAAGTGTAAGAAACTAGGTTGAATGAACTCCGATTGTACTCATTCAAGCGACATTGGAACCGCCTCGTCGAACCCTAACAAAAAACTCCAAACTCTAAACTCTATGAAAAAACCTAAAAATTAAACTATAAACCCTAAAAGTTAATGCTAAATCTTAAACAATAAATACTAATACTATACCCATAAATCCTAAAGCTAAAACTAAATGCTTCCCCTCAAACATAAATGTATAATACCTATGTTTCCATTTTAAACGCGTATATATATATATATATATATAGTTAAAAGATTGACAATATAAACATTTGTATATATAAAAAAAACAAAAAAAATTAGCAGAGAAAGCTCATATTTTTCTTAAAAAAGTGCATTTTTATGCATTTTTGCTTAGAGAAAATGCGTGGTACAGAATTCTTCTCAACTTTCTCAATTAGCTTCGTGCTTCTCATACGATCCAAATGTTTATAAGATTAATTGGTGCAAATAATTGTGGATAGACATAAACATCATGGTTTATGCACGGTATCGACCGGTGAGCTCACACCGTATAAAAAATTACAAAACTAACTAACAAAGATACGTGTGACACGATCGTCAACCACACACACCCAAAAGTTTCAAAACACAAGATTTCGTACCATGGTCCATCATAAAATCAACTGTGAGAACGATTACGATGCTCTACGAGACTAAAACATCAGAAGCATGGTCGATCTGATCTTATGTTGTGATCGTGAATCAATTAACTGTAGGAGGTTTGGACAATTATGTTCAAATTAAACAAGTAGATTTTTGATCTCTCAAGTTAACACGAGGCTGCATATTCTTGGGTACAGGGGCGCAGGATAAGCTATGTCCTGGGGGGTGCCCGACCCCCCGAACTTTTCGATTCGTAGTTTTATGAATAGTACTTTCGTATAGGTATATACGTTGCCCCCCCCTCCCCCGGTTTTGCGAAAATTGGGGGGGGGGGGGGGGGGGCGTGGCTTCGCCAATGCTTGGGTATTCAAGATAAATCAATTTAAAGACAACAAACGTGCACTAAAGTTTAGTTAAAGATCACTAATAATAAACAAGCATGTCTTTTATAATAAAATACAAAGCATTATAAAATTAACTTCCTATACAAAAATTATGAGCGGCAATAGTTCTGTCTTTCTAAAGGTGAAAAAGGCGGCTGGCCTTTTTTTTTTTTAAATTTTTTTTCAAAATAATATAATTATAATTGAACAGAGATTGTTCATTAAAAGTGTATGTGATAAAGTAGATTGTTCATTAAAACTGCATGTGATAAAGTATTTTTTAATGTTCTTTCTGGCATTCTCTTATTGGTCCAATCAATTTATAATTTTATCCCCGTTTTTAAATTACGATTTTGTCATCAATATAAAATTACGTTTTTGCCACCAGTTCAAAATAAAATTATGCTTTTGCCTAAGCTATAAAATACAATTTTGCCCTTGGTTCAAAATTACGCTTTTGCCTTCGGTTCAAAATTATGCTTTTGCCCCATTTAAGTTTACAGTTTTGCCATTAGTTTTTTTTTTCTCCGAGCCAATGCTTGGCACTTCCCCATTGGTCTAATCAAATTACGATTTTGTCTCGCTTAAATTTACAGTTTTGCCATAGGTTTTATTCTTTTTTCTTCTCCCATCCAAATTACGAATTTGTCCCCAGCTCAAATTTATAGTTTTGCCATTTTTTCCCTGTCAAATTACGATTTTGCCCCCAGTTTAAAATTCGTTTTAGTGTTTTTTTTCTGACAAAACTATGGTATGTTTTGTTTTGTTTTAATTATACAAAAACCAAATGGGGGAATAGTGCCAGACAGCTGCCTGGCACTCCCTCATTTGACCAACACGTTTTTTGTTTTATATTCATTTTAAAATTACGTATTTGCCATCAGCTCAAAATAAAATTACGCATTTTGTCCCCATCTCAAAATTACTATGGTGATGTGTCTTCCCTCTATTAAAGAGGTAGAGGGTTTAAATTCTGAAAAATCCATTATGATTATTTAAAAGCAGGTTAGTTTATCGTTTGTAAAAAAGGAAGCAAACCATTAACAACTTCCATATCTATATTAGCTACTAAATTAGTTTGATAAAATAGCCAAAATATTTCATACACTTTTTAAATAAAATGAACATTATATTTGATATGCCAGGCAGCTTGCCTGACACTTCCCTATTGGACCAACCAATTTTTAATTTAATTTTATTCGTAGCTTAAAATTATGGTTTCGTCCTTTGTTTAAAAAATTACGTTTTAGCCCCTAATTCAAAAATAAAATTATATTTTTGCCCTGACTCAAAATTTACGCTCTCCTATATATTAATAGTACAATGCATTGAACAGTAAAAATTCTAATAATATATATGGTTTTTTTTAATAGTGAGCGGCAACAGTTCTGTCTTTCTAAAGGTGAAAAAGGCGGCTGCCTTTTTTTTTTAATTTTTTCAAAATAGTATAATTATAATTGAGCAGAGATTGTTCATTAAAAGTGTATGTGATAAAGTAGATTGTTCATTAAAAGTGTATGTGATAAAGTATTTTTTAATGTTCTTTCTGACATTCTCTTATTGGTCCAATCAATTTATAATTTTATCATCGTTTTTAAATTACGATTTTGTCATCAATATAAAATTACGTTTTTGCCACCAGTTCAAAATAAAATTATGCTTTTGCCTAAGCTAAAAAAATACAATTTTGCCCTTGGTTCAAAATTACGCTTTTGCCTTCGGTTCAAAATTATGCTTTTGCCCCATTTAATTTTACAGTTTTGCCATTAGTTTTTTTTCTCCGAGCCAATGCTTGGCACTTCCCCATTGGTCTAATCAAATTACGATTTTGTCTCGCTTAAATTTACAGTTTTGCCATAGGTTTTATTCTTTTTTCTTCTCCCAGCCAAATTACGATTTTGTCCCCAGCTCAAATTTATAGTTTTGTCATTTTTCCCTGTCAAATTACGATTTTGCCCCCAGTTTAAAATTCGTTTTAGTGTTTTTTTCTGACAAAACTATGGTATGTTTTGTTTTAATTGGTTGGCTCGATGTACTTTTTATTCGTGCTAACCGGTAGCTTCTCCATCGTTTTAGTTTTTTTTAGCAAAAGTATGGTAGCGTTTTTTTTAATTTGTTGACTCAATAAATTTTCTTTTTAGATCGTATTATGAGTAGTATGTACAAGTTAGCGAAATACATACGTACATGTTATGAGAGAGAAATATTCGGCTTATTGCCCCGCAACGCGGGCATGGCAGAACCTAGTTACCTACATATACAAAGAAGCTTTGCGGCAATAGTTCCACCCTCCAATTGGTGGAAAAGGGCGGTGGGCCTTTTTTTATTTTAAGTTTTTAATATAAATAAATAATCTCATTAGTCTAATCAATTTATGATTTTATCTGTAGCTAACTATTACCGTTTTGCCCCCAGATTAAAATAAATTTATGCTTTTGCCCCTAGCTCAAAGTTACGATTTTACTCTTTGTTCAAAAATATGAATTTGCCCCTTTTTCAAAAATTACACTTTCACCCTAAGTGCAAAATTACGATTTTCCCTCATTTCAAAATAAATTTATGTCAATGCTCCCAGCTTAAAATTACGATTTTTCCATTAGTTCAAAACTATAATTTTGCCTCAGTTCAAAATAAAATTATGGTTTTGACCTAGCTAAAAATTACGAATTTTCACTCAGTTCAAAATTATGAGTTTTCCCTCATTTAAAAAATTACGATTTTGCCTCAGCTAAAATTTGTAGCCTTGCCATCGTTTTAGTTTTTCCTCCCTAGCTAAAAATTACGATTTTCCCTCAGTTCAAAAATATGATTTTGCCCCTTTTTCAAAAATTACGATTGCGCCATGAGTTCATGATTACGATTTTGTCCTTAGTTCAAAACTATTATTTTGCCCCAGTTCAAAATAAAATTATGGTTTTGCCCCCAGCTTAAAGTTACGAATTTACCCCCAGCTTAAAATTATGAGTTTGCCCTCATCTTAAAAAATTACGATTTTGCCCCAAGTTAAAATTTGTAGTCCTGCCATTGCTTTTTTTTTTTTTTGCAAAACTATAGTAGTTTTTATTTTACTTCGTTCGCTCAATTTAACTTTTGTCTCAACCAGGTGTCTAGCACTCGCTCATTGGTTCTGACAAATTACTATTTTTCCCCCCAACTCAAAATTAAAGGTTTGCCATGGTTTTACTTTTCTTTTTTGTTTTAAAAAAACTATGATAGTGTTTTGGTTTAATTGGTTGACTCGATTTTTTTTATAGATCGCGTTATAAGTAGTATGTATAAGTAACTAAAATACACGCGTACATGTTATGAAACTAAGAAATTTTTGGCTTAACGCCCCGCAACGTGGGCGGGGCATCCAACTAGCAGTTAACAATTTCATATTAGCAATGACACCATAGAATAGCAAAAAGTAGTGCTTGTAGGTTTTTAGGAGAGAGTAATGAGGTGTCTGAGATTTTTGGGTTAGGGGTTAATATTTTCTACTTTTCGGGTGGACCTTACATGTGTTTATCATCTTGTGTATGTGTGTGTGTGTGTCTATATATATATAGCTTTAGGGGCTATAGTTGTGTCTATTCTACTATATTAGTCGGTTACCACTTATTATGTGACTGGTGGATTTCTATTGTTATATCTGTAGTTTGCATTGCTTGCTTGATGTTTGGTTTCGAGCCGGGGGTCTTTTTGGAAGCAGCCTCTCTATCCATATGGATAGAGGTAAGGTTTGTCTACATCCTACCCTCCCCAGACCCCACCAATAGCTTTGTTATTTGTGGGACTTGCTGGGTACTGTTGTTGTTGTTGTTGTAGTGCTTGTAGGTTTTGTTATATGACATATATAGCACTTATTTTGTACATGTGTGTGATCATATCATATCTATGTTATAGATCGATAATTAGTGAGACATCCTTCCGGCTAGTGATGTTTCTTTCCGGGCGTATGATTTATAAAGTTTGCTTTTAAAAAAGGATGAAACTAATCATAAATTTAAATATATCATATTAGCTCAGTGCCGTTCTTTAACTTTAGCTCAAAAGATGCTATAAATAACACGTTATGTGATATATTATTATTTTTTCCCTTCTTTTAGTAGAATAGAGTCGTTGAAAGAGTAAATTCCGTGATAGTATTTTACTTGGTATGCTTTGCTTGAACAACTTTATGGGGCAAAGATTTTATTTCGAAACGTGTGTTGAAATCATATTTAAATAAATTATTTTAAAGCATAGAATTTATAAAATAGAACATCATGTCTACCAAAGTGAAAACCTAATATTAATCCTTATCCTTGCTCATAAGCTGACAATTATCCACCTAACCCATAAGCTTTACTTGTTATAATAAAGTAGTTAATAATACAACCTTAATATTTTTAATACCACCTTAATTTTTTTAATAGTTACACGAATCAATTTGAGATAATAAAGGTTATCCAAATCCAACAAAAACCAATATTTAAAGGCTATGTATTTTAGCTATCCAGATTTATGGATTATAAAACTCGAATAATTTTACCCCACAAATAAAAATTGAGATAATCAATTTAAACTATCACAACTTATTGGATAAAAGACTTTCAATTTTATTTATTTTACCCTCTAAATAACAGTTCTTTCCAACTAGTTTTCATGATACTAAGATCATCTCTAAGGCTCTATAAATACCTATACAACTGGTTTTCATGATACTAAGATCATCTCTAAGGCTCTATAAATACCTATACAACTAGTTTTCATGTTACTACGATCATCTCAAAGGCTACAGGGTGTGGTCATGACCCTTATGACCACTGTGACCTTCCACGTCAGCCACCTCTGATCCACCTTCCAAAATATAACAACCCAAAACCGACACCCTCATAAATTTTTCCGACACCCTAATATATTTTAAAATATCCCACTATGTCCTAAAATACACCCCATACGCGAAAACGGGCCCCCGGATATCTTAAATATCATTAAAAATAATTAAAAATGAAATTTTTGGGCTTGAGGCGGGCCGCGTAAGCCTCACCTCAACCCCTACGCGGGCCGCGTGAAGGTGAAACCTGGCACGACCATGGGCCACCACCTGGCTCAACACCCGGCAGGTCTAGTCGATGACCCGGATCAGCTACAACATTGACCGATGTTGACGCGGGCCGTGTAGGCCCTTGTCTTGTTTTACGCGGGCCGCGTAGAACCCGAACTTAGCTCCTATAAAGCTGGAGCTCGGGCCTTCAGTCGAATTCGCTCAAACTTTCTTTCTTTCTCTCAAATTCTACGTAGTATACATTATACTCGGGTATAATACCCCCCTAAATAGCGAAGTTCTGCTCCGTTGTAAGTATCATAACCCCTGGATACGTATTAGATACTCTGCCCGATTGATCTAGGGTTCCGTAACGGCTGTCGTGGTTCTGCCCGACGTAGTCGTTGGAACGCCGTCTCGGGGAGGGTATTACTAATGTTAAAATGGGTTATTATACTAACACGTGTGCGTTTGTGTAAATTATAGATTGTCAGCACGAAACTCTAAAGGATAATCTAAGACAGCAATGCGAGTAATCTCCTTTTTGTAAACAGTTTTTACAAAACCTTAACTATTTTACAATGCAATTTAGCAGTGATTGAGTCTTTGTAATTCTACGATTACTGCCGGTATGTTGGGGTTTTGTATACAAAATGTGAGACACGTTACCATTGGACGAAGAGTTAGCCAATGTGTAATATGACCCACCAGTCAGGATTGACAGTACTGAATGAGTAATTGAGTAGATATAAACATTGTAATCGCTCTCAATACTGTTTAAATTAAATTAATGTTTCATGATTAAACTGGGATTCACTCACCAGTATTTCCCACTGACAAATGTTTTTAAAACGCGTTTCATGTAACACAATGTGAAAGCCAATTAGAAGGCAGCTGGACAGCACTGAAGGCTTGGAAAAGTGGCTATAAAAGTTACCTAAATAAAGAAGACGTTTTAATTCAAATAAAATGGGATTTATCCCTATAAATCAGTTTGTAATAAAAACTTGGGTTTTATCCCAATATGTTTATTTATATAAAATGTGGTGTTTTACTATGATAAAATATTTCCTAACTACGGTCCTGATGAAAATTCCGCTGCCAAATTAGACAATATGCGATACCACCAAAATTGGCTCGCGACCGCCCGTTCCTGTATTTGTATAGGGATCGGGGGTTGCGACAGAAGGTGGTATCAGAGCTAAGCCACTGATTCAGCCACATAAGCGTTCTGCTGACATCAAAATTCAATTGTTAGGAAATAAATTATAAAAATACGTGCATAATTGTATTTTATTATTGTGTGTTATTTGACTATTTGTTAGCTTACAGTATGAGCGACCAAGGACCATCTGACGTGTATCGTCAATTGTCTGGTTCGCCTAGAAGCGAAGGCATCTCCTCTTCTCAGCCTGCCCTTTCAGGGTACTCTACTGATACGGAAGAAGGAATATTCGTGTTTAAGGCTAAATCCGAGGAGCCATTCCCTCAGAAAAAGAGAGGATGGTTCAGTCGAGGGGCACACGAGTGTAGGAAGTGTATGAAAAAGTTACAAGACCGGAGAGCACTAGCAGCAGCTAAAAGAGAAACCGATGCTTATGCCCAGGATATGATTAAGAGGGGTATAGCCAATATCCATATCCTAGCAACCACTGCAGCTGACCCTAACCTGGAACAAATGATAGCACCCCAACCACAATCACCAATTCCTGAGCAACCAATGGAAATAGAAAACCTTGAAAATCAAGTAGAAATGCATGATTTTAATCCGGAGGAAATACCTAGGGTACCCGCACCAAATCCCTTAAACCCAAATTATGACCCATGGTGGGATGACAATAGGGACTATGTGCAACGTTACCCGATACACGAAGACATACCCATGCCGAACCTAGGAGCCTACCCAGGGTTAGATCCTTTAGATCCCTACTACGACAATGACGTATACATCAGGGAGATCTTAGAAAACCCTTACCCATACCAGGCCCCTACACCTCCGTACCAGGAACCCGCACCCCAGTTTCCAAACCCAGTCCTAGAACCTGCACCCCCAATGAGTTCAGAAAACGTACAAGAACTTAGGACATTTGGTGAGGAAATTTTAGAGAGTAGTGAAAGAATGCGACAGGTGGGAGAGCGACTCGTCTGGAAGTATGAAGAGCGTAATATGGATTTCTGGATGAATCAATATCCATGAATGTGATGGTGGAGACGGTAGTAATAATAATAATAAAATAATATAATATGTGTGTATGTGTATGAAAAAAAACTACGGATGCCTACTACTATTAGTGTAATTTTATTTCAGTTGGTATTGTAATTTTAATTTCAGCACTAGTGTGTAATAGATGCATAGTATATGAATAGAGTAAAGTCGCAATGATCGACGCTTTTGACCAAAATGCGTGTCATGTGATTGACTATATTAAATATTATTTTGTGATATTAATATGTGGTAAATTTTTAAAATTCAGATGGCCGATGAAGGAAATCAAGAAAATCTGAATAACGATAACCAGAGTAACATTATCTTGGTTAATGAGAATCCGAGCATCAATAACAATGGAAACCAAGTGGATAATAGTGCCATCCAACACATAGTGGCACAAGGAATTATAGATGCAATGCCATTTATTATTCAAACGGTTTAGGAACCGAATAATAAAAGTAAACATAGCAGTAAGCGACCAATTGAACCAGAACACAGCGTGAACAATGGACCCGTACTTCAAGTGCCCATTCCCCAAAGAAGAAGAACCATGCCCTATGGTTGTTCTTACAAAGAATTCTGGTCCTGCAAACCAATAGAATTCTCGGGCAATGAAGGACCCATTGCAGCTCTACGCTGGATAGAAAAGACTGAGGCAATTTTAAAAATAAGCAAGTGTGCTGAAGAAGACAAAATAATATTTGCTTCTAATCTGTTTAAGAACTCAGCCTTAGAATGGTGGAACACTATCCTCCAATCAACAGGAAGTGATAGGGTACAACATGGAATGGAAGGAATTTAAAAATATGGTAGAAAGGAAATTCTGCCCTCCCAATGAAAAGGAACAGATAGAAAATAAGTTTCTGAACTTAAGAATGATCGGGGTAGATAGTAAGGGATATACTACCACATTCTTTGAATATGCTAGAATAGTACCAACCCTTGCATCACCTGAACCAGTATTAATCTCCTGTTACATCTGGGGATTAATCGGGGAGATTAGACATGTAGTCAATGCACCTAGACCTCAAACCACAGAAGAAGCTGTAGAACTAGCCAACACCTTGATAGATGAATTAATCCGTACTAAAGAGGAAGATCAGAGGAGAAACCTAGCTCAAAGACTTACCCTGGAATTCTGATCTGGAAGTTCCAACCGTGGAAAAAATGTAGGTTCCACATCTGCACCTTATTGCAAGTATTGCAAAAGGAAGCATTCTGGAAGGTGCTCCATATATTGCAATTTCTGCAAAATATCAGGCCACAAGGAAGAAGATTGCAGGAGAAAAGCCAACAACATGATATGCTATAACTGCGGAGAACAAGGTCATATTAAGCCAAACTGTCCAAAATTAGCTCCATCTATCAATAACAAGAACACTAAAAATGCTAGAGCATTCGTTCTGACTGCAGATGAAGCCAAGATGATTCCAGACGTGATAGCCGTCATTAACTAAACTATCACAAGAATGTCTAGTAGAGACAGCAAATGGAGAAACAGTTAGGATTTCTGAAATCTTGCAGGGAGCAAGAATAAAATTTTTAAACCAAAAGTTTATGGCAAACCTTTATCCTATGGATCTGGCAGGATTTGATATTGTGTTAGGAATGGATTGATTAATAGCCAATGAAGCTAATATTTTATGTGATCAAAAGTCAATTTAAGTAAATTCACCAAAGGGTGAAAAGATCACAATTAAAGGTGATAAACCATCTAGATCCACGAAATTCATCTCTGTGATGAAAACTGCAGGCTATATAAGAAAAGGGTCTATAGTGTATTTGATTTCCATTATCACTAACACTAAAGGAAAAGAACTAAAAGACATTCCAGTAGTGTCTCAGTTTCCAGATGTCTTTCTAGAAGAATTACCAGGATTACCGCCGGACAGTGAAGTTGAATTCAGAATCCATCTACTGCCAGGAACAACACCAATTTCCAAGGCATCCTACCGTTTGGCACCAGGCGAAATGCAGGAACTAAAGAAACAATTAGATGAGTTATTAGAGAAAGGATTCATACAACCAAGCTCATCGCCGTGGGGAGCACCGATTTTATTCGTTAAAAAGAAGGACGGATCAATGCGTATGTGCATTGACTACCGTGAGTTAAACAAAGTCACGATTAAGAACCAATACCCATTACCGAGAATCAATGATTTGTTCGATCAATTGCAAGGAGCTCGATTTTTCTCTAAAATCGATTTCAGGTCCGGATATCATCAATTAAAGGTACATAAAGAGGACATTCCTAAAACTGCATTCAGAACCAGGTATGGTCATTATGAATTTACTGTCATGCCATTTGGTTTAACCAATGCCCCAGCCGCATTTATGGACATGATGAACCGAATATGTAAGCCATATTTGGATAAATTCAAAATTGTCTTTATAGATAATATTCTCATCTATTCTAAAAGTAAAGAGGAACATGCAAAGCATTTGCACGCACTTCTAAGTCTATTAAGAAAGGAAAAGCTTTACGCTAAATTTTCAAAGTGCGAGTTTTGGTTAGAGCAAGTACAGTTTCTTGGACACTTAGTTAATCATGAAGGAATTCATGTGGATCCCACAAAGATCGAGGCGATTACCGAATGGAAAACCCCTGAGTCACCAACCGAGGTTAGAAGTTTCTTAGGATTGGCCGGTTATTATAGAAGATTTATTCGAGATTTTTCTAGAATAGCCATTCCTTTAACCAAGTTAACCTGTAAATCCATTAAGTTTGAATGGGGACCAAAACAAGAAGAAGCATTTAGAATTCTTAAGCATAGATTAACCCACGCACCCATACTAGCGTTACCAGAAGGAACTGAAGATTTTGTAATATATTGTGATGCTTCTAAGTTAGGTTATGGATGTGTGTTGATGCAACGCCAAAAGGTTATAGCATATGCATCTAGACAACTTAAGAATCATGAAGAGAATTATTCAACCCATGATCTAGAATTAGGAGCTATAATTTTTGCCCTTAAAATTTGGAGACATTACCTTTATGGTAGTAAGTTTACCATATTTACCGATCATAAGAGTTTAAGGTATGTTTTCGGACAAAAGGAGGTGAATATGAGACAAAGACGCTGGATGAAAATGCTTAGTGATTATGATTGTGATATCCAGTATCATGAAGGAAAAGCAAATGTAGTGGCAGATGCTTTAAGACGAAAGTATCATGAAAAGCCAAAAAGGGTACGTTCTCTTAAATTAAATCTACAAGTAGATTTAAATGATCAGATAAGAAAAGCACAAGAATCAGTAATCAAAGACGATACTGAAAAACTAAAAGGTATGATTAAAGAATTAGAACAAGGAACAGATGGAATTTGGAGATTCCATAAGAAGAGAATGTGGATACCTAAATTAGGAAACCTACGTCATCATATATTAGAAGAAGCCCATAAGTCTAAATATACGATGCATCCAGGAAGTGATAAGATGTACCAGGATTTAAGAAAGAATTTCTGGTGGATAGGAATGAAAAAGGACATAGCAGCCTATGTTTCTAAATTTTTAACTTGCTCACAAGTTAAAGCTAAACACCAGAAACCCTCAGATTTGCTACAGCAGTTAGAAATGCCAGTGTGGAAATGGGAATTGATAACAATGGATTTTGTTACCAAATTACCCAAAACAAAGAAAGGTAATGATACAATCTGGGTGATTGTAGATAGGCTAACCAAGTCAACTCATTTCCTACCAATGAAAGAAACTTTCAATATGGAACAGTTAGCTAAATTATATGTAAATGAAATCGTTTCATTACATGGAATACCTCTATCAATTGTTTCTGATAGGGATAGCCGTTTTACCTCTCATTTTTGGTCAAGTTTCCAAAAAGCCATGGGAACCAAGTTAAATCTAAGCACAACCTATCATCCTCAAACATACGGACAAAGCGAAAGGACAATTCAGACGATGAAAGACATGCTTAGAGCTTGTGTAATTGATTTCGGAGGAAATTGGGACGATCACTTACCTTTAATAGAATTTTATTATAATAATAGTTATCACACAAGTATCAACACTGCACCATTCGAAGCACTTTATGGACGAAAGTGCCGAACCCCAGTCTGTTGGGCAGAAATTGGGGAAAAGCAACTATCTGGACCTGAGATAGTACAAGAAGCAACTAACAAGATCATTCAAGTCAAAGAACGAGTGAAAGAAGCACGTGATCGACAGAAAAGTCATGCGGATAACAGGCGAAAACCATTGGAATTCCAAGTAGGAGATAAAGTATTGTTAAAGGTCTCTCCTTGGAAAGGAGTGGTACGATTCATCAAAAGAGGAAAGCTAAGTCCCAGGTATGTTGGACCTTTTGAGATTATTAAAAGAATAGGACCTGTAGCCTATCAACTACATCTGCCAGAGGAAATGGCAGGAATACATGATGTGTTTCATGTATCTAATCTCAAGAAATTCTTAGCTGATGAATCTCTGATAGTACCTCTTAAAGATATAGAGGTAAACGAACAACTCAAGTTTGTAGAAAGGTCTCTACAGATTGAAGACAGGAAAGTCAAGAACCTCAAGCATAAGAGATTAGTTCTGGTCAAAGTGAAGTGGGACTCCCAAAGAGGACCTGAGTACACATGGGAGCTTGAATCTGAAATGCAAAAGAAATATCCACACTTGTTCCAGTAGATCTCGAGGATGAGCTCTAAAATAAGGTGTGGAGGATATAACAACCCTAAACCGACACCCTCATAAATTTTTCCGACACCCTAATATATTTTAAAATATCCCACTATGTCCTAAAATACACCCCATACGCAAAAACAGGCCCCAAATATCTTAAATATAATTAAAAATAATTAAAAATGAAAATTTTGGGCTTGAGGCGGGCTGCGTAAGCCTCACCTCAACCCCTACGCGGGCCGCGTGAAGGTAAAACCTGGCACGACCATGGGCCGCCACCTGGCCCAACACCCGGCAGGTCTAATCGATGACCCGAATTAGCTATAGCGTTGACCAATGTTGACGCGGGCCGCGTAAGCCCTTGTCTTGTTTTACGCGAGTCGCGTAGAACCCGAACTCAGCTCCTATAAAGCTGGAGCTCGGGCCTTCATTCGAATTCGCTCAAACTTTCTTTCTTTCTCTCAAATTCTACGTAGTATACATTATACTCGGGTATAATACCCCCTAAATAGCGAAGTTCTGCTCCGTTGTAAGTATCATAACCCCTGGATACGTATTAGATACTCTGCCCGATTGATCTAGGGTTCCGTAACGACTGTCATGGTTCTGCCCGGCGTAGTTGTTGGAATGCCGTCTCGGGGAGGGTATTACTAATGTTAAAATGGGTTATTATACTAACACGTGTGCATTTGTGTAAATTATAGATTGTCACCAGGAACCCTAAAGGATAATCTAAGATAGAAATGTGAGTAATCTCCTTTTTGTAAACAGTTTTTACAAAACCTTAACTATTTTACAATGCAATTTAGCAGTTATTGAGTCTTTGTAATTCTACGATTACTACCGGTATATTGGGGATTTGTATACAAAATGTGAGACACGTTACCATTGGACGAAGAGTTAGCCAATGTGTAATATGACCCACCAGTCAGGTTTGACAGTACTGAATGAGTAATTGGGTAGATATAAACATTGTAATTGCTCTCAATAATGTTTAAATTAAATTAATGTTTCTTGATTAAACTGAGATTCACTCACCAGTATTTATCACTAACAAATGTTTTTAAAACGCGTTTCAGGTAACACAATGTGAAAGCCAATTAGAAGCCAGCTGGACAGCACTGAAGGCTTGGAAAAGTGGCTATAAAAGTTACCTAAATAAAGAAGGCGTTTTAATTCAAATAAAATGGGATTTATCCCTATAAATCAGTTTGTAATAAAAACTTGGGTTTTATCCCAATATGTTTATTTATATAAAATGTGGTGTTTTACTCTGATAAAATGTTTCCTAACTACGGTCCTGATGAAAATTCCGCTGCCAAATTAAACAATATGCGATACCACCAAAATTGGCTCGCGACCGCCCGTTCCTGTATTTGTATAGGGATCGGGGGTTGCGACACAAAACCACTATCCTAAGGGTGTGGTCATGACCTATAATTCAATAAATGTGTCCCATCATTGAAAAAATGAGTTAATTACACAAATAGTCCTTATAGTTTATTGAAAGTAACACTTATGAGAATTGATTTTTTAACAGGTCCAGATTCTATGGTTTCAATTTTGTAACATATTTGAATATTAAGGTTAACTTTTATTAATTCTTATGTTAAATCAATATAAAATGGCTAAAATACCTTTATGTAATTTATGTTATTACTCAAAAGTGTTATTTTTCAGTAACCACATGGAAGGCGGTGTTGGAGTGCCTGAAGGGTCCCCATGCTCAGGATTTTTTGGCCGTTATCCGGATTGAGGAGCTGGGATAATGTATGTCTGCAGTAGAATACAGATCCATCCTTAAATATCGGCTGATGATCCCCATGCACCCAGAAGATGAAACATGTCCGATATGTCGTAAAGCTTGTATGGATAAATACGGCGAGCATAGTTTTCCATACTTTTTATATTTAATTTACTATAAGAAAAGGGTGTTATTAACATTCACCTTCACCAAGTTTTAAGTTTTACAGAAATCACTGGTATCATTTGCATCAACAGAGGTCAAAGGGGTTGGCCACCTCTCTCCTACGTTTAAGGTATCTAATACCTTCTAAGGTTTAAAGGTTTTCACATTTCATATGAATGGGGTTTTGACACCCCGCCAGTAGCGCACGATTATCCAAGTATGGTTCAAGGCAATAGGACCAGTACACGCTTAGTGGCTGACAATTTCTGTCACACCCCAAAAATACCCCAAGAGGAAACCCCCGCGAGGCGTGTGACGTAGCAGGATCTAGTCACCAATCACATTGAACTCATACAAGATTTTAAACAAAACTTTCATTCATTAAGATAAAGCAGTACATTATATAAAGTATAACTCTACGTTTTCAGCGGAAGCATAAATCATTAGTTATGTATTTCGTAAGCCAAACATATGACAGTTATTAGACTCGTCTCGTGTTTCCATGTGTCTCGACCCATGACCACTCCAGCTTCCCAGACAGCAAGTTCCACGTTCCACACATCTATAACCTGCGAGCATGCAAACAAGTGTATTAGACAACGCTGGTGAGTTCACAGTTTTATGAAAACATTTGGTTACCAAGTGTTTAATCCAATTTAATAACAATTCCGAAAGTAATGTTGATAATAACTCGAGTACCGTACAAGATGGCTCCAGATTGTTTTGCCCGTCCCCAATGCCCCCTATCTAAGTGTTGGTCATGATTAAGGTCATTAGTTCATGCCTGTCCTCTCAGGTACGGTGTGAGGTTGGCAAGCCTAATAGCGCTATCAACTAATACCCCGTTACCTCTCAGGTAACTATTCGGTAGAAGATGGGACTTAAGGTGATAGGAAATGAGTGTATTATCTAACATTCCAGTTTTTGCCCAAAAGACTTATTCCTCTCAGGAATACCCACTGATTTACCCAAAGACTTATTCCTCTCAGGAATACCCGTTTGATTATCCCACCCACCGGGACGCATGCTCAAGAGAAGTGAACTCACCTTAGATAGCTCGGTGTGTTACGTTACCCATTCCAAGTTGGTCAACCATACCCTACCGTGGTCACCAAAGATGATCAGTTTCGGAAACACATATCCAAATCACGTATTCAGCAAGTCACAAGTAATACCATTGACACGTAACACATAGAAAACGTTTAGATTTCATACGCGTTCATAACACAAGTTCATGTTCCCAACAGTAGTTACTAATAACATAAGTTTCACAGTAATCAAATCACGTATTGTCATAGATTTGCATTCACCGCAAGGATCACCGTATAACACATAGCAAGCATTCAGTTCCCGTACAAGTCCACATCCTGTGTGCATAACGTATAACGATATTTAACATGCAAGTTTGCTATTTACACGAATCAGATCAGATTTCTCATTCTTAGTCGGCATTACTATCATGCAACAAATAGAATTTTATAAACACAAGTATCCAACATCCTATACATCCTAAACTGTTTACTGTTCTGTCCATTTGTCTTCACGGCGACGAACCCTTATGGTGAAGAATTAACCTTCGTCGAAATTGAGTTTGATGAAGACCCTAATGGTTCGTCAAGAAGTAGTCAATGAAGAATCAATTCTCCGTCTAAGAGTGTTGCGGCGAAGAATCATCGTGACGAAGGACCATTCTTCGTCGAGCATATCAACAGATGGTTATGGTTTTCCTACAAACCCTAATCATGGCAGTTTCTTGTATCATTCAGTTGTTAAACGATCTCATTATGAACAATCATCATATAATTTTGAATCAAACCATTAATCATCGTTATCGTGACATCCTTACTTCACAATCAAATACCGAAGCCGTTTCACCATTTCAAACCTCACAATTCCCACATCGATTTTTATAACAATAATCAACCATTCAGTTCACATGAATTCATCAAGGATTTGTTCAATGTATAATCCCTAACGCAAATCATTATGCAAAATAATACAAACACATACATCATGCATAACATAATAGAGCAACACATCATGGAATCATGTAACATAGTATAACAAGGAGTTAAATCGAATGACAGTGATCATGTACTAACTGAATCCAAGACGAAATCAAGGAGGATCTCGAGGGAGAGTGGGCTGCCGTCAGGTTACCAAGGGAAGGATGAAGAAGTCTAGGGTTTTGGAGCTCTTAAGTTTTGCAAATATGAGGAGCTACACCCACAAAGAGTGTGTATATGCGCACAAGGAGACGGGCCGAGCCCAGTGCAGGTTCGTGGGGACCTTGGGCTGAGAACAGTTGTGCACTAGATGGGGTGTGCGGTCCAAGATCTTGCGCGATTTAACTTGTGAGACCAATCCACTTGTGATATTCAGGAAATTCAAACATATATCCGACAAATACAATCTAGTTTACATAACAACCTTCGAATCACAACGTACAGCGAAACCTGAAAAGATCAGTGATGGAAAGGTTTGGAAATACGAGTCGTCACATCATCCCCAACTTGAAAGAAATTTCGTCCTGAAATTTGATAAGCAGCCCCGGCGAACAGGAGTGATAGCTTAGGATGACTGTGGATCTTCCTCGGATGCCACATCATCCGCAACTTGCAAGGGAATTTCGTCCCGAAATTCACCAGTCTCATCAGAATTTGGGTTTCGCCGTTTTGAACAGTTGCGGTACTTGTGCTTCATCTGATCTCTGCGTTCCCACATGAACTCCGGTCCACGTCTTGTGTTCTAAAGAACCCTCACGATTAGAATCCAATTGTGCTTACGGACCTTAACTTCCCGACCCATGATTTCGATGGATTCCTCAACAAACTGCAACTTGTCGTGAATCTTAGGCTCTAGTAAGGGTATCACAAGTGTTTTACCGGACGAACACTTCTTTAGGTTCGAGACTTAAATGACATCGCGAACGTTACACATTTCGTCAGGTAGCTCAAGTTTGTAGACCATGTCACTGATTCTTTCCAGAATTTTGAATGGCCCAACGTAACGTAAATTCATCTTGCCACGCTTCCCAAAGCGCACCGCACCCTCCTAGGGTGAGACTTTCAATCATGACACGTTCGCCTACAGCGAACTCCCAGCGTTTGCTAAGCTTATCAGCTTTCCTGGCGGTCACGCGTCGCCACCATACGATTCCCGATCTAAACAACCTTCTCAGAGGTTTCAAGTACAAGTCCTGGACCTGTGATTAGGTTGTCACCCACCTTAGTCCAACAAGGAGATCGGCATTATCGTCCATGCAATGCCTCAAACAGAGCTGTTTGAATACTAAAATGGTAACTGCTGCAGTAGAACTCATCCAAAGGTAAGTGTCCTTCCAATTTTTACTAAAGTTAATCACATATATGCTCGCAGCATGTCTTCGAGTATCAGGATGGTTCATTTACTATGACCGTTTGTCCGAGGGTGATAAGCAATGCTCATGTCTAGACATGAGCCAAGGGTGTTGTGTATTGCATGTCATAAATCAGGTATAGATCAAAATCAGAGGTAACAGGAGTTGGCACCCCGTGCCTAGAAAACCGCCCTTCACAGGTGATTACTCACAGGATACGAAGGCTAGTTGATTTTTCCTTGATTGCAAGAAAGTGTACTGGTTACATGAGATAATCAATGATCACCCAGGTGATATTGTTTCCGTTTTGAGTTTTAGGTAGACCAGGGACAAAATCCGTGGCAGTCTGTTCCCATTTCCAAATGGGTGTTTCTGGTTGCCGATACAACCCATGAGGTTTCTGATACTCCACCTTGACTTTCGCATAAGTCAAACATCGCTCACATACATTGCTATGTGGGCTTTCACGTCCGGTCACTAGTATAAGGTCCTTAGATCCTAAGATATTCTATCAAAACCCGGACGGGTAGAATATCGAGGCTCATGTGCTTCGCCCAACACAAGTTCCCTAGGATTGCTGTATAGTGAGACCCATATTCGCTCCATGAGGTATGGGGTATCGCCCGGTTTTAGATACAAGTCATTTTTCCACACCCCGCACGGATTCAGCTGGGAGGTTCTCGTCCTTCAACGCTTTGGCTCGAGCAGAACGGATCTGATCAGGTAGGTTAGAGTCGATGGTATGCTGCGAGGCTCTTACACATTTAGGTTTCACAGTCGAAATCATTCAAAGGTTCCATCCAGCATTGCCATCACATGTTTAGCTCTTTCGAAACAAGGGTACACGGGAGGCCCTTGTGATAAGTCTAAGTAGTGCATATGGTACCGTCCAAGTAATGCCTCCAACTTAAATCCAAAGACCATGGCTTCCCCCACAGGTTGTGGCTCGTGCAATTTTTCTTGTAAATCCACTACGTAAGCCATCACCTTCTCGTGTTGCATTGACGTGTAACTGGGACTCTGATTCAATCCATCATGGTATACCACTAGATCACCTGTACCCTCGGGTAAAGACGATGTTCAGTGCATTGTTGAGTTGGGTTTCAAAAGCTGAAAAAACATCCTCCTATTTTGTCTCCCACGAATACACAGCACCCTGTTGTGCTAAAGAGATTAAAGCGATCTTCAAAAATCCCGCGATGAATCTGCGATTGTATCTTGCGAGACCAAGAAATTGATGTATCCCCGAAGGACTCTTTGGTGCCAATCTGTTTCTAATAAAATGGATCTTAGCAAGATCCACGTGTATCCCCACTTCGTTGACTACGTGACAAAGAAAGTGTACTTCTCGAATCCTGAAGTCACATTTAGGTAGACTTCGCATGGAGTTTCTCCTCCCCTAACTGCTCTAAGATGAAATACAAGTGCCGTTCATGGTGTTCCTTTCTCCTGGAAGTGATTCAAAACATCATAGATAATCACGATTGACGAATCTGGCGAGATGAGGTTGACACATACTACTCATGTGATCCTTAAGGCTGCTGGTGTGTTGGATAACTTAAACAACATGAACAGAAAACCGTAGTGGCTGTACTATGTCTGTAACACCGTGTTAGGAATCATCCTCCCTTGGGTCTTCCATCAGGTGACATTCTGATCTTAAGTCGGTTTCCGAATAGAAGCTTGATCGTTGCAGTGGGTCAAGCAGGTCGTCGATGCGAGATAGAGGGTGACGGTCTATAATTGCCACCTTGTGGTAGTCTGTACACGTACGAAAGGACTCGTCCTTCATTTCCACAATAGAGCTCGGGCTCCCTAAGATGAGGAGCTAGATCGATAAAACTCCCATCCAGTAGTTCCTGAAGTTGATTGGACAGTTCTTGCAACCCTCCAGGCGCAAGGCGATAAGAGGTGCCGGAAATCAGGACTGCTTCGGGCGTGATTCACATCTGATATTCCTCCTGACAATGTGGGGGAAAACCTGGAAGTTCTTCAGGCTGCGCACGGGTAATCAATGATAGGGTAGCAGGGTAGGTGAAACACTTCTGGGCTCCCACCGCCGAAGTGATGCTGATAATCAGTGAATCTCCACCATGAAGAGATATACATGCGATTTCCTCCTTACAGAAGATTTCTTCTTGAGGCTTGGACATCCGGTCCATACTATCGACTACACTAAAGCTTCTAAAAGTAGCCGGGGGAAGGTCAATGTCGAACTCATGACCTACAAGATTGAGTTACACCTTAGGTGAACGTGTGAGACTTCAATTGGCTTGCCATCAACCACTTCTACAACGTGTCTGTCTTCAAGAGGCATTAGGGTTAAACAGAACAGAGACGAAGCGATTAGTTACCCAAAAACATACAAACTACCATGTTGCTATTATGCCTGGCGTCGCCTACGCCAATCCTAAATGCCCTTCCACGAGAACCACTTCCAGTGTTGTTGTTACTATTACAAGGATTACCAATACTGTCATTGTTCCCTGGGTTGTTGACGTCTTGCCTTAACAACGACCAATCCTTGTCAAAGTCACATTCATTTCCATACTGAAAGTCATGATTTGCGAGTACCTTATTGTCGCCGTGGCCATTGCCTCTAATGTTGTTGCTTTGAAAACTGATCCTTGCGATCTTTTTCCCTTAGGGTCCACCTTCCCGTTGTTCTTGTCACGTCCTAGGGTACTGCCCATGGCACTAGTAAATACACATCCCATATTCCAGTCGGTTTCCAGTGTTTATGCCCGATTGGTTCATAAGAGTTGGCTCCCAGATGATGCTTACTAGGGTTCAGGACTTGATTGAAGTCAACCTACTGATGTTCGTTGTCAGAGAGCAGGGTCATCCTAACACTAGGGTTGGTAATGCATCACGATCACCTTCTTGTCCATCGGTCTTGCGAGTTGATTGAATAGCGCACGGTAAATCCTTAGAGAATCACAGAGGTGTCCATACTTCTGAATTTGAAGCGTCAATTTGTTGCGTCAAGGTAAACGAGAAAAGTGAGAAAGTATAGACCAAACATTTAACTTTTCGACATCTGTCTCAAAGACGTTCGCACTAACAACTAACATTTCTACACAGCTCGCTAGACGTTGAGTTACATTTTCAAGTATCACTCAATACCATCGAGACTCGTAAGGGTTCAGAGGGAAGTGAAAGGACCACGTTCAAACAGGAGATAGTCATTGCTATGACCCCTATGGATCGTTGTGTTTCACATTTGGTCGAATAATGGAATGGAACCCCTTTCACACTGGTTTGGCCTCGTTGGGACTCAGATTATTATTTGTGCACCCACAATAATAATATGATTTGCATGCTCGTCTCATGTAACGCCCAACGTCCCTAAATATTAGACTTTTGACAAATTTAGTCCCTGAACTTTATCTATTTGGCAAGTCTAGTCCCTCTACTATTTTTATGTGTGATACTTGATAACTTGGAATGCCTAAATCTACGTGTGGAATGTCTATATCTTTGGAATGTCTATATCTATATGCTTGGAATGCCTAATCCTATATTTTGAATGCCTAAATCTATGATTGGAATGCCTAAATCTATGTTGGAATGCCTAAGTCTATGTTTAGAATGCCTAAGTCTATTTGGTGCTTGACTCTTGAGACTCGCGAAACTTGATTCTTGGTTGAACGAGAGACTGGAGTCTTGTCACTGGCGGAATCTATCAATCTTCGGAACTTTTGGTATTTATATAATCTAGTTATCCTATTGTCCAATAAATACGCAACGTAACGCTTGATCTTACACGTGAAAACGGGAAACACGGAAAAGATGGATTGGCCGAGTGGCAATCCGATCGGATGACCACCCGATCGGATGACCACCCAATCGAGTGGCCACTCGATCGATTTGCCACCCGATCCATGCGCACAACTCCTTTCACCCTCCTCCACACTATATATAGGCATGTCACATCACTTGATTCCCTGATGAGACAACCATGTTCGACCAGACGCATGCACACTACATTTCCTCATTTTCTTGACGAGTTCGGTATGTTTTAGGCTAGATCCTTGTACTTTCTTGATCTACACTTCATTCTCTACGTGATTCTCCTCATTTTCTTGACGAGTTCGGTATGTTTTAGGCTAGATCCTTGTACTTTCTTGATCTACACTTCATTCTCTACGTGATTCTCCTTTAGGCTAGGCAGCAAGGTTAGTAGCAGGAACAATAACATTGCATCCTGAACCCTGAGACTTCCTTTTCTTGTTCTTGCTACCACTGTTGCTAACCTTGCTGTTCTAGAAGCTAAGAAGCAGTACATTGGGTCTTACCCCAAGTGTGCGACTTGCAATTTTCATCATCCTGCTACTTTTGCATGTCGTCTGTGCACCAACTGTAACCACTATGGTCACATGACTCCCTACTGTCGCCAAGCTAATCCAGCCCAGCAAGCTCAGCAAGCCCCAGCTCAGGCAGCTCTACCAGCACCTCCAACTCCTCTACAGAATCCCAAGCAGGTCAATGCTGCTCGTGCATGTTTCCAGTGTGGAGATACTACCTATCTTCGTAATCGTTTCCCCCAGCTGAACCAAGATCAACAAGCAGCCGCTCGTGGACGAGCATTCAATCTTAACGCTAACCTGGCCTGCAACAACAATGACATGGTGAATGGTATGTTTCTCGTTAATAATCTTTATGCTTCGATCCTATTTGATACTGGTGTTGATAAATGCTTTGTGTCTGTGGAATTTGAGCCTTTGATAAACTGTACACGCTCTAAGTTACCTGAGTCGTTCTCTGTTGAGGTCGCCAATGGTAAGTCGATTCTTGTTAATTCTATCGTTCGTGATTGTTCCCTGACTCTTAACGATCACGAGTTCTCTATTGATCTTATACCCATGCGGTTGGGTAGTTTTGATGTCATTATCGGTATGGATTGGTTGCGTAAGAACCATGCCGTGATTGTGTGTCATGATAAGCTTGTTCGTCTTCCTCTTCCGTCTGGTGATATTCTAAACGTCTATGGAGACCGACCTTCAAAAGGGTTGAGGTTGATGTCATGCACACAAGCGAGCAGATGCTTACGTAAACATAACTTTGCTTTCTTGGCCCACGTGGTGGAACAAAAGGGCAAAGGGAAGAACATAAGCGACGTTCCAGTGGTGTGTAAATTCACTGATGTCTTTCCTGAAGATCTTCCTGGTCTTCCTTCTCCTAGAGCCGTCGACTTTTGTATTAATCTTATACCTGGCGCAACTCCTATCGCTAAGGCTCCTTACCGTCTTGCACCTTCCGAGATGCAAGAGTTATCCAGCCAGCTACAGGAATTACTCGATAAGGGTTTTATTCGTCTGAGTACCTCCCCGTGGGGTGCTCCTGTTTTATTTGTTAAGAAGAAGGATGGTTCATTTCATATGTGTATTGACTACCGTGAACTTAATAAGCTTACCGTGAAAAACCGTTACCCGCGTCCTCGTATTGATGACTTGTTTGACCAACTACAAGGCGCGTCCTGTTTCTCTAAGATCGATCTCCGATCTGGATATCATCAGTTACGTGTTCTCGAAGATGATATTCCTAAAACCTCATTTCATACTCGATATGGACGCTACGAGTTCGTGGTTATGCCTTTTAGACTGACCAACGCACCCGCCGTGTTCATGGATCTTATGAATCGTGTGTGTAAACCCTATCTGGATCGTTTTGTGATAGTCTTTATTGATGATATCCTCATTTATTCTAAGTCTAAGGCTGATCATGCTTGTCATTTGCGTCTTATGCTTGAACTGTTACGTGGTGAACGTCTGTATGCTAAGTTTTCTAAGTGTGAGTTTTGGATCGATGAAGTGCAATTTCTTCGTCATGTCGTTAGTAATCAAGGTATTCATGTTGACCCGTCCAAGATCAAAGCCGTGAAGAATTGGAGTACACCTAAATCTGCGTCTGATATTCGTTCTTTTCTAGGATTGGCTGGTTATTACCGTCGATTCATCTCGGACTTTTCTAAGATTGCTGTTCCTCTTACTACGCTAACCCAAAAAGAGAAACCTTTTGCTTGGGGTCCCGAGCAAGAGGAATCTTTTCAGACTCTTAAGACTCTTTTGTGTAACGCACCTATACTTACTTTGCCCGATGGGAATGACGATTTCTTGGTATATTGCGATGCCTCGAACCATGGATTGGGTTGTGCGCTCATGCAGCGGGACAAGGTTATTGCTTATGCTTCTCGACAACTCAAGGTGCATGAGAAAAACTATACTACTCACGATCTGGAGCTTGGTGCAGTTGTGTTTGCGTTAAAGATTTGGCGACACTACTTGTATGGTACTAAGTGCGTGGTTTTCACTGACCATAGAAGTCTTCAACATATCTTCGACCAAAAAGAGCTGAACATGCAACAAAGACGTTGGGTGGAATTTCTTAACGACTACGACTACGAAATTTGCTACCATCCTGGCAAGGCGAATGTAGTGGCCGATGCTCTTAGTCGTAAAACTCATGTGAATGCTATTCGTATCTCTAATGATCTTCATGCATGTATTCGCGACGCCCAGTATTCATCAGCAAATGAAGGAAGTCTAGCAGAAGAAATCCACGGCGCCAGAGTTGATCAGCTTGAAACTAAACCTAACAGGCTGCAATATTACCTCAATCACATCTGGGTACCGGATCGTGATAACCTCCGTGAGCTCATTATGAAGGAAGCTCACAAATCCCATTACTCCATTCATCCAGGCGCTGATAAGATGTACCATGATTTGCGTACAACTTATTGGTGGCCTGGCATGAAGAGGGACATTCCTGTGTATGTTTCTAAATGCCTCACTTGTACGAAAGTTAAGGCTGAACATCAACGTCCTTCAGGACTCTTAGAACAACCCAAAATCCCAGTTTGGAAATGGGATAGCATCGCCATGGACTTTATTACCAAGCTACCTCGAACACCTTTTGGTCACGACAGTATCTGGGTGATTGTAGATCGTTTGACCAAATCCGCCCACTTTCTTCCTATTCGTGAGGACTATAAGGTGGAGAAACTTGCTCGAATCTATACCGATGAGATTATATGCCGTCATGGCACACCTCTGGATATAATCTTTGATCGAGATGGTCGTTTTACTTCGCGTCTTTGGGAAACCTTTCAATCCGCTATGGCTACTCATTTGAATCTTAGCACGGCCTTTCATCCTCAAACGGACGGGCAAACCGAGCGTACTATTCAAACCTTAGAGGATATGCTCCGTTCCTGTGTCATCGACTTTGGTGGTAACTGGGATGTACATTTACCATTGATTGAATTCTCGTACAATAACAACTATCATTCCAGTATTCAGATGGCTCCTTTCGAAGCTTTGTACGGCCGCAAGTGCCGATCTCCTCTCAGCTGGCATGAGATTGGTGACAAGCAGTTTACTGGCCTTGAGATCATTCAAGAGACAACGGATAAGATTCTTTAGATCCGTGATAAATTGATCAAGGCTAAGAGCAGACAAAAGAGCTATGCGGATGTTAGGCGTAGACCTCTGGAATTTAATGTTGGTGACCGAGTTCTTCTCAAGTTATCTCCCTGAAGGGAGTAGTTCGTTTTGGAAAGAAGGGAAAGCTCGCTCCATGCTATGTGGGTCCTTTCAAGATACTCGAAAGGATTGGCAAGGTGGCGTACATACTTAACTTGCCACAAGAACTAAACAATGTGCATCCAGTGTTCCACGTATCTAATTTACGTAAATGCCTAGCCGACGAGGGACTGCAGGTTCCCCTAGAAGACTTGCAAATAAATGAAGCTGTTCAATTTGTGGAGAAACCGGTCGAAATCATGGATCAAGCTGTCAAGTGACTGAGGCGCAACAAAATTCCCATAGTCAAGGTTCAATGGGAAGGAAAGCGTGGCGCCTAATTCACTTGGGAACTGAAAAGTGATATAAAGACCAAGTATCCGCAGCTCTTCGAGCAGTCTTCTTCTAAGGTTTCGGGGACGAAATCTCCTAAAGGAGGGGAGACTGTAACTCCCAGCGTCCCCAAACTTTAGACTTTTGACAAATTTAGTCCCTGAACTTTATCTATTTGGCAAGTCTAGCCCCTCTACTATTTTTATGTGTGATACTTGATAACTTGGAATGCCTAAATGTACGTGTGGAATGTCTATATCTATATGCTTGGAATGCCTAATCCTATATTTTGAATGCCTAAATTGTCACACCCCTTTCTAAGGCGGAAGCACGAGGTGTGATCATGAAAGGTTCTCATTGCATACGAAAGGTAAACATACTACATGCACGTAAAATAACTCCAAATGCCATTAACAAAACATAAGTTAAGTGTTTACAACACGAATACAATATTGTCTGACAAGTTTACAAATTTATTTTAAAAATGAACATCAAGGATTAGTCATTATATCACCATATGAGGTGAGATATAACAACCAAATCCCGCAAAAGAGGCATCGAAGTCTTGACATAATGTAACTAAAACATAAAAAATATCCATAGCAAGAGTAAGACCGTGCGCACATCCACTTTAGTTACCTGAAATACATGTGAGTTTTTGGAAAATCGTCAACATAATGTTGGTGTGAATTCATGCAGTTTTTGTATTGAACGTTTGTATACTTTGTATGAAAACATGGTATGTAATTTGTATAAATCAAGTATTTCTGTAAGTATTGAGATTGTTAATGGGTTGCAAGGTCATTAACGTGTGACACGACATAGGAAGCATCCAAACCATAGGCATTTTTCTAGTTGTCGATTCACGACCGAGACACAAAAGCACTACTTGGTACTAGTTATCACCAAGAGTGTGGCTGCCCGAAAACCCATTAGATCAAACCTTTTGTTCTGCGGTCTTAGTATGTACACGATTAATGGTGCTTCTGGTACCCTATTCGTGACACGATTTAAAGTATTATTCCTTAGTTCTTGTATCCATCATACCATAACACATGTATTTTCCCCAAGTTTAAAAAAAATATGTAAAAGTTTAAAAGTGGGGACATGAACTCACTTGTCTGTAAACATTTAGTAACATGTACTTCACCCCCGAAGTTATAAAACTGAAAACAGTTAAAAGAAAAGGGGGAGCATGAACTCACAACTTTGCATTTCTTGCGCCGTAAACTTCACCGTGTTTGCTTATATAGCGTCGTGACTTATACGTGTTTTATTAATGTTAGTCACTAGACTTGTATCGCACAAGTAAAAGTCACCATCTTTTATGTATGTGTTCTTGGTTGTTAAAAATAACTTATATTTTTAACTATGTATCTTACTTATATTATTTTCTCAAAAATAAATATAAGTATCTTGTTATTTTCACCCGAGTCATGTATTTTGTCCAAACTTCACTTTAAGTTCATAACTTGTCCAAGTTACATAATCTTTTAAGAAATATATTTTCATAAATATATTCTCTTGTATTTGGCTATGCATGTTGTATCTGTATTTTGTATTTTTCGACTCCTTGGGAGTATTTAGTGTATTTTCAAGTCCTAATACACTATTTACGTATAATACATACTACATACACTTAGCACAAAATTTGGTGATCAATAAATATATATATTTTCCTAAAAAATATACATACTTAATATCAATTTTTATCTTGAAGAAATCATCATTTCTTAACTTGAAGTTTACATAAAAATTAGGGAAACCTTGGTAAATATTTTTAGGTGAATTTTTAGGGAATAAGTTTCACCAAAACTTATATTTTTCTAAGTGTCAAAATTTTATTGAAATTTTGACATAGTATCCCCTAAAAATGGAGGTTTCCCATGTTTTCAAAACATGTGTTTATTTTCTTTTAAAATCATCACAAACAATCATCAACTCATTCAACACTTACCGAGTGTCAAAATCAAGTAAATTACACTATATCATGAACTTGAAGTTTTTGTAAAAACTTGTAGTAACTGACTGTTTTGGTCAAAAATTACCTAAGCAATTTAGTGATCAAATTAGTTAAGTGAGGTAGTGTGCTAGAAAGTGTATTGAAAATATGCTTGTTAAGTTATTTAGAAAACCAGTATTCAGGATACGGCTCAGGATATTGAGCTGTATCTACGATCAAACTATGAGCAAAAGTAAAGTAAACGACACGAGATGTACGAGGAAAGCCCTTGATCAATCTAGATCGCCGGCATAAAACCTCAGGAGCTGACAATCGCAGCTGCCTTGTTCTTCTTATTACTTCAAACGTCAGGATACAGTGCAGGATGTGGTGCGGATCGACTATGTGTTACAATGAAATTTGAATACAAGTGTGGTGTTTGCAATGAGCTAGAGAGTGAAAGTGTTCGAGAGTGTTAGTGAAAATTGTGTGCCTTAAACTGATCCGCCCCCATCTATTTATAGTAAAGATAATGTAACAAACTATCCTAAACTTCCGGGATCCAGCGAATATTCCCACTTGAACGTTAAGGACCAAGTCTTTCGGGTTCAACGGCTTCTTCATAACAAATACGCCCGAGTCTTGAGGAGAAGAAGTCCTGATGACCGTTAGCAAGTCTCAGCCTTTAACCTGCACGTGGTTAATTCAATAAACCTCAGGATATCGCCCAAGATGTTAGCAATATCCTCTTCCAGCATCCTGGTCACAAATAAACAAATAAAGGCAGGATATTGATCAGGATATGTATGCTTAGAAAATGAGCCATAACAATTGTCCCCAAATATATCGGTTGGGATACCAATCCAATGGATATATTTCAAAAGTTTCACCTCATAACTTAAGGCAATTAATACGACTAGACCCTTGAAATGACAGCGGTGCAACTTCCAAAGCATTATTTACTCTTTACCCCTACATTCATCCTATATTAACCGAGGGACTCCTTATTACGGTTATCCTTATCTTCAAGCGGACATCAGGTATTTTCCTTTCTATCCTTCTTTCTTGAATCTCTTTTAGTTTGCTCAATACTTTTCATGGCACCACGAACGAAATCCCGATCGGACCGACCAGCTTCAGCCCTCGTAAGTCAAAACCTTATTCGCAACCCATCAAAGGAAGTCTGCTGTTTCAACAATGCCGACATCGCTGCTCTTAAAGATTCCGGTGCCTTCCCCACCGGAACAGTCTTTCGCCCTTTCGACCGGGAAGCCCGATCGGACGCGTCATCCGACGAGTGGGTTTGTTTTTTCGCTTACCCTTTCTCTCTTGGACTCCGGTACCCATTTCCATCCTTTATCTCTAGCTTTTTTGACCTTACCGGCCTTAGTTACGCCCAGGTTATGCCAATGGTCTGGTGAGTCTTGATAGTGCTGGATCAAATCAAGTCTCGTCATTTTCCCAACCTGTTTATTGAAGACCTCCCTATAGCATACCGGTTGAGATCCCATGGCGATCATCGTTTTCTTCTGTTTTCTACCTCTAAGAACCCTTTGGTTCTTAAGGCCTCTAAGAACGAGGATCGATGGCGACGAAAATTCTTTTTCGTAAAAAGAGATTCTATTGATAAGGGTTTCGATCTGCCTGTTAAATGGTTAACCAAGGGTAGGATTTAGGGTTTTAGGAATATCCCCAATTATATCCTCAAACTATATCCCAGACTTATATCCTGACATTTTTATGCAGCGAACTTCAGAGATTTAGTACCTCCCAGCGCAGAATCCGAATCCAAGATCGAAGAAATCTATCGACTTCCTGTCAGTGAAAGAACTTTCTCCCTATCTCTCACAGATTCAAGCCAGAAATCAAGCTCAGAGATGTCTGGTAAACACATTATCAGTAGTCACATATATTCTAAATCAATTATTTTTCAAAAGTATGATGAGTTCAAGAATATCTTCCCTCGTGCAGTACCGGTTATTAACCTTGAAGGTTTCCAACTCGACGAGTTGGATTGCTACTCCAGCCTCGAACCCATCAAACAAGAATCCAAGCCAAAGTCGTCTGCTACACCAAAGGCTACCTCCTCGAAGACTATTTCTGCTCCCAAAGGCCCTCCGGCATCCAGGACCCGGGCATCCAGCTCTCGGAAGAGAAAGGAGACGGACTCCCCAGCTGTTTCTGAAACATTCTCTCTCGAGAATCATGGGTTCAACGAAGCCACCTCATTCCTCAAACAGGTAGAATTTTCTTTTCGATATCCTGCACAAGTATGTTAGTCCTTATCCTGCTTATTTTTTACATCAATACCTGTGTCTTTATCGATAGGGTCTGGATCGTCTTATGCATTTGTATGAAGATGCTTGCAGGCTTAACAAGATGTTGGAGATCAAGCTGGAGAAAGCTGAGGCCACCATAGCTGACCAAGGAACCATTGCAGCTGCTAAATCCCAGCATTATGAAGACAAATACCAGGCAATGATCCGAGATCACCAAGCTACCCTCCACAAAGCCAACGAGGATGCTCAAGCCAAACTAGATGCCGCCCTTCTCCAATACCAGCATAATATGAGTTCATATAGGGACAACCTCAAGGCATCCGTGGTCGTCTCTCTTCTCCAAGCTAGGATAAAGATGGCTTACGAAGCCAGGAATTTGGGTTTCGAATGCCCCTCCTGGGACATAAAGACTTGGGAGGAGAAACTAAAGGATCTTGGAGGTCATCCCGTTGCTCATCCTGCAAAGCATGCTGGTGAAGAGCCTTCTAAGGCGACAGAGGAAGTGGCCAATGCTGAGGATGGTGATGCCGAGAAGAATCCCGAGGTCGATGCTGGTGCAGATACTGGGAAGGAAGCTGTTGATCAAGAAGGTGCCGCTTCTTAGGCGGTGAAGTGGGCGATGATGGATATACGTGCCAAGGCCGGAGCCCACTTTTAAATTTCGTGGTTGTGGTTGTGTAAAAATTTACTTTTCCTGTCTTCGAACAATTTTATATTTCCTGCATTAGAACAATACGATGACCAAAGGTGGATGGGTCCTAAGTTTTAGGATGAAGCCCTTGGTCATCGATTAGTATAACTTGTTTTGAATGTGGTAACGGTTGTGAGTGGACATGTCCTGTTTTGAGATAGATCCTGCAACCGTTACACAAGTATGGTAAAGACTAATTGTGCTTTTGGCGGATGGGCCTTAGTTTAAGGTGAAACCAAAAGCACATGTTTTGACTTGTTAATAATATAACTATCTTTTGACTTATTTGTTATTGCCTTGCATTACTTAGTGTAACTCTTAGCTTTGTAAAAATTTTATCTTGTTACCTTATGAAAATATCCTGATCAGTATGCTCAGCGATATACTGTAAAAACCTTTTATTAGATAGAACTTCCAAACATTCCTTCAACTTTGCAGAAAGTTCTTTAGAGAGTGAAAAACAATCTATCTTTCCAAAACCAAGTTTTGATAATTTTTTAAATGATCAAAGTTCCAAACTAATACTAGTTTCAAACACCCTAATCAAATATCCTGAAAAGGATTTTGAGAATATATCAGGATATTTTACATAGTGTAATTAAAAACTTAAACGATATTTACAAAGGAAAGATCATACCCGGAGTAGGATATAACCCTATTATCAAACCTCAATCTCCTTGCAACTTTTCCAATGAAGATGTCCCCTGTGTGAGATATTTAGTATACTTGTTCCGAACTTTAGCCTTTGAGCTTTACATCATTGCCTTGGCAGGAATGTCCCCTGTGTACAATGTCTTCAAATACTTAGAAATCTTCTGAATGTCAGTTTCCATTGTATAGGCAATTTTTTAGGTCCCAAGGGTAAAACCCAAGGATGTACTGGAGATAAATCCCTTGTATCCTGGGGAAAATCCCAAATTTTCATGCGCTACCGGTGGGAGTGTATAAACTCCAAGACTTAGAAAGGTGAAAACCTTTAAACCTTAGAGAGTATGAAAATACCCTTTCGTGAGAGAGGGTGATCAATCCTCATATACGTTTAGGATTCAGGATATAGCCAACAGTAACGAAATTGTCAGCCACTTTTACATGGACTGGTCCCGCCACCTTGAACTATCCCTGAATAACTTGCGCTCCATGCGGGGTGTTTAAACCCAATTCGGAAGAAAGGTGAATACCTTTAAACCTGTGAAGGGATCAAGATCCCCTGTACGTGAGAGAGGGGGCCAATCCTCTAATCTTCTGAAGTATCCTGAGTGAGCATCCTGGAGCTATATCCCAAAGCATATACTGCAAAACATCCTTACACTAAGGTGGGTGTTAGCTTGGCTAACACCCCTCCGATGCTTAAGTTAGTATTGGGTTTCAAAGAATAAATTAAACCAAAACATATTTAAAAAAGATAGAATTCATACCATCCTGAGTTAGAAATTGAATTCTAAACTCACTTGAAATAGAGCTTAAGGTGTATAGCATTCCAAGACCTCGGTAGCATATCCCCTTCCATATTCTTGAGTCTGTATGCTCATTTCCCTGCTTCTGATTCAACTTCATATGGTCCTTCCCATTTTGGAGCTAACTTGCCATCGGCAGGATTAGTAGTATTCTGAAAAGCCTTTCTTAGCACCCAATCTCCAACCTTAAATCTTCTGGTCCTAATATTCTTGTTATATGCCCTGGATATTCTCTATTGGTATGCTACCATCCTTAGCCTTGCCGCGTCTCTCTTCTCATCTATAGTGTCTAAATCCTGACTCAAGGCTCCAGGATTCTGCTCAGGATCACTTAGGGTAGATCTTGCAGTAGGTATTGTCATTTCCGTTGGAATCATTGCTTCTGCTCCAAATACCAAGGAAAATGGAGTTTGGCCTGTTGCATTCTTTACCGTTGTCCTATCAGCCCATAAAACAAAGGGTAATTCTTCTGTCCATCTTCCTTTTTTGGCTCCAAGTCTCTTCTTTAAGTTATTGACAATTATCTTGTTTGAGGATTCTGCTTGTCCATTTGCTTGAGGATGTACAGGAGTAGATGTAATCATTTTGATTCCCCACTTTTGCAAAAGTCAGTAGTTCTCTTGCTTATAAACTGAGAACCATTGTCACAGATTATCTCGGCTGGTACTCCGAATCTGGTCAGGATATTCCTCTTTATGAAGGATACTACTTCTTGATCTCTCACTTGAACAAATGCTTCTGCTTCAACCCACTTAGAGAAATAATCCGTCATTGCTAGCATAAAGACTTTTCCTCCTGGAGCTTTTGGTAGCTTTCCCACTATATCCATACCCCACTTCATAAACGACCAAGGGGAAACAATAGGATATAATGGTTCAGCAGGTTGATGCAGTATGTTACTATGTCTTTGACATGCGTCACATCTTCGAGCATATTCTGCTGCATCTTTTCTCATTGTTGGCCAATAATATCCTGTCCTTAACACTTTCGAGAATAACGACCTGCCCCCAATATGGTTACCACAATCCCCTTCATGTATATCCTGAAGTACTTCTTTGGCTTCAGGATCCTCCAAGCACCTCAAATACGGTCCTGCAAGAGATTTCTTGTATAAAATATTATTTATAATAGTGAATCGTGATACCTTCATCCTAAATGCCTTAGGATTTTCATTTCCAGGGATGTGTCCTTCTTTGAGATATCTCATGATTGGAGCCGTCCAGGATTTAGGATCCTCTTCAGGATGCTCTGCTCCAGGATCCTGAATACCCGCTACTTCTTTATCCTGAGGATTCGTTGCAGGATATAAGACATGTAATATTGGTATTTGGGTCCCTTCAGGTATCCTGATCGATGATCCCAAATTTGCTAAGGCATCCGCTTCAGCATTATCCTCCCTTGGTACCTGTTCAAGTATAAAAACATCGAAATATCCTGCTAATTTTTTGAGAATATCGAGATATTCGATTAATTTCTCACCCTTAACTGCATAGGATCCATTAAAATGGTTAGTAATTAACAAAGAGTCAACATATACTTGCAAATTTTTGATACTCATGCTCTTAGCCAACTCTAATCCAGCAATTAAAGCCTCATCCTCTGCTTCATTATTAGTAGTAGGAAATTCACACCTGATAGCCTGGGGTAATATGTCCCCCTGTGGCGATTTTAGTAGTATTCCTAATCCTACTCCTCTTACATTAGATGCACCGTCAGTATATAATGTCCAGGATAATGAGGATTCTCCTAACTGTTGAACTTCTAGGTCTACCTCGTCCTGAACTTCATGGTATGCACACCACTTTGACTTATCCTTAGTTGCAGCTGGCCTATCATTCTTTCTGGGCCATCTGGCTTTATCACCTAAGTTCTGCATCGCAAGGATTAGTTCATTGTTATCAACAGAAAAACAATATTCAGAAATTGGAGGATAATCCTCATCGTCCTCTTCTTGATCAACAGCATGCACGTTCTGATTATCAGATCTGTTGTAGGATCTGAACTTGTTGTTCCTGAATGAGGATCCTTGCTTATCTTGCTTTGAGGATCCTGCTAACCTCTCCTGGATCCTCTTGTCATCCTCTAGCCGAATGAACCTAAGTGCCCGGGTTCTTACCTCATCTAAGTTACTGCATGGTGTCATAACAAGATCATCATAGAACGACGAATCCCTAAGCAATCCCATTTTAAAGGCCTCAACAGCCGTGGCTATATCTAAGTTGGGAATGTCTAAGGATTCTTTACTGAATTTGGTAATGTAATCCCTTAATGATTCATTATGACCCTGGGTTATCCTATATAGATCACTAGTTAATCGTTCAAATTTTCTACTACAAGAAAACTGATTATTAAACAGGTTAACTAGATTAGCAAATGAGGTAATAGAGTAGGGGGGGAAGACTTAGCAGCCATTTGAGAGCTGATCCAGTAAGAGTGGATCCGAATCCCTTGCACAGGCATGCTTCCTTTAACCTTTCTGGGATTGGATTGATCTCCATCCTCTCCCTGTATTGTGCTATGTGTTCTTCAGGATCCGTCGAACCATCATACAGCTTCATTGTTGGCACATGGAACCTCTTGGGTATCTCAGCATCACAGATTGGTGGTGCAAAACGAGATATCTTGTGGCTCCCATCTGCAATCTATGGGATAGGTTTGACCTTTCCTGGAACACTTGATATCATATCCTTTAGCTTTTGCAATTCTCTGGCCATGGCATGATTGATACCTGGATCCTGCATAAGACCATGGTTAGTAGTATAAGAATTATTAAAAGTGTTACCTCCCATTGGATTCAAATTAGGAAGAATGGATGTTAATCCATATTGTTGGGGCTCTGGAATGATCGAGGGACCAGTAGAAGCATTGGTCTGCATTGGAATAAAATCTCCCTGATGGACATCTGAACTTCCTGTTTGCAAACTCCTCAAGGATCCTGGCATCTGGAAGGATCCCTGAAACTGGGAGGATCCTGGAACGAAGGAGGATCCTTGAACCTGGGACGATCCTGGAACAATGGAGGATCCTTGAACCTGGGATGATCCTGGAATAAAGGAGGATCCTTGAACCTGGGATGATCCTGGAACAAAGGAGGATCCTTGAACCTGGGATGATCCTGGAACGAAGGAGGATCCTTGAACCTGGGATGATCCTGGAACAATGGAAGATCCTTGAACCTGGGATAATCCTGGAACAAAGGAGGATCCTTGAACCTGGAATGATCCTGGAACAATGGAAGATCCTTGAATCTGCTGCGCTCCTGAGTACCCTCCTGAATTCATGAAGGATCCCATATGCTGAGGATAGGATCCTGCTGGCTGGAAGTATGAACCCGATGCCTGGGTCACTGTTGTTGTTCCAAAGTGCACTCCTCTTGGTCCACCCACATATTGAACATCTGGAACCACTGATGGCTGAGAAGTAATCACCGGAGTGTCAAAATTCAAAGATCTGGGCATCAGTGGGGAATGATCCTCTGCCGTTTTCTTTTGTTTCTTGAGATCTCCGATTTCTTTGAGAATCCTTTCATTGGTCTTATCCTGTTGCTGTATATGATCCTTCATCTGCAAAATCAAAGTAAACATGTCACTAGTAGTAGGAGTGTAAGAAGCAGAAGAAGTTGGAGGTTTTGAGAAAATGGGAGTTGGTTTCTTCGCAGCATTCTTCTGGGATCCAGAAGGTGGTGGAGGCAAAGGGGGAACGCCTTGTGAAGAAGTGAATGAAGGCATCAAATTTGAAGCATTCTTCGCTGAGGAAGCCATTTGCTTGGTTGTAGTGAACTGAAATGAGCACAGAAATACGAATTTTTCTAAGAGTGAAGCACCAATTGCCCCACGGTGGGCGCCAAACTGTTTTGGTCAAAAATTCTGATGAGGATATTGTAACCAAAATCTTTGTTACGGGGAATGATGCTTAAAATGTAGAACAATGACAAGGATCAATTCAATGTAAATTGCACGAATGACACAAGGATTTATACGGGGAAAAAGCCCTTGATCAAGAGTTGATCTCCGGCACAAAAAACCCCGGGTGATGGAAACTACCGATCACCAAGCTCAAATAAATCAATAAATGTTTACAACTCCGGATAGCAACAAGCTAGATACAAGGATCACTAGTGTGAAATGTGTAAAGGTGAGTGAAAACTAATAAGTGTTCGTCTAGAGCTTCAAGAGTGCGATTGTATGAGAGTGTGTGTAGCTGAAAAATGGCTAAGTGTTCTAATTCTAGCTCGTCACCCCTTTAAAAATAGAAGTTAGCTACAATAACAAACTATCCGACTTTCGTGCCAAGCTCCCACGTTCTCCACAACGTCCATTTCCAGTCAAACGTGTGCGAAATACCCGTGGAATATTCCATAGTAACGTTGCCAAGACCAAGTCAAGCTTGTGACTCCTACGAAGTAATACAAAACACAAAAAAATAATCGTCAGTATGAGGATCCTTAAGGTGATCCATGATCCTGATCCTGAAGCTCTTCTGAGGATCACTATCTGTCACAGAAGAAAGGATCATTAATTAGGATAACAAGTAAGGATCACTAATTGTTAGAAAATCCTCCCCTAACAATTGCCCCCAAAATATAAGGAGTGAAATGTTAAATAAGCGAATTATATTTTCCTGATCTTATCCACAACTAACTATCATAAATATAGCCGTTATTGTTGAACTATCCGTTGCAACCATGACGTCACAGAAGTGACAACCCTGCACGATCATGATTATAAATAGGAGATAGAGATAGGATCAAATGCATTTAAAATTTCAGAGAGACTCCCTTTATAACTGCATTCTGAAGATAAACAGGTATTCTCTCTTCATCTTCTTCCTTCTCTTGCTCTGTTTTTCTTTCTTTCTGTCATCTCTTCAAGAATGATGCTTCGGTCCTCCCCTGCCAAGGATCACCAGAAGGATAGTCCCTTGAAGAGTCAAAAGATCATCAAAGACTCTACAAATGAGAGGTGTTGCTTTAACGATGCTCAAATAGACAAGATTCGTCACTGCTTTCCGGCGAGTGCCTTTTTCAAACCCTTCGATCCTACTATTCTGTGCGACTATGTTTCAGAAACATGGGTTGCCTTTCCAGTTACTCCATTCACCATAGGCTATACATATCCTTTCCCAGCCTTCACCCAATCTTTCTTTTCCCTAACCGGCATCTCTTATATCCAAGCCATGCCGATGATTTGGAGGGTTTTGTACACCCTTGAAAGGATCATCGAGCAGGAAGGGATAGACCTAGGAATGTCAGAGCTGGGAGAGCTGTATGATCTTACTACCTTTGGTTCTCATCGCTATTTGTTTAAACGTAAGCCCGGTGAGGAACACCCGATCTTCAAAGCCACCAAGAACGATGCTAATTGGAAGCGGCGTTTCTTTTTCATCAAGAGAGATTCTATTGAGGATGGAAAGGATCTACCCAAGAAATGGGCTACCCATGGTAGGGTGGAGGATCCTGAGAAGGATCACCAGAAACTTTCTTTTGATGTAAGGATCACTTATATTTTTGCTTTCTTGTTATGCAGCTATCACCGTCTCGCACCTCAGATTGTCTCCTGCTGCTAAAGAGAGACTCCTGGCTTTCTAGAAACTTGATCCTGAAACAAGATCTTTCAAGACAACAACCCAAGATTCACAGGAGGTATCCTCAGGCTCTGTCACGATGTCAAGTAAGTATCCTTGTTTAAAATTTAAATAAATAGTGAAATATAAGTTAAGTGAAGATACTTATCTTGTTTTGGTTGTGTAGGTGCTGGAAAATCCACCAAGTCTGCTTCAAAGTTCAATGTCACTGATCTCACTACCGTCAGATCCTCCAAAAGAAAAGCTCCTACCAGTCCGACAGCTTCGGTCCCCAAGGCACCCCTCAAAGGAAAGGCAATCAAGAAGAAAAAGGCCTCTTGAGCTGAGGATCTGCAGGGTCTGCCTCTGATCCGCCACCAATTCCTCGAGTACTTCAATGAGGTAAGGATCACTGTCTCTGCTCGTTTATCCTGTTGACATATACTGCTGATATATCCTGTTGATTTGAGGATCACTTAGTCCTGACCTTATCTTTTATCCCTTTTGCAGAAATTCTCTGAGATTGAGGATTATGTTGGCCACGTTGAGGATCAGGATAGGAAGATTGCCGACCTCCAACAGGTTGCATTGCCAAAGGACCTCACAATTGCTGATCTTCAGAAGAAAGTCCGGGATGCCAAACAGGAGACGGCCAAGGTGCTGGTTAATGTTGACTATGAGAAGCGTGAGATCACCGAAGACGCCAAAGTCTCTGCCGCCATAGCAATGTACAAGACCAAGCTGCAAATGGCCTTGGAAGCTCAAGATCCTAACTTCGATAGAAGCAGCTGGGATGTTGAGGGCTGGAAAGTGTTAGGGGAGGATTTTCTAACAATTAGTGATCCTTATTCTTTATCCTAATTAGTGATCCTTACTTCTGTGACAGGTGGTGATCCTCAGAAGGGCTTTAGGATCAGGATCATGGATCACTTCAAGGATCCTCATACTGACGATTGTTTACTTATGTTTTATAACATCTCGCAGGTATAACAAGCTTGACCAAGTCTTAGCGACATTCTTGGAGAATATTCCCGAAGTATTCTGCACGTGCTAGATCAAAACTAGACGTTATGGAGAACGTGGAGGCTTGGCCCGGAAGTCGGAGAGTTTGTTAGCTAGATATTTTTCTTATTTTAAAGGGAGTAACGAGCTAAGTGAGAGAGTTAGTGACACTTAGTCATTTTTTGGCAGTTACACACACTCATACAAGCGCTCATACAAGCTCTCGTTCAAACACTCAGCGATTTCATACACTTTTTACACACTTCACCGTAGTGATCCTTGTACCTAGCTCGTTACTATCCGAAGTTGCAAACATTTAACCATTTATTTTAGCTTGGTGATCGGTAGTTTCCATCACCCGGGGTTTTTTGTGCGGGAGATCAACTCTTGATCAAGGGCTTTTTCCCCGTATAAATCTTTGTGTTGTTTGTGCACTTTACATTGAAGTGATCCTCATCACTGTTATACATTTTAAGCATCATTCCCCTAAACAAAGAGTTTGGTTGCAATATCCTCATCAGATTTTCTGACCAAAACAGTTTGGCGCCCACCGTGGGGCAATTGGTGCTTCGTCCTTAAGAAAATACGCATTTCTGTGCTTAATTCGGCTCACTACAACCAAGCAGATGGCTTCCTCATCGAAGAATGCTTCAAACTTGATGCCCTCATTCACTTCCTCACAAGGCGTTCCTCCTTTGCCTCCACCACCTTCTGGATCCCAGAAGAATACAGAGAATGCTGCGAAGAAACCGACTCCCATTTTCTCAAAACCACCTACTTCTTCTGTTTCAACTAATCCTACTACTAATGATCTCTATGCCTTGATTTTGCAGATGAGGAATCACGCACAAGAGCAGGATAAGACCAACGAAAGGATCCTCCGGGAGATTGATGAAATTAAGAAACAGAAGAAAACGACAGAGGATCATTCTCCACTGATGCCCAGATCTTTGAATTTTGACACTCCGGTGGTTACTTCTCAGCCGTCAGTGGTTCCAAACATTCAATATGCGGGTGGACCAAAAGGAGTGCACTACGGAACAACAGCTATGACCCAGGCACTAGGTTCATATTTCCAGCCAGCAGGATCCTATCCCCAGCATATGGGATCCCTCATGAGTACAGGAGGATATTCAGGAATGCAGCAGTTTCAAGGATCCTCCTTCGTTCCAGGATCATCCCAGGTTCAAGGATCCTCCTTCGTTCCAGGATCATCCCAGGTTCAAGGATCCTCCTTCGTTCCAGAATCATCCCAGGTTCAAGGATCCTCCTTCGTTCCAGGATCATCCCAGGTTCAAGGATCCTTCTTCGTTCCAGGATCATCCCAGGTTCAAGGATCCTCCTTCGTTCCAGGATCATCCCAGGTCCAAGGATCCTCCTTTGTTCCAGGATCATCCCAGTTTCAGGGATCCTTCCAGATGCCAGGATCCTTGAGGAGTTTGCAAACAGGAAGTTCAGATGTCCATCAAGGAGATTTTATTCCAATGCAGACCAATGCCTCTGCTGGTCCCTCGATCATTCCAGAGTCTCAACAATATGGATTAACCTCCATACTTCCTAACTTGAATCCAATGAGAGGTAACACTTTTAATAATTCTCATACTACTAACCATGGTCTTATGCAGGATCTAGGTATCAATCATGCCATGGCCAGAGAATTGCAAAAGCTAAAGGATATGATCTCGAGTGTTCCGGGAGTAGTCAAACCTATTCCAGAGATTGCAGATGGGAGCCACAAGATATCTCGCTTTGCACCACCAATCTGTGATGCTGAGATACCCAAGAGGTTCCATGTGCCTACAATGAAACTGTATGATGGTTCGACGGATCCTGAAGAACACATAGCACAATACAGGGAGAGGATGGAGATCAATCCAATCCCAGAAAAGTTAAAGGAAGCATGCCTATGCAAAGGATTCGGATCCACTCTTACTGGATCAGCTCTCAAATGGCTGCTAAGTCTTCCTCCCTATTCTATTACCTCATTTGCAAACCTAGTTAACTTATTTAATACTCAGTTTTCCTGTAGTAGAAAATTTGAACGATTAACTAGTGATTTATATAGGATAACCCAGGGTCATAATGAATCATTAAGGGATTACATTACCAAATTTAGTAAAGAATCCTTAGACATTCCCAACTTAGATATAGCCACGGCTGTTGAGGCCTTCAAGATGGGACTGCTTAGGGATTCGTTATTTTATGATGATCTTGTTATGACACCATGCAGGAACCTAGATGAGGTAAGAACCCGGGCCCTCAGGTTCATTCGGCTAGAGGATGACAAGAGGATTCAGGAGAGGATAACAGGATCCTCAAAGCAGGATAAGCAAGGATCCTCATTCAGAAACAACAAGTTCAGATCCTACAACAAATCTGATAATCAGAACGTGCATTCTATTGATCAAGAAGAGGATGATGAGGATTATCCTCCAATTTCTGAATATTGTTTTAGTGTTGATAACAATGAACTAATCCTTGCCATGCAGAACCTAGGTGATAAAGCTAGATGGCCAAGAAAGAATGACAGGCCAGCTGCAACTAAGGATAAATCAAAGTGGTGTGCATATCATGAAGATTTTGGGCACCTCACAGAAGAATGCATTGCATTAAGAAAGGAAATTGGATACTTGTTGAGCAAAGGGCATCTAAAAGAGTTGTTGGGAAGAAAAAAGTCAAGGACTCAGGATCCTGAAAGGATCCCTGAGAAGGCTCCAGCCCCTCCAGCAGACGCACAAGTGATAAACTTTATTTCTGGGGGATCCGACATTTGTGGCACATCCTTCTCAGCAGCTAAGAGGCATGCAAAGGAAACTAAAATGGACAATGGAGAAAGACCAGTTCGAACATCGAGTGTCTCCGAAGGAAAAGTCATAACCTTTGATGAAGAGGATCGTATTGATATCCAGGATCCTCATCACGATGGTTTAGTTATTACTCTTTTTATATCTAACTATTTTGTCCGCAGGATCCTAATAGACGGAGGAAGTTCAGTGAACATTATCCAGCTTGATGTTCTAAAGAAGATGGGTATCCCTGAATCAGAGATCATACCAAGATCCTCCGTGCTCGTGGGATTTAGTGGCGAAACCAAGAACACCCTGGGGGACATTAAACTCCCAATATATATTGAAGGCTTACACTCTTATCAAAAGTTTTGTGTTATTGACTGTTTATCTTGTTGCAATGTTATCCTTGGCAGGCCCTGGATACACGATATGAAAGCAGTCCCATCTACTTACCATCAATGTGTGAAGCTCCCTAGTCCTTGGGGAATAGTAAAGATTGATAGCGATCAGCAGGAAGCTAAGAACTGCTACACTTCATCGATGAAACCAGTTTCGAAGTCAAGCGAGCAATAGCAATCAAGGTATCCTCCAAGGAGTGTCTTGGAGGCCAGAGAGCAGGATGTGGTAGAAATCCTCATGGATCCTGATGATCCTGAATCCAAAATCTATATCGGGCCAGGGATCCTTGGCGAAATGAAAGAAGACCTCATATCCTTCCTGAAAAGGAGAAAGACTACCTTTGCATGGAAACACGAAGACATGACCGGTATATCCAAGGATGTTATCACTCACAAGCTCGGCATCGATAGATCCTTCAAACCAATCCATCAAAGGAGAAGGAAGTTTGCACCAGAAAGGAATGCCATTATCCAGGAAGAGGTAGAGAAATTGCTCCGGGCAGGTATGATTAGAGAGGTCAAGTATCCAAGATGGTTGGCCAATGTGGTTGTTGTTCAAAAGAAAAACGGAAAGTGGAGGGTATGTGTCGATTTTACCGACTTAAATAAGGCATGTCCCAAGGATCCTTTCCCTTTACCCCACATTGACTCCATGGTGGATGCAACTGCGGGTCATGAACTATTAACTTTTATGGATGCTTCATCTGGATTTCAACAAATCCAAATGGAACCATCCGACCAAGAGGATACGGCCTTCATGACTCCAACTGGTATATATTGCTATATTGCTATGCCGTTCGGATTGAGAAATGCAGGTGCAACGTACCAAAGGCTGGTGAATATGATGTTCAGGGATCAGATTGGACAAACTATGGAGGTTTACATAGATGATATGGTGGTAAAATCCTTAAAAGCTGAGGATCACCTAAGAGACTTGGAGGAAGCATTCGATATCCTTGACAAATATAACATGAAGCTTAATCCTTCAAAATGTCATTTTGGTGTTAAAGCAGGTAAATTCCTAGGATACATGGTGACTAAGAGAGGCATCGAAGCTAGCCCGGAACAAATCAAAGCAATAGTGAACATCAAATCTCCGGCCAATGCTAAGGATGTTCAAAGGTTAACAGGAAGGATAGCAGCCTTGAACAGATTCATATCCAAGTCCTCCGAGAAGTGTAAAGAATTCTATGATATCCTAAGGAAGAACAAGAAATTTGAGTGGACGGAGAAGCATGAAAATGCTTTAAAAGCCCTCAAAGATTACCTATCCTCGGCCCCGGCTTTAATGAAACCAGAAAAAGGTGAAGTGTTATCCTTGTATCTCGCAGTATCCTCAAAAGCAGTAAGTGCGGTCCTTGTTAAGGATCATCAAGGTACACAACATCCTGTTTATTATGTAAGTAAAAGTTTACTTGATGCCGAATCCAGGTACTCACACCTTGAAAAGCTTATCCTTGCATTAATAATGGCATCTACCAAGTTAAGACATTATTTTGAAACTCATGTTATCATTGTTAAAACTAATTTTCCAATTAAGAATGTCCTCAGGAAACCAGAGATGTCGGGAAGAATGGCTAAGTGGGCAGTGAAATTGAGTGCATATGATATAAGATATGAGCCTAGAACAGCCATCAAATCCCAAGCATTAGCTGACTTTGTGGCTGATTTCAGTAGTGATTTACAAGAAGAAGCTGAGCTGGAAGTCCAGCAGCTAGAAGAGACCAAGGATCCTTGGATACTTTATACTGATGGATCCTCAAATGTCAAAGGCACAGGGCTCGGAATACTACTAAAATCGCCACAGGGGGACATAATACCCCATTCTATAGCTTGTGAGTTCCAAACCACCAATAATGAGGCTGGATATGAAGCCTTAATTGCTGGTTTGCAAATTGCAAAACATATGGGGATCAGGTATCTTGAGGTATACGTAGACTCTTTGTTGATTACAAACCACTTTAATGGATCATATGCTGTTAAAGGTGGAAAGCTAACCAAATATTTGGAGATAGTCAAAAGTTTGGCACTCTCTTTTGTTTCCTTTAGTTTGTCACAGGTACCAAGGGAAGAAAATACGGAAGCTGATGCATTGGCTAATTTAGGATCATCTTTGAAGATCCCACAGGATATCAGGATTCCCATTATCCATATCCTGACCCCGGCTATCGAGGATCACCAGACTATGGAGATAGGAGATGATTTTGCAGTTGTCCCTAGTGAGGATACTCAATCCTATTCAGGATCTGGATCATGGATCTCACCAATTATGAGATACTTACAACATGGAGAGATTCCTACAGGAGAAAACCCTAGGGCTTTCAAATCTAAGGTATCTCAATTCACAATTATGAATAATATGTTGTATAGGCGATCTCTTGCAGGACCATACTTGAGATGCATTGAGGATCTTGAAGTTCAAGAAGTTTTAAAAGACTTCCATGAAGGAGATTGTGGAAACCACACTGGGGGCAGGGCGTTATTCTCAAGGATCCTGAGGACAGGATATTATTGGCCAACCATGAAGAAAGATGCTGTGGAGTATGCCAGAAGATGTGATCCTTGCCAGAGACACAGCAATATCCTTCATCAACCAGCTGAATTATTGCATCCTATATCCTCCTCTTGGCCATTTCTGAGATGGGGTATGGATATAGTTGGAAAGCTCCCTAAGGCACCTGGTGGGAAGGTATTCATGCTAGCTATGACTGATTACTTCTCCAAGTGGATAGAGGCTGAAGCTTTTGCTCAAGTTAGAGAAAAGGAAGTTATATCCTTCATTAAAAGAAATATTATAACTAGATTTGGAATTCCTTCTGAGATTATATGTGATAATGGTTCCCAATTTATTGGGGGCAGAACCACTAACTTTTGTGACAGCTGGGGGATTAAGATGATAACATCAACACCAGTCCACCCACAAGCTAATGGTCAAGCAGAATCATCCAATAAGATCATCATCAACAACTTGAAGAAGAAGCTTGGATCCAAGAAAGGGAAATGGGCAGAAGAACTACCCTATGTGCTCTGGGCTGACAGGACAACCCCTAAGAATGCTACTGGTCAAACACCATTCTCTTTGGTGTTTGGGGCAGAATCAGTGATCCCAACAGAAATGGTGGTTCCTACTGCTAGAACAAGTACCCGTGATCATGAGGAAAATAATGAAAACTTAGCTCAAGACCTGGATACTATTGAAGAAATCAGGGATATGGCTAGGATCAGGATGGCCAGTTATCAACAAAGAATGGCTGGTGCTTACAACAAAAATGTCAGGATCAGGAGGTTTCAAGTTGGAGATATGGTATTAAGGAAAGCATTCCAGAATACCACCAATCCTGCTGATGGGAAGTTGGCTCCAAAATGGGAAGGCCCTTATTTGATTGAAGCTGAAGCAGGAAAGGGGGCATATAGATTGCTAACCATGGAAGGTGATTTGCTACCAAGAGCTTGGAATGCTGTCCACTTGAAGAAATATTTCATATAAGCAGGATCCTTATGACATAGGTGATCCTTAGGAAAGGGATATCCTTAAGGGATCCTCAAAGTACCGATGATCCTTACTTAGGTAATATCCTAAAATTAAGCTATTTCATTTTATTATTTTCTCTTATAAGGATAAGGATCATGTATCCTTTATCCATCTCTCACGTGAGTTTAAGTTTTGAAAGTTCAGGTATCTTTAGCACAACGTTGGTTATCCACAGAAGCAATCCGTCTTTGGGTTTAACCCCAGTTATTTGGGCTTGTCCCCAGATTCCGCCTGTAGCGCACGATGATCCTAGTGTAGTTCAAGGCTTTGGGACCAGTACTCGTTCTAGGGGCTGATAATTCCATTGTTCTGGCTATGCTTAGGATCCTACGTATAATGGTAGACGTACCATACATCCGTTCATAAGGTTTCTAACGTTTTCACGTTAGCTAAGGTTTCTAACGTTTTCACGTTAGCTAAGGTTTTGGCATCTTCATGTCACTAAGTTTGGATAGTCGCCAGTTAGGGCCATACTCCAGTTTACATACGATCCTTGGGCTTGTCCCCAGTTATCCTTGGGCTTGTCCCCAGTTATCCTTGGGCTTGTCCCCAGTTATCCTTGGGCTTGTCCCCAGTTATCCTTGGGCTTGTCCCCAGTTATCCTTGGGCTTGTCCCCAGTTGCTAACTCTTTTCTTATATCGGCTTAGTCCCAAGTTATGCTCTATTTCAGGTCCTTGAAGATAGGCAGCTAGGGATCCTTGATCCTTATTTCACTCTAAGGTTTATCTTACAGTTATCCTTATTATGGTTAGGATTCTAACTTGGATCCTCAGGTATGATCCTTAACTTTTTTGGTTTTATTCATTATTCATTTGAATAACCCCTATACTTGACAACTGAACTTGTGTTTTTTAAACTATACCATTTTTTAAAAACTTATCGGTTATGGGATATGTGATCCTTGTTCATATCTTAAATTTTTTGGATATCTTTTCTAGTTTTTCAAGGCTTGATAAGTATAAACAGATTGAACATTATAACAGTTGGAAAATAACATACTAAAAAGGATAACAACACAAGATAAGCGACAAAAGGTTAAGTTTTTATTTATTAACATAAGACTAACCCTTTAAAGGTTGTCAAAATTACCTACCCGAGCATCTACCAGCAAAACGTGGCCCGTCCGCTGGGGTAGGTAAAGGGTGTCCATGATAATGAGTTCAAAGATAGTGCAGGAATATAAAGGCGGCAGGATCACAATGGCTTCATCCCCCAAACAGAGGATCCCTCCACCAATTGCTATCCTGCCTATTATCCAAAGGATCATACATGATCCTTAATCCTAAAAACCTATTGTTCAGTACAGACCATCATTGTTCAACAAAAAAACACCATAACCAAAACAGACCATCAAACTAAAAAATGGGCTCCGGCTACGTCTAGAAATGTCCTTCATCGCCCATTCATGCAGCTCACACCTTGGCTGCATCACCACCAGCATCATCACCACCAGCCTGATCCTTCCCACTGCCACTTGCCTCAATTGCCAGGACATCAGCTGCCTCCTCCTCATCATCCTCAAGATCAGCCAACCTTGCCTTCCAGCCTTCAACATCCCAGCTGTCTTTGTCAAAAGCAGGGTCTTGAGCTTCCTGGGCCATCTTCAACTTAGTCTGATACATTGTGATGGCAGCAGAGAGCTTGGCATTTTCGATGAGGTCATGCTTTTCATAATCAAAGTTAACCAGCACCTTGGCCACTTCCTGCTTGGTATCCTGGAGTTCCTTCCGAGCATCAGCAAGTGCAAGATCTTTGAGCACGGCAACCTGTTGGAGATCAGCTATTTTCTTGTCCAGCTCCTCAACATTGCCCACGTAATCCTCGATCTCAGCAAATTTCTGCAGAAAGAAGATAAGGCAGTTCAAGGTCAAGTGATCCTCATAAGAGCAGGATACCTAGGCAAAGTTAAGGATCCTTACATCATTGAAGTATTCAAGGAATTGGTGGCGGATCAGTGGCAGCCCTTGAAGATCCTCAGCATCAGAAGTTTTCCTCTTCTTAACACCCTTTCCTTTAGTGGGTGCCCTTGGAATGGAGATGCTAGGACTGGTAGTGGACCTCTTCTTCCTGGGTCGTACGAGATCAAGGTCAGCTGTGTTGAATTGGGAAACAGGCTTGACAAGTTTTCCAGCGCCTACACATTCAAAGCAAGATGAGTATCCTTATCCTATTTCAATTTATCTATTTATTTTTATATTTAAACTATGCAAAAGACAGGATACTTACTCGACATGGTAATGGAACCTGAGGATACTTCTTGTGAGTCTTGGGTGTCTATCTTGAATGTCCTTGTTTCAGGATCAAGCTTCCAAAAAGCAGCGAGCCTATCCTTGGTTTCAGGTGATGTGCGGATATGTGAGACAGAGATAGCTGCATAACATAAGACAGAAAGGGGTCAGTAATCCTTATACGAAAACGAGAATGCCTGGTGATCCTTCTTATGATCCTCCAGCCTACCATGGGTGGACCATGCCTTAGGGAGATCTTGACCGTTTAGAATGGAATCCCTCTTGACAAAGAAAAAGCGACGTTTCCAGTCTTTGTCATTCTTGGTGACTTTCAGAAGAGGATGATCTGCACCGGGTTTTCGCTTAAGCAAATAACGATGGGAACCAAAAGTATTAAGATCATACAGTTCCGCCAACTCTGACATGCCCAAAGCAATGCCTTCCTGTTCGATGATCCTCTCTAGGGTATACAAGACCCTCCAAATCATCGGCATGGCTTGGATATAAGAGATGCCGGTAAGGGAAAAGAAGGATTGTGTAAACTCTGGGAAAGGATAGGTGTATCCTATGGTGAATGGAGTGGCTGGAAATGCAACCCATGTTTCTGAAACATAGTCGCTAAGGGTAGAAGGATCAAAGGGTTTGAAAAAGGCATTCGCCGGAAAACAGCAACGGATTTTGTCTATCTGTGCGTCGTTAAAACAACACTTTTCATTCGATGAGTCCTTGATGATTTTCTGACTTTTCAAAGGGCTATCCTTCTTGTGATCTTTGCCCGGAGAACTTCGGGGCAACATCTTTGATGGAAAGATAAAAACAGAGCAAGAGAGGGAAGAGGATAGAGAAAGAGAATACCTGAACGTCTTCGGAATGTGGATTATAAAGGGAGTTTCTCTGAAAATTTGAATGCATTTGATCCTATCTATATCTCTATTTATAATCATGATCTTGCAGGTTGTCACTTCCGTGACATCATCATCGCAACGGCTAGTTCAAAATTAACGGCTATATATCCGTTAGTTTGTTACGGATAAGATCAAGAAAACATAACTCGCTAATTTTACAATTTCACTCCTTATATTTTGGGGGCAATTGTTAGGGGAGGATTTTCTAACAATTAGTGATCCTTATTCTTTATCCTAATTAGTGATCCTTACTTCTGTGACAGGTGGTGATCCTCAGAAGGGCTTTAGGATCAGGATCATGGATCACTTCAAGGATCCTCATACTGACGATTGTTTACTTATGTTTTATAACATCTCGCAGGTATAACAAGCTTGACCAAGTCTTAGCGACATTCTTGGAGAATATTCCCGAAGTATTCTGCACGTGCTAGATCAAAACTAGACGTTATGGAGAACGTGGAGGCTTGGCCCGAAAGTCGGAGAGTTTGTTAGCTAGATATTTTTCTTATTTTAAAGGGAGTAACGAGCTAAGTGAGAGAGTTAGTGACACTTAGTCATTTTTTGGCAGTTACACACACTCATACAAGCGCTCATACAAGCTCTCGTTCAAACACTCAGCGATTTCATACACTTTTTACACACTTCACCGTAGTGATCCTTGTACCTAGCTCGTTACTATCCGAAGTTGTAAACATTTAACCATTTATTTTAGCTTGGTGATCGGTAGTTTCCATCACCCGGGGTTTTTTGTGCCGGAGATCAACTCTTGATCAAGGGCTTTTTCCCCGTATAAATCTTTGTGTTGTTTGTGCACTTTACATTGAAGTGATCCTCATCACTGTTATACATTTTAAGCATCATTCCCCTAAACAAAGAGTTTGGTTGCAATATCCTCATCAGATTTTCTGACCAAAACAGAAAGCAAGGTTGGCTGATCTTGAGGATGATGAGGAGGCTGAGAAGGTTTTGGCGATCGAGGCTGGAGGCAGTGGGAAGGATCTGGTGAAGGATACCGCAGCTGGAGGGGAAGAAGATGCAACAAAGGTGTAGGCTGCACAATTGGGCGATGATGGACATTCCTAGACGCAGCCGGAGCCCAATTTTTAAATTTGGTAGTAGTTTTTTGTGGTTGTGATGTTGAACAATTTGATGGTTTGTACTGAACAATAGTTTTTAGGATTAAGGATCATGTATGATCCTTTGGACAATAGGCAGGATTGAAATTGGTGGAGGGATCCTCTGTTTGGGGGATGAAGCCATTGTGATCCTGCCGCCTTTATATTCCTGCACTACTTTTTGAACTTATTATCATGGACACCCTTTACCTACCTCAGCGGACGGGCCACGTTTTGCTGGTAGATGCTCGGGGTAGGTAATTTTGACAACCTTTTAAGCGTTAGTCTTTTGTTAATAAATAAAATCTTAACCTTTTGTCGCTTATCTTGTGTTGTTATCCTTTTGTTTCTTTAATTCTCCTTTGTTTTGATGCATATTTATTGAATAAACAATTTTGAATAAGTCATATTGAAAATATTTAGGACATGATCCATGATCAAATATCCTATAGTTAAAGAATCCCAAAAAACAATATGTTTTAAGGATCACAAGTCTAGTTGTTAAATTTTAAGGCTTATTCAAATAAATAATGAATAGAATTAATAATAGTTAAGGATCATACCTGAGGATCCAAGTTAGGATCCTAACCATAATAAGGATAACTATAAGATAAACCTTAGAGAGAAGTAAGGATCAAGGATCCCTAGTTGCTTATCTTCAAGGACCTGAAATAGATCATAACTTGGGACTAAGCCAACACAAGATAAGAGTTAGCAACTGGGGACAAGCCCAAGGATAACTGGGGACAAGCCCAAGGATAACAGGGGACAAGCCCAAGTATCGTATGTAAACTGGAGTATGGCCCTAACTGGCGACTATCCAAACTTAGTGACATGAAAATGCCAAAACCTTAGCTAACGTGAAAACGTTAGAAACCTTAGCTAACGTGAAAACGTTAGAAACCTTAGGAACGGATGTATGGTACGTCTACCATTATACGTAGGATACTAGGCATAGCCAGTACAATGGAATTATCAGCCCCTAAAGCGAGTACTGGTCCCACTGCCTTGAACTATACCAGGATCATCATGCGCTACAGGCGGAACTGGGGTCAAGCCCAAATAACTGGGGTTAAACCCAAAGGACGGATTGCTTGTGCAGATAATCAATACTTTGCTAAGGATTCCTGAACTTTCAAAACTTAAAATCACGTGAGAGATGGATGAAGGATACATGATCCTTATCCTTATATGAGAAAATAAAGAAGTGAAATAGTTCAAGATTAGGATATTACCAAAGTAAGGATCATCGATACTTCAAGGATCCTTCAAGGATACTCCTAACGTAAGGATCATCTGTGCCATGAGGATCCTGCTCACATGAAATATTTCTTCAAGTGGACAGCATTCCAAGCTCTTGGTAGCAAATCACCTTCCATGGTTAGCAATCTATATGCCCCCTTTCCTGCTTCAGCTTTAATCAAATAAGGGCCTTCCCAGTTTGGAGCCAATTTTCCATCAGCAGGATTGGAGGTATTCTGAAATGCTTTCCTCAATACCATATCTCCAACTTGAAACTTCCTGATCCTGACATTTTTGTTGTAAGCACCAGCCATTCTTTGTTGATAACTGGCCATCCTTATCCTAGCCATATCCCTGATTTCTTCAATAGTATCCAGGTCTTGAGCCAAGTTCTCATTATTTTCTTCAGGATCACGAGTACTTGTTCTAGCTGTTGGAACCACCATTTCTGTTGGGATCACTGATTCTGCCACAAATACCAAAGAGAATGGCGTTTGACCAGTAGCATTCTTAGGGGTCGTCCTATCGGCCCAAAGCACATAAGGTAGTTCTTCTGCCCATTTCCCTTTCTTGGATCCAAGCTTCTTCTTCAAATTGTTGATGATGATCTTGTTGGATGATTCTGCTTGACCATTAGCTTGTGGGTGGACTGGTGTTGATGTTATCATCTTAATCCCCCAACTGTCACAAAAGTTAGTGGTTCTGCCCCCAATAAATTGGGAACCATTATCACATATAATTTCAGAAGGAATTCCAAATCTAGTTATAATATTTCTTTTAATGAAGGATATAACTTCCTTTTCTCTGACTTGGGCAAAAGCATCAGCCTCTATCCACTTGGAGAAGTAATCAGTCATAGCTAGCATGAACACTTTCCCACCAGGTGCCTTAGGGAGCTTACCAACTATATCCATACCCCATCTCATAAATGGCCAAGAGGAGGATATAGGATGCAAAAATTCAGCTGGTTGATGAAGGATATTGATGTGTCTCTGACAAGGATCACATCTCTTAGCATACTCCACAGCATCTTTCTTCATGGTTGGCCAGTAGTATCCTGTCCTCAGGATCCTTGAGAATAATGCCCTGCCCCCAGTGTGGTTTCCACAATCTCCTTCATGGAAGTCTTTTAAAACTTCTTGAATTTCAGGATCCTCGATGCATCTCAAGTATGGTCCTGCAAGAGATCGTCTATACAACATATTATTTAAAATTGTGAATTGAGATACCTTAATTTTGAAAGCCCTAGGGTTTTCTCCTGTAGGAATCTCTCCATGTTGTAAGTATCTCATGATTGGTGAGATCCATGATTCCGATCCTGAATGGGATTGAGTATCCTCACTAGGGATAATTGCAGAATCATTTCCTATCTCCATAGCCACATGATCCTCGATAGCCGGGGTCAAAATATGGATAATAGGGATCTTGATATCCTCCGGGATCTTCAAGGATGATCCTAAGTTAGCCAATGCATCAGCTTCTGTATTTTCTTCCCTTGGTACCTGTGTCAAACTAAAGGAAACAAAAGAGAGTGTCAAATTTTTGACTATCTCTAAATATTTGGTTAGCTTTTCACCTTTAACAGCATAGGATCCATTAAAGTGGTTTGTAATTAACAATGAATCTACATGTACCTCAAGATACCTGATCCCCATATGCTTAGCAATTTGCAAACCAGCAATTAAGGCTTCATATTCAGCCTCATTGTTAGTGGTTTGGAACTCGCAAGCTATAGAGTGGGGTATTATGTCCCCCTGTGGCGATTTTAGTAGTATTCCAAGCCCTGTGCCTTTGACATTTGAGGATCCATCAGTATAAAGTATCCAAGGATCCTTGGTCTCCTCTAGCTGCTGGACTTCTAACTCAGCTTCTTTTTGTAAATCACTACTGAAATCAGCCACAAAGTCAGCTAATGCTTGGGATTTGATGGCTGTCCTAGGCTCATATCTTATATCATATGCACTTAGCTTCACTGCCCACTTAGCCATCCTTCCTGACATCTCTGGTTTCCTGAGGACATTCTTAATTGGGAAATTAGTTTTAACAACAATAACATGAGTTTCAAAATAATGTCTCAACTTAGTAGATGCCATAATTAATGCAAGAATAAGCTTTTCAAGGTGTGAATACCTGGATTCGGCATCAAGTAAACTTTTACTTACATAATAGACAGGATGTTGTGTACCTTCGTGATCCTTAACAAGGACCGCACTTACTGCTTTTGAGGATACTGCAAGATACAAGGATAGCACATCGCCTTTTTCTGGTTTCATCAAGGCCGGGGCTGAGGATAGATAATCTTTGAGGGCTCTTAAAGCATTTTCATGCTTCTCAGTCCACTCAAATTTCTTGTTCTTCCTTAGGATATCATAGAATTCTTTGCACTTCTCTGAGGATTTGGATATAAATCTGTTCAAAGCTGCTATCCTGCCTGTTAGCCTTTGAACATCCTTAGCATTGGCCGGAGATTTGATATTCACTATTGCTTTGATTTGTTCCGGGCTAGCTTCAATGCCTCTCTTTGTCACCATATATCCTAAGAATTTACCTGCTTTAACACCAAAGTGACATTTTGAAGGATTAAGTTTCATGTTATATTTGTCAAGGATATCGAATGCTTCCTCCAAGTCTCTTAGGTGATCCTCAGCTTTTATGGATTTTACCACCATATCATCTATGTAAACCTCCATAGTTTGTCCAATCTGATCCTTGAACATCATATTCACCAGCCTTTGATATGTTGCACCTGCATTTCTTAATCCGAACGGCATAACAATATAGCAATATATACCAGTTGGAGTCATGAAGGCTGTATCCTCTTGATCGGATGGTTCCATTTGGAAATGGCATATATCCAAGAAACTTTCCTGCCCCCACTCCGAAATGGCATTTAGCAGGATTCAGCTTCATGTTGTATCGATCTAGGATATCAAATGCTCCCTTGATATCCTGGAGGTGATCCTCAGCCTTTTTAGATTTCACCACCATATCATCGATATATACCTCCATGGTGTCCCCCAGTTTGTCTTTGAACATCATGTTTACCAATCTTTGGTATGTTGCACCTGCATTTTTCAAACCAAAAGGCATAGCTGTATAACAATAAATACCTGTTGGTGTCATGAAGGCAGTATCCTCCTGGTCAGAAGGCTCCATTTGGATCTGTTGAAATCCTGAGGATGCGTCCATGAAGGTCAGCATTTTATGCCCGGCAGTGGCATCTACCATTGCATCAATGTGGGGAAGAGGAAATGGGTCTTTAGGACAAGCTTTGTTCAAGTCTGTGTAGTCCACACAAACTCTCCATTTCCCATTTTTCTTCTGTACTACAACCACGTTTGCTAGCCACCTTGGGAACTTAACCTCTCTGATCATCCTGGACTTTAATAATCTCTCAACTTCCTCCTGGATAATCGTGTTCCGCTCAGGAGCAAACTTCCTTCTTTTTTGCTGAACAGGCTTGAATGATTTATCAATTCCAAGCTTGTGAGTGATAATATCTTTGGATATGCCTGTCATATCCTCATGCTTCCATGCAAACGTTGACATCCTGCTTTTCAAAAAGTAAATCAATTGTTCTTCAATATCCTGAGGGATATTGGTCCCTACGAGCACCGAAATATCAGGATTATCCTGGTCCAGGATAATTTTCTTCACATCCTGCTCCGGATCCTCCACGATATCCTGGGCCCGCGTCTTTAATTGCTATGCTACACTAGGTTTGGTTGAGGATTTCATCGAGGATGAGTAGCATTCTTTCGCCTCCTGCTGATCACTATCAACTTTGACAACTCCCAAAGGGGTAGGTATCTTGATGCATTGGTGATATGTTGATGGCACAGCCTTCATATCGTGAATCCACGGTCTTCCCAGTATGATGTTATAGCAGGATAGAGAATCCATTACACAGAAACGTTGTATTGAGTTGACTCCTTCAACGTATACTGGCAACTTTATCTCTCCCACTGTGTTTCTAGCCTCTCCACTGAACCCAACAAGCACGGTAGACTTTGAAGTGATATCCATTGGAGATACATTCATTCTCTTCAGAGTTTCTAGTTGGATTATGTTGACGGAGCTGCCATTATCAACCAATATCCTGCGTAGAAAATGGTTAGCCACATATAACGTTATTACCAGAGCATCATGGTGAGGATCCTGGACAGTATCCCTGTCATCAGCATCAAAAGTGATCACTTTGTCAGTTGTGAGGGTAGTCATCCTGACAGATTTGTCTCCTCTTTCGGCCTTGGCTTCCTTTGCATGTCTCTTTGCTGCCGAATACGAAGTTCCACAAATGTCGGATCCTCCCGAAATGAAGTTGATTATCTTGGCATCCGCGGGAGGTGATGCTGCTCGCTCAGGATCCTTCTCAGTATCCTGACCCTTATTCTTCTTTCTTCCTAAGAGATCTTTCAGATATCCCTTGCTTAGAAGATAGCTTATTTCTTTCCTTAGAGCAATGCAATCCTCAGTTACATGTCCGAAATCTTCGTGGAAAGCACACCATTTTGACTTATCTTTCCAGTCAGCCTTTTGTTGATTCTTTCGAGGCCACCTAGCCTTGTCTCCTAGACCCTGCATGGCATACATCAATTCAGGAATGTTAACAGAAAAGCAATATTCAGACAACTCAGGATACTCTTCAGGATCCTCATCTTCGACAGCATTCACTCTCTTGTTTTCATTTCTACCATATGTCTTAGCCCGATATGACTTGAATGAGGATTCTGACTTCCTGTTAGTTGACTCATAAGTGTTAGATGAGTTCATCCTTTCTTGCATCTTCCTGTCATCTTCCAGACGGATATATCTCAAAGCCCTGTTACGAGCTTCGTCGAGATTCCTGCAAGGATTCATTACAAGATCCTGATAAAACTGAGAATCCTTTTGTAATCCCATCTTAAAAGCTTGCACAACTGTTGCAACATCAAGATGTGGGATATCCAAGGATTCTCGACTGAATTTGTTCACATAATCCCTCAAGGATTCCTGAGGCCCTTGAGTTATCCTATAAAGATCACTGGTTAGTTTCTCAAAACTCCGACTACAAGAAAATTGACTGTTAAATAAATTAACCAAATGAGCAAACGAAGTAATTGAGTGAGGAGGAACGTTTAACAGCCATTTTAAGGCTGATCCTGTTAGAGTAGAACCAAATCCCTTGCACAAGCACGCTTCCTTGAGCTCCGGAGGGATAGGGTTAATCTCCATTCTTTCCTTATACTGAGCAATATGCTCCTCAGGATCCGTAGTCCCATCATAAAGCTTCATGTTGGGGGTTTGGAATCTCTTTGGGATCTCAGCATCACAGATAGGATATGCAAAACGAGATATCTTGTGGCTGTCTTGGGACACTTCCGGGATCGGCTGGACCACCCCAGGTACACTAGATATCATGTCCTTCAACTTCTGAAGTTCCCTAGTAAGTGCTGATGTTACACCTGTATCCTGCAAAGATCCACTATTGTTAGTAACATGAGTATTATTATTATTTGACACGTTACCCGTTGGAGGATTTTGCCCATATCCTGAAGCATATCCTGAGCTCCTCATGGTTGACATCCTGACCGAGGAGGGTATTTCAGGAGTATGATTCTGAGGAAGGCTGGGCACAATATTCCCCCTATTATCCTCAGTATACACCGCTGAACTGAAGTTCAAAGTTCTGGGATGTAATGGAGTGACAATATCCTCAGCAGATCTGCTCGAGCCAGACTTCAGGAGTTGTATTTCCCTTAAAAGCATTTGGTTCGTTTCCTGTTGCTGCCTCATTTGTTCCTGCACACTTCCAAATAAGGTTAAAATTTCATCGTTAGAAGCTAAAACAGGAGCAGATTCCTGAACACTGCGGGTAGGGATAATATCCTGAGGTCGTGAAGAGGCTGGCATCCTTGGAGGAGGTGGTGGAAGCACCGAACCGGTAGTAGCAGAAGTCATAGCAGACACAGTGGAGGAGCTCATGTTTGATCTTGAGGCCATTACGGACAATGTGGCAAAAAGTTTTGAAAATAGAAAGCCGATTAGCGATTTCACAAAAAAATTTAGTAAAGAGAGCACCACTTGCCCCACGGTGGGCGCCAAATTGTTTTGGTCAAAAATTACCTAAGCAATTTAGTGATCAAATTAGTTAAGTGAGGTAGTGTGCTAGAAAGTGTATTGAAAATATGCTTGTTAAGTTATTTAGAAAACCAGTATTCAGGATACGGCTCAGGATATTGAGCTGTATCTACGATCAAACTATGAGCAAAAGTAAAGTAAACGACACGAGATGTACGAGGAAAGCCCTTGATCAATCTAGATCGCCGGCATAAAACCTCGGGAGCTGACAATCGCAGCTGCCTTGTTCTTCTTATTACTTCAAACGTCAGGATACAGTGCAGGATGTGGTGCAGATCGACTATGTGTTACAATGAAATTTGAATACAAGTGTGGTGTTTGCAATGAGCTAGAGAGTGAAAGTGTTCGAGAGTGTTAGTGAAAATTGTGTGCCTTAAACTGATCCGCCCCCATCTATTTATAGTAAAGATAATGTAACAAACTATCCTAAACTTCCGGGATCCGGTGAATATTCCCACTTGAACGTTGAGGACCAAGTCTTTCGGGTTCAACGGCTTCTTCATAACAAATACGCCCGAGTCTTGAGGAGAAGAAGTCCTGATGACCGTTAGCAAGTCTCAGCCTTTAACCTGCACGTGGTTAATTCAATAAACCTCAGGATATCGCCCAAGATGTTAGCAATATCCTCTTCCAACATCCTGGTCACAAATAAACAAATAAAGGCAGGATATTGATCAGGATATGTATGCTTAGAAAACGAGCCATAACACTGACCATGTTATATGGTAGGTTTAGTTACCCTTTAAAACATATTTATTTGTTTGTAAATCACATTCTTAAAAGATTTGGTCATTTACAACTTGTAAGATGATTTTTCTAAAAATATTTCTCTTGTATTTTTCTGGTTACAAACGTGTTTCTAGTCTTGTTTAAACACTAAAAATATGATTAGTTTACTTAGAAACCATGACTTTGTAAATCTTATAAATAAACTTGGTTTCTTGGGAAAATTATTTTATAATCATCTATTTACAAGATTTGTATTTTGTTTAAATCATCTTTACATATGAAAACCAATTTCATCATTCAAGTTCATGAAGACATAAAGCATGATGATCTTGGTCTTTCACAAGATCATCATTTTAACTTACTAGATCATGTGTTTAATCACAATCTAGTAGGTTTCTTATGATGTCTAACATCACTAACACAAATCATCATTCATCAAGAAGCATGTCATCATCATTTACATGTATTCTTATGTATTTAAGCTTATGTTAAAGTATCATGATCATGTTCTTTATTGTTCTTGTGATTAACCACATTCATCATCCTTTTAACCATCAAAATATGAAGTAACAACAAGTGTTAAGAAGCTTACAACTAGCACAAGGGCTAGGGAAGAACACAAGATGTTGAAGATGGTAAATGTGATGGATAAATGCAAATGATGAAGGTCCTTCAAGATCCACAAGCTCTAAACCTCCTTAAACACCTTCTAGCACCTTGTGAAGAACTTGGAATGATTGAATAATGGATGAAAGTGGTGGTGGTGTGGTGAGCTAGGGTCGGCCGAGAATGGGGATGAGAGGGAGGAGAAGAGTGGTGTGGTGTCAAATGATCTATCATTCATCTTATAACCACCTAAAGCTATTAACAATTGTGTCTTGTGTCCATTAAGTACAATACAAATCTTGGATTATAATCTTTAGAGATCTTATTGGATTTAAGCAAGATTTTGGTGGATCAATGGAGATCTTAGTGAGGGGCCACCCATGACCGTCCATTTTAAAAGTGGGGGGGGGGGGTAAATTGTAAGTTTCAATGGTAAGTTAAGTTACTAGTTGAAATTCAAAATGTATTGATTAGTGTTTAAGTGTATGATGTATTATATAGTGTGTTAGGGTGTTCAGGGATCATAACTAGCTTAGAAACATTAAAACAATGCCTCTAGTAACATTTTGGTGTTTTGGGTAATGTCCGGTTGTTCGGTTAGATACCGGTTCGTTAAAGTGCTAAACTATTCCGTTTACAGATCTTTAAGTACCCCTTTTGTGACACTTTTAATTCCCGACACTTAGGAAAGTATTATGGACCAATTAGTCATATTTATACATGTCACTAACTCGTTATAATGCTGAATTTTGCTGAAATGTGCTGAATTCTGCATTTAAGGTGCATTTCGGGTGCTTTTTAGTGCGTATTCTAGCTTCCGGAAAGTCTAAATATTAACCCTTGTATACTTTCTTGGGTTTTGATGTATTCTTGACGTTGGACCTACTCCTAGGCCCAAATCCTATTGTCTGACTGCTTTCTGCAGAATTGTTGACACAATTGTGTCTTACCGGTGAGTTTACTAGTATTTCTGACGCAACGCTATTCATTAATGCATAAAGTAATATTTGTATTATAAAACGTGCATGAATTCACATGTATAGAATGTAATAAGACAATGTTGACATTTAAGCACATAATTGCAGTTATCAAGTATTAATTAATTTGTACGGAAATTACCGGTTTTGTGCCAGTTGTCACAGTCTCCCCCCGTTAAAAGAATTTCGTCCCAAAATTCAGGCTGAGCTAACTCTCGTAGGAGTTTTCTTGAATAGGTGGGGGTACTTTTCTTTAAACTGGTCTTCACGTTCCCACGTGTACTCGGGTCCGTGCTTAGAGTTCCAACGTACTTTGACAAGTTTGACACTACTCCTTCGGGTCTTGTTGACTTTCCAGTCTGTAACCTCAACTAGTCGTTCTGTAAATCGGAGGGTGTCGTCAATATGCACTTCATCCGCAGGGATGATCACTATTTCTTGGGTTGGACTCTTCTTGAGGTTGGATACATGAAACGTATCATGTACTCCGTTAAGTTCTTCCGGTAATTCCAACTTGTATGCTACGGTACCAATTCTTTCCAAGATCTTGAATGGTTCGATGTATCGTGGATTCAACTTTCCACGTTTTCCGAATCTTACTACGCCCTTCCAAGGTGAGACCTTTAACAAAACTTTGTCTCCCACCTTGAATTCTAATGGTTTTCGTCTTCGATCAGCGTAGCTCTTTTGTCAATCTCGAGCCGCCTTAATGCGCTCTCAGATCTACATGATTTTTTCGGTTTTCTCTTGCACAAGTTCAGGACCAACCATACGTTTGTCTCCAGCGTCTGCCAAACATAAGGGCGAGTGGCACTTGCGGCCATACAGTGCTTCGAACGGTGCGACTTTTATGCTCGTATGATAACTGTTATTGTAGGAAAACTCAACTAAAGGTAGTTGTGTATCCCAGCTGCCGCCTAGGTCCATAACACATGCGCGAAGCATATCTTCTAGTGTTTGTATGGTTCGTTCGCTCTGGCCGTCTGTTTGCGGATGAAAGGCCGTGCTTTGATCTAATTGAGATCCAAAGGCTTCTTGGAAGGATTGCCAGATCCTTGAGACAAAACGTCCATCCCTGTCTGAAATAATTGAAATAGGCACTCTATGACGTGCCACGATTTCTTTTAAGTACAGCTCAGCAAGCTTTCCAGTGCTGTCTTTCTATCGGATCGGTAGGAAATGCGCATATTTCGTCAATTGATCAACAATCACCCATATCGTATCATGCCCCCTAGGGGTCCTGGGTAATTTCATTATGATGTCCATCGAGATTTGCTCCCACTTCCACATGGTTATCTCTGGTTGTTGCAATAGCCCGGACGGTTTTTGATATTCAGCCTTAACCTTAGCACAGGTTAGGCACTTTCCAACATAGATAGCAACGTCGCTTTTAAGTCTCGGCCACCAATAGTAATCCTTCAAATCTTGATACATTTTGTCCGATCCTGGATGGATCGAGTATCTCGACTTGTGAGCTTCATTAAGGATGACTTCTCGAATACTGCCATAGAGCGGAACCCAAATACGCCCCTTAAAGTACAAGGTTCCCTCCTTGTTTGGCACCAAATTCTTTAGCATACCTCAGAGGTATTCAGCTCTACGATTCTCCTCGTTCAGGGCTTCTTGTTGTGCGTCACGAATGCGTGTAGTGAGGTTCGTTTGAATAGTCATTTCCAATGCTCGAACCCTTAGGGTCTTAACCCTTTCTTTTCGGCTTAACGCGTTTGCTACAACGTTTGCCTTTCCAGGATGGTACTTAATCTCACAGTCATAATCGTTCAGCAACTCAACCCATCGTCGCTGACGCATGTTTAATTCCTTCTGATCAAATATGTGTTGTAGGCTTTTGTGATCTGTGAAGATTGTACATCGAGTACCATATAAATAATGTCGCCAGATTTTCAAGGAGAATACCACCGCGCCCAGCTCTAAGTCATGTGTGGTGTAATTTCTTTCATGCACCTTCAACTGTCTTGAAGCGTAAGTGATGACTTTTTGGCGTTGCATAAGCACGCAACCCAACCCTTGACGCGAAGCGTTGCAGTATACCACGAAGTCTTCACTTCCTTCGGGTAAGGATAGTATCGGTGCATCGCATAACTTATTTTTGAGCAGTTGGAAGGCTTCTTCCTGCTTATCACCCCAGTCGTACTTCTTGTCTTTCTGTGTAAGGGTTGTTAGCGGTTGAGCTATTTTGGAGAAATTCTCAATAAACCGTCGGTAATAGCCCGCTAAGCCCTAAAATTGTTGAACTTCAGTTGGGGTTTTAGGGGCTTCCCAATTCTTTATGGCTTCAATCTTGGATGTGTCCACATGAATGCCCTTCTCATTCACAACGTGACCAAGAAACTGTACTTCGCGAATCCAGAATTCGCACTTTGAAAACTTTGCATAAAGTTTCTCTTTCTGCAGTAGTTCCAGGATGGTTCTGAGATGTTGCTCATGCTCTTCTCTCGTTCGTGAGTAAATCAGGATATCATCGATAAATACAATCATGAATTTATCAAGATATGGTTTGCATACGCGGTTCATCAGGTCCATAAATACCGCTGGCGCGTTCGTCAGTCCGAATGGCATCACAAGAAACTCGTAATGCCCATAACGCGTTCTGAATGCAGTCTTTGGTACGCTTTCCTCTTGGATTCTCAACTGATGGTACCCAGACCGAAGGTCGATCTTGGAATAGTAGCTCGATCCTTGCAATTGATCGAATAAGTCATCAATTCTCGGTAGTGGGTACCGATTTTTGATAGTGAACTTATTCAGTTCTCTGTAATCGATACACATCCGCAGAGTTCCATCCTTCTTCTTCACGAACAATACTGGAGCTCCCCAAGGTGAGAAGCTTGGCCTTATGAATCCTTTATCCAACAACTCTTGGAGTTGTGTAGATAATTCTTGCATTTCGGATGGTGCAAACCGATAGGGTGCCTTGGCTACAGGAGCAACTCCTGGAACCAAGCCTATATGGAATTCGACTTGTCGTTGCGGATGTAGTCCTGGCAGATCTTCGGGAAAAACATCAGGGAATTCCTTCACCACAGGAATGTCTTCGAGTTTCGGCTCTTCAGCCTTCTTATCTACAACGTGCGCTAGGAAAGCAACACATCCTTTCCTTAAGCACTTCTGTGCCTTCATACAACTGATGATTCGCAGAGGCGTGTCTCGTTTTTCTTCATGCACGATGAGTGTTTCATCATTTGCCAGAGGGATGCGAATGATTTTCTCGTGACAAACAACTTCAGCTTTGTTCTTGGACAACCAGTCTATTCCAACCACTACATCGAAGCTACCCAATTGAATAGGTAAGAGGTCGATGCTAAATCTTTGCTCACCAAGTTCTAATGTGCAACCCCTAACAACTTCTCCCGATTCAACAAGTTTACCATTGGCTAGTTCTATGGAATAAGGAATATTTAATCTACTAGATTCTATTCCAAGCATACGTTTAAATTCCACAGACATGAAGCTATAATCGGCACCAGTGTCAAATAGTATGGATGCAAAGTGATTGTTAATGAGAAACGTACCGGTGACCACATTAGGGTCCTCGCGTGCGTTCCTTGCTCCAATCACAAATGCTCGAGCCTGAGCATTGTTCCCCCTTGGGCAATCTTTTATGAAATGATCCTTGCTTCCACAACCAAAGCATCCTTGGTTCTGCCCAGCTCCATTACCATTCCGGTTACCATTGCCATTGCCATTTCCCCCATTGTTTCTATTACCAGCGCCGTTGCGGTTTCCATTCCCGTTTCTATTTCCTTTTCCCCAACAGTCCTCAGTATGGTGACCCAGTTTCCTACACTTGTCGCATTTTGGAATGCGACAAACTCCGTCGTGATGACGCTTGCACTGGTTGCAAGTGGGCAGAGTGCCCAGGTATCTTTTGGCAGGAGCGTCATTCATGGTTGCAAGAGCTTTCGCCTCCTGAGGCGGGTTGGGGTCACGCTTCTTGTTGTTGAAACCCTTGTTGTTGCTGCGAGTTGCCTGATTCAGACTTGGATGTTTCCTTTTCTTGTCACCAGACGACTCAGCATGCGTCTCGGTCTTCTCAGTAAGGTTCAGTGATACCTTCTTCATGCGAACAACATCTTCAGTAAGGCTGACAGCCAGAGTTACAGCCTGTGTGATCGTTTCAGGTTTGGCCGAAGTTACCATGCTGCAAAACTCCGGAGCCAATCCCCAGATGTTGCGTTCAACGCGCTTAAATTCAGGAGTCACCATATAGGGGATCACTCTTGACAAATCTTGGAACCTTCGAGTATAACCAGTAAAGTCAGCACCTTCCATGGTCAAGTGCCAGAACTCAGTCTCCAACCTTTGGAGTTCAGCACGTGAGCAATAATTCTCTCTAATTCGTTCCTTTAGTTCATCCCACGTCATGCCGTACGCAGCATCATCACCCAGAGTATGGACTTGCAAATTCCACCAAGTCAAAGCTTCATCAACAAACAACCCCGTAGAAAAAGTGACTTGCTGATCCGCGGTACACTTGCTCATACGGATAGTGGCATCCGTCTTTTCCGTCCAGCGTACAAAAGCCACTGCACCTCAAGTGTCGTCGTAGTTCAGGGGTTTGCAGTCGAGAAACTCCTTGAAGGTGCAGCCTTGAGCTGTGTTTCCTCCAGATGTGTCTCCCTGCCCATTACGTCTAGCATTGCTTGGTCCTCCACTTTGTTCGGTGCGGTTTGCCTCGTATTAGGCGATAACTGCGGAGATCCTTTCTTCCAGTAGGGCATTCAGTTCTTCAGCAGTCTTTGGTAGAAGAGGAGTTGGAGGTTGATCAGAATCTTGATTGTTCACAGCTCTTCTAGGTGCCATGTTCTGTCGGAACATAGCACAATAGGGTTAGACATTTGTTTGATATCGTCATACGAGACAGTAGTAGTATATATACACATACATATACCCACATAAGTGATATCAAACAATCCGCCAAGCGTATAAATCAATTTATACAGTAATAAGCAGGCACAAATAGAAAAATACTGGTGTGTCATAAGATATTCACCGAGTCTTTACACATATCAGAACAACTTGTTACATCATTGTTTGCGAAGTAAACAAAATGCATAAGGGTTACTTCTCCCCAAGGTACAAGTTTAATATATGTAAAGGACAAAATATCTTACTTCACATTGGCGGTTCTTGTCTTTATACCCTAAATTATTACTCCAAAAGAGTATTTAATAGGCTGGGGGAGGGGTGTTCACGTTTGACCTTTTCTTGTAATTGAAGGAATCTCTTATGATACGTGACAAGACTTGTTGTGGCTTTTGTGCACTGAATTCCATAATTATGTATGCATCCATAATTACGTAAGTCCTTGCACAGTCCGCACAGTTCGTTTCATCGTCGGATCACTTCCTTCAGATAGGTGATGGGTGTCAAGTGTTATATATATTAGGTGTATATTTTAAGCCCCTTTAACACTTTTTAGTCAAGTTTTAAATTTATAAAACACGATATTCACTAACACTAGACACTCATATGGGCAAGTGCACCCATCGTGAGCGTAGTATAGTGTTGGTAAGATAGCGAGGTCGTCCAAGGACACAAGAGCTTTTAGTACCGGTTTATCCTCAACGTCTAATCAAATCAAAAAGTTTAGAAAAATGTTTTAAGCTAAGAAAAATAAAAACTAACTAAAAATGCTGAAAATAAAAATAAAAGAAAAAACAGATGGACAAGATGAATCACTTGGTTCCGACTCGTATCTAGTGTAACCTTTGATTATTTCCGCACTTTTGCACTTATTAAGTGATTATCTTAGTTATTGTAGTAGGCCCCTCTTTTGAAGGTGGCGTTACCCTCACCCCAGTAGTTTGAGTCAGCAAGGATACAATCCTAAAAGGGTGGATTATTGGAAGATAATTAATTAAGTTATTAATGCAAATTATGGTAGGCCCCTCTTTTGGAGGTGACGTTACCCTCGACTAAGTAGTCTGAGTCAGCAGGGATACAGTCCTAAATAGCCGGGTTATAGTATTAATAGTAGTTAACTTATGAGGGGATCAAAGAGTTTGGACCCCCGCCATCCAATACCGTTAAGTATTGAAGGAGGTCCTACTAAATTTGACCCAGATCCATTGCAGGACCTCTAAACGCTGAACAATGGCAAGACCTTTACCAAACCGTTCCCTTAACCCCCGACCAGGTAGCCAACATACCTCCATATAGACCGTGGATATATGAATGGTGAAAATCTTTTATTTTATATAGACAGTAAAATAATGCCAAGACACCACAGACAATCGATAAGGAAAGATCACCTTCAACATAAGAAACTAGTTATTAAAGTCATTAATACAAAACCAAATAAAAAGTGCGAAAAGATTGAAAATAAAAAGTGTTACACTAGACACTTTGTCTTCACCAAGTGATGTAAGAGACTTAGGCAAACATGACCTTGATTGTCAAGAACTCTTACGATCAATATTGGATCCCGAGACGAATCACACACTCTATGATGGACAATGGATGATGGTGGTGGATGATGGTGTTATGGTGGTGGTGGGTGGTGGATGAAGTGTGAGAGAGGTGGTGTGCCAAGGGATGGTTTGAGCTTGAGCCAAGCACTCCTATTTATAGGCTGAACAGAAGCTCGGGCACGGCCCCGTGTCCAGTGGACACGGCCCCGTGTCCAGTGGGCACGGCCCCGTGTCCACATCCTCTCTTTCTTCATTTAATGCAACTTTGTCTTATTAGTTGACCACGCCCCGTGTCCGCTGAGCACGACCCCGTGTGCAGAAGAATCTTTGTACTATGAAGATTTGCCTGGATTGTGCGAATGTTATAGTTGACCACGACCCCGTGTCCGCTGAGCACGGCCCCGTGGTGGGCAATAGAAGCTTCTACAACTTTGTCTTTTCTGCTGACACTTGGGCACGCCCCCGTGCTGGCTGAGCACGGGGCGTGTTCAGTCTTCTGTTATCTTGTTTTGCTTGGGAAGATGCTGTCATGGGGTCGGGCATGTCACGTCTTGTTCCTTTTCTTGTATTTATGTCAGATTTTGGTGTCTTTTTGCTTCTTTTGTTAATTTGAGCTCAGTTAATCCTGAAAATACAAAAGGAAGACAAAAGCACACTTTTCCAACATTAGTACTAAAAAAGGGTTAGTTTTATGCCACAATTGATGAAATTTATATGTTGCATTTTGCACACATCAAATACCCCCACACTTGAATCTTTGCTTGTCCTCAAGCTAAACTCTTTAATATGTGGCTATTACACTCCCAAATAGAATGGGTAGAAAAGAAGGTTTTTGAGCTTATCATAGAGTGTCGGGATTTCCAAGATTCATTATTTAGTTTTATTTTTATTTATTTACATTCATATTCATCATGATTTATTTAAAACTTTTCATAAGATAAATTACTTATTAGGGCATAACATGCCTTTGTAAAATTCTATTTATATACAAGTTCACATACCTCACGGGGATCACTCAACACTCGGCCGAAAATGTATTTGTGGATCACTCGAGAGCGGCATGAAACTTACTCCTACCATAAGCTTGCCAAACAATCAATCCTCCTCCTTTTTAACTTATATACCTTTGTAAATATCAAGAGGACTTTGTGGGTGAAGGGTTAGGCTTGGGTTAAAGGTAGGTGGTTGGGTTAGTGGTTAGTAGAAAAAGGGCGAAAAGCGTAACAAGCGTCGGTTTTCGTAAGACTTTTTATTTTTGTAATTTTTAATTTGATGAAGCTGTTATTCAAACAAAGTTATTTTTGATGAACTTGTTTGTTTATTTTCTTTTGCTTCATCATCAACACACATTTTTTTTTGAAAGGTCATATGAAAAACCGAACTTGTTACTAAAACAAAGGGTTAAAAATGAAAAAGGTTTTGGTGGGTAAAAGGGTGTTTGGTTTGGGTTATGAAATGAAAAGGTTTAGGCTCAAAGGGGCTAACTAGGGGGATTTTGGGTAGGTGGTAAAAAAAAAAATGGTGTAGAAATAAAAAGGGTTAGTCCTAATGCCTCCATCATTTACTTACTCGGGTTTAAGTTGGTAAGGACCGGGAATGTATCGTCATGGCAAGTTCTAGAGTCGTAAGAACCAAGCGGCTATTCACACAAGAAACGAAAAATGAGCATTTAGTCTAATGATATGTAATTGTATGCTCGATAAAGGCTCAAAACTCACTTTTGTGGGAATGGGTTTTTATGTGATCAAGTATATATAATCAAATTTTAACTAAGTTTGCCATGCCTTTTCATAATTTTCTTATGTTGGTTCTTTTTATCACGAAGCTATCGGTTGTAAATTCGTAAAAATATAACCCTTTTGAGAACTTGAATTTCCCGAGTTAAACCTAGACAAGTAAAAAAAAATGAAAATGAAAATTTTTGAAAAAATTTGGGGTGATTAGCGGTTCCAATAGAGTTTTGTGTAAGACTTGTATTTAGGACTTGCAAGATTCAAGGTTTTAGCATCCCCCCCACACTTAAATTACACATTGTCCTCAATGTGTCCCAAAAATAAGTTTTTAGGTTGATTGAATGTGTAAAAGGTGTGAAAAAGCAAAAATTTTGTGTTACTGGGCGCTGAACACGGCCCCGTGTTGTCCGGGCACGACCCTGTGTTCAAGTGCCAGTAACAAAATTAAATCAAGAGAAACAGAAGCCTGGACACGGGGGCGTGTTGGGTGAACACGACCCGTGTCCAGTTACCTGAACTGGGTCTTTTTCTGCAGTTTGTGCAGCACGGGGCCGTGTTGGGTGGACACGGCCCGTGCCGAACTTACTGTAAACGAAGAAATTTGTCGGACGGTCCTGTTTTCCTGCATGGGGTGCTGGTTCAAGTTTCCCTTGTATCCTTTGTCATCTCAAGTGTGTTTTCTTCATTTCAACACCACCCATACACCAAATTAACTAAAACCATCATTCATTAATCATAGAGAGTTACATACTAGTCCTAAAAATGAAAAATAAAACAGAAATTAAAAGTTAAAAGTCCTAATATTAAATAAGTCACGTGATCCGTAAAATCTTCCTAAGGAGCCCTACTTCTACAATAAGAACCAAAATTCTGGAAATAGATTCCTGGTCTAAAAGCCTTGTAGAACTTCGAGCCGAACAGTGACCCTTAGATGTTGCTAGAGCCATTCTTCTATTTCCCTCGGGAGAAGGGAGGCGGCTTCATGTTCCTCGGCATCTTGTGGAGGAGGAGCGACACCAATCGGAACCATTTGTAGTATGTCTCGAGGAGGCTCCGGATGTAGGGCGTACCATTCGGGCGGAATGATGACTTCCGGCACCACATTCCATGCCCTTTGGGTGATAATTGGCACCAAAGGAGGAGAGGCGAGAATGTTCAACCTTTGCTGCAAAAGGTTGACCTCCCGGAGACATCCTTCTAGTCCCACCGTCAAATGATTAATGCGGTGGACCAATGCCTCTTCCACACTTGTTACTTCATCAAGGGCCTCTCTTAAGGCGTAAACATAGTTTACAAGAGAATCTTCAACCGTTGATGATCTTCTCCCCTGCCGGTTGTTTCTGGAATGCGACGAAGAGTTTCCGCTTGTTCTGCTTGCCATTCTGAGAAAACATACTGAAAAGAGTTCAATTTTATGGATCCAGTACTTCGGACACAGCCCCGTGTTCAGATATCTGCATGATTTATTAACAAGGAATCTTGGGGTTTCAATTTTTTTTTATGATTTTTGGAGCATTTTTGAACTTAAACAACTTAAAACATTGTTATAGAACTCATTTTTAACAAGATTCCATGAACAAAAAATCTAACAAACATCTCAATAAGGCTTGAAATTATGGAAGGTTCAAGCTTTAATGGAAGTATGAAGAAAATTGAAGAAGATGCCAGTGGATAAAAGAGGAAAGGACAAGAAGATAGTTGAGAAACTTCTTTTAGAAAATACCTAGGATGGTATGTGAAAATATTCCTCAAATCTCTGTCCCTGGAATGGTTCAAATGTGCAGGATTCTTGGCTGCATTTATAGAAAATGACAATACGTTGCGCACGGCCCCGTGTCGGCTGGACACGGCCCCGTGTGCAGATGGAATCCTGACACATTTTTGTCCGCATTCTGATAAAATCAGAAGGGAATCTTTGGGTGGACACGGGGGCGTGCTGACCTGGACACGGCCCCGTGTCTAGAAGCCGTCTTAAGGTATTCGTTTGTTTTTAAGGAACTTTTCCGGATCGGGCGGTTCCTTACTGGATGGAACAACCCCAAAGTGCCTAAGATACCTTAATTGTTCTAGATTGAGATGAGAACGCAAGAGGTTGTCGGTGAGGGTGATTCCTATGCTATATGTAGGTGGACAAGTCCAACCCTTTTCCGGCTCTCGTTAAAGAAGGTGTATGTCGAATCACTCAGGTCTATGTATGCATCAAACGAAGTTGATGGGGAGTCCTTCACGGCACAATCGACACAGGGACGACTATCGCTCAAGTCCTCACTAGAGTTAGGAGTATCGTTGGAAACAATGAAGTTGTTTGAATGCGGTTCCAACCCTTCTTCTTGGTTATCGTCTTGGAAAAGATTATTGAAATCTTTCCTAAGTTCTTTTAACCAATCAATAATTAGATCTTCTAGTTGAAATAATTCATCGGGAAGCATTTCTCCTAGAAAATCCGGTTGGGAGCATTCGAGGGAGAGATAAGGATTATTTTTACTTTTGCCCCTCTTAAGGATACTAGGAAATGATGGGTCTATATAGTGGGGTTTATAATTTAGAAAATAACATTCTAATTCCTTATGGTTACCACTACATAATTGACACCACATTGTACCATAAGAGTGCCGAAAGTAAAAAGTATCAGTATCACTCATGTTTGTGTCAGAAATTACCAACCGTCGGGATCTTACGGTTCTGTTTTCAGTAACTGAAACTTGGGCACGGGGGCGTGTTGAGTGGGCACGGCCCCATGTTCAGCTACTGTCTGACTTAAAACAGGATTGCCAGTTCCAATGATTGGGCACGGGGCGTCTTCAGCGGGCACGGCCCGTGCTGAGTTCTGCAGAAGCTGAAAAAACTAAGAAAAAAAATCCTAAAAAATGAAAAATAAGAAAAACGATAAGGCCGTTGATTCCTAACTTTCTTAAAATCCTTGTGTCCCCGGCAACGACGCCAAAAACTTGATGGGTGTCAAGTGTTATATATATTAGGTGTATATTTTAAGCCCCTTTAACACTTTTTAGTCAAGTTTTAAATTTATAAAACACGATATTCACTAACACTAGACACTCATATGGGCAAGTGCACCCATCGTGAGCGTAGTATAGTGTTGGTAATATACCGAGGTCGTCCAAGGACACAAGAGCTTTTAGTACCGGTTTATCCTCAACGTCTAATCAAATCAAAAAATTTAGAAAAATGTTTTAAGCTAAGAAAAATAAAAACTAACTAAAAATGCTGAAAATAAAAATAAAAGAAAAAACAGATAGACAAGATGAATCACTTGGTTCCGACTCGTATCTAGTGTAACCTTTGATTATTTCCGTACTTTTGCACTTATTAAGAGATTATCTTAGTTATTGTAGTAGGCCCCTCTTTTGAAGGTGACGTTACCCTCACCCCAATAGTTTAAGTCAGCAAGAATACAATCCTAAAAGGTTGGATTATTGGAAGATAATTAATTAAGTTATTAATGCAAATTATGGTAGGCCCCTCTTTTGGAGGTGACGTTACCCTCGACTAAGTAGTCTGAGTCAGCAGGGATACAGTCCTAAATAGTCGGGTTATAGTATTAATAGTAGTTAACTTATGAGGGGATCAAAGAGTTTGGACCCCCGCCATCCAATACCGTTAAGTATTGAAGGAGGTCCTACTAAATTTGACCCAGGTCCATTGCAGGACCTCTAAACGCTGAACAATGGCAAGACCTTTACCAAACCGTTCCCTTAACCCCCGACCAGGTAGCCAACATACCTCCATATAGACCGTGGAGATATGAATGGTGAAAATCTTTTATTTTATATAGACAGTAAAATAATGCCAAGACACCACGGACAAATGATAAGGAAAGATCACCTTCAACATAAGAAACTAGTTATTAAAGTCATTAATACAAAACCAAATAAAAAGTGCGAAAAGATTGAAAATATAAAGTATTACACTAGACACTTTGTCTTCACCAAGTGATGTAAGATACTTAGGCAAACATGGCCTTGATTGTCAAGAACTCTTACGATCAATATTGGATCCCGAGACGACTCACACACTCTATGATGGACAATGGATGATGGTGGTGGATGATGGTGTTATGGTGGTGGTGGGTGGTGGATGAAGTGTGAGAGAGGTGGTGTGCCAAGGGATGGTTTGAGCTTGAGCCAAGCACTCCTATTTATAGGCTGAACAGAAGCTCGGGCAAGGCCCCGTGTCCAGTGGGCACGGCCCCGTGTCCACATCCTCTCTTTCTTCATTTAATGCAGCTTTGTCTTATTAGTTGACCACGCCCCCATGTCCGCTGAGCACGACCCCGTGTGCATAAGAATCTTTGTACTAAGAAGATTTGCCTGGATTGTACGAATCTTATAGTTGACCACGGCCCCGTGTCCGCTGGGAACGGCCCCGTGGTGGGCAATAGAAGCTTCTACAACTTTGTCTTTTCTGCTGACACTTTGGTACGCCCCCGTGCTGGCTGAGCACGGGGCGTGTTCAGTCTTCTGTTATCTTGTTTTGCTTGGGAAGATGCTGTCGTGGGGTCGGGCATGTCACGTCTTGTTCCTTTTCTTGTATTTATGTCAGATTTTGGTGTCTTTTTGCTTCTTTTGTTAATTTGAGCTCATTTAATCCTGAAAATACAAAAGGAAGACAAAAGCACACTTTTTCCAACATTAGTACTAAAAAAGGGTTAGTTTTATGCCACAATTAATGAAATTTATATGTTGCATTTTGCACACATCAATAGGCCACTGTTTCCAGGTAAAGTAGCGAGCACCTGAGATATTCTATTTCTAGTATATGTATATATCGATTATTTCACATAGTTGCAAGTAATCTCTAGTCAAAGACAAGTGCTACTCCAGTGCACCCTAAGTCTCGTAGTGTCTTTTCTTGACTCTTTGAAAACAGTTTCAGGTAGTGGATGTCGCGAAAAGTTTTATGTAATGATAAACTTTTGAAAAATTGTTTTCGAGAAAGGATCCTAAAGATTGTAGTCTAGACTCGAGAAGGAATCCTGGTTCACTACAATCGCAGCTCTGAGACCAGTCTGTCACACCCCTTTCTAAGGCGGAAGCACGAGGTGTGGTCATGAAAGGTTCTCATTGCATACGAAAGGTAAACATACTACATGCTCGTAAAATAACTCCAAATGCCATTAACAAAACATAAGTTAAGTGTTTACAACACGAATACAATATTGTTTGACAAGTTTACAAATTTTATTTACAGATGAACATCAAGGATTAGTCATTATATCACCATATGAGGTGAGATATAACAACCAAATCCCGCAAAAGAGGCATCGAAGTCTTGACATAACGTAACTAAAACATAAACAACATCCAGAGCAAGAGTAAGACCGTGTGCACATCCACTTTAGTTATCTGAAATACATGTGTGTTTTTGGAAAATCGTCAACATAATGTTGGTGTGAATTCATGCAGTTTTTGTATTGAACGTTTTCATACTTTGTATGAAAACATGGTATGTAATTTGTATAAATCAAGTATTTCTGTAAGTATCGAGATTGTTAATGGGTTGCAAGGCCAATAACATGTGACACGACATAGGAAGCATCCAAACCATATGCATTTTTCTAGTTGTCGATTCACGACTGAGACACAAAAGCACTACTTGGTACTAGTTATCACCAAGAGTGTGGCTACCCGAAAACCCATTAGATCTAACCTTTTGTTCTACGGTCTTAGTATGTACACGATTAATAGTGCTTCTGGTACCCTATTCGTGACACGATTTAAAGTATCATTCCTTAGTTCTTGTATCCATCATACCATAACACATGTATTTTCCCCAAGTTTAAAAAAAGTATGTAAAAGTTTAAAGTGGGGACATGAACTCACTTGTTTGTAAACATTTAGTAACATGTACTTCACCCCCGAAGTTATAAAACTGAAAACAGTTAAAAGAAAAGGGGGAGCATGAACTCACAACTTTGCGTTTCTTGTACCGTAAACTTCACCGGGTTTGCTTATATAGTGTCGTGACCTAAACGTGTTTTGTTAACGTTAGTCACTAGACTTGTATCGCACAAGTACAAGTCACCATCTTTTATGTATGTGTTCTTGGTTGTTAAAAATAACTTATATTTTTAACTATGTATCTTACTTATATTATTTTCTCAAAAATAAATATAAGTATCTTGTATTTTTCACCCGAGTCATGTATTTTGTCCAAACTTCACTTTAAGTTCATAACTTGTCCAAGTTACATAATCTTTTAAGAAATATATTTTCATAAATATATTCTCTTGTATTTGTCAATGCATGTTGTATGTGTATTTTGTATTTTTCTACTCCTTGGGAGTATTTAGTGTATTTTCAAGTCCTAATACACTATTTACGTATAATACATACTACATACACTTAGCACAAAATTTGATGATCAATAAATATATATATTTTTCTCAAAAATATACATACTTAATATCAATTTTTATCTTGAAGAAATCATCATTTCTTAACTTGAAGTTTACATAAAAATTAGGGAAACCTTGGTAAATATTTTTAGGTGAATTTTTAGGGAATAAGTTTCACCAAAACTTATATTTTTCTAAGTGTCAAAATTTTATAGAAATTTTGACATAGTTTCCCCTAAAAATGGAGGTTTCCCATGTTTTCAAAACATATGTTTATTTTCTTTTAAAATCATCACAAACAATCATCAACTCATTCAACACTTACCGAGTGTCAAAATCAAGTAAATTACACTATATCATGAACTTGAAGTTTTTGTAAAAACTTGTAGTAACTGACCATGTTAAATGGTAGGTTTAGTTACCCTTTAAAACATATTTATTTGTTTGTAAATCACATTCTTTAAAGATTTGGTCATTTACAACTTGTAAGATGATTTTTCTAAAAATATTTCTCTTGTACTTTTCTTGTTACAAACATGTTTCTAGTCTTGTTTAAACACTAAAAATATGATTAGTTTACTTAGAAACCATGACTTTGTAAATCTTATAAATAAACTTGGTTTCTTGGGAAAATTATTTTTGTAATCATCTATTTACAAGATTTGTATTTTGTTTAAACCATCTTTACATATGAAAACCAATTTCATCATTCAAGTTCATGAAGACATAAAGCATGATGATCTTGGTCTTTCACAAGATCATCACTTTAACTTACTAGATCATGTGTTTAATCACAATCTAGTAGGTTTCTTATGATGTCTAACATCACTAACACAAATCATCATTCATCAAGAAGCAAGTCATCATCATTTACATGTATTTTCTTATGTATTTAAGCTTATGTTAAAGTATCATGATCATGTTCTTTATTGTTCTTGTGATTAACAACATTCATCATCCTTTTAACCATCAAAATATGAAGTAACAACAAGTGTTAAGAAGCTTACAACTAGCACAAGGGCTAGGGAAGAACACCAGATGTTGAAGATGGTAAATGTGATGGATAAAATCAAATGATGAAGGTCATTCAAGATCCACAAGCTTTAAACCTCCTTAAACACCTTCTAGCACCTTGTGAAGAACTTGGAATGATTGAATAATGGATGAAAGTTGTGGTGGTGTGGTGAGCTAGGGTCGGCCGAGAATGGGGAGGAGAGGGAGGAGAAGAGTGGTGTGGTGTGAAACGGTCTATCATTCATCTTATAACCACCTAAAGCTATTAACCATTGTGTCTTGTGTCCATTAAGTACAATACAAATCTTGGATTATAATCTTTAGAGATCTTATAGGATTTAAGCAAGATTTTGGTGGACCAATGGAGATCTTAGTGTGGGGCCACCCTTGACCGTCCACTTTAAAGGGGGGGGGGGGGGGGTAAAGTGTAAGTTTCAATGGTAAGTTAAGTTACTAGTTTAAATTCAAAGTGTATTGATTAGTGTTTAAGTGTATGACTTGCTTAGAAACATTAAAACAATGCCTCTAGTAATATTTTGGTGTTTCGGGCAATGTCCGGTTAGATACCGGTTCGTTAAAGTGCTAAACTATTCCGTTTAGAGATCTTTAAGTACCCCTTTTGTGACACTTTTAATTCCCCACACTTAGGAAAGTATTCTGGACCAATTAGTCATATTTTTACATGTCACTAACTCGTTATAATGCTGAATTTAGCTGAAATGTGCTGAATTCTGCATTTAAGGTGCATTTCGGGTGCTTTTCAGTGCGTATTCTAGCTTCCGGAAAGTCTAAATGTTAACCCTTGTATACTTTCTTCGGTTTTAATGTATTCTTGACGTTGGGCCTACTCCTAGGCCCCAGTCCTATTGTCTGACTGCTTTCTGCAGAATTGTTGACACAATTGTGTCTTACCGGTGAGTTTACTAGTATTTCTGACTCAACGCTGTTCACTAATGCATAAAGCAATATTTGTAGTATAAAACGTGCATGAATTCATATGTATAGTATGTAATCAGACAATGTTGACATTTAAGCACATAATTGCAGTTATCAAGTATTAATTAAATTGTACGGAAATTACCGGTTTTGTGCCAGTTGTCACATAAATCTATGATTGGAATGCCTAAATCTATGTTGGAATGCCTAAGTCTATGTTTGGAATGCCTAAGTTTATTTGGTGCTTGACTCTTAAGACTCGCGAAACTTGATTCTTGGTTGAACGAGAGACTGGAGTCTTATCATTGGCGGAATCTATCAATCTTGGGAACTTTTGGTATTTATGTAATCTAGTTATCCTATTATCCAATAAATATGCAACGTAAAGCTTGATCTTACACGCGAAAGCGGGAAACACGGAAAGGATGGATTGGCCGAGTGGCAATCCGATCGGATGACCACCCGATCGGATGACCACCCGATCGAGTGGCCACTCGATCGAGTTGCCACCCGATCCATGCGCACAGCTCCTTTCACCCTCCTCCACACTCTAAATAGGCTTGTCACATCACTTTATTCCCTGATGTGACAGCCCTGTTCGACCAGACACACGCACACCATATTTCCTCATTTTCTTGACAATTTCGGTACGTTTTAGGCATGATCCTTGTACTTTCATGATCTATACTTCATTCTCTACGTGGTTCTCGTTTGAAATCACACTTTGCGCCGTGAAATATCTCAGATTTGAGTTCTTGAGGGTGATGTCATCATGGTGGTTTATACAAACTGCTATACGACGTCATTTCTGGCAAGACCTAGCTTGGATCTAAGGAATTTCATATGTTTTCTAAGTTAAATCTAGACTTTTTCACATAAGACTTAAGTTTCTTCATCTTTTCTTCAATCTATTACTTTAAATGGTGAGATCCGGTTCTGAACGGACCATAGACTTAATTATTAGTCTAGAGTCGGCTCAGAGATGGATTTCTACCGGAGAATGACGGTCGGGATATGGATTCGGACATAAATACTATTGCGAACAGTTAACTGATCGGAATGGGGTGGTTCCCACCCGATCAGAACGACTGTGTGCCGACGAGTTTACCATTGTCTCAATACGTACCATACCGTCATCGTTAGACTTGGAAATTTTACAAAAATGGTAAAAGGAACAAGGTTCGCCCGATCGAGCGGCAATCCTGTCCGATCGGACAACCACCCTATCAGGTGTATAACAACCCTCGAATTATTTCTGACACCCTAAAAATATTTAAAATATCCCAATATGTCCTAAAATACACCCCATACGTGAAAACGGGCCCTGAATACCTTAAATATTATTAAAAATAATCAAAAATCAATTTTTGGGTTTTGTCGCGGGCCGTGTAGAAGCTTTAAGGATCTTACGCGGGCCGCTAGAGATCAAAAGTGTGGCGCAGCCCGGTGCTGCCACATGGCAGCCACATCCTGACTCGGATCAGCTATACCGTTGACCATAGTTGACGCGGGCCGCGGTGCCCTTTGCTATATCTTACGCGGGCCGCGTAAAAGTCAGAATTGAGCCCTATAAGTAGAGTGCATCGGATCTTCAGTCTGTTCGTTCAAAATTCGACTTTCTCTCTCAATTTTCTTATAGTTGGCAATATACTCGGGCATAATACCCCCTAAATAATGAAGTTCTGCTCCGTTGTAAGTATCATAACCCCTGGATACGTATTAGATACTCTGCCCGATTGATCTAGGGTTCCGTAACGGTTGTCGTGGTTCTGCCCGACGTAGTCGTTGGAATGCCATATCGGGGAGGGTATTACTAATGTTAAAATGGGTTATTATACTAACACGTGTGCATTTGTGTAAATTATAGATAATTCTCAGGAAACCCTAAAGGATAATCTAAGACAGCAATGTGAGTAATCTCCTTTTTATTAACCGTTTTTACAAAACCTCACACGATTAATTATATATTAAACAATTATTGAGTATTTGTAAGGATAAAATTATCATCGGTATGTTGGGGTTTTGTATACAAAATTAGTTACTGCCTTGCAAGGAGTAACTTTCCACAAGTTGGGTTGACAGTACCGTGGGTGGTAATTAGTATGACTTGGAAAACAAATGTAATTGCGAGATCGCCCTCAATACTGTACAATGGTTTTTATTTAAACTTGATTAAACTGAGATTCACTCACCAGTATTTCCCACTGACAAATGTTTTTAAAACGCGTTTCAGGTAACAAACTGTGAAAGCCAAATAGAAGCCAGTTGGACAGCACTAAAGGCTTGGAAAAGTGGCAATAAAGTTACCTAAAATCAATAGATGTTTTTATTAAATAAAAATAGGATTCATTCCTATGAAAATGTGTGTACTGAAAACTTGGGTTTTATCCCATATGTTTAATATTATGAAAATGTGGTATTTTACTCTGATAAAATATTTCCTAACTACGGTCCTGATGTAAATTCCGCTGCCAAAATTAGACAATACGCGATACCACCAAAGCTGGCTCGCGGCCGCCCGTTCCTGTATTTGTATAGGGGACGGGGGTTGCGACAAGGTGACACTTGCCCCATGACCCTTCCAACACTTAGAAACTTTTAGAAAACTTGGAAACTTTTAAAGTCCTGATCGAGTGGCAACCCGATCGGACAGCCCTCCGATCGAGCAACTATCCGATCGAAGATGACCAAACCACTTAGTACTTGGATCGAGTGGCAACCCGATCGGACATCAATCCGATCGGGCAGATGTAACGCCCAGCGTCCCTAAACTATTGACACTTGGCAAGATCAGTCCCTGAACCTCCATTAAATTTTCAGTTTTAGTCCCTAAAGATATGTGATGTTAGTACTTTGATACTTTTGGCATGAATCTTATTGATATTGATGCTTGATTCTTTATTCTAGATGCTTCATTCCTGACACTTAAACTATGACTCTTGATGCTTAATCTAGACACTTGATTCTTGATGATTAAACTAGATACTTTATTCTTGATACTATGGAAGCTAGATTCTTTATGATTCTTGATACTTGATACTTGGACTCTTGATTCTTGATGCTTGAGAAACTATGGTTCTTGACTCTTGAAACTTATTTGGTGCTTGACTCCCTAGACTCGTGAAACTTGATTCTTTGTTGAATGAGAGACTGGAGCCTAGTCACTGGCGGAAGCTATGAAACTTGGAAACTTTTGGTTTATGATGTAATCTAGATACTTTACCCAAACTATACGCAACGCAACGCTAAATATAACTCGCAAAACGAATCTAAGTTAGGAACGCGGAAAGAAGGGATTGGCCAGAGTGGCCGTCCGATCGGATGACCACCCAATCGGATGACCACCCGATGGGATGACCACTCGATCGGATGACCACCCGATCGGGTGACCACTCGATCGATCGGCCACCCTATACACTTTGCACCGCCTTAATCCTCTCTCTCACTTTAAATAGACCTGTCACATCACCATTTTGAGTGATGTGACAGCTCTGCTTGACCAGACACGTGCACTCTTCATTTCTTCATTTTCTTGCTGATTTCGATACGTTTTAGGCTAGATTCTTGTACTTTCTTGATCTACACATCATTCTCTACGTGATTCTCACTTGAAATCACACTTTTCACCAAGAAATTTCTTGGATCTGAGTTCCTGAGGGTGATGTCATCATGGAGGTTTGTACAGACTGCCATGTAATGTCATTCTGAGCAAGATCTAGCTCAGATCTAAGATATTTCATGCGTTTTCACACTAAATCTAAGCTAAATCTAGACTTTTCATATAAAACTTGAGTATCTTCATCTTTTTCTCAAACTTTTACTTTATTCGGTGGAAATCGGGTCAATTGTAGATCTGGTGAATAGTCTAGAGTTGGTATTGATCTGGGTTCTTACCGGTAAAGACGAGCATGGCAACAGATTCCGACATAAACCCATTAGAAACAAACGACTGATTGAACAGGGGTGATTCCCACCCGATCGGAGTTTTGGGCGCTAAGGGGTTTTAACCGTTGTCTCAATACGTGTCGTGTCGTCACCGTTAATCTAGAGACTTGGAAATTTTACAAACATGTTAAACAAGAACAAGGGTCGCCCGATCAAGCGGCAACCCGATCGGACAGCCACCCTATTGGGTGACACTTGCCTTGTTGCCTTGAAACTTAGAAACTTTACAACACTTGGAAATTGGGCGTCTTAATAGAATGGAAACCCGATCGGACAGGCGTCCGATCGAACACCCATCGTATACGGATGACCAAGGCACCTGACACTCGGATCGAGTGGCGACCCGATCGGAGAGCCGCCCGATCGGGCAACCACCCTATTTCCTGCACTTGTACTCAAGTGGCCACCCGATCGGATGGCCATCCGATCGGGCAGCCATCTGTCTTCACAACACATCTAGGCCACTCGATCGACTGGCAATCCGGTCGGATAGTCATCCGATCGGACAGCCATCCGATCCAGTGACGAACTTGACACTTTGAGCAACCTCACTATTATGCCCGACTCTTATCCTTTTGTAATCTAATCAGGCTAATTCTAAAAGAGCTCCCTTTGATCCAATATCAGTTTATACTGTTAAGCAATCATTGTGAGTATACTCGATCCCCTTTTACTTTAAACTTTTGGGGTGCAACATGTGTTCTATGAAACTTAAACTTGACTCTTGGTGCTATGTGACATTTAATCCAGAGTGTGTAGTTCTGCCTTAACAATAGTAGCGCTATAGGCGATGCACCTCTCCATTATTCTCGGGGGTTATTATTAGGAGGATTCTAGTTTACCTTGAGTCTTGGGTAAACACTAAAGCATCGGGATACTTGGGCTATCACTACATGGACTGCGACACTAGCAGGGCTGAAACTATTTTATTGCTTACACTACAGATATGAGATGTTTTAATCAATTATTCTATTATCAAACTTGTATACTCGCCAATACTTTTGTGTTGATATTTTAATTCATGTTGCAGGCTGATAGGATGCTTGGAATGCATGGAATTCAGCTAGGAGATGCTTAGAAACGTCGCCTAGTTAATATTAGTCTTTTGAACAATTTGAACAATTTATGAATTGGGTTTGTAATGAGATGCTTGTGATGACGTTGTTAGACATTTGCATGAAACCATTTAATCTTTATTGAAACAAATAATGTTATGGAAATCTCATGAGCAATCTGAACGCTTAGTGCTCGCACCCTATGTTTCCACCATCGGTTGGGGTGTGACAGATTGGTATCAGAGCCATAACTATAGGGAATTAGGATAAGTAGGAATACTTGCCCTAGACTATAGTTCTAGGAATCTTGACTCTTATTTGTTGTTTAAGACTTATGTATTCTACTGTATCTGCTTCCTTGCAGCACATTTTCCTGTTAAACTTACATGCCTTTCCTAAGGCTAACATAATACACACTTGATACTTTGAAAACACTGTTAATCGGTGTTTGCAATTTTCGCACGAGCTTTGCCTTCAAGTCAGGAGTGACATCCAAACCTTGATGGAAAATCTCCATATTATTCTAGTAGGTCTTATCTGCGGATGAGTACCAACGCTGTTAGGGTACAATGTTGTCAAGTTAGAGGTGAAACTCAGATCTTGATAACTAGTCCCTCTCCGTGATTTTATGTCTCGCCAAAGTCTCGTAACTTTCGATCAATTAGGAACGTAGAATGACTAAAAGGACGAATATCGTAGGCCTAACATCGATGACGTATTTGTCTAAGTAAGTCAAGACACGCTACCCTAATTCGAAAGGGGTTCGAATCACTTTGGTTGGTCGCCGTTCCTCTACCCGAAACAATCCTATGTTTTATAAGCCTATCTTGCTTTTACGTTATCTCAATTTTATGCATATGGTTTTAAACTTGAATCATCGATCATTTGGTGTGCTTTTTACACAAATCACACGTTGTCCGCAATCTAAAACATAAATTCTAAATCTCAGATCAAACTAAATTTATGAAGCTTTATTCTATGTGTAATCTATGTGATAATGTGATTGTAAGACACTAGATGTAACATGGCATGGAATACGAGGGGAAAGTGACGTGTCCGAAGCATGGTGGATACACCGCTGGTACTTCCTATATATAAGTGTTTCTCGCATGTTACCAACTTTCGTACCAAGTGCCATGCAAAATTTAGTGTCTGATGTGGGATTCTAAAGCTATGGATGGTCTATTTGTGTATTCTATGAGAAACTTATGTGTAATCTATCGTGTACTCTAGTGAAATCTATGTGTGAATGGAGAAACAAAATACGAAATGTAGTCTAGCACCGAAGATGAGGGGGAAAGTGGCATGTCCGAAGCGTGGTGGATACGCCGCTGGTACTTCCTATATATAAGCGTTTCTGGCATGCTACCAAACCTTCGTACCATGCGCTAAGTGAAATTCGTAGTTTTGTAGGCTCGGGTTTGAGTTATTGGATCTACCTTGTTAGTCTATGTGGTTGAATCTATCTGGTTGATCTATGTTTGAGAAGTGGTGAAATCGAAACGGTGGTTAACGAGGCATGACACCGACGACGAAACGGACGTGGCATGATGGAAGTATGGTGGATACGCCATTGGTACTTCCTATATATAAGTGCTTCTGTCATGTTGTCGAACTTTCGTAACACGTGCCATGAGGGATTTCGTTGTTTGTGAAATGTTAGCACGAGTCTATGTGAAACTATGCAAATCTATTAGAGTCTATTGAATCTATTGAATCTATGGGAGTCTATTGAATCTATTGGAATCTATTTGAATTCTACGTGAATCTACTTGAATCTATTGTAAACTATGTGAATCTATGATAATGATGATGAGTGTGTTCTACGACACGTAATATGACACCGAGTACGAGGTGCAAGTGATGTGCCCGAAGCATGGTGGATACGTCGCTGGCACTTCCTATATATAAGCGTTTTTGACATGTTGCCAAACTTCGTACAATGTGCCATGCGAAGGTCGTGGGATTTGTGGTATTGGACTCTATGTGAAACTTGAATCTTGAATCTTGTTGAGTTTTAGTCTATTGTGTGTGAATCTATATTGTGAGGCTTCGTGAATTTAGACTTATACGATCCTCTTATTGGATCTTTAGGATGTCTTCTCGAAAGCTATCTGACACTCTCAGGAAACCCAGGGAGAAGTCTCAGAAAAAGATGATGTCGTTCACGGCCGACCAGATTGCTCGAGTCGTGCCAAAGATCGTCTCTGAGCTCCAAGGATCAAACACTCCTCCATCCTCTGTGGACTCAAAGGCCGAGAAGCAAAAGCCTACTAAGTTCAACTATAAACATTTCATCTCTTGCAACCCCAAGTCTTTCACGGGCAGTGATGGGGTGACTGATATGCTCGAGTGGTTCGGTAGCATCGAGGTTACCTTCATTAACAGCGAATGCCCAGATCATCTAAAGACTAGGAGTGCTACTGGAATGTTTCAAGGCAGAGCATTGGAGTGGTGGTCGAATGAGAGAAACATCCGTTCAAACAAAGGGGCCTATGCTCTTCCATGGCCCGAGGTGCGAGAACTCATGATGCTCGAGTTCTGCCCTCCTCATGAACAACTGAAGCGTGAAGAAGAGTTTTGGCATTTGAAGCAGGTTGGCGATGATAACCTGGCTTATACTACCAGATTCAAGCAGCTTAGCTTGATCGTTCATCACTTAGTTTCGACTACTAAGTGAATGATAACCAAGTACATCAATGGTCTACCTCCTGCTATGCGTGATTCCATTGAAGCAGCTCAACTGGAAACTATTGAAGAAGTCTATCGTCTGGCAGCAAGTTTGAATAACAACCATGAGCGTGATAAACAGTTTGCTTCTCCTGCTCCCTCCAAGTCTGTGAATCAAGTTACCCAGCAGCCAGGCGACAACAAGAACAAGAAAAGGAAAGCTCAGGGTTCCGGATGTAATGCTATTACTCCTGCTGCAAACCCTGCTGTTAAACCTGCTCCTGCTACTGCTGTTGCTAACCCTGCTGGTCCTGAAGCTAAGAAGCAATACACTGGGCCTCATCCCAAGTGTGCAACTTGCAACTACCATCATCCTGCTACTTCTGCATGTCGTCTGTGCACCAACTGTAATCGCTATGGTCACACGACTCCTTACTATCGTCAAGCTAACCCTGCACCGCAAGCTCAGCAAGCCCCAGCTCAGGCAGCTCTACCTGCACCTCCAACACCTCTGCAGAACCCAAGACCAGTCAATGTTGTTCGTGCATGCTACAAGTGTGGAGATACTACCCACCTCCGTAACCAGTGTCCTCAGCTGAACCAGGACCAGCAGCCAGCCGCTCGTGGATGAGCGTTCAATCTCAATGCGGATCAGGCTCGTAATGACAATGACGTTGTTAATGGTATGTTCCTTGTTAATAACCTTTATGATTCAATTCTATTTGATACTGGTGCCGATAAAAGCTTTGTGTCCGTGGAATTCGAGTCTTTGATAAACTGTACACGCTCCAAGTTACCTGAATCGTTCTCTGTTGAGGTCGCTAATGGTAAGTCGATTCTTGTAAATTCTATCGTGCGTGATTGTTCCTTGATTCTTAACAATCACGTTTTCTCTATTGATCTTATACCTATGCGGTTGGGTAGCTTTGATGTTATCATCGGCATGGACTGGTTGCGTAAGAACCATGCCGAGATTGTTTGTCATGAGAAACTTGTTCGTCTTCCTCTTCCCTCTAGTGATATTTTGATCGTCTATGGAGACCGACCTTCAAAAGGACTGAAATTGATGTCATGCACACAAGCGAGCAGAAGCTTACGTAAACAGAACCCTGCCTTCTTGGCCCACGTGGTGGAACAAAAAGGCAAGGGGAAGAACATAAGCGATGTTCCAATGGTGGGTGACGTCACTGATGTCTTTCCAGAAGATCTTCCTGGTCTTTCTCCTCCTAGATCCGTTGACTTTCGTATTAATCTCGTACCTGGTGCGACTCCTGTCGCCAGGGCTCCCTATCGACTTGCACCTTCTGAGATGCAAGAATTATCTAGTCAACTGCAGGAATTACTCGATAAGGGTTTTATTCATCCAAGTACCTCCCCGTGGGGTGCTCCCGTTTTATTCGTCAAGAAGAAGGATGGTTCCTTCCGTATGTATATCGACTACCGTGAACTGAATAAGCTTACCGTGAAGAATCATTATCCGCTCCCTCGTATCGATGACCTATTTGATCAACTACAAGGCGCGTGCTGTTTCTCGAAGATTGGCCTACGTTCTGGATATCATCAACTACGTGTCCTCGAAGATGATATTCCAAAAACTGCGTTTCGTACTCGATATGGGCACTACGAGTTCGTAGTCATGACTTTTGGCTTGACCAACGCACCTGCAGTGTTCATGGACCTTATGAACCGCATGTGTAAACCCTATTTGGATCGTTTTGTGATAGTCTTTATTGATGATATTCTTATTTATTCTAAGTCTAAAGCTGATCATGCTCTCCATTTACGTCTTATGCTTGAACTCTTACGTGGTGAACGTCTGTATGCTAAATTTTCTAAGTGTGAGTTTTGGATTAATGAAGTGCAATTTCTTGGTCATATTGTTAGTAGTCATGGAATTCAGGTTAACAGTTCTAAGATTGAGGCAGTAAAGAATTGGTGTACACCTAAATCCGTATCCGAGATTCGTTCATTTCTAGGATTGGCGGGTTATTACCGCCGATTCATCGCGGATTTTTCTAAAATCGTTGTTCCTCTTACTACGCTAACCCAAAAGGAGAAACCTTTTATTTGGGGTCCCGAACAAGAGGAGTCCTTTCAAACTCTTAAGAACCTCTTGTGTAACGCTCCTGTGTTAACCCTACCCGGCGGCAATGATGACTTTGTGGTATATTGTGATGCCTCGAACCGTGGATTAGGCTGTGTGCTCATGTAGCGAGACAAGGTTATTGCTTATGCCTCTTTTCAGCTCAAAGTACTTAAGAAAAACTACACTATTCTCGATCTGGAGCTTGGTGCGGTTATTTTTGCATTAAAGATCTGGCGACACTACCTTTATGGTACTAAGTGTGTGGTCTTCACCGACCATAGGAGCCTTCAACATATCTTTGACCACAAAGAGTTGAACATGCGACAGAGACGTTGGGTGGAATTGCTTAACGACTACGACTGCGAAATTCGCTATCATCTTGGCAAGGCAAATGTAGTAGCCGACGCCCTTAGTCGTAAGACCCATTTCAAGGCTATTCATATCTCTAGTGATCTGCATGCTTGTATTCGTGAAGCTCAATTTTCGTCAGCTAACAAAGGAAGTCTAACTGTTGAAGTTCATGGTGCTAATGTGAATCAGCTCGAAACTAAATCTGATGGTCTTCAGTACTATCTAAATCGCATCTGGGTGCCAGATCGCAATAATCTCCGTGAGCTCATTATGACTGAGGCTCACAAATCCCGTTACTCTATCCATCCAGGTGCCGATAAGATGTACCAGGACCTGCGTACGACTTATTGGTGGCCTGTCATGAAGAGGGACATTGCTGTATATGTGTCTAAGTGCCTTACTTGCTCGAAGGTAAAGGCTGAACACCAGCGTCCTTCCGGACTCTTAGAACAACCCAAAATCCATGTTTGGAAATGGGATAGCATTTCTATGGACTTTATTACCAAACTTCCCCGTACCTCTAAAGGTCACGATAGTATCTGGGTGATTATAGATCGTTTGACCAAATCAACCCACTTTCTTCCTATTTGTGAAGATTACAGAGTGGAGAAACTTGCTTGAATCTATACTAATGAGATTATATGCCGTCATGGCATACCTCTTGACATAATCTCGGACCGTGATGGTCGTTTTACTTCGCGTCTTTGGCAAACGTTTCAGTCCGCTATGGGTTCGCACTTGAATCTTAGCACGGCCTTTCATCCTCAGACGGATGGACAGACCGAGCGTACTATTCAAACCCTAGAGGATATGCTCCGTTCTTATGTCATCAACTTTGGTGGTAACTGGGATGTACATTTACCATTGATTGAGTTCTCCTACAACAACAGCTATCATTCCAGTATTCAGATGGCTCCTTTCGAAGCTTTATATGGGCGAAAATGCCGATCTCCTCTCAACTGGCATGAGGTTGGGGAAAAGCAGTTCACTGGACCTGAGATTGTTCAAGAAACAACGGATAAGATTCTTCAAATCCGTTATAACTTGATCAAGGCTAGGAGCAGACAAAAGAGCTATGCTGATAATAGGCGGAAGCCTTTGGAAATTGCTGTTGGTGACCGAGTTCTTCTCAAGGTATCTCCCTAGAAGGGAGTAGTTCACTTTGGAAAGAAGGGAAAGCTCGCTCCTTGCTATGTGGGTCCTTTCGTGATACTTGAAAGGATTGGCAAAGTAGCGTAGAGACTTGACTTGCCACAAGAGCTAAACAACATGCATCCAGTATTCCACGTATCGAATCTATGTAAATGCCTAGCCGATGAGGGACTGCAGCTTCCTCTTGAAGACTTGAAAATAAACGAAGCTGTTCAGTTTGTGGAGAAACCAGTCGAAATCATGGATCAAACTGTCAAGCGTCTGAGGCGCAGCAAAATTCCCATTGTTAAGGTTCGATGGGAAGGAAAGTGTGGTGCCGAATTCACTTGGGAATTGAAAAGTGATATGAAGGCTAGGTACCCGCATCTCTTCGAGCAGTCTTCTTCAAAGATTTCGGGGACGAAATCTCCTAAAGGAGGGGAGACTGTAAAGCCCAGCGTCCCTAAACTTTAGACACTTGGCAAGATAAGTCCCTGAACCTCCATTAAATATTCAGTTTTAGTCCCTGAAGATATGTGATGTTAGTACTTTGATACTTTTGGCATGAATCTTATTGATATTGATGCCTGATTCTTTATTCTAGATGCTTGATTCTTGACACTTAAACTATGACTCTTGATGCTTAACCTAGACACTTGATTCTTGATGATTAAACTAGATACTTGATTCTTGATACTATGGAAGCTAGATTCTTTATGATTCTTGATACTTGATACTTGGACTCTTGATTCTTGATGCTTGAGAAACTATGGTTCTTGACTCTTGAAACTTATTTGGTGCTTGACTCCCTAGACTCGGGAAACTTGATTCTTTGTTGAACGAGAGACTGGAGCCTTGTCACTGGTGGAAGCTATGAAACTTGGAAACTTTTGGTTTATGATGTAATCTAGATACTTTACCCAAACTATACGCAACGCAACGCTAAATATAACTCGTAAAACGAATCTAAGTCAGGAACGTGGAAAGAAGAGATTGGCCAGAGTGGCCGTCCGATCGGATGACCACTCGATCGATCGGCCATCCTATCCACTTTGCACCGCCTTAATCCTCTCTCACTATAAATAGACCTGTCACATCACCATTTTGAGTGATGTGACAGCTCTGCTCGACCAGACACGTGCACTCTTCATTTCTTCATTTTCTTGCTGATTTCGGTACGTTTTAGGCTAGATTCTTGTACTTTCCTGATCTACACATCATTCTCTACGTGATTCTCACTTGAAATCACACTTTTCACCGTGAAATCTCTTGGATCTGTGTTCCTGAGGGTGATGTCATCATGGAGGTTTGTACAATCTGCCATGTAATGTCATTCTGAGCAAGATCTAGCTTAGATCTAAGATATTTCATGCGTTTTTACACTATATCTAAGCTAAATCTAGACTTTTCATATAAAACTTGAGTATCTTCTTCTTTTTCTCAGACTTTTACATTATTCGGTGGAAATCGGGTCAACTGTAGATCTGATGAATAGTCTAGAGTTGGTATTGATCTGGGTTCTTACCGATAAAGACGAGCATGGCAACGGATTCCGACATAAACCCATTAGAAACAAACGACTGATCGAACAGGGGTGATTCCCACCCGATCAGAGTTTTGGGCGTAAAGGGGTTTTAACCGTTGTCTCAATACGTGTCGTGCCATCACCGTTAATCTAGAGACTTGGAAATTTTACAAACATGTTAAACAAGAACAAGGGTCGCCTGATCGAGCGGCAACCCGATCGGACAGCCACCCTATTGGGTGATACTTGCCTTATTGCCTTGAAACTTAGAAACTTTACAACACTTGGAAATTGGGCATCTTGATCGAATGGCAACCCGATCGGACAGGCGTCCGATCGAACAGCCATCCTATACGGATGACCAAGGCACCTGACACTCGGATCGAGTGGCGACCCGATCGGACAGCCGCCCGATCGGGCAACCACCCTATTTCCTGTACTTGTACTCAAGTGGCCACCCGATCGGATGGCCATCCGATCAGGCAGCCATCTGTCTTCACAACACATCTAGGCCACTCGACCGACTGGCAATCCGGTCCGATAGTCATCCGATCGGACAGCCATCCGATCCAGTGACCAACTTAACACTTTGAGCAACCTCGCTATTATGCTCGACTCTTATCCCTTTGTAATCTAATCAGGCGAATTCTAAAAGAGCTCCCTTTGATCCAATAGCAGTTTATACTGTGAAGCAATCACTGTGAGTATACTCGATGACCTTTTACTTTAAACTTTTGGGGTGCAACATGTGTTCTATTAAACTTAAACTTGATTCTTTGGAAACTTATACTCTATCCTAATGTGTTCGTGAAACTTGTGATTCTTGATTCTTGACTCTTGGTGCTATGTGACGTTTAATCCAGAGTGTGTAGTTCTGCCTTAACAATAGTAGCGCTATAGGCGATGCACCTCTCCATTATTCTCGGGGGTTATTATTAGGAGGATTCTAGTTTACCTTGAGTCTTGGGTAAACACTAAAGCATCGGGATACTTGGGCTATCACTGCATGGACTGCGACACTAGCACGGCTGAAACTATTTTATTGCTTACACTACGGATATGAGATGTTTTAATCTATTATTCTATTATCAAACTTGTATACTCTCCAATACTTTTGTGTTGATATTTTAATACATGTTGCAGGCTGATAGGATGCTTGGAATGCATGGAATTCAGCTAGGAGATGCTTAGAAACGTCGCCTAGTTAATATTAGTGTTTTGAACAATTTATGAATTGGGTTTGTAATGAGATGCTTGTGATGAAGTTGTTAGACATTTGCATGAAACCAATTAATCTTTATTGAAACAAATAGTGTTATGGAAATCTCATGAACAATCTGAACGATTAGTGCTCGCACCCCGATGTTTCCGCCATCGGTTGGGGTGTGACAGCAGCCATCCTATCCCTCCTCACCTTGTGGATTTTGAATCTGGTGGCAACCCGATCGGATGGCCATCCAATCGGGCAGCCATCCATTCCTCACTGACATGTCACCTGATCGACTGGAAATCCGATCGGATAGCCATCCGATCGGACAACCATCCGATCGGACAACCATCCGATCCAGTGACTGTTTCCGACACTTTAGGCAAACTCGTTATTCTTCCCGACTCTTATCCTTTGTAATCTAATCAGGCTAAATCTAAAAGAGCTCCCTTTGATCCAATAACAGTCTACACTGTTAAGCAATCACTATGAGTATACTCGATCCCTTTTTACTTTAAACTTTGAGATGTAACATGTATTCTATAAACTACGAAACTTGATACTTTGCAAGCTAAACTCTATCCTACGTGTATGTAAAACTTGTGCATTCTAGTATTCTATTTTGTGCTATGTGACATTTAATCCAGGGTGTGTAGTTCCGCCTTAACAATAGTAGCGCTATAGGGGGTGCACCTCTCCTATTATTCTCAGGGGGTATTGTTAGGAGGATACTAGTTTACCTTGAGTCTTCGGTAAACACTAAAGCATCGGGATACTTGGGCTATCACTGCGTGGACTGCGACACTAGCACGGCTGAAACTATTTTATTGCTTACATTGTGGATATGAGTTGTTTTAATCTATTATCCTATTACCAAACTTGTATACTCGCCAATACTTTTGTATTGATATTTTAATACATGTTGCAGGCAGATGGGTTGCTCTGGAACATTTGGAAATCAATCTAGGAGATGCCTAGAAATGTCGCCTAGTTAATTTAGTCTTTTGAACAATTTGAACGATGTATGTTATGTTGATGCTTATTATTCGTGGTTGTTTTTAGACAATTATCTTGAAATCTATTTAATGTCTATTGAAATATTTAGTGTTATGGAAATCTCATGAGCAATCTGAACGCTTAGTGCTCGCACCCCGATGTTTCCGCCATCGGTTGGGGTATGACATCTCAGTTCCTCCTAACCTACGCCCCTACATTGAAAAATGGAAACGAGGAATGTGGTTGCCGTGGTTTAATCAATGTGAACCGTGGTGGATCAGGCAAGGGGAAGGTATAGCCTTCCATTCATGGTCCTACATGGCGAATCATGTCCCAACCTACGCCCCTACACCTTTCAGCCTAAATCTAAGGTTCTATAAATACCTATAATTCAACAAATGTGTCCCATCATTGAAAAAATGAGTTAATTACACAAATAGTCCTTATAGTTTACTGAAAGTAACACTTATGAGAATTGATTCTTTAACAGGTCCAGATTCTATGGTTTCAATTTTGTAACATATTTGAATATTAAGGTTAACTTTTATTAATTCTTATGTTAAATCAATATAAAATGGCTAAAATACCTTTATGTAATTTATGTTATTACTCAAAGGTGTTACTTTTTAGTAACCACACGGAAGGCGGTGTTGGAGTGACTGAAGGGTCCCCATGCTCAGGATTTTTTGGCCGTTATCCGGATTGAGGGGCTGGGATAATGTATGTCTGCAGTACAATACAGAGCCATCCTTAAATATCGGCTAATGATCCCCATGCACCCAGAAGATGAAACATGTCCGATATGTCGTAAAGCTTGTATGGATAAATACGGCGAGCATAGTTTTCCATACTTTTTATATTTAATTTACTATAAGAAAAGGGTGTTATGATATTTAACATTCACCTTCAACAAGTTTTAAGTTTTACAAAAAAACATTGGTATCATTTGCATCGATAGAGCTCAAAGGGGTTGGCCACCTCTCTCCTACGTTTAAGGTATCTAATACCTTCTAAGGTTTAAAGGTTTTCACTTTTCATATGAATTAGGTTTTGACACCCCACCAGTAGCGCACGATTATCCAAGTATGGTTCGAGGCAATAGGACCAGTACACGCTTAGTGGCTGACAATTTCTGTCACACCCCAAAAATACCCCAAGCAGAAACCCCTACGAGGCGTGTGACGTAGCAGGATCTAGCCACCAATCACATTGAACTCATACAAGATTTTAAACAAAACTTTCATTCATTAAGATAAAGCGGTACATTACATAAAGTATAACTCTACGTTTTCAGCGAAAGCATAAATCATTAGTTATGTATTTCGTAAACTAATCATATGATACATATTAGACTCGTCTCGTGTTTCCATGTGTCTCGACCCATGACCACTCCAACTTCCCAGACAGCAAGTTCCACGTTCCACACATCTATAACCTGCGAGCATGCAAACAAGTGTATCAGACAACGCTGGTGAGTTCACAGTTTATGAAAACGTTTGGTTACCAAGTGTTTAATCCAGTTTATTAACAATTCCGAAAGTAATGTTGATAATAACTCGAGTACCGTACAAGATGGCTCCAGATTGTTTTGCCCGTCCCCAATGCCCCATATCTAAGCATTGGTCATGATTAAGGTCATTAGTTCACGCTCGTCCTCTCAGGTACGGTGTGAGGTTGCCAAGCCTAATAGCGCTATCAACTAATACCCCGTTACCTCTCAGGTAACTATTCGGTAGAAGATGGGACTTAAGGTGATAGGAAATGAGTGTATTATCTAACATTCCAGTTTTTACCCAAAAGACTTATTCCTCTCAGGAATACCCACTGATTTACCCAAAGACTTATTCCTATCAGGAATACCCGTTTGATTGTCCCACCCACCGGGACGCATGCTCAAGAGAAGTGAACTCACCTTAGATTGCTCGGTGTGTTACGTTACCCATTCTAAGTTGGTCAACCATACCCTACCATGGTCACCAAAGATGATCAGTTTCGGAAACACATATCCAAATCACGTATTCAGTGAGTCACAAGTAATACCATTGACACGTAACACATAGCAAATGTTTAGATTTCATACGCGTTCATAACACAAGTTCATCTTCCCAACAGTAGTTACTAATAACATCAGTTTCACAGTAATCAAATCACGTATTGTCATAGATTTGCATTCACCGAAAGGATCACCATATAACACATAGCAAGCATTCAGTTCCCGTACAAGTCCACATCCCGTGTGCATAACGTATAATAATATTTAACACGCAAGTTTGCTATTTACACGAATCAGGTCAGATTTCTCATTCTTAGTCGGCATTACTATCATGCAACAAATAGAATTTTATTAACACAAGTATCCAACATCCTATAGATCCTAAACTGTTTACTGTTCTGTCCATTTGTCTTCACGACGACGAACCCTTATGGAGAAGAATTAACCTTCGTCAAAATTGAGTTTGATGAAGACCCAAATGGTTCGTCAGGAAGTAGTCAACGAAGAATCAATTCTTCGTCTAAGAGTGTTGTGGCGAAGAATCATCGTGGTGAAGGACCATTCTTCGTCGAGCATGAGTACTACGAAGAATCCTTGTGATGAAGGACCATTCTTCGTCGAGCATATCGACAGATGGTTATGGTTTTCCTACAAACCCTAATCATGGCAGTTTCTTGTATCATTCAGTTCTTAAACGATTTCATTATGAACAATCATCATATAATTTCGAATCAAATAAGTAATCATTGTTATCGTGATATCCTTACTTCACAATCAAATACCGAAGCCGTTTCACCAATACAAACCTCACAATTCCCACATCGATTTTTATAACAATAATCAACCATTCAGTTCACGTGAATTCATCAAGGATTTGTTCAATGTATAATCCCTAACGCAAATCATTATGCAAAATAATACTAACACATACATCATGCATAACAGAATCGAGCAACACATTATGGAATCATGCAACATAGTATAACAAGGAGTTAAATCGAATGACAGTGATCATGTACTAACCGAATCCAAGACGAAATCAAGGAGGATCTCGAGGGACAGTGGGCTGCCGTCGGGTTACCAAGGGAAGGAGGAGGAAGTCTAGGGTTTTGGAGCTCTTAAGTTTTGCAAATATGAGGAGCCACACCCACGAAGAGTGCGTATATGCGCACAAGGAGACGGGCCGAGCCCAGTGCAGGTTCGTGGGGACCTTGGGACGAGAACAGTTGTGCACTAGATGGGGTGTGCGGTCCAAGATCTTGCGCGATATAACTTGTGACACCAATCCATTTGTGATATTCAGGCAATTCAAACATATATCCGGCACATACAATCTAGTTTACATAACAACCTTCGAATCACAACGTACAGCGAAACCTGAAAAGATCAGTGAAGGAAGGGTTTGGAAATACGAGTCGTCACAATTTCATTGCTGTTGGCCATATGTAGGATCCTAAGTACAATGATAGACGTATCATACATCCGTTATCCTAAAGTTTATAATGTTTTCATTTTAGCTAAGGTTTTGACATCTTCATGTCACTTAAGTTGGGCTTGTCCCCAATTTGGCCTGACCCCAGTATTTTTGTGTTTGTGTGTATGATGTCGTAGCTCTAACTACATGAGTAGCCATGATAATTAAATGATGTAGAACTATAGCGAACACAATATATACTTGTGAGGTCCAGGCATGACTATTGATATGGGTACTAGTGGGTGTGTATTAGTTAGGTCATGTGTGGCAGCAATAGGATATTATAAAATCCGAGTTTTTTTGTCTAATCATCTTCCGTGGTAAGAACATGTATACAAGAATTTGGGTATAGACATGTACAAGGACGTTTATCTTAGTAGAACTTAGTAGTATGAGGCTAGAAAAATGGTCCTCTGATAAGGTGAACTTGCAAAGTTGGTGATGGAGTGCAGTGGCGGAGCTAGACTTTAAAACCAGGGGTATCCCAAAAAAAAATTACAGTGTATTCATATAAAATCCTTTATAGGGGTATCCTCGTATTTTTTTAAGGGTATCCTTTATATAAAATCGAAAAAAAAAACAAAAAATTAACACTACGAACACGACTTTGAGCCGTAGTCCGTGCTACGGCTCCTAACATGCTGTCTCCGCCCCTGATGGAGTGTACTTGGATTGTTGGTGGACAGTTTGAGCCTAGAAGTTGCCATCAGAATTTCATGATCAAATAGCCCATTGTACTTCATCGAAAAAATTTTATATATTTTTTGTTCTTATTTTTTTTTATGTTTACATTAAGGATAAAACATAAATTTTACATGTGCTTGATAGAAAATTTTATCGAAAATTCACTTCAAGGTAACAAAAGTGTTACTCGTCAGTGCAGTGCACTGGGGACCAAGAGTGTAATTTAATGATAATTAGTGACCAAAGCAATAATGTTGACATTCCACATGAACTATCCATGTTGTTCTTTGAAGAAATAGTTGTCTGTAGCATTCCCTTGGAACTTGAACGACGGTATCAATGTGGCTAATTCTTCTATGATAAACAAACTGTTGGGTAGAGGATAATTCTATGGTAAGGATGTTTGGAAGTTGTACTTCAAGGTAACAAAAGTGTTACTGAGATAAACTGTTGAGTAAAGGATAATTCTATGGTAAAGATGTTTTGAAGTTGTACTTCAAGGTGACAAAAGTGTTACTCGTCAGTGCACTGCACTAGGGATCAAGAGTGTAATTTAAGGATAATTAGTGACCAAAGCATAATGTTGACATTCCACATGAACTATCCATGTTGTTCTTTCAAGAAATAGTTGTCTTTAGCATTCCCTTGGAAGTTGAACGACGGTATCAATGCGGCAAATTCTTCTGAAATAAACAAATTGTTTAGTAGAGGATAATTCTATGATAAGGCCATCAGTAGTGATAAAGCCCCTTGTGGTGGGGCGCTCTACGACACGTGTCATGCCACGTCACACGGGGGCTTTATGAGGCGTTATATCACTAGAGTCCGTAGTCATAAAGCCCCTACCCATCATTGCCTAGTTATTAATTTTCAATTTTATTAATTAATTATAAAAACCTTGCTTGTTTGTGATTGATCCAATCTTTAAAAACATCCCCCATACCCGGCGCTATATATACGGCGCCTCCCCCATTTTTTTTGTCTCATAAAGCCCTTCGTAGTGGTGTTTGTGGCTTTATAGGGGCTTTATGTGGGTGCATAGCGCCCCACTACACATACACTAAGGATCAAGGTTGGAGAACTCGCTAGTCGGCCGGTGAGGTAGGAACTAGCAACTACTCGGGATTACTCGGGATTAATCGGATCGGAAATTTTATATGTAAATTTTATTATTTTTATAAATATGTATATATATATATATACTCACACATCCATATCAATATAATACTTAAAAAGGTAAAAGTAGTTCAAAATACAAACTAAACTTACATATAAGTCATAACATAACAAGTCTTTAGTACTTAAAATTCAAACATTAACATATAGCTCAAATGTAATCGCCATCCCCGTAGTATTCAATGATTTTGACACCATCAGACTCGTATTCAATCTCCTCGTCTACTTCATCCTCTTTCTCCGACTCAAATTCTTCGTCATATTAGGGTAAGGGATAAGGAAAATTGGCTAAAGTTGTAATCTTGGGCCGACTAGGGCGGCTTTGACCAACTAGCGATTTTTTGACTGATTAGTGAAAAATTACTCAGTAGCAAGCCGACTAACGACTTGTCAGCGATTAATCGCTGAGTAATCTCGATTTTTGCAACACTGCTAAGGATGTTTGGAAGCTGTTGTGTTGCAGCAATATATAACAAATCATAAGAGAATGAATCAAAACCAAATCCCCACTAAAATATAAATTGATTATATGGTGTGCTAACGAAAGAGATTAATTATTGGGTAATGTATTTGGTAAAACTATAATTTAAAATACTATTATACATAAAGTTATGATGAACAGTGTTTCAAAATATAAAGTTTTTGGTTTTCTATTTTTTAATAATATTTTATTTATTATTTATATTAACATTATTATATTATAGATATTAACGGAAACCGGTGATCTAATATAAAGTTATGATGAACAGTGTTTCAAAATTTAAAGTTTTTGGTTTTCTAATTTTTAATAATATTTTATTTATTATTTATATTAACATTATTATATTATATTATAGATATTAACGGAAACTGGTGATTAATAGTGCTTCAATTTTTTAATATTGATTTTTTCTAAGGTTTATTATATTGGTTTATTACATCATTTGATTTTAAACATATTTTTATATAACTTTTAATGTATGATCAAAGTATCCGTTATCAAACATGATACCATAAAAATTAATGTATACTGGTATTGGTGTTGTTCGGTTCAATTTGGTAAAATATAGTAGCAATACGGTTTCAGTTTATCGAAAGCAAAAACAATAAAAATAAAACCGGTACCGATACATAAATTTTTCAATCGGTTTCGATTTTGTTTGGTAGCGGCACGAAGGACCGTGAATAGTAAATAAAATTTTAAGTATTTATTTTAGTTTTGTTAATAGTATTTTACCTTTTATGGCAAAAGATCAAATAAAAATAAACTTAACATACTAAACATACAAATTGAAGGAAAACTCAAAAAGACAAGGTGACATTTTTGTAATTACCACCAACTATCAAAGTTAATATACAAATGTGAACTCAACTAAAAATATCTAAAAAACACAAATTTTTTTTAATACTTTATAAAAAATCGCAACATTTTGTTAAAAAAAAAAAATTTTTGCTACTAAAAGTAGCGATTTTTTTATAAAAAATATTAAATTTTTTTTTTTGTGTGTGTGTGTTTTTTTTGTTTTTTTGGGGTTTAGTTTTTAGTATTTTAGCTTGGGGGGTGGGGGGTTGGGTTTTTTTTAGGTTTTTGGGGGTGAGGGGGGGGGGGGGGGGGTTAGGTTTTTTTTTTTTTTTTGGGGGGGGGGGGGGGGGGGTTAAGTTTTTTTTTAGGTTTTTTAGATACATTTGTAGAGTAACTTTGATAGTTAGGTTTTTTTTAGGTTTTTTAGATACATTTGTGAAGTAACTTTGATAGTTATAGATAATTACAAAAATGTCACCTTGTCTTTTTTAGTTTTCCTTCAATTTTTATGTTTAGTATGTTAAGATTATTTGTACAAGAACTTTCCCCTACCTTTTATTTAATATGATATTTTTGCTAATAACTTGCGTATGTTAAGTTTTAAAAAATGATCCAAAGTCGCAACTATATTTGATTTTTTTTTCCAATATCCCGATATAAATCTTATTGAAAATGGACGTTGCGCCGCTACCATGCCGAACGGAAAACCGACTGAATAACATCGGTACCGATATTCATTTTTATGGTTTTTGGTAAATCTTATTGAAAACAGATACCGTGTGCTATCGTATCGAACATAAAATTGACCAAACAATATCAGTATTGGTACCAACATTTAGTTTTATGATTTTTAGTTTCGATAAACTAACCCACCATATCACCAATGTACTGCACTGTACCGAGCTGAACCAAACAACATCGGTAGCGGTACCCGTATTCTTTTTTATGGTTTTTGGTTTTGATAATATTTCATTTATACAACTCCGTCAGCGAAACAATACCGATACTTTGACCAACTGAACATATATCATCCAAACAACATCGATACCGGTACCATGTTTGTTTTTTGTTTTCGATCGATGTAAAACATGTGGTGATTGCTATACCGAATGTTTGTATCGTACTGGTAAAAAACAAACCAAATTGATATCGGCTGAAATGCCGCCGCGAAGCGCGGTGCAAATCAACTAGTTTAAATTAAAGGTAACATTATGAGTTCTTTTGAAATAAATTAAATATATAGTTGTTGGATAAGTTTTGACCAAATTTATTTATTACCATTTGATAATCGGATTTTGTCTTACAAATTCAATTAAAGTGTCTTAACTCAATATTTAACCTTCTTTACACTTTCTATATCCTTTTTTTCCTTAAGAAGGCTATACTTTTCATGTGTATCTTTTAGGCCAATCTTGTTTTAAAATCCATATAATTATTCTTTTCTATATTCATTATTCTAATTACAAATTATAACAAATTCACTTTAACATTATTAATTGAGGAATATATCGATTAGCTAACTAATAATACACTTTATATTAAACAACAGAGTAACTACATTAATTCTAGTTTTTTTTTTTTTTTTTTTAATCAGTCCACCACGTGATTGTAGTATTTGTTTACGTTTGTTAGGGTATAGGGAGTGGTGCGGTAAACTTCAAGTTTACCGCCAAATGCCGATCGGTAACCCAATGCCAACAACAATGTTTACCGAATTTGGGGGTGAAATTGGTGACCCAATGCCGATTCGGTGAAGGTGAAGGAAAGGGAGTGTGTGTGGGGGGGAGTGGGGTCCATGCCATTTTTAACCAATCACACATTTTTTCCTTTTTTTTTTATAAAAAGTTTACCACTTTACCAAGTGTCTAACCAATGCCAACACTTTTCACCAAAGTTTAAACTTTTTCTCCTCTCTGACGTGGCACTCTCTGATTGATCCATTTTAAAGTTTATCACTTTCACATGTTTAACCACTCCCTTCACCCTTAATTTTGATAAATATGCTTATCTGCCTTTGAAAAAGTCATTGCCAATTGGCCACAATACATTATATATATATATAAACATACACCTCTTCACCATCATTACTATCTTAAACAATGGCATCACTAGCACCACCACAAACCACCACCACTACCGGAAAACCCCTCTCTTCCTCCTCCACCTACGCTTCTTCTTTCTCTTTCAAATCATCTCAAGTTCCCATATCAAGAAACCGCACCAAACGCCATGCATTTTCATGCAAAACCCTAGATAACCATAACGATGATCACCAAGAAAACTCACCAAAAATTGACCGGAGAAATGTTATGTTGGGTCTTGGAGGTCTTTACGGTGCCGCTGCCACCTTCGGATCTGGCTCGTTGGCATTCGCGGATCCGATAATGGCACCTGACATCACAAAATGTGGTGCGGCTGACTTACCACAGGGGGTTAAACCTATTACCTGTTGTCCTCCAGTTGCCAAAAAGATTGTTGATTTCAAACCACCACCGGTATCAACCACCCGAATCCGGCCGGCGGCTCATTTGGCCAATAAAGACTATATTGCCAAATTCAACAAAGCAATCGAGCTCATGAAAGCTCTCCCGGATGATGACCCTCGTAGTTTTAAGCAACAAGCTGCGGTTCATTGTGCGTATTGTGATGGCGCTTACGATCAAGTCGGGTTTCCCGATCTTGAGCTTCAAGTCCATAGTTCATGGCTGTTTTTACCTTTCCATCGTCATTATTTATACTTTTTCGAGAAAATTTGTGGAAAATTGATCAATGACCCGAGTTTTGCCATCCCATTCTGGAACTGGGATGCTCCAGATGGGATGACAATACCAAAGATTTACACGGACAAGAAATCTCCGTTATATGATACGTTTCGTGAGGCTAGGCATCAACCACCGTCTATAGTCGATCTTGACTTCAACGGGGTTGATGAGAATCTTAGCCGGTCTAAACAAGTTTCGACGAATCTCACAATTATGTATAGACAAATGGTGTCCAGCGCGAAGACTGCTAGTCTTTTTATGGGTAACCCTTATCGCGCTGGCGATGAGGTCCCTGGTGGTGGCTCTCTAGAGAGCATACCTCATGGCCCGGTCCATGTCTGGACCGGGGACAGTACCCAACCCAATGGGGAAGATATGGGTAACTTTTATTCCGCGGGTAGAGATCCACTATTCTATGCACATCACGCAAATGTGGATAGAATGTGGTCAGTTTGGAAAACCCTAGGAGGGAGAAGGACCGATTTCACCGACAAAGACTGGCTTGATTCGTCGTTTTTGTTCTATGATGAGAACGCGGAGATGGTTCGAGTCAAAGTGCGAGATTGTCTTGACTCGAAGAATCTTGGCTATGTTTACCAAGATGTGGAAACACCATGGCTAAATTCCAAGCCCACACCACGTATCAATAGGGTAATAAACAAGATCAAGAAACTAGGCACCGCTCGAGCCGACGAACACATTCCCTTTGCGAAGGACGTGTTTCCAACGAGCCTCGATAAGACGATCAAAGTGTTGGTTCCTAGACCGAAAAAATCAAGAAGCAAGAAACAAAAAGACGAAGAAGAGGAGATTTTGGTGATTGAAGGGATTGAAGTTAAGAGAGATGAGTTTGTGAAGTTTGATGTGTTTGTGAACGATGAAGACGACGGGATGAACGCGACCGCGGATAAGACGGAGTTCGCCGGAAGCTTTGTGAATGTGCCTCATAAGCATCATAAGCATGGGAAGAGTGCGAAGACTAGATTGAGGTTTGGGATAAGTGAGCTTCTGGATGATTTGAAAGCTAATGATGATGATAATGTGTTGGTTACATTGGTGCCAAAGAATGGAGCTGGTGAGATTTCCATTAAAGGGATTAAGATTGAGCATGAAGATTGATGAGACTTGATGTAAGATTTTACTAATTGTTTACCGTTTTTATTTTCCCCATAAATAAAGACATCTTAATGATGTAGCAGGGGATAGATTTGGTCAATAATATTGTACCGTCCGGAACATTTTACTTTATGTTACGATCAAGTATTTGTTTTAATATTTTATTCGCTTTCACTACTAGAAAACTAATCAATTAATTGCGACTATAGTTGCGGTCACAAAGCTCTTCGTCGCTAATCAAATTTTGTGATCGAAGCTGTGACCATCCTTGTTGCGACTGACTTAGTTTGTGACTCGGTTGCGACCAATATTTATTATTGATTTTTAATTAGTTAATTTAAACCTTTCCGCAAATGATTTGTGATTGAATTTGTACGGTCGCAAAATCTATCAGCGTTGTGATTTTGGTCACATGTTGGTTGCAAATTTTCTGCTGTGCATTTCGAACACAAATTTCGGTTGCAATTACGCAATTTTATTGTAGAGTAATCAAGGATGTTAGATATATCATTACTTTAATTCTCAAATAAAAGTTGTATTCAATTACCCACAAAGAAGCTGATAACGGGTAACGTTGATCATCAGCTCATAGTCACAACAAAGTGAAATGCATTTCAGGGCCGGATTTAAAGTTACAAGTTACAAGTTGTTTTTATAGAATAATTACCATATTAACCCTAAGGGCGTATGGAACTACCATTTTACCCTAAAAGTTCCCTTATAAAACTTTTGTACATGTTACTTTTTTACCTTAAAAGTTTTCTTATGAAACTTTTCTACATGTTGCTTTATAACTTGTAACTATGGTAAAATTACAATCCAATCCATTACGTAACCAATTTGAATGTGGCCATGTATTTGGATTAGGGATGAGCTCGGTACCGGTCCGGTACCGGTACCGAAAGTACCGGTACCGAAAAACGTTGAAAAGTGATACCGGTACCGAATATACCGGTTCGGTACCGGTACCGATACTTTCGGTACTTTACTAGTGTTTTACCCAAAAATACCGGTACCGAAAAACGAGTAAAATAGGAACCGGTACCGGTACCGAATATACCTGGTACCGGTTCGGTTCGGTACGGTACCGGTTCGGTACCGGTACCAGGTACTTAATGCTCATCCCTAATTTGGATAATTTACAACTATGATATATTATTAATACCATTTATTTTGTGGTCAATAATCATTTAATCAATTTTACAATGTGTAAATTTATTTAGAATAACAATTAATTTAGACTCTTCACATGTCATCTCATTACTAGAAAAATGGTTATTTGTTACGGAAATTTTCAACGCCAAAAAATGTGTCACAAATTCCGACACCTTTGCAACGCGTTTTTTACGAAAGAAAACCCTAAATTTTTTAAACAAAATTGTGACACAATAGTAGCAAAAACAAAAATAATCCTAATTGTGTTACAGTTTTGTTACAAATGTGGTTGAAATATTTTGTTATAGTTATTAACTTAACTAATTTAGTATTTTATCAAATAAAATTTTACTACTTTCGCTAAGGCTGGACGGTATGGTACCCGTCCTCAGCCCGTCTCCAGCCGGCGGCGTTCGTCCCTCCACGCCGCCCCCCTCCGTTCCGTCGAGATCGTCGAGTTTCAGACGGTGGTGACGATCCTCCAGGTGGGCCCCCTTTGTTTCTTTGTTTGTTTGTTTGTGTTATTTGACTTGTACATTAGGCTTCAATACTTGTACATAGGGTATAGAAATAAAAAAAAATAAAAAAAGTGGTGGGGTAGGACCATCCTCCCATACCCTCTAGTGACCATCCTCCCATACCCTCTAGTGACCATCCTTGGAAAGACTATGACGTGGCGCCTACGTGGCGGATGGTCCTCCAAGGATGAGATGTCACCATACCCTCTAGCCTAAAGAAAGAATAGTAAGAGAGAGAAAATAGAAAAAGCATCAGTAAGATAACAGTTAAGGTGACATCCAATTCAAAATTGTTGCTCAACCGCATGACATCCAATTCAAGGTATCATACTACCATCTCCATCTCTATCTTCATCATCTCCTTCAATGTTATTCAATTTCCACTATTATTATGTCATCTCTTTTCTCCTTTCGTTTCAGCTTTCTTCCACCATTCACAACCTAGGGTTCCAAAATCTTCAGGTACACTTCTAGATCTGATTCACTTTTCTCTCTAACCCTAGCTCAAATCACACTTCGATTTCATGAAATTGCGTTTGGATTTGAATCATTTGATACAGATCTGATTCAATGTTATTCAATTTCCACTATTATTATGTCATCTCTTTTCTCCTTTCATTTCAGCTTTCTTCCACCACTCGCAACCTAGGGTTTCGAAATCTTCGATTACATGAAATTGCGTTTGGATTTGAATCATTGATTTATCTCCTCGAATCAGTTTTCAGGTTAGTTTTGTAATTGTGTATGATCAAGCCGTAGATATCTCTTCACTTTATTCCTTTACTTTGCCTCTTCCATTTCATATTTATCCGTGATTTAAACTAGTGTTTAAGAGTTCCTGAATGAATTCGAAGCTCATTATGTTTGAATTTTAAGTGTTCGATTCGAAATTCAATTATTGTCGTCTCATGTGAGGCGAATAGATGAGTGAATTGAGTGTACAACATGTATCGAATAATTTAAAGAGCGGTTCAGGATTAGATTTAGAAGTTAAATGTCATATGCCGTTATTCGTTACAAGATACAACTTTGTGTAGGGATTACAGATTACACCTTTGTGTTTTAAGTTAGTGACATTAGTTGTATTGATGTTGTTAAGTAGTGAGAGGTTTCAAGTGGCGTATCAAAACCAACACACTATTGCACAAACGAATATCACGCACAATGAATAGATAATAAAAGCAACAGGAATACAACAGTTTTAGGTGTTTCAGATGCAGTGTGAATACTTAAGGTATATATAGTGAGCGATATATTTAGGGTTTGTAATTTAGGCTCCTAGAAAAAATCATGGATCGAAACAGGCCAAAGTCATTTAGCCTTTACCAAGGCCAATATGCAAAGGACTGAAAACACATATAGTTGAAGAAAGTTTCGTAACGACGGATAACTGGTAAATGAATGGGTGAAAAGGCCATTGTTGATAATAATTAATCTAACGGTGTCTCACAAGGTTCAGTTAGATGCCGTGAAATCTTATTTGGAATTCAGTAAGCTCAGTCCTTGACACAAAACAACTGAGACCTAATTTAAAATTTTGATTTCATGCTACCAGACAAGATCTAACTGAACTATGGTCAACCGTGCCACATTTTGTGCACAGTTGTGTGTAAGAATGTGCTTAATTTGATTTATATGTGTTATTTTTTCGTGATTAAGTATTCTATGTGCATTTAAGTAGAAATACTAATGTAACAGTGTTTTTTCGTGTTAATTTGATTTATATGTGTTATTTTTCGTGGTTAGTCTTTCATCAATAGTAGTGTTTCTTGGTACTTAATCACATTAGGTAGATCATGGTTAGTAAGAAAGAACCAATAAGGCGATAATTGTTTCTGGTTCTTTATATATATAAGTATTACTATTACTGTTACTGTTACTGTTATTATTATTACTACTATTATTTTTCTGATTATTAGTTCCAATATTATCGTTAGTTTATTTAGTTATAGATTACAAAACTGTTGCCCAATAGAGATTGGATGTACACGAAAAGAACCACTAGTAATGGTTTTTTTAATCCATTACTAGTGGTCGTGGACGTGGAGATGGTAGTCGTGGTGGTCGTGGACTTGTCCATCCTCAGGGAGATCAACCACTCGGTGGTAGTAGCATATTCACTTCTGGGAGACGCACCCTCAATCGTGAGGCATTAAGTGGTAGTAGTAGTCGTGGGGGTTCCGGGGATCCCATGGCGGATATGCACGGGGCATTGCATAAGCAGCGGTCACGTGTGATCTCTAGTTATGAGTCGGGCCATTATAGCGACGATGCCAATTACGGGGAAGGCGATTATGAGGATAGCGATCATGAGTATGACAAATCATCCTTCTCAGCATAACTCGTATGCCGGAGATGCACTACATAATACTTCTCGGGGAGATTGATCAAGCGTTCATTGGAGGACGGGTTTGTAAATATTAATAATCATTATATAACATTTATAATATAATAATATTATAAATATACTTATTTGGTTATTACAAAATATTGTAGGTCTGTGAATGTGCATGGTGATGTTCATAAGAGTATCTCTCATATACTGCGTGAGCATCGTGATGGAGCTTGGCTAACGTTCAAACAGGTTCCGCGGGATGAAGTGGCTCGTATATATGATCGATTTAGGGTAACATATTTATTATATAGAGTTAATATCCAAAATGGTCCCTGAGGTTTGCTCAGTTTTGCCACTTTAGTCCAAATCCCAAATTTGTTAAATCTGGGTCCCTGAGGTTTGCATTTTTTTGCCATTTTAGTCCAAATTTCAAAAAAGTCAATTTTTGTCAGGATTTCTTACTGATTTTTGTCCTTTTCCTCATTTCTCCTAGGGGCAAAATTGTCCTTTTGGATTATTATAAATTAATTTATTTTAAAAAAAATCAATTATAAATATAATATATATATATACACCCACACAGATACAGACATATCTCTCTCTCTCAACATGTCACTGCTCTCTCTCTCTCTCTAAACTACCACCACCGCCACCGCCACCGTCGCCGCCACCGTCAACACCATCATCATCAACATCGCCAACACCACCGTCTCTCTCTTCTCTCAATCTCACCACCGTCAAGATCATCATCATCATCATCATCAACATCGCCGCCGTCGGCACCACCGTCAAGACCATCATCATCATCAACATCTGCCTCTTTCTCTAACACCCCCTCTACACTCTCTTTCTCTCTCTCTCTAACACCCCTCTGCCAAATTCACAAAATCAATAGCAACCAAAATCACAAACACATTCACATTCATCCAATGACTCCAAATCAAAACCGATTATTCGATATATTCGATTAATTCAACTAACATCTTCCCACATCTAAAAAGATTTCGTCAACAATTCACCAAACATTTCCTTCAAATCCCGAACAAAAACCGCTTCACAACAATCGCAAAATCACCCAACAACAATTCACAAACCAAAACCCGAATCCATTATCTTTAATTCCTTGTCTGTCTAATCCATCCTGACAAAATGCTTGGTAAAACACCAATGAGAATATGAAATAACAAAGAACAATACCAACAAAATGAAAAACCCCAAGGATGGGTTGCTTAAACCCACCAGCAGTTTAAACCACAATTACCTCCGGCGGCGACGGTGTAGATGAAGGCGATGGTTCAGGTGGATGTCACAGGGAATACAGTGATGATTCTTGCTTTTATGATGGAGATGGTGTGCGGGTGGGTGGGGTAAACAATTAGGGCTTTTTTACACAGGGAAGACAGTGATGATTTACTCCGTACACTTTCTTCACCGGCCAACGGTCTTTTCTTCACCGGCCAACTGTTGTTTTGTGGTGATTTTACCCAAAATTGTTGGTGGAGTTCGATGGCGTGGTGTTCGAGAGAGGAGAGAGAGAAGATAGAGATGATGGCAGTGGGATGGTGGTGTTGGCGGCAGTGGGATGGTGGTGGTGGTGGGGATGATGCGGTGGTGGTGTGGTGGTAGGGGTGGTGGTGTGGTGGTGGTGGTAGTTCAGAGAAGAGAGGCTGAGAGAGAGGAGAGAGAGAGGTAGAAGGGTGTTAGAGAGAGAGAAAGAGAGTGCAGGTGTTTAATAGATAGAGAAGCAGATATTTGGTTTAATTGTTTTTAATAAATATTACTCTATAATAAAGCCAAAATGACTAAAATACCCCTGAGCATAAAGACAAAATAGCATGTTTTTTTTGAAAATCTAACCTGATTTCGTTTTTGGACCAAAATGGCAATAAAATGCAAACCTCAGGGACCCAGATTTAACAAATTTGGGATTTGGACTAAAGTGGCAAAACTGAGCAAACCTCAGGGACCATTTTGGCTATTAACTCTATTATATATTTACATATCTTTAGCTTATTTGTTGAGTTTGCATTTTTAACTTATATTTTTATTTTTATTTTTGCAGACTTGCTAGACGTGGGATCCATCAAACGAACAAGCAATATATGAAGGCTTTCTTAACAAGCGAAAGAAACGTTTCAGGAAGATTATGATTCAATTGAGAATAAAAGCTACAAAACTTGCATATAAAGCTGGAGAAAATGTCGACCTACGTAATTCTAATCAATTCCACGTTATTCGTAAATATCCACCTGAATCAATACCTATCAACATATGGTGTGACATGTGTTCGGTAGGCAAATTAATATACTCTTTTCTGTTTTATCTTATGGCTTATTATTGTTGTTGCATATAATCTGTTTTATCTGATGTTATGGTTGATTATTGTTGCGGGTGCCTTAAATCGGGTTGGATCCACTTTGTTAGTATTATTACGATTTAATTATTTAAAGAAATAGGTAAATGAACAAAAATGAACGCGAAGTATTGTGTCTTTGCAGGCTTGGAACAAAAAACCATGGCTTAATAAGTCAAAGTGCGAGTCATCAAATCGCAACAGCACCGATATTAATGGCAGGTCATCTCGACACACCGGTGGAACTATGGGTTTCGATGAGCATTGTGAAAACTGGGTAAGCTAATTATATTTATGAATTTCAGTAATTGTATTGTATTTACTATAAATCTTATAACAGTAATTGGAAATGTGAGATTAGCATATATGACATGAAGAATTTGAAGTTTTGTACAAACCGATCCAAAGAAGTATATGTAAGTTATCATTTTTTTTTTTTTGACAATTTTCGTATAAACATTTAGTACAATGAAAATGCATTATTTTGATATATTTCAGGGGGGGGGGGGGGTACTTGGAGGCGATGCATGATATTCACGGGTCGGACCTCACTGATTGTCCTGATGACCCTGAGGTGTGGGCTCGTGTGCAGGCAGGAGGTCATAGGACCACCCGGGAATTTAGGGTAGGATCTTTAGATCTGGATTACATGGTGAGTGGGACATCATCTTCTAGAGGGTGTGCACCATCATCTGTTGAGTACCAATGATCCATATTAGAGGTATCATGTTCAATTTCAAGATATTTATTATGTTGATCTAATTGCTCCTGTGACAAGTATAGGTTTAGCTTGAAATTGATGAAGCCACAATGAAGTTAGGAATTTAGAATGTATAATGGGACCTGGTGTTCTGTTTGAACTTCCATAGGTTGGTAGGGTTACGGTCTGGTTGAGCGGCTTAGTGGCTTAGGGTTAGGGCATGGTTTGTCTGGTTGGGCTTTGTTTGGTTAGTGGATTTGGGACCAGGTTTAGATGGTGGCTATTTGGGTTGGTTAGCAGGTTTAGATTTTTGTTATTTTTCTCTTATATCGAAAATTGTGCTAAAATAACATGGTTTTACTAATTAACTAAAAGTAAATTCAAAGTACAATAGATACCGAAGTTTTACTGATATTAGTATGCTTACAAAACTTGTGAAATGGGTCAGATATTCAGACATTGATGTATTGTTTATTATTTAGTTATACCTTTGAACAAATTATTAGGCTCAAGCAATGCGAACACAACTGGCAGAGCATGAAGCTCGCCTCGAAGTTGAGACGAAGGAGAGGGAAGATCTTAGAGTTTATCTTGAAAGTGAGAGAAAATCCACAGAAGACCTCCAACAGCACATTAAAAAAGAATTACAAGACTTTATGAAGAATTGGTGTCCTCCCCATAATTAGTTAGCATTTGCTTATCTTTTTAGACATATACGCACGTTAAACGTTTGTTAGTTTTGTGGTTTAGAAACACTAGAAACGACGTAATGTACTATTTTCGAGTACAGTCATTTTAAAACAGGTTTATTAATATTTTCTGTGTATTTTTTTGTTGATTTTTATGCAATTTTCAGAAGAAAAAAAAAACAGGTTTTTTCAAGAAAAAATAAATTTTCTAGTTTTTTTTTTATATTTTTTTATAAATATTTCATTACAAATGGGTTGCAATTTCTTTAGGGGATGTGTAGGAAATTTTTTGCAAATAATTTTTTCATGGAATTAGGGAATAGTAGGAAATGCGTTACAAATTTGTAACACGATATTTCTGTTGCAAATAAGTTGAAATTTGTGTGGTAAATGTGTTGCAAAAGTTTTCCACGAGGCTTTTTCCAACATTGGATTTTTGTGACAAATGTGTCGCAAATTCGGATTTACGACGCATTTGTGACAAAAAAGTACGTTGAAAAGTTCCATTTTTCTAGTAGTGTCTTTATTATAGGTTACAAAGGTGGCGAAATCACTAAAATCCCTCTAAAGTGTCTTAAATTTTTGAACAATGCGTAAGTTTACCCCACCTAAAATACTTAACTCTCTTGTACATGTTTCTTCAAAATGTGTACACAATATAAAATTACCATAAGGGTAGAAAACTTATTTTCTTTAACAAGGTAGTATAGATATAGATTATAAGCAAAAGACTAGTTACAAGTTGTTTTAATAGAATAATTATAAGATTAAAATACGATAATTGATCAAATTAATAATAACAAGTGGATGGTTAACTAAAAATTTGTCAGAAAGGTTCTCAAGCAACACATACCATCTTCCGATGATATCGTATAATTTATCAGCTCCATAAGTTGAACATCTAACATCTTATTGCGTGTGTTTTAAGACCATATGTGGTCACATGCTAACTTTTAAATATCATTCATTTTTAAGAATAAATCTTAACATTACATTTGTCCTTTACATATATCATCATAATGAAAAATCGGGTTCGGTTCGATCTTACACGAAGATTATATACATATTTTATTATTTTATAAACTACACTTTTTTTAATACAAGTAAATAAATATAAAGAATTTATATTTTAATAATCATCATCATCATACTCAGTAAATCCCACCAATAGTAAAGCTAAGATAGGGTCTGAGAAGGATAATGATGAAACAATGGATAACCAGGTGGGTTAACTCACTAGTCTCGTCAAGAGGGTTAATCCCTTCTTTCCGAGGATCGCCGGCTGGATCGTCAGGTGGAGGGTTTCCTGCACAAGGAAACAAACCGTGACTCGCAACAAGGAGGATGAGGTGGGGGTGCTCCTTGTTACCACTCTCCGGCGTGAGAATCAGTAGTTTGCTTGGGAAGCAAAGTGTGATAGTAGTAATATTGAGAGAGTTGAGAAGTGATACCTCAAACCTGGTTTGGGGTGAGTATTTATAGCCGAGGAGTGAAGGAGGGTAGTTGAATAGCTAGCCTGACATCGCACAGCTATTTGCAGGTGTGTCAGACCTGTCGGTTACGGTGGTGATGCCACGTCCTGCTGTGGTGTCAGACTGTTGTATACACGTGGGTCGGTAGGCGACTGTTCCCAGTGCCACTTGCACTGTGGTGTCAGACCAACTTGCCTTGTAGGCAGGATGCAGTGCCAGGCCGCATCGCTGCTTGCGGTCATTGATGTTGTTCCCACGTTGGTTGTTCCATCCATGATTTTATGCGGGATGCGGTGTCATGCCGCATCGCAGCTTAGTGACTGTTACTGTTGTCCATATCCCTTGCCGTGACGAAAATGTTCATAGGATGCGGTGCAGGGCCGCATCGCTATGCGTAACATTGGTTTCCGTCCTTAAGGTAAGTCTTCTCATCACTGGACAGATTGGACCGCTGTGTTCGCGTGTGACCACGCAGACACAGGTGAGTTTATTGCTGGTGGAGGTTTTTGATAAGGGTAATTGTCATGAAGGACGTAGTCTCCCGGGTTGAAAGTACAAATGCGAACGAGTGCATTGTAGTACTTTTCCAGTTTGGTTTTGTATTTGGCCTCGTTGATGGCAGCGTTTTCGCGCCTTTCTTCCAATAGGTCCAAGTTAACCCTGCGTTCCTCATTGTTGTCTATCTTGTTGATAGCCAACATTCTAGGTGAGGGGAGGCCTACTTCCGCGGGGATCATCGCTTCAGTGCCATAGACCAGGCTGAAGGGTGTCTCACCGTTGCTTGTTTTTGGGCTTGTCCTGTGAGCCCATAAAATACTTGGGAGTTCATCAACCCAGCCGCGTCTGGCTGTTCCCAACCGTGCTTTGATGCCTTCGACTAAGCTTTTATTGATACTCTCGACTTGGCCGTTCCCTTGCGGATGCGCCACTGAGGAGAATATGTGTTCAATGTTTAGCTCTTTTAGCCATTTTTGAAAGTCATCGGCGGCGAAGTTGGTACCGTTATCGGTGACGATGCACATTGGTAGATCGAAACGGCAGATGATATGTTCCCACACGAATTTCCTTGTTATTATAGCGGTGGTTGATGCAAGTGGCTTTGCCTCTACCCATTTTGTAAAGTAATCAACAGCCACTATGATAAATTTCACTGCACCGGGTGCGTCTGGAAATGGTCCCACCACATCGATTGCCCATTTCTGGAATGGCCATGCGGTGGTGACGGGGATCAGGTTGTTCTTGGGACGCAAGGTCTTGGGAACATGTCGCTGACAATTGAAACACTTGCGTAAGACTTTGACTGCGTCCAGGTGCATGCCGGGCCAATAGTACCCGGCGTTCATGATTTTGGCCACGACTATGCGTGGGCCTGCATGTATGCCACATATTCCCTCGTGAATTTCTTTGATAAGGTATATGGCATCTTGGGGGTTGACGCATCGTAGGAGTGGCCCTAGGTATGATTTACGGTATAAGATACCGTCTCCCATTTGGTAATGACACGCTTTGTATTGTAGCTTGCGTGCTTCTCCCTTGCTTTCGGGAGTAACACCTGATTATAAGTATGCAATTATCGGTGTCATCCAGGATGTTGTACCGTACTGGATGACATTGACTTGGCGCAGGGGTACTGAAGGATTTTGCAGAATCTCGATGCGTACCTCTTTTGCCAAGTGTTGGAAGCTGGTGGATGCAAGTTTTGATAGTGCATCCGCAGGTTTGTTATCACTCCTGTTGATATGGCGAATATTGAAGGAAGTGAACCTTGATTTCAGTTGCAAGGCTTATTCGAGGTAGAGGATCATGATATCCCCTTTTGCGGCATAGTCACCGCGTATCTGCCCTGCAACCAGTAGTGAGTCGACGTGTGCTTCCAAATGTTTGACGTCGAGTTTGACTGCCAAACACAGCCCTGCCAGTAGAGCCTCATACTCCGCTTCGTTATTCGTGCTTTTGAAATCGAGGCGGATTGCGTAGGTTAGCTCTTGGCCATCGGGGCTGACAAGTCGCAGACCTGCGCCAGCACCATCTTCGTTGGATGCACCATCTGTATATAGTGGCCAGGTTTCTGCGGAGGATGGTGGTGATGTAGGGTTTTGTTCTTCTTCGCATTCTTGAATGCGGTTTGCTGGTACTTCAGCAACGAAATCAGCCAAGACCTGGCCTTTGATTGCGGGGAGCGGCTTATAGTTCAGTGAAAGTGCGCCCAGCTCGATTGCCCATTTTGCTAACCTCCGAGAGATGTCGGGTTTGGATAGGATCGGGTCGATCCTGTAGTTGGTTAACACTGTGATGACGTGGTTTGCGAAGTAACGTCGTAAACGTCTCGATGCGTGCACTAGTGCCAGTACCAATTTCTCCATGATGGAGTACCTTGTCTCTGGGTCATTGAGCATTTTGCTGATGTAGTAGATGGGTGTTTGGACTCCTTCCCGCTCCACTATGAGTACCGCGCCTACCGCTTTGTCCGCGGCAGACAGGTATAGAATAAGTGGCTCATCTTTTCGTGGTGCCGTTAAAGTTGGGAGCTGGATCAAACACTCTTTCATCTCCCGGAAAGCTTTTTCGGCCTCTGCGGTCCATTGGAATTGTTCCTTTTTTAGGCAGCTCCGCAGGGTCTTGATGAAAGGGTATGACTTAGCTGCGTGGTTGGCTAAGAATCTGTTTAGTGCGGCTAGCCGGCCGGCTAGTCGTTGCATTTCTTTCATCGTAGAGGGCGAAGGCATGCGTTCGATCGCCTGAACTTTTTCTGGGTTTACCTTGAATCCATCTTTGGTTACGATGAATCCGAGGAATTTGCCTTCTTCCATTCCAAACGAGCATTTCCCTGGATTAAGCTTCATGTTGATGCTTCGCAGAGTTTGGAATGTTCTTTCGATATCGTTGAGCATGGTGTCTTCCTCCATGCTCATGACGACCAGGTCGTCCATATAGATTTCGACACTTTTGCTGATTTGACCGTGAAAAGTGTCGTTCATCAACTTTTGATAGGTTGCGCCCGCGTTGCGCAACCCGAACGGCATTTTGGTGTAGCAGTAGTTCCCGGTAGGAGTGCGGAATGTCGTTTTGTCTTCATCTTCGATTGCCATCTGTACCTGGTGGTAGCCTTTGTAACAATCGAGGAAGCACTTCCATCGAAATGGTGCGAGGTTATCGACCTTCTCGTCGATCTCTGGAAGTGCGTAACAATCCTTGGGGCAGGCCTTATTGAGGTCTTTGTAATCGACACACATGCGCCAGCCCCCGCTTGGTTTTTCTACCATGACTGGGTTGGACAACCAAGTCTGGTATTTGACTTCCCGCAGGATGCCTGCGGAGAGCAGTTCCTGTACCTGCTCTTCCATCGCCGCGTTTTTTGCTGATCCAAGGTGGCGTTGGCCTTGGATCACCGGCTTAATACCTGGCATGGTATTCAAGAAATGTTGCACGATTTCGCGTGGCACCCCTGTCATGTCTGCGGGTGTCCATGCAAAAATATCTTGGTTCCTGAAGAGGAGTTTGTTCAGGCGCGCTCTAATGGTGAGTGTCAAGGCATGGCCCAACGTGACCGTTTGCTCTTGGTGTCTTGCGTTAAGCACCCATTTTTCTGGATGCGTGTTGGGGGTGGGCCTTGCTACCTTGGCTGGACGCAGGTCGTCCGTAGACATAACTTCTCTCCGGGCGTATATTACCGCGACCCCCGTCTCGGTTGGGAAACCAATGGCAGAGTGAGGGACGGATGTGATCATGTTGAAGTCGCGCTGGGACTCTCTCCCGAGAAGTACGTCGTACTTGGAGGTGTGCGGTAAAACCATGAATTTTACCTCCTCCGTTCCTGTGTGCCTCCCGTTGGTGAGGCGCACAGGAAAGGTAATCTGGCCCAGGGGGAATACGGTTTCCCCTGCAAACTCGGCCAACGGGTAGTCCGCTGGCTGCAGTCGATCTTTGTCTTCTTGATCGAACTGGTTGAAGCATTGCTCGTATATAATATCGGATGTATTTCCCGGGTCGATGAACAATCGCTCGGTGCAGTAGTGAGCCAGGTGGCCTGTGATAACCACGGTGCGTCTATCGCGCGGGCCGCCTCAGTCATTGTCCGGTCTTCTTGCCGCCTTGCGCGACCTTCCTCTTCCCCCATTGATCATGTGGGTAGAGGCTACGTACATGGTCCTCTTACTCGTGGAGGTGCCCTTGTTGTGGGGAGTGATGCGCTTGGTAGCTTTTTGTGCGCCTGTCAACAGATGTTGCAGTTTCCCCTCTTTTAGGGCTCGCTCAATCTCCAATCGGAGACTGATGCAGCTGTTTGTTGTGTGGCCATTGTCCTTGTGATACTCGCAGTAGAGTGCGAGATCCTGGTTCTTTTTGGACTTCATCGGTTGGGCAGGTCGCAGGAATTGTGCGTCCGTGAGAAGGACGTCGCTTGGCGACTGGTTAATCTCGGTCCAGCTGCGGTCCTGAGACTCCTTTTTTGACGCCCGGTTTTCACGCTGGGCGTTGATTGTAGCCCTTGCGTCGGGCTGGTTGCTTCGTGGGACATATGGTCTGGAATCGCTACCACGATTCCATGTGTCCCGGTTGCGCTTATTGCTGCGCTTGGGCTCTTGGCGGGAAGACTGGCCTTCTGCTTGGGGTTGTGCCTTTGACATGTGCGGTCTTAGGGACCGCTGAGTCTGGGCGTATGTCTTGACCGCAGCCATGACATCTTCCCACTTCTTAGGCAAACCATCTTTGGCAGAGATATTCATAACCATTTGCTCGTCTTTAACGGCAACAATGAAATGGTTACGTGCCATTTGGTCGGCGACATCGCCTATCTCTAGGCATTCTTTATTGTAACGGACAACGAACGCTTCAAGCGATTCGTTATCCCTGCGCCAGATGTTCATGACGTCCATGGAATCACGTTCATGGCGTCGTTGATGGCTAAAGTGCGCGATGAACTTTTCTTGTAAGTCCTCGAATGAGGTCAGTGACCCTGGTGGTAGAGAATCGAACCATGCCCTGGCCAGACCTGTTAAGGTCTGTGGGAAGAAATGGCACCAGGTGGGTTCATCCCATCTACCGTTGCACCCGGCGCCGACGAAGATGTTGTTGTGATCATCTGGGTCGGTCGAACCGTTGTATTTCCCAATGTTTAATGGGAATTTTGTGGTGGTGACATCAGCATGGGCGATTTCTGGGACGAACTTGGAGTTTTCGGCCACAGATTTCGGCCTGTAGGGTTGGCCGCGGTGATGCTTTGTAGCGCGGAGGTACGTAGTGCGGGGGTGAGTGGGAGGAACGTAGTTGCGTCCTCCCAGTCTGCTGCTGGTGGCATGGGATTCCGCACGGTATGTACGATCGTCTGGATCGGTATGGCCTTGCCCTTCACGGTGGGACTGGGGTCCCAGTCGGCTATGAATGCCTAGGCCGTGGTGGGCTGTAGACTGTCGCCTAGTTTCGCCATGTGGGCCAAGGCGACTCTGTATATGGCTCCTGTGGCGGGACCCATATGTGGAGTCGTCCTCATCAAGTGTGCGTGTGACAACTCGTATTTCTGAACTTATCAACGTACTTGATGTAATGTATTTGAACTTGGTGTAATTATTTGATATGTTGAATTAATGAGATTATATGTGACTTTGTGTTAAATGTTATGTGAATATATGTTGTGTTGTATGTATGTATGTATATGAACGACTCAAACGTACAACGCTCACCCAATCGCACAAGCCCATTCGGGCCACCATTTGCATTCGGAGCATGGGCAGCCCATTGGGGGTTCGGCCCACTCTTTCTCTTGTCGCATAACATTAGAGGATAGGGTATACTCCTCATATTTTGCAAATCATCTCACACACAAAAACCCTAGCTCTCCCCTCCATCTCTCTCTCACGAACCGAAGGCAGCCAAACACCATCTCCATCGAAGATTCTTCGTTGTTCGGATCACCCTCATTCATCTCAATTGGTTAGTGTTCATGTCGTTGTTGATTAAGTGTTGTATAGTATGATGAATCATGCTGATTATGTGATGTTCTTATGAATCGGATATATAGATGATAATGTTAATCGATTACCATGTTTGCTTTTGAAATTGATTTCCATGATAAGTTAATGATATCTTATGATTGGATGTGTATTAAATCATTAATAGTTGTTGTGTATGAAATCGGCTTGCATGTGTATGTTTAGATCAATATGTGAATCAGTATCAAACAATATTAAGTGATGATTAGAACCGAGGGTAGGAAAGTCGGCTATGTTTTGCTGAACTCGAATGATATGTGATGATCATAGGGTAGGTCCGATTGAATGTTAATAGGATGTGTTCTTGAAGCATGTTTAGGGTTCATAAGAAATTGATAATAAAAATCCTTGTTTGATCGATTTCTATTGGGGTTGAAAGTTGTTAGCATTTATTTGATAAATTGTGATTTATGGAAATGGTTAAAATGGTCAAATGAGTGGTTGGAATATGTAACTGAATTACAAGATTTTAGGGATAATATTTAATCCATTCGCACAAGATCAGGTCATACAAGACCTGATCCGATCACACAAGTGTCGAAGCACAAGATGGACCGCACAAGACATCTTGGTCACACAAGATGTCTTCAACCGCACAAGCCTTATTGAATCGCACAAGTGGTTTTGTTTGTTTAATGTGTTGGGCCGTAGACTTGGGCTGGGTATTAAAGCTGATCGCACAAGGTGTAATTCGGATTAACTGTTGGGCCGGGTGTGTGTGTTTGGGCCGGATGAGTCCAATCGTACAAGGGATAATGGATCGCACAAACTGTTTAGTTGCTTAATTATTGGGCCGCTTACTTGTTGGACTGTTTTGATTATTGGGCTTAACCTTTCGGGTCGTACAAAGTAAATGGGTTAACATGATGTTACTTGTTTGCCATGTTTCGTATGTGTTGCTTGTATGTTATCAATGTGATACTTGTGTGCGCTACTTGACACCAAAACCTGACTTGTATGATAACCATGTTAGGACGTGGTTAACCACTAGATGCTAGACTTGACCTATCTGTGTAATCTGCCGAGCAAACCAAGGTGAGTTCACACTAGCCAAGGCACGGGATTCCCAGGGGTTGGGAATGGGATGAAAACATACTCGTACAACTATTACTACTAAACAAATTACTACTCTCCTCGGATTGAAGGACACGTACGTAAAGCCTACGTACACCATCTTAAGACCATCACCTCTATCAAAGGAAGTCCCTCAATTATCGACTTAATCGCCGAGGCCTAGGGCGAGCGGGTCATTAGTTAATAGCGCTATTAGGTTTAACAAACCTCACACCGTGCCAGTCGGACGGGCGTGTACTAATGGACTATGGGCAAAGGGTCAATGCTGATAGACATTGACTTAGGGCACATATTATATTTTCGTAGCAGTCGATACGCGTGGTCTTGTAACACATGGGAAGCCCCCACTAATCATCGCACGCATGCCTGGACTGGCAGCAAGGATTAACGCGATACATGGTTTACAAAACGAATACATACGATTTATGAAATGAATAAGTTAACTAAACAACCAACTGTGAACTCGCTCAACTTTCTTGTTGATTCGTTGCTACATGCCTTGCAGGTCATTAGGTACTTAGCTGGAGCTTGCACATGGGAGAGTCGTTGTGGAACATGGACAGTTGTGTGCCATGTTAAACCTTTGGATATTTAAACTACGTTTTGGTTTTACACATTATGCTTCCGCTCATAACTTAAACTATGTTTGTTTTGGTCACTAATTGTGTTGGTTGGACTTTTACAATTAATTACTTGCTTGTTCAATATGATTGATGGTTTGATCCTGGTCAGTCACGCCTCCAAGCGGTGATACTCCGCATGTGGATTTTGGGGGTGTGACAGATTGGTATCAGAGCCATTGGTTATAGAGAACTTGGTTTTAATAAGGAAAAATGTTTTTGTTAAAACCAGACTATAACCTGTACAGTGCTCTATGATCCACAACGACGCTTCACTCCACGTGCAAGGCTCGACATTCTAGGTGATATAGTTTGTGTTATATTACCTACATGATAGATTACATAGAATCTTGCTCATGATATGCTTAGTTAGTATAGCTACTGTTACTTGAACACGTATGTGCTTACTCTCTCCTGTCATCGCACTTTCGCGAACCTCTCTCACACATGTTTCTTTGGATATGAAGATCATGTCTGGACGCATTAACATGACACAAGCCCAGTTAACGGCTCTGATTAACGAACAAGTTGCTGCGGCACTTGCAGCCGCACAAGCAGGAGGTATACCCTGCCGTTTAAAACTCATTCTAGGATCTTTAGATCCTACTCTCGTAAACCTATCCTTGTATTAAACTTTGTCCTTTCTTACACTCGCAACAGGTCAGCATGCTCAGCCACCTGTGTGCACCTTCAAAACTTTCATGGACTGCCGACCCACTACTTTTAGTGGCACTGAAGGAGCAGTAGGTCTCCTCCACGGGTTTGAGAAACTAGAATCTGTGTTCGAAATGTGTGAATGCCCTGAGGCACGCAGGGTGAAGTATGCTACCGGTACCCTCGAGGGTTTAGCCCTCACATGGTGGAACGCTCAAGTCCAAATGCTGGGGTTGGTTGCTGCTAACGCCACCCCATGGAACAATTTCAAAGAGATGATCAAGGAAGAATACTGCAGTCGTGATGACATTCATAAGCTGGAAGTCGAGTTTTTCAACCTCAAGATGACGGGGTCAGAAATTGAGGCGTTTACAAAGAGATCGAATGAGCTTGCATTACTGTGTCCTACTATGGTGGACCCTCCAATTAAGCGTATCGAACTATATCTTAAGGGTCTGAAACTAGAGATCCAAAGTCATGTGACTTCAGCAAACCTCGCCACCTACCAGCAGGTTGTTCAGTTGGCTCACCGTCTCACTGATCAGGCGGTGGAGCAAAACAGGTTACCAAAACGTATTAGTGCTACAGATACCTCTGAGACTCCTAGTGACAACAAGCGTAAATGGGATGGAGCTTCAAGCAGAGGTTCGACTTCTGTTCAGTCCCAGTCACAGCAGAGAAGAACTGAAGAGTATAAGAGCCCTGGTCAGCAATCCTCTGGTAGCCAAGGGCAGAGTGGGTATCGCGGGAACCTTCCAAAGTGCAACAGATGTAACAAACATCATAGCGGTTAATGCAACAAAGTTCGATGTCAGAGGTGTCTTAAGTTGGGTCACGAAGCTAAGGATTGTAGGAGCTTACGACCTGCAAATCAGAACCAGCGACAACAGCCAACAGCTCCACAAGACCAGCAGCAGCAACAAAGAGACAACAAGGGATGCTTTCAGTGTGGAGCTGAAGGCCACTTCAAAAGAGATTGTCCCCAGCTGAACAGGAACCAGAACAACAACAATAACAACAACAACCAGGGAAATGGGAACAACGGGGGTAATAATGGCAATGGTGCAAGGGGCCGTGCGTTCGTTATTGGCAATGGAGAAGCTAGGAATGATCCCAATGTTGTGACTGGTAAGTTCCTTCTCGACGACTTTTACGTTACTGTCTTATTTGATTCGGGTGCTGATACTAGTTATGTGTCCCAAAAAGTTAGTCAACTGCTTAAGCGTACCCCAACACCTTTAAACCCCAAGCACGATGTAGAGTTAGCTAATGGTAAAAGTATAGAGGTCACACACGTAGTCAAGGGTTGTAACCTAGTACTTGCTGATCACATTTTCTCGATCGACCTTCTTCCTATCACTCTGGGTAGTTTCGACGTTGTCATTGGGATGGACTGGTTATCCCAACACCAGGCAGAGATTCTTTGCAATGAGAAGATTGTTCGTATTCCTCGCCCAGGTGGTGAACCTCTCATGATTCGTGGCGACAAGAGTGGTGCTGTTGTGAGCATCATTTCTTCCCTTAAGGCCCAAAAGTGTTTGCGTAAGGGCCGCACTGCTTTTCTGGCTCTCGTTACCGACACCTCGAAGAAAGAGAAAAAGATAGAAGACTTTCCGATTGTACATGATTATCCTGAGGTATTTCCTGAGGAACTACCTGGCCTCCCGCCTCATCGTCAGGTCGAGTTCCAAATCGAGCTAGCTCCTGGAGCAGCGCCCATAGCTCGTGCACCGTATCGCCTAGTTCCATCAGAGTTGAAAGAGCTATCTACGCAACTACAAGAACTCTTAGATAAGGGTTTTATTCGTCCTAGCTCTTCGCCCTGGGGAGCTCCAGTGCTATTTGTGAAGAAGAAAGACGGTACGTTCAGAATGTGCATCGACTACCGTGAACTGAACAAGGTGACTGTGAAGAATCGCTACCCTCTTCCACGCATTGACGACTTGTTCGACCAGCTTCAAGGGTCGAGCTACTATTCAAAGATTGATTTGAGATCAGGGTATCACCAGCTGAGAGTCCGAGAAGAGGACGTCTCCAAAACAGCCTTCAGAACTCGATATGGCCACTATGAGTTTTTGGTCATGCCTTTTGGGATAACAAACGCACCAGCGGTCTTCATGGACTTGATGAATCTAGTGTGCAAGCCGTACCTAGACAAGTTCGTTATAGTTTTCATCGACGACATCCTGATCTATTCTAAGAGCCAGGAGGAGCACGAACAACACTTACGACTCATTTTAGAACTACTTCGAACGGAACAGCTGTACGCCAAGTTTTCAAAATCTGACTTCTGGCTTCGTGAAGTCCATTTCTTAGGCCATGTAGTGAACAAGGATGGGATTCACGTTGATCCATCCAAGGTAGATTCGATCAAGAGTTGGCCTGCACCTCGCACGCCAACGGAAATTCGCCAATTCTTGGGATTGGCAGGATATTATAGGAGATTTATTAAGGATTTTTCTACGATTGCTCAGCCTCTTACTTCACTAACGCAGAAGGGCGTTGTTTATCGTTGGGGAAACGCACAGGAGTTAGCGTTTCAGCATTTAAAGGATAGACTCTGCAGTGCACCTATCCTTTCATTGCCAGAGGGCACAGACGACTTCGTGGTTTATTGCGACGCATCTATTCAGGGTCTTGGTTGTGTATTGATGCAGCGAGATAAAGTTATAGCCTACGCCTCACGCCAACTCAAAGTTCATGAAAAGAACTACACTACACATGATTTAGAGCTGGGAGCTGTTGTTTTTGCACTTAAGATATGGAGACACTACCTGTATGGTACCAAATGTGCTATCTACACTGATCATAGGAGCCTCGAGCATATCTTCAAACAGAAGGAACTCAATATGCGACAACGACGATGGGTCGAACTACTGAATGACTACTAATGCTCGATCAGGTACCACCTGGGCAAAGCCAATGTTGTGGCTGACGCCCTCAGTCGAAAGGACACTGCGCCTAAGCGCGTACGAGCTCTACAACTCACAATACAGTCTAGTCTTCCCGCTCAAATACGAAATGCTCAGGTGGAAGCATTGAAACCAGAGAACGTCAGGGCTGAAGCCCTACGCGGCTCAAGGCAACGCTTAGAACAGAAGGAAGACGGTGCTTACTATGTAACAGGACGCATATGGGTCCCATTTTATGGCAACCTACGAGAGCTTGTGATGGATGAGGCACACAAGTCTCGTTACTCAGTGCACCCTGGTTCGGATAAAATGTACCACGATATCAAAACCACATATTGGTGGCCTAGTATGAAGGCCCACATAGCAACTTACGTTAGCAAGTGCTTGACTTGTGCGAGAGTCAAGGCGGAGTACCAGAAACCTTCAGGCCCCCTTCAACAACCAGAGATACCACAATGGAAATGGGAGCAAATTTCCATGGATTTTGTTACTGGCCTGCCTAGATCACAACGTGGTAACGATACTATTTGGGTGATCGTGGATCGACTCACAAAATCTGCTCACTTCTTGGCGATCAAAGAAACGGATAAGTTCTCCACTCTAGCAGAAGTATATCTCAAGGAAGTTGTTTCGAGGCACGGGGTGCCCATCTCTATCATCTCGGATCGAGATGCACGTTTTACATCAGAACTGTGGCAAGCAATACACAAGTCCTTTGGATCAAGATTAGATATGAGCACAGCTTATCACCCGCAAACGGATGGGCAGTCTGAACGCACCATCCAGACCCTCGAAGACATGCTTAGGGCATGTGTAATTGACTTTGGCAACGGCTGGGAAAAGCATCTGCCACTTGTGGAATTTTCGTACAACAATAGCTACCACACCAGCATTAAAGCTGCTCCTTTTGAGGCATTGTACGGGCGTAAATGCCGGTCACCTCTTTGTTGGGCAGAGGTGGGAGATAGTCAGATTACTAGTCCAGAACATGTGGTTGACACAACAGAGAAAATTGCTCAGATACGACAACGAATGGCGGCGGCTCGTGACCGTCAGAAAGTCTATGCTGATAAGGGCAGAAAACCACTAGAGCTCCAGGTTGGGGAGCGAGTATTACTCAAAGTTTCACCCTGGAAGGGTGTGGTTCGTTTTGGGAAACGGGGCAAACTTAACCCACGATACGTTGGACCTTTCGAAGTCATTGAGAAAATAGGCAAGGTGGCCTACAGACTGAACTTACCAGCAGAACTCAGTGCAGTTCACGATGTTTTCCACGTGTCGAATCTGAAGAAATGTCTGTCGGATGAGACTCACGTAGTTCCTTTGAAGGAGCTCACGATCGACGAGCAGTTACGATTCGTCGAGGAACCTGTTGAAATCACGGACCGGGATGTTAAGGTCCTCAAGCATACTAGGATACCTCTCGTTCGAGTTCGTTGGAACTCACGTCGCGGCCCAGAGTTCACCTGGGAACACGAAGATCAGATGAAACAAAAGTATCCCCAACTATTCGCAAACGGTACAACCACTACTGAGACTGAAGCTACGGAATTTCGGGACGAAATTCCAGATCAACGGGGGGAGGATGTGACACCCTAGGAAAACCAGGAAAACCATGCAACTTAACTAGCTTCCTCAGAGAGTACGTGCTAAATTTCGGGACGAAATTTCTTTCAACTTGGGGATAATGTGACAACTCGTATTTCCGAACTTATCAACGTACTTGATGTAATGTATTTGAACTTGGTGTAATTATTTGATATGTTGAATTAATGAGATTATATGTGACTTTGTGTTAAATGTTATGTGAATATATGTTGTGTTGTATGTATGTATGTATGTATGTATGTATATGAACGACTCAAACGTACAACGCTCACCCAATCGCACAAGCCCATTCGGGCCACCATTTGCATTCGGAGCATGGGCAGCCCATTGGGGGTTCGGCCCACTCTTTCTCTTGTCGCATATAATTAGAGGATAGGGTATACTCCTCATATTTTGCAAATCATCTCACACACAAAAACCCTAGCTCTCCTCTCCCTCTCTCTCTCACGAACCGAAGGCAGCCAAACACCATCTCCATCGAAGATTCTTCTTTGTTCGGATCACCCCCATTCATCTCAATCGGATAGTGTTCATGTCGTTGTTGATTATGTGTTGTATAGTATGATGAATCATGCTGATTATGTGATGTTCTTATGAATCGGATATATAGATGATAATGATAATGTTAATCGATTACCATGTTTGCTTTTGAAATTGATTTCCATGATAAGTTAATGATATCTTATGATTGGATGTGTATTAAATCATTAATAGTTGTTGTGTATGAAATCGGGTTGCATGTGTATGTTTAGATCAATATGTGAATCAGTATCAAACAACATTAAGTGATGATTAGAACCGAGGGTAGGAAAGTCGGCTATGTTTTGCTGAACTCGAATGATATGTGATGATCATAGGGTAGGTCCGATTGAATGTTAATAGGATGTGTTCTTGAAGCATGTTTAGGGTTCATAAGAAATTGATAATAAAAATCCTTGTTTGATCGATTTCTATTGGGGTTGAAAGTTGTTAGCATTTATTTGATAAATTGTGATTTATGGAAATTGTTAAAATGCTCAAATGAGTGGTTGGAATATGTAACTGAATTACAAGATTTTAGGGATAATATTTAATCCATTCGCACAAGATCAGGTCATACAAGACCTGATCCGATCACACAAGTGTCGGGCGCACAAGATGGACCGCACAAGACATCTTGGTCGCACAAGATGTCTTCAACCGCACAAGCCTTATTGAATCGCACAAGTGGTTTTGTTTGTTTAATGTGTTGGGCCGTAGACTTGGGCTGGGTATTAAAGCTGATCGCACAAGGTGTAATTCGGATTAACTGTTGGGCCGGGTGTGTGTGTTTGGGCCGGATGAGTCCAATCGTACAAGGGATAATGGATCGCACAAACTGTTTAGTTGCTTAATTATTGGGCCGCTTACTTGTTGGACTGTTTTGATTATTGGGCTTAACCTTTCGGGTCGTACAAAGTAAATGGGTTAACATGATGTTACTTGTTTGCCATGTTTCGTATGTGTTGCTTGTATGTTATCAATGTGATACTTTTTTGCGCTACTTGACACCAAAACCTGACTTGTATGATAACCATGTTAGGACGTGGTTGACCACTAGCTGCTAGACTTGACCTATCTGTGTAATCTGCCGAGCAAACCAAGGTGAGTTCACACTAGCCAAGGCATGGGATTCCCAGGGGTTGGGAATGGGATGAAAACATACTCGTACAACTATTACTACTAAACAAATTACTACTGTCCTCGGATTGAAGGACATGTACGTAAAGCCTACGTACACCGTCTTAAGACCATCACCTCTATCAAAGGAAGTCCCTCAATTATCGACTTAATCGCCGAGGCCTAGGGCGAGCGGGTCATTAGTTAATAGGGCTATTAGGTTTAACAAACCTCACACCGTGCCAGTCGGACGGGCGTGTACTAATGGACTATGGGCAAAGGGTCAATGCTGATAGACATTGACTTAGGGCACATATTATATTTTCGTAGCAGTCGATACCCGTGGTCTTGTAACACATGGGAAGCCCCCACTAATCATCGCACGCATGCCTGGACTAGCAGCAAGGATTAACGCGATACATGGTTTACAAAACGAATACATACGATTTATGAAATGAATAAGTTAACTAAACAACCAACTGTGAACTCGCTCAACTTTGTTGTTGATTCGTTGCTACATGCCTTGCAGGTCATTAGGTACTTAGCTGGAGCTTGCACATGGGAGAGTCGTTGTGGAACATGGACAGTTGTGTGCCATGTTAAACCTTTGGATATTTAAACTACGTTTTGGTTTTACACATTATGCTTCCGCTCATAACTTAAACTATGTTTGTTTTGGTCACTAATTGTGTTGGTTGGACTTTTACAATTAATTACTTGCTTGTTCAATATGATTGATGGTTTGATCCTGGTCAGTCACGCCTCCAAGCGGTGATACTCCGCATGTGGATTTTGGGGGTGTGACAGTGCGGACGTCGCAGTAAGAGGAACCGCGATCTTCGTGCCTGCTTCTGGAGGCCGGATGTGTTGGGGCCCTGGCGTCGTACTGTAAAGTACGACCCGCAGGGGTGTGTGGTGCTGGGGTGGGCCCCGCAGATACTTGCGCTTCTGCGCAAGCTCTGTTGTATGTTGCAGCCAGCATAGCTGCTTGTTGGTCGTACCAGGCATGAAGGTTCATGCCTGTAGGTATCACAGGAGCGTACTGTGATAAATCGTGTCCAAACGTAAGGGATGCGCCCCCTTGCGTTGATGTGCCAATGTGTTCGACATTTGGGGCTAGGGGAATGGTTCTCGCAGGCCCTTGGTTTGCGGGGGTTAGGTTATCCCCGGTAGTGTTGTTTTGACGATCAGACATGATCTTTGGAGAGAAAAAGGATGGTCGGAAAAAAGTGCTAAGAGTAGCGGTGGGCGCCAATGATGAAACAATGGATAACCAGGTGGGTTAACTCACTAGTCTCGTCAAGAGGGTTAATCCCTTCTTTCCGAGGATCGCCGGCTGGATCGTCAGGTGGAGGGTTTCCTGCACAAGGAAACAAACCGTGACTCGCAACAAGGAGGATGAGGTGGGGGGTGCTCCTTGTTACCACTCTCCGGCATGAGAATCAGTAGTTTGCTTGGGAAGCAAAGTGTGATAGTAGTAATATTGAGAGAGTTGAGAAGTGATACCTCAAACCTGGTTTGGGGTGAGTATTTATAGCCGAGGAGTGAAGGAGGGTAGTTGAATAGCTAGCCTGACATCGCACAGCTATTTGCAGGTGTGTCAGACCTGTCGGTTACGGTGGTGATGCCACGTCCTGCTGTGGTGTCAGACTGTTGTATACACGTGGGCCGGTAGGCGACTGTTCCCAGTGCCACTTGCACTGTGGTGTCAGACCCACTTGCCTTGTAGGCAGGATGCGGTGCCAGGCCGCATCGCTGCTTGCGGTCATTGATGTTGTTCCCGCATTGGTTGTTCCATCCATGATTTTATGCGGGATGCGGTGCCGCTTAGTGACTGTTACTGTTGTCCAGATCCCTTGTCGTGACGAAAATGTTCATAGGATGCGGTGCGGGGCCGCATCGCTATGCGTAACATTGGTTTCCGTCCTTAAGGTAAGTCTTCTCATCACTGGACAGATTGGACCGCTGTGTTCGCGTGTGACCACGCGGACACATGTGAGTTTATTGCTAGTGGAGGTTTTTGATAAGGGTAATGGTCATTCGCGGTCATGCTGACGCGAGATCTGAGACCATACCCCTTCAGGTAAGATGTAGACAGTCTTATTTCTACCTTATTGAAATAAAGAAACTGCATTCAGTGAGACCATCGGCTCGATAATTCAAAATTGAAAAAGTTTGAGTAAAACACTACTGTCATATTCCACATAGTACGTGATTTGAAAATTAGTAAACTCCAAGTAAACATCACAAAACTGAATCAATGAACCTAGTACAAAATACGCCAAAATAAGTTTTGGTCTTGAAGATTTCAAACATTTTCCATAAAATGATGTTGAAGTTGTTGATAAATTGAATATCATGCATATCATAGAATTTTTTTTTAGGTATTGTTCAAATTTGGCAATTGGCTATAAGTATCTATGCCATCATAATTTAACCTAAATCATGAGAAATCCTTGGTAAATAGAAAAATTGCACATACAGTTGTAAATTGTTGAATGATAAGTATCGGGTATATCCCATTTGACTCCGTGTTATGTGTGCTTAAAATGGAACATTATGAAATAGTGTTTAAAATTGGTACGCTAGTTAAAATTGTAAGTTTTGGTAATTAAAAGATTAAAGTTCGACCAGATTGTTACAAGAGTAGTAATAATTACTAAGTAATTTGACATGAGTTATATTAAAAAGCTAATTTAAAGCTGTTACATACCAAAGAAGAAAACTCAATCCAAAAGACTAGTCTGGTGAGTCAGAGAACCCATTTGGTATATAAACCCCACATCAGTTGCCCATACAACCGATGTGGGACAAGTCACATACCTTGCAATGATTTTAGTCCATAACAATCGACCCTCCTTTAGGGCCAACATCCTCGTTGGTCACGGCCATGTTGGTCACGACTGGCTCTTTCCAGGCCACCACTCCACGGGCCACCACTCCGAGTCTCGTTGGTCACGGCTAGCTCTCTCCAGGCCACCATTCCGTGGGCCACCACTCCGAGTTCTGGCTCTGATACCACTGATACGAACCGAATCGTATATCAAATGGTCCTAAGAAAATAGTAAGGAACTTGAAGAAATTTGGAAGGAAACAAGGCTTTTACTAATTCATTTCTTTGCATAACTTCATTAATGAAACCTAATGGCAATTATATAGCCTTACATAACAATTGAACAAAGGGTAAATTACAAGTTTTGTCCTTTATCTTTAGGGTACTTTACAGGCGGTGTCCTTTTTTTCAAAACTTTACAAGCGGTGTCCTTTATAGGGAATTTTGTTGCAAGTTTTGTCCTTTAGGCCAAACCCAGTTAGAATTTTTGGTTAAGTCTGGTCAAACAGGGGTAGTTTAGTCTTTCTACCTATTTATTTATAAATCTTTTTAATAAAATAAAACAAAAAGAATATAAAAAACTAATATCTATTTAAAAAATTAAAATCTACCACCACCAGAGTTATCTTTATTTATCCCTCTCTCAGCCTTTATCTACCACCACCATCTCCCACCTCCCACCACCACAACCATCCGCCATCCTTCTCAACCATCATCCACCACCACAACCATCTGCTGTCCCACACTTCTACCACCAACATCATCTCCCACCTCCCACCACCACCACCACAACAACCATCCGCCGCCGCCCACACATCAACCACCATCATCGTCAACCGGTGCAAGATCGCCGGCCACCTAACTGCCCAACAAACCCTCATAAATGGTACTCTGATCAAACTGGAGTATACAGCAGCAAACACCCAACCACCACCGTTCATCCACCATTCAAAACCCACCACCACATCCACATACAAAACCCATAGCCATCCACCCGCACCTGTAACAACCAACCCTCACCCATAACCACCACTGCCCATCCAACCGTCACGGTCCACCATCGCCGTCCACCCAACCACCACCATCGACCATCACCCTCCACCACATCCACCGTTCAAAACCCACCACCAGATCCACATTCAAAACCCACAACCGTCCACTCTCAATCATCATCACCGTCCACCACATCCACCGCCCCTTTTTCTCTGTTAACCACACCGCAGCAACCCCAACCCCACTGCACCAACCCCAAATCTTCATCAAACCCTAGAAAATTTTAAAGCCCTAGAGAGAAATAGAGATAACGAGAGATGTATGAGAGATATATATACACCAAACACTAGTGACGCCGTATTAAGAGAGAGATCAGAGGTTGGTTATCGCCGGGAAATGACCTAAGTGGAGGGGATGGTGGCTGATGGGGGCGGTGGTGGCTGTAAGGGCAATGGTGGAGGGGTGGTGACTGGTGGGGGCGGTGGTGACTATGAGGGTGGTGGGGGCAGTGGTGGTGGTGGCTGTGAGGTTGTTGTTGGCTAAAATCTACAGAGAGAGAGAAGAATGAAGGAGGGGTAGAAAGAGAAAGACAACAATGCACCGGTTGATGATGGTGGTGGTTGATGTGTGGGTTTGGCCTAAATAAGAATTCTTTACAAACTAGTCCCTGTACATAAGTTTTTTACACAATAGTCCCTAAAGAGATAGAATGACAACAATGCCCTCATGTGCAAGGCACATGACCAAATTTAACCAAAAATTCTAACTGGGTTTGGCCTAAAGGACAAAACTTGCAACAAAATTCCCTATAAAGGACACCGCTTGTAAAGTTTTGAAAAAAAGGACACCGCCTGTAAAGTACCCTAAAGATAAAGGACAAAACTTGTAATTTACCCTTGAACAAATTATAAATAACTCCTACCACTAAAATTAGCATAATGTAAACATGGAGTAAATAAAGGAACTAAAAGTAGATAATATGTATGGCGTGGACTATGTGGATAAGGGAACTAAGGGTATGACACACATCAAAAGCGCACAATTATATATTTTTAGAGTGAATTTTTGAGGTAAAAGATTTAAACATGAAAGACGTATTTTTGGATGAAAATTTTATTAGGAGTCAACATTGTTTGAAAATATTAAACTATATGAGTGCAATAACATAAACATTTACACCATGATTAGTAATATAATCTTATATGCTCATGTCGTTTTGTGACATGGACGAATGACCAAGTCAATTTTATTCACAGTCTCATTATCTAATTTATAGTCACTTAGTCGTGTGTTTTCTAATTAATCTATTAATTTGATTTTTAGCTAAAAGACAAATATGTAATTTAAACCATATAGTTGTATGTTTTAACTTAAAATTTTAAAATAAATCATTTAATTGTCAAATCGTATGATAACTACAATTTTGATATCGTATATTTTTGCTATAACTTTTGAGCTACTTAACCATTTTTCACTTGGTAGTTTATTGAGCGTGTGTAGTGTCTGGTTTGACGTAGCACATTATCATGGTAACAAGTCCATGTATAGAAGTAGAACTAGAGTCCCTTAGGTTATAGGCTAGTAGTTAAGAGAAATTATCTCTTATAGAAAGAACAAGGTTCAATCTTTAGGGGGTGTAAGTATTTAAGAGGAAAAATTAGTCTTAAAAAAAAAAGTAGAACTAGAGAATCAAGAAGTAGAACTAGAGAATCGTCAGGTTATATATTTTGGTATTTTATTCAACAAACCAATCGAACCATAAGTTATGTAGATAATTTGTATATCCTTTTTGGACGTAAAGTGTAATTTTAATTATAGATTTTATAAATAGTTTCGAATGTTAAGTTTTATTTACGTGGAATGTAAACAACTTTTTTTAACTGTATTTAAAAGCCTTCCGCCGTATTTGACTTTGAGGTCAACATAACACTTTGAGGTATATATTGTTTTAATTTAACATTTATTCATGCTATTTTTAAAGTGACTTTCCGGTGAAAACCCATTTTTAATTTTAGCTAATGACCTAAGGAGTGGTTAAACACCTTAGAGTGGCAAATCAAAAAAACAATCAATCAGAGTGCGTCATGTCAATCAGTCAAAAGTGTTTAAACTTTGCTGAAAAGTGTTGGCAATGGTTTAAACACTTGCTGAATTGGTAAACCTTTTTTTTATTTTTTGTTTTTTTTGTAAACTAGTATATTTAATATTTAAGTTAATAAATGTAGAATAAACTAATAATTTCATTAAATTAAAAACAATAAACTTACATAAATTAAATTAAAAACATTAAAATTACCTTAAATTAAAAAACAATAAAATTACATTAACTTCAAATAAATTAAACTAGTCTTCGTCGGAATCGATCAAAAGGTGGGGTAAATCTTGACCTACGAGATGATCTATGAGATCGTGTTTTAGTCTCCAATACGTGTCTTCATCCATCAACTCGCCCAACACCGTATCGTCTAGAGCGGGCTCGACCGGAGGATCCCGAATGTGTACCGGTGCTATCGCCCTTCCTTCATCTTTCAAAATCACATTGTGTAAATTAATACACGTGTACACAACACTCCTAATTTTTTAACGGATCTTGCTCGCATCGGTCGACTCAATACACCCCATTTCGCCTTCAAAACACCAAAAGCCCGTTACATGTCTTTTCTTGCTGCCTCATGTTGCCTCTTGAATTTCTTTTGGTCTACTTCGTGAGGGTAAGGTATCGACTTCACAAACACGGACCACGAAGGGTAGATTTCATCCGCGAGCAAATAACCACGTTTGTATAAATGGTTGTTAACGTAAAATGGACATTTTGGCGCGGTTCCATTTCGTTCCGTTAAAAATAACGGAGATTGTTGTAGCACACTGATATTGTTTTGAAAACCCCGTGGACTAGCAAAAGCATGCCGAAACCATAAGTCTTGAGAAGCAACCGCTTCGAGCATAACAGTCTGGTATCGGTGATCTCCTCGCATATATTGGCCTCGATACTCTGTCGGACAAAATCGCCAAACGAAATGGGTGCAATCAAGGCTACCGAACATACCTGGAAGGTGATGTTTTTCCTCATGAGCTTTGTATAAAAGTGCCATGTCGTGGCTTGTCGGTCTACGTAAGAACTCGGGAGCGTATATTTTGCAAACCGTGCCGTAAAAATATTCTAGGCACTCGCAGGAAGTTCTTTCGGCCATATGGAAGTACTCATCGTTCTCGTCTGGAGTGTTACCAGTTGCGAGCTGTTTAATAGCCGATGTCACCTTTTGCAACGGTGTAAAGCCCTTCCTACCTCGCGCATCGGGGGCCTCTTCAAACCACGGGTCGTTCTCTTCCACGTCGGCCACAGTTTTTAGAAACAAACGTTTCGACATACTGAACCTATGCCGAAAGATATCTTCGTTGTACTTCGGGTCTTTGACAAAATAATCCGCCATGAGTGTCTCATGCCCCTCCTCACGTTGACGTTCAATATATCTCCTTCGGTTAGATGCGCCCGTGTCTTGAAGTTCGGCTTCTTCGATGAGATTTTGAAAAAAAAAGAATGCTACTATCGGATGAATCGTCGTTAGTTATGGGTGGGAACCATAACGGGAGTTCATCCCCCATTTTGTTTTGTAAATGTTTGGGAAGAATTGGTGGTATTTTTTGGTTTGGTTAGGTATAAATTTGAAGGTATTTGGTTATGGTTTGGTATTTATAATTTAAATTTTTAAAGAAAAAATATTTTTTTTATTTTAAACGGTAATATTACCGTTGAACTCGCCCACAACGTTCAAATTTATTCCTTTCCCGAGCGTCAATTGTCTCCCCGATTCATTAACCAAACTGCGTCGGCAAAAGGTTGGCGGCGGTGTTTGCCGCACCCTTTGCCGACTCCACACCGTACACCGTAATGTACACTACTAGAAAATTGAAGATTTCCTACCAAAATTACCGACTAAAAAAAATTCAGTCGGAAATTCCGACCACTTACCGACAAACTTTCGACTAGAAGAAAAGTCAAATATTACCAACCAATTTCTGACCGCTTACCGACAAAAAAAAAGTCGTCGGAAATTTGAAGGAAAGTTCCAACTAAATTCCGACGAAAAAAAACTATAAAAAAAAAGAAAAAAATTGGTTGGAAAGTTGTCGGATATTTCCGACAATTTTCCGACTAAAACCTTTATTTCTTTTATTCAATTATATTGAGCTATATGTATACATGTGTATGTATTTGCTTGTGTCTATATGTATGTGTATGTATATGACTCGGATATACACATACACACACATATATACCTATATATAATTATAGAATAATAAAAGCCTAGTTTAATTAGTTAGTCGGAAATTTCCGACCACTTACCGACGAAACATAACATTTGGTTGGAAAGTTGTCGGTAATTTCCGACTAGTTTCCGACTAAAACATTTATTTTTTTCATATTTAATTATGTGGAGGTGTATATATATATGTATATATATAAATGTATTTTTTTGTCTTTATGTGTATGTGTATGTGTATGTGTGTATTAGTAAGTAGTTGTCTCGGCATATATATATACATATACATATATACACACTTATACAATAGTAAAAACCTACTTTAAGTAATGGGTCTCGATAGCGTAGACGCATGTATGACTGGGTATAATAATATGTATAAGTTGGTAAAGTAAAAGCATTTCATGTATAACTAAGGTGTACAAAATACGTAATGAAAAAACTATGTCAGAAGGTTGAAAAACCGAAAAAACGGATATTGGTGTCGGAAAATGGTCGGAAATTTCCGACCACTTACCGACGAAACATAACATTTGGTTGGAAAGTTGTCGGTAATTTCCGACTAGTTTCCGACTAAAACATTTATTTTTTCATATTTAATTATGTGGAGGTGTATCTATACTATATAATAAAAGAAACCATATAAGGGACACATGGCGCTGTATGAGGCGGTCTTAATTTTTTTCTAAATATTTATTATGGAAAATCAATTATTGATAATATTAAATTTAAAATTTGTATAAGAGATTTTAATGATAAAAATAAGGCAAATTGGAAAATAATAATCCTACCATTGTGAAATTGGCCAATAATAATCCCAAGTCATGAATTAGCCACCAATAATCTCACCTCGTCCATTTTTTTTGTAAAATACTCCAAATGCTGACGTGGCACATTTGTCGTTTAGTGACTGTGGAGTATTTTACAAAAAAAATGGACGAGGTGGGATTATTGGTGGCTAATTCCTGACTTGGGATTATTATTGGCCAATTTCACAATGGTGGGATTATTATTTTCCAATTATTATAATAATATATTAATTATTATAATCATATATTAATTATTAAAATCTTAAAAAAATATTAGCGTTTTAAATATTTATAAAGATAAAGATTTTATTTAATTGGTAGTTTTAATTATTTTTACATTTTTATGATAAGGGTAAGGATAACTGATAATCACATATTAAAATTAAAATATTTATTTTAATCTAACTGTTTGGTTATTGTTTTTTTATTGAAATTCAATGTAAAAACTTGAATACACACTTTGTGTCTAAACCTCCATTTAATTATCCCACATTAATTGGTGTAACTCTTTCTTGGCCCAAAAATTAAAATGGAACAAAAAATTAAACCGAACCTAACTAAACCAAGGTAGAATATGTGGTCACGTTTAATTTAAGTATCTCACATTTCAACATCAGGTAATACGTAAGTTTCTAACCTAATAATAAATAAATAAATAAATAAATAAATAAAAAATAAAGTAAAATGTTATAAACCATGTAATACACAACTCTCTAACCTAATAAAAAATAAAGTGAGATGTTACAATAAGTAAATAGTACCTCAAAGTTTATTTTGTTAGAAAACACATCTTGATGACTAAATGTGTTAACGGATTACATTATTCGTGTAAGACATGTGTTTATTCAAATCGTGTCGTACACAAGTTTTTAAAAGATGTAATTATTTTATTACTTAGTATATAAAATTACATTTATTCAACCCGTGTAATACACGGGGTCTAGCCTAGTATATATATATATATATATATATGTATATATATAAATGTATTTTTTGTCTTTATATGTATGTGTATGTGTGTATTAGTATGTAATTGTCTCGGCATATATATATATATATACATATATACACACTTATACAATAGTAAAAACCTACTTTAAGTAATGGGTCTCGATAGCGTAGACGCATGTATGACTGGGTATAATAATACGTATAAGTTGGTAAAGTAAACGCATTTCATGTATAACTAAGGTGTACAAAATACGTAACGAAAAAACTATGTCAGAGGGTTGAAAAACCGAAAAAACGGATATTGGTGTCGGAAAATGGTCGGAAATTTCCGACCACTTACCGACGAAACATAACATTTGGTTGGAAAGTTGTCGGTAATTTCCGACTAAAATATTTTTTTTCATATTTAATTATGTGGAGGTGTATATATATATGTATATATATAAATGTATTTTTTGTCTTTATATGTATGTGTATGTGTGTATTAGTATGTAGTTGTCTCGGCATATATATATATACATATACATAGGGAAAAGATCAAATAGGAAGATTAATTTCGCTAGGAAGGATAGAAAACAATAAGAGGATGACATGTGGCAACATTTAAAATAAAGAAAAATGGTATTTTAGTCAATCCAACCCTTTCTTCTTCCTTTTCAAAACTCAATAACTTCAAAACCCACCATTTTCAAAACCCACCATCTTCAACCATTTCTTCACTTTCTATCTCAATAATCACTACATTATAATGCGATTTTCATCACCAATCAATGATTCAAACACCCGATCAACGTGTTCTTCAGCTTTTTTGAAGAAAACCCAGTTTAATTTCATACAAAATCTCGTTTTTTCCGGTGATTTTGAAGATAATCACTCGATCCGTTCGATTCGAGAGCTGATAAGTGTTTCAATCATTCAAAATTCGTCAATTGTTGAAGAAATCACTTCGATCCAGGTAAGAAATTCTTTAATTTCATTTTTACGATATGGATTTTTGATTTAGTCATTGCGTTTTACGACCTTGGCGGGGGTCCCAAGGGCGGCAGCCCCTGGCGGGGTCCAAGGGGCAGAGCCCCTGGCTGGGGTTGAGCTGTAAATTTCCGTAATAAAAATGCATCAGAAAAATTAATTTTCTGTAAATTGCCTCTGGAAACTGCATTGGTCCAGACAGTTCACAGCACAGACAATTCACTTTCTTTAGTGTTTTCTGGCCATTGCGTTTTAGAAAAACACATTCTTGAAGTGTTTTTGGTGCATTGCGTTTTAGGTAAAACACCTTTTTAGGTGTTTTCAGTCCATTGCGTTTTACAGAGAACACTTTCTTTTGGTTTTTAGGCAATTGCGTTTTAGAATGAGTCATTTTTAAGTGTTTTCTGGCCATTGCGTTTTACAAATAAGACATTTTTTTTGTGTTTTTTGTGCATTGCGTTTTAGGTAAAACACTTTTTTATGTGTTTTCAGTCCATTACGTTTTAGAAAACAGACATTTTAAGTGTTTTCTGGCCATTTCATTTTACAAATAAGACGTTTCTTTGTGTTTTTTGTGCATTGCGTTTTAGAAAGTACATTTTCTTTTGAGTTTTTAGGCTATTGCGTTTTAGAAATAAGACATTTCTTTGTGTTTTCTGGCCATTGTGTTTTACAAATAAGTCATTTCTTTGTGTTTTTGGTGCATTGCGTTTTAGAAAAATGTCATTTTTTATGTTTTTTTTCATTGCGTTTTACGTAACTGGGGGTTTTTCTATTGCGTTTTACGCAACTGGGTTTTATTTTTTTTTTAAATATAGCAATAGTATACTCGTTTTAAAGATAAAAAAAACGCTCGTTTTTTTGGTGCAATTTTTATAAAAAAAATAATGTCGTATGAAAGAGTTATTAACGTTTAAAAAATGGAGGAGAATTGGAGGAGAGAGAAACTATTGGCTTGGATTGACTAGAATGCCCCTAAACAAACTCACGCGCCTCTTTTCTTCTTTTCAATTTCCCTGATTTAATCTTAGCCCTTGATTAACTAAATGGATGGTCAAGATCACTTCCTAGCCTTCCTAGCCAAATTAACTTCCTATTGTATCTCCACCCCATATACATATATACACACTTATACAATAGTAAAAGCCTACTTTAAGTAATGGGTCTCGATAGCGTAGACGCATGTATGACTGGGTATAATAATACGTATAAGTTGGTAAAGAAAAAGCATTTCATGTATAACTAAGGTGTACAAAATACGTAATGAAAAACTATGTCAGAAGGTTGAAAAACCGAAAAAACGGATATTGGTGTCGGAAAATGGTCGGAAATTTCCGACCACCTACCGATGAAACATAACATTTGGTTGGAAAGTTGTCGGTAATTTCCGACTAAAACATTTATTTTTTTCATATTTAATTATGCGGAGGTGTGTGTATATATATATATATGTATATATATAAATGTATTTTTTGTCTTTATATGTATGTGTATGTGTGTATTAGTATGTAGTTGTCTCAGCATATATATACATATACATATATACACACTTATACAATAGTAAAAGCCTACTTTAAGTAATGGGTCTCGATAGCGTACACGCATGTATGACTGGGTATAATAATACGTATAAGTTTGTAAAGTAAAAGCATTTCATGTATAACTAAGGTGTATAAAATACGTAATGAAAAAACTATGTCAGAAGGTTGAAAACCCAAAAAAACGGATATTGGTGTCGGAAAATGGTCGGAAATTTCCGACCACTTACCGACGAAACATAACATTTGGTTGGAAAGTTGTCGGTAATTTCCGACCAGTTTCCGACTAAAACATTTATTTTTTTTCATATTTAATTATGTGGAGGTGTATATATAAATGTATTTCTTGTCTTTATATGTATGTGTATGTGTGTATTAGTGTGTAGTTGTCTCGGCATATATATAAATATACATATATACACACTTATACAATAGTAAAAGCCTACTTTAAGTAATGGGTCTCGATAGCGTACACGCATGTATGACTGGGTATAATATTACATATAAGTTGGTAAAGTAAAAGCATTTCATGTATAACTAAGGTGTACAAAATACGTAATGAAAAAACTATGTTAGAAGGTTGAAAAACCGAAAAAACGGATATTGGTGTCGGAAAATGGTCGGAAATTTCCGACCACTTACCGACGAAACATAACAATTGGTTGGAAAGTTGTCGGTAATTTCCGACTAAAAAATTTATTTTTTTCATATTTAATTATGTGGAGGTGTATATATATATATATGTATATATATAAATGTATTTATTGTCTATATATGTTTGTGTATGTGTGTATTAGCATGTAGTTGTCTCGGCATATATATACATATACATATACATATATACACAATTATACAATAGTAAAAGCCTACTTTAAGTAATGGGTCTCGATAGCGTACACGCACGTATGACTAGGTATAATTATACGTATAAGTTGGTAAAGTAAAAGCATTTCTTTTATAATTATGGTGTACAAAATACGTAATGAAAAAACCATGTTAGAAGGTTGAGAAACCGAAAAAACGGATATGGATGTCGGAAAATGGTCAGAAATTTCCGACCACTTACCGACGAAACATAACATTTGGTCGGAAAGTTGTCGGAAATTTCCGACTAAAACATTTATTCTTTTATATTTAATTATGCGGTGGTGTATATATATATAAATGTATTTCTCGTGTCTATATGTATGTGTATGTGTGTATAAGTATGTAGTTGTATCGGTGCATACACACACAACTTGTCGATGTTGTTCAAAATATCAATAGCGGTAACGGTTCATAAAGTATTGATACCGGTACCGATGTTCGGACGAAATTGATGTTGTACCAATATAAAAAAGAAAAGTTAAAAGAAAAAAACATTAATTCAGAAAAAACTTACCGTAGCCAAGGATCAACGAGAAATTGTCATATCTAGTCGATCTGTTGTCATAATTTAATATGTTTGCTACTCTTTCTTTTTGATGCTGAATTATATATATATATTAAACGCATTAAGTCTAACCACCTCTGAAATCATTCTTGGCCATTAGATCTAGCTGAGATTAAATCATGTCCGTATAAACTAGCAAAAATAACCGCTACAAGCGGCGGTTGAGAGGAGTTACGAGAAGTTACTGGTAGTTTCCGGTGGTGGTTTGGTTCCATACATTTCTGCCCCATGATCTGGTGGTTTTGCTCCATGTATTTCTGCCCCATTATATCATAAATTCTATATTATATTGTTCCCGTTGTTTGTAACCGCCATTTGGGCTAATTACAGTCGTTCAAAGTCATCAACTTTTAATCTTAGCCGTATAAAGTCACTAAATTCCTTCTAGAAGCAGCAGTTGGTGTCGGTTTTACACTCTCTCAGCCATGATCTTTTGGTTACCTGCAGTTTATTAAGATGGACCAATAAAAATGCATTATGAGAACGTGGGTCCAACAAAAGTGCAAGTTATAATTTGACGGTTAAAAAAATCTTCCTTATTTTTAGCAAGTTAGTGGGGGTAGTGGACAATGTAACCGCCCAATATGATGGCTATATAGGAAGAATGAGGTACCACAAAAATCTGTCTTCTTTTCACATTTAACCCATTCGAACAACACCACATTTGCAGCCATTGATGACATTGATGCCTTCTACCACCTATCCTAAGCAGCTGACTATGCAATGAAGGTACCACTAACCCAAAAAATGAATATTGTTATATATGTTAACGCACGTATTTATTGCAGTCGAGTATCAACGCAGCCATACCTAAGAAGGAACAATTCTACAGCCTATTCAAAGATAACAGGAAGGTATTGTTTTTTCTTTGACACACACACAGAGGTTAGCAATTTAAACATGGTGTAATCTTTTAATACGTTTTCTAAATTTCTATCAAATTATTACAGCTGAGTAAGAATGCAATGACAACCAACAAGGAGCAATTCCCTAGCCAATTCAAAAATTATCAGAAGGTATTTTTTTACTTCCACACACAAGTTAGCAGTTTAAACATGGTTTCAGTGTTTAGTCTATTTTTACCTTCACATATAGCTATGGATGACTACTACCTATTCAAAATAGCTAACTATGCAATGAAGGGTACCAACAAAACAACAGGCAAGAAGAAGCAATTTTATGGCTCATTCCATAACACACATATTATCAATTTAAACATGATGTGATTGTTTAATCCGTTTTCTAAATTTCTTAATTACAGCTGGGTTAAAATGCCATGACAACCAACAAAGAGGAATTTCGTAGCCCAATCAAAGATTCTCAGAAGGTATTTTTTTTTACTATCATGGTTTAAGTGTTTAATATGTTTTCTAATTTTCCCTGAATTTTTATTATTTAATATGACAATGGAAACATGAAGATTATTTCATATGGTCAATTTTTCAGTCCCTGCAAATCTGATATGCACAGGAAGGTAAGAGTTTTATAACAACTGGCAATTGCACAATATCATATAGGGGTGTGAATTTTTGACACGACCTGAAAATACGACACGAACCTAATACGAAATTCACGGGTTCGAGTCAGTTTCAGGTTGAGCCCGCTTAGCTAAACGGGTTAGGTTCTGGTCAACCTGGTCGGGTTGACCCGTTTAACCCATTTATATTAAAATTATATTTTTACAATATGTTTTATGTCATAAATATAATTAGGTGTGTAATTTTATGTCATAATTATAACTTAAAAAGGGAAATTGACATTAACCCATTTATATTAAAATTATATTTTTACAATATGTTTTATGTCATAAATATAATTAGGTGTGTAATTTTATGTCATAATTATAACTTAAAAAGGGAAATTGACATAAGATTTTATGATTTTAATGTAATCTTGTTATATAAATTTGTGTTTTTTTTTTTGTAGTAGATGTTAATTTTAATATATTAATTTGCTGAAAAAAAAATGGGTTGAATGGGTCGGGTTCGGGTCAGCCTGAGAATATTCGGGCCGGGTTTGGGTTCATATGTATGACACATTTTTTGGGTTCGGGTCGGGTCGTTTAAAATTTTCGGGTTCGGGTCGGGTTGAACCCATCAACCCGCGAACATGACCCGTTTAGCACCCCTAATATCATATGGTCTAATTTTTAAGTCATGGTCTAATATATATATATATATATATATATATATATATATATATATATAGTGTAAGTATATGGAGAAAACCATTTTAATTGAGAAAACTTAGCAAACTCTTTTGTATGGTCTAGATTCATCCACATCACCATTGTATTAAAGATATTGTGGGGATAAAATGGTCATTTGCACATGCTCTACCTTTTCAACACTCCCCAAGATCTGACATATTTCCATCACATCATCTTTCACCTCATTTTCAAATTCAATTCCATATTTCTTTAACCCCATTCTCTTTCATCTCCTCATTATCATTTCTTTATCTTTTAGATCTGAAACCCCAACACAAATTCATACAAATTTCATCTTTCACCTTATTTTCAAATTCAATTCCATATTTCTTCCACCCCATTATCCTTCATCTCTTGTCTTTATTTCTTCATCTTTTAGATCTGAAACCCCAACACAAATGCATGCAAATTTGAAAGCTATTTGTTGCATCTCGGTGTCCATGACGAGTCATAAAGAAGAACAACCAGCAAAACTCTATCGGAATCAACCGAAGACCAAATTCGTATGGTAACTCCTTTTCTTTTCTGAATCTTGGTCTGAAACTAGGTGTCCATGGCGATTCTAGATCTGTTTTTCCGAATCTAGATGTGATTTTCCCAACACCAGAATCATATGGTGACGAACGATAAATGGCGATGAAGAGAAAAGTGCGTTTTTAGGTGAAACAAGTTATATTTTTTTTGTTTATTATTAATACAAATACTAAAAATTGTTGCACAGTGGGTTAGAATCGATGTGTGTGTATATGGGATTACTGTTTTGATTCTGATGTAGTTGGTTGATGCTTTATTTGAATATCAAGATGTAGTTTTAAATTTTGCATTTGCTTTTTTTATTTCTTTATTCCTTTTTAATTTTTTGTTGAAGTTTTGAATGCTTTAGTTAGTTTTTTTCTGTTAATGTTGGGTGTAAATGATCATAAAGGCCACTTGGTCGGAATGATGAGTGTTAAATGTGGAGTAACAAATAAAAAGTCGTGTTTTTTTGTTGGCATAATTAGCTACACATGTTACTTATATTTACAATAGCCCTTTTTTGGTAGCAAAGGGGCTGAACATACGTAATACATGTTTTGTAACATGCGTTACACTAGAGGGTAACATTTGTACAGTCATGTTACATATAGTGGTTACATGTGTCACACCCCCAAAACACCCCCAAAATCAGAGCTAGTTTGTTTATTTTATTTTTTAAATCAAGATCTAGAAGAAATTTTTGTATGTTGTATTTATCTCTTCAAAGTGTATTGATATTTTTTTATGAAGATTGATGTTAAATTTCTAAATTGTTTGTCCAGCGATTTTGAGTTAATGATTGATTTTAGTTGTTACATGTGTTACAACGTTAAGGTTACACATGAGTATAGTTGTTACATGTGTTACAACGTTAAGGTTACACATGAGTATACACGTTATACGTATTTCATATAGTTGTTACATGTGTTACAACATTAGGGTTACATTTTCATATAGTTGTTACATGTGTTACACATGAGTACGCATGAGTATACACGTTATACGTATTTCATATAGTTGTTACATGTGTTACACAATTGTATGCATGTATACATTTTCATAAGTTTAAAGGTTTACCTTTTTTCATTTCTGCATGTGTTCAACATATATTGCCCCGAAGTGTAACACATGTTACAACATACAGGACAAACATTTTAGAATGTAGCTGGCAGGAATGTAGCTGGCAGAAGTGTAACATATGTAACAAAATAAAGGGATAAATAGATTATATATATTATAAAAAAACATTACCATCAAACTTAAACTTAACATAAGTGTTTTATATGAACTTAAACATATAAAAATATCCAAAAACTATCATACAGGATAAACACTAGAGAGGTAACACATGTATAGCCACGTTACACATGTTACATAGGAGATTAATAAGTTTTATCTATAGAAGATTAATATTGATGTACTTGTTTTGTTCACAGGTGAAAAGATGTTTTGTGTTCAAGATGAAGCTGGTTATCAAGAAGCGAAGCCCGCCGAAGGATTAAAACGCATCATCAGGTTTTCATGGTGACGATGGTGTGTTTTTTGGTTGGCTGCTATGTGTTGTGAAGATGGATGTTGTTGTGAAGACCATTTTTAGAAGCATTACAACTATTGATATAAAATTCATTTTTATTTTCATTGTTAGTATGCCCAATTTTGGATGAATACGGATGTTGTTGTGAAGGCAATTTTTTTTGGATGCAACAACTATATGTAACATGTGTAACCTTGACGTTGTAACACATGTAACACCTATATGTAACATGTGTAAGATGGCTATACATGTGTTACATATGTTGCATACAGGGTGTTACATGTGTTACACCCAGTATATGAGACCAGCTTATTGTTTTTTTAGATTGGCTGTTAAATGTTAAAATGTATAAACTTCATAATTAATTCGGAATATCTCGTTTATTTTACAAATAAGAAGTCGTTTTTTTTTTGTGGGATAATTAGTTACATATGTAGTAACAACATTACACTAGTTACTTATAGTTACCCCAACCCTTTTTTGGACACAAAGGGGGGGGGGGTGCACATATGTAACACATGTTTGTAACATGTGTTACACTAGAGAGGTAACACATGTATAGCCACGTTACACATGTTACATAAGAGATTAATAAGTTTTAACTATAGAATATTTAATATTGATGTACTTGTTTTGTTCATAGGTGAAAAGATGTTTTGTGTTCAAGATGAAGATGGTTATCAAGAAGCGAAACCCGCCGAAGGATTACAACGCATCATCAGGTTTTCGTGGTGACGATGGTGTGTTTTTTGGTTGGCTGCTATGTGTTGTGAAGATGGATGTAGTTGTGAAGACCATTTTTAGAAGCATTACAACTATTGATATAAAATTCATTTTTATTTTCATTGTTAGTATGCCAATTTTTGGATGAATACGGATGTTGTTGTGAAGGCAATTTTTTTTGGATGCAACAACTATATGTAACATGTGTAACCTTGATGTTGTCACACATGTAACACCTATATGTAACATGTGTAAGATTGCTATACATGTGTTACATATATACCCCATAGTGTAACATATGTTATAAACATGTGTTACATATGTCAGCCCCTTTGGTGTCAATTTAAACTTAGCAAAATTACATATGTAACAACATTACATCATCTAAAATGTGATATCAATGAACAAACAAGTAATATATGTAACTATAAGTATATGAGATCCCTTCTCGTTTGGTTGCAACTGCTATGGTCAAGTCGTAATAACACAAGTTACAGTCCAGTATTTTAAAGATACAACCGTATCACCTTACAAGTTATATGTTTTGCTGACAAACACCATGTCACACATGTTACACACTATAGAGTGAAAGAACAGTATTGAACGCTACTACACATTTCCCATTATGTCGTAACATGTGTAACCTTTTTGGGGGTATCGATGTTGTAGGTTTATACTTAAATATATACAAATGATCCAAAAATGATCATACATGTGCTACCCTCTAGTGTAACATAAGTTACAAACATGTCTTACATATGTGCAACCCCGATTTTTGGTAACAAAGAGGTTGAACATATGTAACACATGTTTACACTGGAGGGTAACTTTTGTACAACGTCAAAGGTACCCACCACCTGCCCTTCATCGACTTCTTGTTCCCATTCTTCATCGGTTTCTCCATCTACCTTCTAACACTAGTTACCTTCTACCCAATTATGCCCTGAACTTGAAGACTCCCCAAATTTTGAGTTTTTATCTGCATCATTTCACACATAAAAAAAACTAAGCAAAACCACCCAAAAAAAGGTTACATATGTAGACAGTTACCATACACTTCAAACAACTACTATCCGATAGAACCAACTCCCTCGCTGCAAGCACTAAACAAACATGTAACATATGTTAGCACAACCTTTCGTATTTGTTTGACGTCGTATAGCTTTTGTTTTCTAGACTGGACATTTGTGCTCCCCACAACAATTGTTTTAGATGTGTTACCCTCCAGTGTAACACACGTTACAAACATGTGTTACATATGTGTAGCTCATTTTTATGTCCAAGAAAGGGCTGGTTTTAACATAAGTAACACGTGTAACATTATTACAACATATGTAGCTAATTATGCCAGCAAGACATTTCAACTAACAACCCATTTAAAATAACATTTCAACCCATTTAAAAAGATATAGATTTGTAAACACATAATGTTTTGTTAGGTTTCTTCCAAGTCCCAGTCCTGCCCAAGAAATGAAAAACACAAATATTAGTAGTCAGCAAAAGAGTACTTGCTAAGATGAGGATACAACAATTACCATTCACCATTTCAACATCCACTCATATCAAAACAAAATGTGTAACACAATGTATGCACCATATATTGTCCGAAAGTGTAACATATGTTACAACATACAGGACAAACAATTTAGAATCTAACTAGCAGAAATGTAGCTGGCAGAAATGTAACATACGTAACTAGTTATGCCTGCAAAAATTTGAAACATTTAACACTAATTATAAAAAAAGAACAACTTAACCAACAAAATTTTGAAACCTTTACTGTAACAATTATGGATTTTCAAACTAATTATCTACCAATAATTGGGATGCCCAATTTAAACAAAAAACAAAATAAAGCAAATCCAATTCATAAAACCTAACACAAACCCAACCCATAAATTATTGGTCAACAAACTGAAAATATTAAAAAACTAAAAATGATTTTAACATAAAAACAAAAACCTGCACAATACATGAACATTAACCCATTACTAGAACACTTTGAGCACACAAAAAGTTATTGACAACCTTTTTAACAAAAAAATCAAGTGTGTTCTTGCTATTAGTTGAACACTAACCGGATCTAGACCCGTCTGATGAACACGAAGAAAATCTTCAAAAATGATTCTCTCTCACACACTTGTGTGTGTGTTCTTGGCATTCTAACAACTTTCTCTCTCTAAAAACCCATGAACCAAATGATTTCTGACCTGCTTCTCTCTCACACACTTGTGTGTGTTCTTGGTCTTGGTGTTCTAATAACTTTCTCTCTCTAGAAACACATGCAACCGAATGATTCAGGCCTGCTTCTCTCTCACACACTTGTGTGTGTGTTCTTAGTGTTCTTCATGAACACGAAGGGGTTTTAACAATAACGATTCAGGCTTGCTTCTCTCACACACTTGTGTGTGTGTTCTTGGTGATTGAAACATGAAGAAAGAGAGAGGATGAGAGAATGGATGATGATGATGGTTTGATGGTGAATGCACAAAAGATATTTTGAATTCTCAAAGAAGAAGAAAGAAGAAAGAGAGACAATGATGATGTGATGGTGATGGTGACAACTATACAGAAGAGAGAGAATGAGATAGGGCCTTTTTGACAGAAATACCCTCCTGGCCCACTCATCAACATATGTTATGTATTAAATTTAAATCAATAAACATCAAATTTCCCTAACCCTTAGATGATCAAGATCAATTGTCACAATTGGGTTTCCTTAGTTTTCTCACTAAAAAATGGTTTCCTATATATCCTTGCCCTATATATATAATTACATTATAAAATGTATTTTTCTATTTTCAGTTTCAGAAGCTTGAAAAGCAATAAATAGAAAACATGTCTTTTAAATTGGAAATAGGATGAAGTCATTGACATATGCATTTCAACTTTAAATCAACAACAATATGAATCTCATGTATCAAATCTAAGCATAAAACCGAGCATTCAATTCTCTACAACAATAAATTGTACTTTAGAATCACACTTATGAGAAACCTTCATACCTTTAGAACAGTGTGATTCCTGTGGCGATGACACCACCGTCAGCACATCCAAAAACACATTCTAAGCTTCGATGACACCACAGTCGACACATCCACATAACTACAACTAACACTTAATTAATCAATTATCAATTATAATCTATATAAGTCATACCTTAGCGAATTTATTCGCCTTGAATGTCTTCAAACACGATGCGTTATACTCCAGCAACAAATCCTTCTCTACAACAGCCAGAATCTTAAAGTTTAAATTCTAGATGAACTAAATCATATGATAAATTAAGTTACCTTTGATTAAGATAATTTGAGATGGCAAAACAAATTAGAGCTTGAATGGTTAGAATCAGGCAAAAAAAAAAAAAATGGAGCCTGAATGGTTAGAATCAAGAAACTTCGGGCTAAATGTGCCAATACCAGGTATGTTCCCCAACAACACTGTTTTCGGTCGTGTCATCTATAATAACATCTTGAATATCGAAATCCCCACCTAAAATTATTATGCCCAGATTATTAGTTCAACATATTTATACAGATTTTCTTATTTTGTTAAGGTATGAGATAAAACACTTACATCCAGGGCAAATCCTTTTTGAGCTAATATAAAGATGACATCAAAGAAAGCATTCATAGTACATGACAGACTATTATCCTAACAAAAACAAAACAACTTTCATTATTATTATTATTATTATTATTATTATTATTATTATTATTATTATTATTATTATTATTATTATTATTATTATTATTATATCATGAATCATTACCTCAAGTAAAAGATATCTTACTTAGATGCATTGACCAAGCGTTGCGTTTACTGGCTTATCCCCACTGCCTGTATGAAAAATCAGATCTAGAAACAACTGCAAGAGGATGAATACCACTGTAACGCCATTCTTGCAGGAATATTTCCAGAACCGAAGTTGACCTTTTCATGAAGGCAACTGCCATTGAAGATGATCAGAGCAGTTTGATTACTTAGTACTTACTACACCCTCAGAGTAAGCATTACTCTTTCACGTTTCTCATTCAGATTTCAAAATTCATATTATTAACATGTTTGTTACACCTAAAATCAGATTTTGGGGCTTAAAGCCTGTCGTGAAACCTTTGTTTATATACAGAATATCAACAGGTCTATATAGCTCGATTAAAAAGTGTCACTAAATCAGAACCGGTGGAACACCAATGTACCCAAGAATAGAATATACAGGTGAAATACGACTTACCGGAAAACTCGCCGGAACCCTAACTTGGCTAGAACACACCTGAACCGTCTACATCTCCATGTTACCGGTTTATTGCACATAATGTAACGGTGTTTTCAGAAAAACACAATACGATTCAACTATTTGCAGAGTAAATCACAACTCTAAACCATAACAAACTGAATAAAAGATGCGATTATACCTGTAAGAGATTTGAGATCGCCGGAAGCCGAAGGAGAGAGTGGCGTCGATGGAGATATAACTGGTGAGAGCTTCAAGGAATGGCTCCGTCTAGAGGCGATTAGAGTGGCGATTTGGTTGTAGCTGGTAGCCAAGAAGAAGCTTTGTGTGTTTGTTTTGTTTGGTGGAAAAAGAAGCGTGTAGAAGAAGACATGTAGCCTGTTTTTATTTAATGGGTTGTAATTTGTAAAGGTTTCATTGCAGGCAATTTGTTTTTAGGAGCTCAATGCAAATTTCTTTAGTAAATATCTTTGTTTCATAATTAGTATATTATTTAAGTAGGTTAAAACCCCGTGTATTACACGGGTTGAATAAATGAATTTTATATACTAAATAATAAAACAATATATTTTTAAAAACCTCATTTATTGCACAGGTTGAATAAATATAATTTTATATATTAAATAATAAAAAGTTATATCTATAAGAACCATATTGTACATGTTTTTTAGTCAACACAAATTTCAAATGCATCATGAGTTTAGTGTGAGGTAAAATATTTTTGTGACTTATGGGCACATGTTTTCGGTAATTAACCAGTTTTTAGGATCAAGTTTTTGAAACTGTGTATACACTACTAGAAAATTGTTTAAACACTACTAGAAAACTGGGTATTTGCGACGGTATTTGCGACGGTATTTACGATGCGCTGCGATTAGGGTCTAACAGCCTTTTTTCGACCTTCTATAGTGTACTTAAATATTCAGGGTCGGCCCTGTATACGGTAGCTTTGATTATTGATTTTGGCGGCATGTCTATAGGTGGTCTCTTGCCCAACCACATACACGGCTGCCGACGAAGTTTTTTCTGGCCAAAGATTCCACGTCCAGCAGCCGGTTGCCTCGGTAGTACCCAGAATGAAAACAAAAATATATGGGTCGAGAGTCGAGGACAGGCTGAATAGAGAACACATGGACTTCAAATTGTTTATTTATAACTTTTTGCTATATCAAAAAACAATAATCTTATAAGAAATTTTAATGTTCAATCCCAAGCAACTCCAAGCTAATCCTTTATTAGTATTACTTCTCATATGTCTTAGTATCTAGATTATATAAAAAAAAGTATTGAGTTTAAAAATCTAATGTTTTAGTTTTAGACCATAACTATATATTTTTACATATACCAACAATAATTGTGAAATATGTAGGTGAAACACTCAACTGAAGGCAATCAAAGTTAACATGAAATAATATGCTTGAATAAGTTGTATGAAAAGCTTTAATAATGGTATAAAGTTGAATAGGGAAAGCACACACAAAGAAATATTGCAAATTAATATAGGGGAAATTTGTCTTTGTTTGTTAAAAATGGTGCTTTTGTTTATAATGTTCTTTAGACTTGTGTTCACTTAATGTGGGTGTTCGGGATTGTTTATTTTCAGCTGCTTTTAAGTTTTTGACTTCTTAAAAGTTAATATGTCATTTTTGTAGTGTTTGGATAATGTGTTTTGAGAATGCGTTTCACTGGTTTGAAAAGAAGAAAAAGAAAAGTTCGATGGTTGTAGTATTTTCAAATAGGAGATGGAAAAGAGGAAAAAGAGAAGCAAACCAAAACACCATGAATATACATTGTCTTTATTTGTTACCTTAGCGTAACCCGACCAACGGACAGGTATTAAACTAGTTGCTGATGGATAACAGAGGTGGGCAACGTGAGCTATCAACTACCCTTTATGAATCAATCACTTACTTTTTCTTTTTCATTTTTTAACAACCAAATTCTTTTGCTGTTGTAATAATATTTTCTTCTCTTAACTTCTAAAATAATATTTTTACAAACGATTGGAAACTAATCTTAATATGTTCAGTTTGTTATAGTAACCGCAATAAGATTGATCGAATTGTTGAGTGGCGCAATGACCCTGAATATTTGTTTTATTAGGGTGGGTAGGGCCCAGTTCTTTTTTATCTCGCCCGGGCCTATTTTTTTTAAATATTTTCGGAGACGACCCTGTATTTTATTGCATTTTATATTATTTATACATATATTTTTATTCTTTTATAGCATTGGAACACAGATGAGTGGCATAAGAAGTCTGAGAGAGGTAAAAGTAACCGCAAGAAAGCCGATTCCGACGTTGTGATATCCCGACATACAGGCGGGTCTAGGGGCTATGATGAGCATCGCATCATCTTGGTAAGATAGTTATGTTCATAAACTTTAGTACTTGTTTCTTTAACACATTACATTAATCATAAATATGTTTTTTTTAGGAACGGACATTGGGTCGGCCACCCACTCTTAAATAACTCTTCCTTGCAACCCACCTCACCAAAGAATCCAAGAAAATTTTTTTGGGCAGGGATGTATGATGAAAGCTTGGAGAGGGCATAATTTTGTACTGCACGATCGAAAAAGGCATATGTAAGTTGTTTGCATCATTTTTAATATATATATATTGTATTAGCCTTTTAGTATAATAACGACCGTGTTGTTTATATAAATGGTAGGAGACATATGCGAGATACATGATCGAAAAGTACAGAGAAGACGTCACTCAGCATCCGGTGGAAGATGCTGACTTATGGGAGCGTGCGCACGCAGGGAGCCGATTCGGGATCGGGTCTTCGGATCTTAGTTTTGTCGTTACCGGCACAACGTCTTCGTCATCCGGGTCTGCCTCCTATGCTGACTACCAGCGCTCGCAAGAGGAGGTATTATTAATATTATTTATTAGTTATTTTTATCATTATTTGTTGTTGTTGTTGTTGTTATTATTATTATTATTATTATTAATGTGTATGCATAGGGGTGGGTTTCTAAATTTAACTAGGGGTATTCGACGTCGCGCGCAAAGCATACAAACGTTAGATGGAACCCGAACTCCTTCCAACAAAAGTCGTTTTTTACTTTTGTTGACCCGAAATATGTGAATCCTAGATGTGTTCTGAAGTGTTTAGTTATGGGCCTTATGACAACTAGAATTTGGTGCACTTTATTAGATGTTTAGAAATGGGGAACTTAGCAAATCATACGTCATTTGGCGCCTTGGTGCTCGATAATAAAGATTTTTATGTCATTAATTTACACATTTTGTGCCTGTGCGAGTCATCTTGATTTGCTTTGCGCTTTAATGTAGTAAAATTGTTATGAGATGTATTACTATACTGCTCATTTGTTACTAGCAATAGCTTATCATTTTTTCATCAAAGTGATTTAGAGTTTAAACTAGCTTAATGAATTTAAAGTTTAAAGCACAAATCCTGATCAAATTGATATGGTAAAGGGTCAGAACGGGTCAGGTCAAAATGGGTTAATTAAAAAAAAGGTTATTTTGGGTGGGTCAAAACAGGTTCGGGTCTAAACGGGTTCGGGTCAGTACGAGTACGGGTCAGAACTTTTTAATATTTTGTTGGTAAAATATATGTGTAAAAGATGATACTTTGATAACAACCCTTTTTTGTACCGAATAAAGATTATGGTCTCTTATCCATTTTGATTATAAACTTCTATATATATATATATATATATATATATATATATATATATATATATATTGTTTTTTTCTAATATTATGTTTGTTGTTAACAATTGTATAGGTGCGGAACTTGCAATCCTAGGTGGAAAGGTTAAATAAACGATTCGAAGAGGCGCAACAATCCCACGTTGAAATGTTACAAAACCGAGTCGAAGAGATGCAACAACAAATGAGAGAAGATATGCAACGACAAATGGCCGAGTTTATGAAACAATTTGGTAATCCTAGCAATCCTCCACAATAGTTTAGTTTCTGTTTGTTGGCTTTTGTGGTTGAACTTGTAATTTGACAACGGTGTCATATTTTGTGGTTGAACTTGTAATTTGACAACCGTGTCATATTGGGGTTGAACTTGTATTTGAAAAACCATATTGTATTTTGTGGATGAACTTTAGTTTATAATGGTATCGTATTTAGGATTTTTATTGGATTTTTTGTCTGCATTTTTAGTAGAAAAAATCTAGATTTTTTAGTTTTTTTTATTAAAAAGTTTTTAGTCGGAAATTGGTAGGAAGAGAAATTAGGAAAACTGGTCGGAAAACTGTGGAGAGGTTATGGTCGGAAAACAGTAGGAATATGGTTGTCGGAAAACAGTAGGTACACGGTGGTTGGAAAGCTGTAGGAACCTTTTGGTCGGAAAATAGTAGGAAAACGGTGGTCGGAAAATAGTAGGAAAACGGTGGTCGGAAAGTTGTTGGAAAATTATGGTCGGGACTTTGTCGGAAATAGTAACCTTTGTTTTTTGTCGGAAATTTGTCGCCAATTTAGTCGGATACTTGTCGGAAATATTTTCCTACAAGGGTTTTTCCGACAAATGTATTTCTGTCGGAAATCGGTCGGAAACGACGTTTTCCGACTGTTTTCCGACAAAAACCTTGGTCGGAAACAAGACAGTTTTTTAGTAGTGGTATGTGATATATGTCTTGGGTGGAAAAAGCTTCTAGAAATATTTTTTATATTATATACATGTATAATTGTTTGTTTATATCAATAAATTTTATATTTATTTATTTATATATAATATAATATGTAAAGAAATCACTGAAATAAATAATCACATTTTTTGTTTTCCAATTAAAAGAAAAGAAAAGAAAATGCAAGTTTGATGATGTCATGGATGAGTTCATATGTCTATTTTTTTAATTAATTGCATCAACAAGTTTAGGATAATTCCCCATAAATTAAAGACACGACGTGTTTTATATGTATTTTATGTGTAAAGCTTGTCATTAAAGTAAATATTAATTGTAAAGCTTGACATTAAAGTAGATAAATATTAATAATAATAATTTATGGCATATTCCTAGTGGTGCACGTAGTACATATAGATTGGATGCCATTAATATTATAAATAAAATATAAACAGTCGGTGGAATAAATTGTCTAAACTAATATTTGTATGCCATCAATCATGCTAAATAATGTTACTTGAGTTGCTTAAAAATAAAGATTGGTATTGAAAGCAAAAACCAACAAGAAATAAGCTGCATAGCATGGCCGGAGTATCAACTGCACCAGCTACTTTTCCAATGAGTCTAGACAAACCCGCAACGGTGGTGGTGGAGAGGCCCGCGAAAAATGAAAGAGGAAATAGTGAAGAACAAGAAGAAGTGTTGGTGATAGAAGGGATAGAAGTCAATAAAGATGAGTTTGTGAAGTTTGATGTGTTCATCAATGATGAAGATGAAGAAGTGGCGAGTAGCGCTGGGCCTGAGAGAACCGAGTTCGCTGGTAGCTTCGTGAATGTGCCAAGTCAGAAGCGGGAAGATGGCGGAGATGGTGGTGGGAAGGTAATAAAGACTAGGTTAAGAATAGGTATAAGTGAGTTGTTGGAGGGTTTGGGAGTTGAAGATGATGAACATGTGGTTGTTAAATTGGTACCAAAGTGTGATAATGTTCATGTTATAATAGGTGGTGTAAAAATTGAGATTGAATGATCATTTAGTGAGTTGTAATCTTAATTAATTTTATGTCATTTTTATTAGTTTCAATGAAAATTTCGTAATTTCTATAACACATTCTCAATACACATTATTGACAGGTTGACACGCGTTATAATTGACGCAAAACTTTATCATTATATGCATCATTGGCGCAAAACTTTATGTAATTTGCACCCATTGGCTAATCTTGATACATGTGATGTATTTTGATTGGGTATATTGGTTTGCAAAGGTGAAATTCAAAAATTTAAGAAAAGAAGTCCATGACTATATAAGTAAAAACAGGTCTAACAGTTGATAGGCGTAGCCCATAATTAAGGCCAAAGACCATAGAATTGTTTGCATCTATCTTTTGATACTTTGGTCTCAAAATGAAAACAAACAATTGCATAGAGAATCACAAAGAGAGGTGATTTACGCATAACAAAATTATAACACAGCGATAATGCTTTGTGTCGCTGTCGCTGTGTTTAGTAGGTAAACCATAATACTACTACATATCGGATTTGACCAAAGTTCTAGATCTTACTAGAACTTTCACTACTTCTCGTGAGAGTCGGTCTGTATTTCTTGAGCAAGTTCCCTCGTTAAGAAGTCAGCCCGATCATCTTGTCCACCTGCAAATGTATAGACCCGAAATGCAAATTGAAAGGCCTTCCAAAGAGTTTTACCCGACCCGCTTTTCTTGCTATGACATTTTAGCCCATTGTCTTGGTGTTCTTTTGCCGTTGGTTCTCTTGTTTCCTGTAATTAAAGGCAAAATGTAGTACTCATAAATTCTTCATTTTAATCTTATGTGTTATAAAATTACATTTTAAAGATGAACATCAATACACACTCAACAAATAAGTACCTTTAATGCCAATTCCATGCAGTTTGAGGAAACCTCCACCATTAATTCTTTGATTCTTACAAGGATTGTGAAGTCAAAATGGATGTTTTGACTTCTAAATTTCTTGAGTTCTTCGTCTTTTGTTCGGTCTAGAGTGTCCAACTCTCCTTTGATCTGCATATGCAATTTGTCATATGTTACTCATATGATGGAAAAACCTTTTGAGATACAATAAACAAGAAGTTTTTTTTTTATTTCTAAAAGATAGTGTTTCTTAAAAAAGTATTAATAAAATATGAGTGGTTTGTTTTATTTGTATTTCCAGTCATGGTCGCAAAAGTCGCTAGACGCTCCATAATCGGATTTGAGAGTACTCGGGGAGTAATTGGCCTAGACAAGGAGTACTCGCACCTCGGCAACCTGCCGTGTAGCGAGTACTCGGCCTTGTTTTTCAACCATGTTTATTCTAGTGAATACAAATTTCCAAACCAAATGATTTTAAGATCTTAAATTTTATTTTACCTTGTTGAAATAATTCTCAACTTTATCAATTAGCTGGTTCACTGGAGACTCTTATCTTCCAATTCTGCAAAGTCGTAGCTTTAGCATCCAATTTGGCATACAATGCTGCAGCCATTCTCAATCCCTCCAACTTTTTACTAGGAAAATCTTCAAACCTTGCTAGAACCTACGGATTCAAAATCTTAAAACATGATTATTAAAATTCTTAACAAAAAATGTATATCATAGAAAGAACTTCAATAAATCTAGACCTGCGTTTCATCAGTAAGTTTCTCCATATGCGATTCCACATATTTGTGGAACTTAATAAGCTCATCCATGTCCGTTGTTTGGAACGAACTCAGGGCGGTTCTCACCTCTTTGATTGAATTTGCATAGTTTTTGACATCCTCTTCAATCTGAATAAAGTATGATGATCTGGAAATAGAGAAGGATATCAAGAATAGAACATTGTAATATATATTTGTAGGATACTATATGAGGTTTATTTACCTTTTTGTCATCTCGGCTAGTGCATCGGCCATTCCTTGCTTTCCGTTACCATTAGAAGCAGCCCCAAGTGTGCTGCCAGTCCTTTTAAGAGATTTACCATCTAAATTGGACCCTTCAAGCTTCCCTTTGAGAAGGCGGTAGAGACTTCCCATTTGAGATGATCTCTTAAGTTTAGTAGTTGGTTTGGCTCGTAGAGAACGCGTTGGACCAACAAGAGGAGGTGGTGGTGGTGCACCCGCTTTTCCTTGTTGAAATGGTGGTGGTGGCAGTAGTATGCTTCTTGGTGTCGGGGGAGTTGGTGGCGGCGGTGGTGGTATGCTTCTTGGTGTCATTGGAGCTGGTGGTGGCGGGGGTACGCCCATGGGTGGTGGCAGAGGAGGTTGCTCTGGATTAGCTACATGGGTTCCACTCATCGAGGGCGGTGGAGGTGGTAGCGGCATTTTACTACTACTTGAAGCCATTGAGGGTGGTGAAGGTGGCAGTGATTTTGTGACATTACTTGTCATTATGGGTGGTGGTGGTGGTGGCAAAGGTGGTTGAGGGGGTATCACTATACGAAGTGATCGGCTTCTCAAGGGTAGTGGAGGCGGCGGAGGAGGTGGTTGTTGTGTCCCTAAACAAGTCGTCTTCATTGGGGGTGGTGGAGGTAATAAACTTTTCGTACTACTTGAATCCGATGGAGGCGGTGATGGTGACATTGATGTTATTACATTACTTCTTCTAACTACAAGTGGTGGTGTTGTTGGGACCATAGTCGATTGCAGATCTTCTGCAGGACTTAACTCAGCGTTGTCCACCAACGCGACAGAATCTTCAACAGGACTTAACTCAGCATCGTCCACCAACGCGACAGAATCCCTCTTCGGTTCTTCCATGTGATTGTTAGAAACTTGTCGGTTAACATGGGAGTACATGTGGATAGACAATCGTTTTACATCAATCGGACTTAACTTCTTGATCGCTCTAGCTATTGAGCAATCTTCGCCACTTTTCATGCTCGAAAAATCTGGGAGAACTGAAGTTGGAGTTCCGGGTGAAGACGGTACCTTCAGTTTATCCAAATAACACTCCATAAAAGACTTTGAACTGCTGAAACTAGCTGCTAAATATTCATCATGAGCCATGTCCATTGAGCAATTAAAAAGACACTCTCAGTAACATAAGCATTTCATCCAACATTGGCGGGCTATAACAGCTCTCACACATACAAAACAACACGTATGCAGTTACACAAATACTGACATGAGAGCATGAAATTCAGGGTGATGAAATGAAATGAAAGAATTTAAATAACTCCAACTGGTCAAACTTTAGTGTTTAAAAATGGGACAAAGTTTCTTGAATAAATATTTTAAGGGGTTTAGAAGAAGTAACGGGTGGATTTTTGTGTTTAGAATATAATAATTAATTGAAACATGAAAGTGTGATCGTGCAAGCCAATATCTTAGACAAAGAAGCCGCGTTTTGAGCGTGATCATCGCGCGGGTGCTTTTATAACGGCTACCTAATCCACCTCCTCTTTCAAATGACGTTTTAAAAGATTCAAGATATGAATATAAAAAGAATATATATTCTGTTATAAATATATTATTTATATTATGGTTATCAATACCCAAAATAGATTAGCATCTTCTCCAAGTTTTCTTCTCCTGTATATACTTCCCATTGTATCTCTTGTATGACATATCTATCAATCAAAATATCTCTTTCTCCCTACATCTCTTTCTCTTATTGTTTGCTATTAGGCTAGTTTCACAACACGTTATCAGCACGAGTTTGCTCGTCTCTAGGCACAAATAGAAGAGGTACTTGGCGTTCTATTCCGTTGACGAAATCATCGCAGATCTACGACACCCCGGCCATCCCGGATTTCTAACGGAGCAACGTTACCCACCAAAAACTGATTGGTTCATATCGTTCAAGGTATTATTCTAATCATTTACTACATGATATGGAATTTGATTTTTATGTGAGTAATTTACAATGGCTAGTTTTCATGTACATTAATTTTGTCAATATGCCCCTCATAAACGATGAGATTTATTTATTTATAATTGAATAAAATAATATTAATTAATAGCAAAATAACCATATAACGTACCGATATATGAAAGTATAATATAATATTCCTTAATTATAAAATAATATAATAAGAGAAGTTAATAAATAAATATTATCTCGTGTTTATAAAACTAATAAATAACTAGTTATTGCGGATGAAAAATGGTAAGAAAATGACTCGGATTTTTTTTAACGGTAAATTTGGATCACTGACGGACCACTGGAGTATCATCGTGCCACCAGCAGAACCACCCAATCATATCCATCTCCACTAGGCATAACGCCTATACACCAATTCGGGAGTAAACCCAATAAATATGGGAAAAACCCCCTTGTGGGAATCGAACCCAGGACCAATTGGTTCCAAAGTCTTATCCCACCCCCAAGATGCCACTAGGCTATAAAGCCATGGGCACTCGGATTTTTTTTAATAAATAAAAAAAATCAACATGCCACTAGGCTATTGCCCATATCTTATATTTTTAGATTTTAATAATCTGTTATATTAGAAAACTCTTATATTTTAGATTTCAATGATCTATTTTATTAGAAAAAAAAATACTTGCTATCTTATTATTTTTGCATTTTTGTAAAACCCCATCAATGGATATTTACTATCTTATTATTTTGTGTTCCACAGCTTCGCTACGTGCATATACTATATAATATAATAATATATTACTACATAATATGTTTTATGATTCTTATTGGTATTTAAGATTTGTCTTTAAAAGTTTGTTGAGTCATAATTTAAATAATACTAAAAATTTGCTAGTAAATGATACATGGTATACATGGTTATGATTTGTAATATTATCTTGATTTAGAATATATTTTATGATTTAATTAGTGGATTATATGTTTGAATATTGTGATAACCATTAAAAATAGTTTATCTTATTTTATGATCATGTTATCATCAATAGATTTGAATCAGATAGAAATCTCAAATAAAATAATTACAATATAATGGTTGAACTAAAATATTTTCTCCGATTAGTAATATAAGTTGGGTTAAGAAGATAAATGAACACAATTTTTCCCGTTGTCACAAACTAAAATTGGAATCCATTTCCTTATAAACACAATTGTTTAGAATTTGGTTACTATTAGGCATAGCTGTTAAAATCATATGTTTTTATCATGTTTAGAATTGTAAATTAATCGTGACATATAATTTACCAAATAAACACAAATTTTGGGTTACTTTGGTTGAACATTTTTATTTCCTTAATTATAAAATTATGCATCCGGGTGATTAAGTTTAAATGTTTATTATTATTCAGATTTACAACTAGCTAAATAAATTAAATAAGATTGGTTACCGTTTGAAAATTGGTTCTGCTACTTTATGAAAAATTGGCTAGCGCATGACAATTAATTTTAATATACTTGTTTTGTTTCTACTTCAATGACATATGCTTCCAATGTGAATAATCAAACCAAACTTACATATTCAAGCTGATATCATCTTTTATTACTAAGTTACTTAAAGTGCATTATTTAAATTGTTGGTTCATATCCCCAATATTATTTTGTAATATGTGTGCACGTGTATTAAATTGTGTAATATGAAAGCACCATGGAGGGGATATTAGTTTATGCTTTAATTAAGAGTAAATTGCCATTTTAGTCCCTGAGTTTTGTCCAAATTTGCCATTTTAGTCCAAATAGTATTTTTTTGCCTCTGGATCCCTGACTTTTCCCTTTTGTTGCCATTTTGAATACATACAATAACTCCATCCAAAAACTCCATCTTTAGCCAGAGGTATTTTGGGGATTTTCATTTTAAATGTTTTCAATTGCCATTTTGATCCAATTCAAAAAAATAAAAAAAAAATTCAAAAAATTCCAAAATATTCTAAAAAATAAGAAAATTTCTAAAAAATCATAAAAATTAGAAAAAATTCTAAAAAATCCAAAAAATCCGTTTCGGCGCGAACCGTTTTGAACCCGAACCGTTTCGACATGAACCGTTTCGACCCGTACCGTTTCGACCCGAACCGTTTCGAGCGGAACCGTTTCGACGCGAACCGTTTCGACCCGTACCGTTTCGACCCGAACCGTTTCGACGCGAACCGTTTCGACCCGTACCGTTTCGAAGCCGAACCGTTTCAAGCCGAACCGTTTCGACCCGTACCGTTTCGAAGCTGAACCGTTTCGAAGCTGAACCGTTTCGACGCGAACCGTTTCGACCCGTACCGTTTCGAAGCCGAACCGTTTCGACCCGTACCGTTTCGAACCGAACCGTGCCGCTTCGATCCGAACCGTGTCGTATTAACCCGAACCGTTTCAGCTCGAAACGGTTAGGCTTCGAAACGGTTCGCGTCGAAACGGTTCGGGTCGAAACGGATCGAAACGGTTCGAAACGGTTCGCGTCGAAACGGTTCAGCTCGAAATGGTTCGGGTCGAAACGGTACAGGTCTAAACGGTTCGCGTCGAAACGGTTCAGCTCGAAACGGTTCGGTTCGAAACGGTTCGGCTTCGAAACGATACGGCTCGAAACGGTTCGCGTCGAAACGGTTCGGCTCGAAACGGTTCGCGTCGAAACGGTTCGGCTCGAAACGGTTCGCGTCGAAACGGTTCGCGACTAAACGGATTTTTTAGAATTTTTATTATTTTTTGGAATTATTTTGATTTTTTGGAATTTTTTTTGATTTTTTGGAATTGGATCAAAATGACAATTGAAAACATTTAAAATGAAAATCCCCAAAATACCTCTTGTTAAAGATGGAGTTTTTGGATGGAGTTAGTGTATGTGATCAAAATGGCAACAAAAGGGAAAAGTCAGGGACCCAGAGGCAAAAAAAAACTATTTGGACTAAAATGACAAATTTGGACAAAACTCAGGGACTAAAATGACAATTTACTCTTTAATTAAAGTAATAAATATTTGTATATAATATGTATCTGTGATTGGTTATACTCGGATATGTTGATATATAAATTATATATACTTTTTTTTATAAGTGATGATAAAAAGTCTTATTACATAAAGTTTTATTATAACTCGTTTTATATGGTGACATGTTATTGTGAAAGCATTGTTTGATTTTACTCTATGTACACCTTGTATCCTATATGTTATAGTTTATTATAAAGATAGTATTTAATAGAACAATTAAATCAAAGTTGTGGTTTAGTATAAATCTCATGAAAGAGTATAGATATTCTTAGGCATTACACTCGAAGTGTCATACTCATAAATCTTATATGACTCGGCTATCTAATTACTTCTCTATTGGTGTTATGAAAATTGCAAAGAGAAGATTATTACAAGGGAAACTCGGATAAATATTTTCGGTTGTCACACCTCAAATATGCTCTTGAAGAAACAATATTATTAAAAGGGTATGAAAGGTTTGAAGTGACTTTATATTCGTATGTCTAAGAAAATAAATAATGAAAAGCTATGAAGCTTTTCTTGTTATTCCATTCCCTAAAGTGAATGATATTATATAACGATCATTGAAAATATCGTGATCAAGGACATAGTTAAGAAATTTTGTAATGATGGTCATGTTAATAATGAAATCGATCATCAGAAGTGCTATGATAACCAAGTTGATAATGAGACTGACCATCAGAATGTTATGATAGCCAAGTAAATAATGAGACCGACTATTAGAATTGTAATAATGGTCATAATGAGATAGACCACTAGAAGTAGCAAATTAAAGGAGTGATTACATGAGAATAAAATGTGTAAAGGATAAAAGTGATATAACATGATAGTTTGCAATGATAATGCGTTGTTCTCTCGTATAATGCAACTAATACACATACGATCGTAAACTAGAAGTTTATGTATCATGATTATTTAATTAGTTGGCATGACCGGTTAGATCACACCGAGTCAATGATGATGTGAAACATAATGAAGAGCTAAAAGATTCTTCAAGCTGGTAATTAGCATGTAATGTTTGCTCTCAAGGGAAATTTTATATTTTGCCATATAAAAGAGGGTGTGTATGCCTAAATATTCTGGAAGTGATTAAAGGATAGGCATATCCTAACATGATACCATTTAGTGTTTTAAATCGATGCATCGTCTAAATGGTTATCAAATCCACAACCTTAAGTTTGTGTGATTGTGGCTTAGCTAATGTGATAGCAGGCATATTAATCCGGATTAGTATATTTATTTGGTAATAATGAATTTGATTCCCAAGTTATTAACGATCATTGGAATAAGTGTTATTGTTGAGATGATTACTAAACAGCTACTATTGATTACAAAGCCAATGATCATGAGAGGAGCAAAAGTTCATTTAAATACATGTAATTTTACATATAGTACCATTAATTCATATCAAGCCAACAAGTTATAGTTCTCCCCATACAGTTGGTTTTTGGTCAGGAACCAAAGATGTCTCATCAAAGATTTTGGTTGTGGGACATATATTGAAACTCATCCACCACACCACACAAAGATGAGGCTTCTAAAAAGTTTGAGAATATGTTGTGTATAAATAATCGTCTATTACTGAATACTTAAAGCCATTAGTGAGAAATTTGTTTATGGCTCATTGTTTTTCACTTTAGTGAATGAATGTTCCCAACATTAGGGGGAGATAACAAGCAGTTGGAAAGTGAAAAGTGGAATGAGTTATCATGTCATCTTGATCCTTAGACTATAAACGGTGAACCAGAAGTTCAAAGGATAATTCATTTACCAATATTAAAGAACAAATTACCAGACAAGCTCACTGACCTAAATAGAGTGACTAAATAAGTCACATAATCAACTGCTTATGCTCCAGTTATATTTGGGTCCCAAGAGGACAACCACATAGTTTGTAATAAGTCTATTGCACGCCTAAAGTATGGTAGACTTGTTGATTCTAATAATAAAATTCCTCGAAAATTGGAGCAAATAATTAAGATGGTGAAGTCGAGGTTATAGTAATAAGATCTCCTGAAGAGACAGTAGACATGATGGTTCAGAAGAACCTCAGGTACCTGAAAATAAATAGATCTCGATAAGTTGTATCATGTCTAAGATATGTATGGAATCGAAATAAAATCGACGTCGTTATACTTTTGTATATAATATAGCTTGAAATGATGAAGTGTTGAGGATCAAGATTTAAGATCTGCCTATGAATGAAAACATATAAATGATTGGCCAAATGGAAAGACACAAATAAGGCAGAGTTGAATTCTCTAATAACATGGAAAGTTTCTGGACCAACAGTCAATACAACTGAAATTGTAAAATATGTTGGATACAAATGGGTCTTTTATGCGAATCATGTGAAAATTAAACAAAGTTATATAAGGCAAAATTGGGGGCACAAGTATTTTCGCAAAGACCTATAACTGATTATGAGGAGACGTATTATCTGGTGGTGGATATATTGGCTTTCCAATATTTAATTAGCCTGGTAATATAAAGAGAGAATTGATATGTGTCTTATGAAAGTTATGTATCACTGGATACTAAAAGTTTACATGAAAGTCCCTCAAAGATTTAATTTATTAAAATCATGAAAATAAGTTCTTGAGAACGATATGATCATTGTATACAGATTCATATTTGAATACGTTGAATATAATTGGAACTCCTGATGAGTATCCTAAAGCATTTAAGTGCTTATAAGGCTAAGCGGAAACATCTTATGGTTGTATTTCTTGTGCACCAATAAACAGACATAGAATACCTATACTTGGTGATTATGGTATCTCAGTGTACAGTGTATAAGCACGGTACAATATGTATTATACAAATGAAGCAAGTGTTCAAGACATCCTTGCATATGATATAGAAATCAATGAGGAGGTTTTGTAACAGAACTCCTAAAGAGTGTATGCACATACACCGTTTTTCAAAGTAGAAAGAAGTGATGATTGTAAATGCTTGAAGCATTGATTTCAAAACCTTATGAATGTATCTTTATAAACTTAAAAAGATAGTATGGATAAAATAGTTGGATTGAGTATTGTATAACTCATGAGATATTCTGATAAAGATCAATATGAGTTTGATAATACTATCCATCTTTATCAAAAGTCCTCTCCTAAAAGTTCACTATAATCGCAGTTTACAGTGATGATGTCTAGGCACCATTGAGAGAAATTGTCGAGCTTTTAGATGGAGAATTTTTGAATGACGTTGACACATTGTAATTATTGCTCGACCTGCAGTTCAAGTATATGTGTAATCAATCAAACTATAACTATTAGAGGTTGACGCGTTTTACCATGGACAAACCTTATCCTTTAACTACGTTAAAGGTTGTTTAATTACTTGATATATAAAATGGTTGTTATAGCTTCATATGAAATAAATTGAAATTTTTGGTCTAGACGTACCCTCTTTAAGTGCAATTGTGCATTAGTATTTCTTGCTATCTATTCATGATTTTATATATCTTTATTGAATTTATCGATTTGATATAGCATGTGTTAAACAACGAAATATTGAAATGGGAAAACATCTATTTCAATACATCTAAGGTATGTAAGATATGAATTTATATTTTACTAACCTATCAAAACAAGTTTGGTTAGTTTTGTAAATGCAGGGAATGTAACAAATCACAGTTGTGGATCTTATGGTATTTATTTAAAAGAAGAGGCACTAGAAGGCTCATATGAAGATATACAACATTGCGAAAATAAAAAATTGCATATTAAGGGATCAAGCGGCAAATCATTGACTACTAAAACTTTGAGCAACTTTCAAGAAAAATGGGCACTAGTCACTTGAAGAATACATGTTCAAATGAGGGGGAGTATTATACAAGTTGCACTCTTTTTCCCTTTACTAAGTTTTATCCCATTGAATTTTCTTAGTAAGGTTTTTAATGAGGCAACGTGCATGATCCAGAAGTATCAGGGGGAGACGATACGCGCTGCACTCTTTTTCCCTTAGCTAAGGTTTTGTCCCACTGGGTTTTCCTGGCAAGGTTTTTAACGTGGCAGCATATCCAAGCGTATCAAGTTGATAACCAAGGGGGAGTGTTATAAATATATTATTTATATTATGGTTATCAACACCCAAAATAGATTAGCTTCTTCTCCAAGTTTTCTTCTCCTATATATACTTCCCATTGTATCTCTTGTATGACATATCTATTAATCAAAATATCTCTTTCTCCCTACATCTCTTTCTCTTATTGTTTGCTATTAGGCTAGTTTCACAACACTAATATATTTTCTGATATAGATATGGATGATTATATTTTCCGATATAGATATGGATGATTATTATTATTATTTTTTTTAATTAAGAAAAAAAAGAGTTATTTTGGCTAGAAAGGACATGAAAAAATCTCCCTCCAAGAAGTATTTATGACTTCCAATAAATGCCATGATGTTTAAGTTAAGACAATTTTGTGTTTATTTTCAACATTCAAACAAAGGCTATGCATGCTTAGGCCATATAAGTCTTTTCGTAGTGGGGCTTTATATGGTGTCTAACCTATCTAGAACGTCCTATGGCGCTTTCCCACACCTCCTTGAAGGGCGCCATACCACTTGAACCAGGTTGCCTTGTAAAAATTATAACACGGTGAACACATTTGCCAACTCTCACACACACACATATATATACATACATAAATAACTGCATGTCTACATAATCCCTCACTACACACATGTTATATAACCCCTGCATTTCACTTTTTTGTCATTTGCCACATACCCCCCCCCCCCCCCCCCTTAAAGGGGGTTATGTGGTGTTACCACATGGACTAAAAGTGAAATGTGGGGGATTATGTGTATGTAATAGATGAAATCCCATAACTCCTTTACCAATCATTACTCAATTATTATTATTTTTAATTTTATATTTGATATCTAACTTTATATAATTATAAAAGGGGAAATGCCATAGAAATGTAATAAAGTTTATCAACTGTTTCAATTATGTCATTCAAACTTTTTTCGTTCCTTTAAACTAACTAAACTTTAAATTAGTGTTTACTAGGTCATCAGGTTAACTTTTATTTCTTTTATTTCTTTTATTTCTTTTATTTTTTAATTTCTTTTTGATATATCCAGAATTTAGGGATAATAATAATAATAATATATTTCTACATATCTATATTTATTATTATTGTTATAACCATCAACGTGAACAGTGAACTTGATATATGAACAACCAAAATCATAATGATACTAAAAGATTTACATTAAAAAAGATAGAATATAATGTTTATTTATATCTGCTGTTTTGACCTAGAAGACACCTGCACACAACCGGCTGCTCCGCCTGCAAACCACTCGCAAGCAATCGCGTGACGACCGCCCACCACCACCACTTCAAGTTTGTCTGCAACATCCATTTCAACCCTCTCTCACTTCTCTCTCTACTCTCTTTTATTTCAATGTTCAGGCAAGAAAATAGATACTCCGAAGAACAGATATGGCACTGTATTATAAACCGACACTACTAGTCTACATCTCCATCGCGTATCATCTCCGCCAGGCGCCAACAACCAGTAGCACCACAAAAACCTCCAACCATTGTTCCCAGGGGCGGATGGATGTTTGTTCCAGGAGGTGGCAAGGCACATCCTCAAAAGGTATATGATAAGTGTTAATTTTAAAAAATTATTATAGAATTTAATTTAAAACATATCTGGGACCCATCATTTGTTTTAAAAGGGACCCTTTGTGTCACACCCCTTTCTGCGGCGGAAGCACGAGGTGTGATCATGAAAGGTTCTCATTGCATACGAAGAGTAAACATGCTACATGCTCGTAAAATAACATTCAAATACCATAATTTGAAAACATACGTTAGCGTTTACATCGCTAAGTCGCATAAAACATTGTCTTAAAAGTTTACAACTTTATTCAAAGTTAAACACAAGCGACATCCACGAGCATAAGCTAGACCACGCGCACATCCATCCTAGTTACCTGAAATACATGTGGGTTTTTGGAAAAAACGTCAACATAAAGTTGGTGTGAATTCATGCAGTTTTGTATTTCATGTTTGTATACTTTGTATGAAAACATAGTTTGTGAGTAAATCAAGTTTTCATATGTAAATCCAGTTTCATGTGTACACCACGTACATCTGTATATTTCGATTTCTTCTTGAGTACCCCACGTACTCAAGTTTAATTCTCATTCTTTTCTTGAGTACCCCACGTACTCAAGTATTCATCAATCCTCTTGAGTACCCCACGTACTTCAAGTTATTTATCAATTTTGTATGGTATGAATTTTATGTAAATACAGTATTTCTGTACTTATCAGATTGTTAATGGGTTGCAAAGCCATTAACATGTGGCACGTCATAGGAAGTCACCAAACCTAAGGCATTTAATTGGTACATTCTGAGACACAAAAGCACCACTCGATTCTCGCCCCGACCGAGTGTGAGGCTGCCAGGCACCTGTTAGATCTAACCTTTTGTTCTGCGGTCTAGGTATATTGTTGATTAATGGTGCTTCTGTACCCTATTCGTGACACTATTTCTCATAACGCCTCCTACTTGGTTCTCGTTCTCACCAAGCGCGTTTCTTGTTATCATTTCTCATTGCGCCTTATACCTGGTTCTTGTCTCACCAAATGCGCTTCTCATACTCTTGTATTTCGTCACACTTGGTTCTCGTTCTCACCAAGTGTACTTCTTGTATTTTATATTTCGTCACACTTGGTTCTCGTTCTCACCAAGTGTACTTCTTGTATTTATATCATACCATTTATAAATATTGTACTTTTGTACATGTATTTCACCCCCGAAGTTATAAAAACTGAAAACAGTTAAAGAGAAAAGGGGGAGCATGAACTCACAACTTTGCGTTCCTAGCGTCGTAAACTCCACCGGATTTGCTTACTTAACGTCGTAACCTATACGCGTTTTCTTATCGTTAGTCACTAGACTTGCGTCGCACAAGTACAGTCACTCTCTTTTGTGTGTATTCTCTTGTGTTAAAAATATTCTATATTTTTAACTACGTATCTTACTTATATTATTTTCTCCAAAAATAAGTATAAGTCTTTTGTGTTTTGCACTTTGCACCCGAATTATGTATCTTGTATTTTGTATGTGTATTGTTATGTTTATACTCTTCATGAGTATTTAGTGTACTTTTAAGTCTTAATACACTAGCACGTATAACACATACTATATACACTTAGCACAAAAATTGGTGATAAAGTAATATATATTTTTCTCTCCAAAAATATATATACATAATATCCATTTTTATCCTTCAAGAAATCACCATTTCTTATCACCAAAAATTAGGGAAACCTTGGTAATACTTTTAAATGCATTTTTAGGGGATAAGTTTCTCAAAAACTTTTATTTTTCTAAGTGTCAAAATTTATAAAAATTTTGACAGAGTTTCCCCTAAAAATGGAGGTTTCCCACGTTTCCAAAACGTGTGTTTATTTTCTTTTAAATCATTATCAATCATCAACAATCAGCAACAACAATTTTTCATCAATAATCACTACTTTTCCCCACTTCATGAACTTGGATATTTACCAAGATTGTGTAGTAACTTACTAGCACATTTAGTAAGTCTTGTTATCTTTAAAAATAAGTTTAATTCCTTAAAAACTTTATTTTTAAAGAATATGAAGTTTTACAACTTCTAGTCGGTTTTTACGAAAATTATTTCTTTGTTAAAACCTTTGTTTCACAAGTATCCATACACTTGTTTGTTCTCAAAAACCACTTTTGTTTGTGTAAGACCCGGTTTAGAACATGTGATTTCTTTAAAGTGTGGTTCTTCAAAAATACCACTTGCAGATACGTAGATCTGCTAGTTTTAAACTTCATTGTACAAGTTAAATTACTTTTACACAAGTAAAATATTTCTACACAAGTTCATGCATCTTGTGTGGTAGAGTTTCGCCTTTTAACCCTTGCGGTAACCAAAAACGAGCTTATGTGAAGATACGTGATCTTACAAAGTCGGGTTAAACGGCGATCCGAGCTACCACAACATAGATCGGGTCTAGATAATCATGTATTTCAAATACTACAACTTTTACACAACACAAGAGCTATTAACCACCATTTTTCATACTTTTAGTAGACTTTAATGCTTCAACTTGTAAGATTCCGAGTTTTAACCGACAAAAATTCTTTTAACCACTTTAGATAAGCTTAAAAACAAGTTTTAAGTGTTATACCTCTAGCTCAAGGCTAGGGAAGATCTTTGATGAAAAAAATGGGTGGATAAAAGCTAACGGTAGAGGTCCTTCGTGTTCCGCTTGCTCCGAGGCTCCTAATACGTGATCCTTAACGCGTGTATGATCTTGGAATGCAAGAATCAACAACCGAAAATATGATGGTGGGTGGGATGAGGTTCGGCCGAGAGCTAGGTGGGAGGGAGAGAGTATGATTTTTGAGTTAAGTGAAGTGGTAAACTCTTAGGTGCATAAGGTGTATTTATAGGCAATTTAGAAGGGTATTACCCACGGGTTCTTATGCCCCCTTGATCCTAAACACAACCATTATAATAATCCTTCTTGGTACCTTTGTGTTTCCCCTAGTTATGGGGCCGGTTAGGGCATGGGGGGGGGGGGGTTGGTTCGATTTAAACTAGTTAGTTAGGGGGGTTTAGTTTAGTTAATTAGGTTAACTAAGTATTTAACTTAGTTAGTTGCATGTTACGTGTTATGACGGGTGTTAGGGTAATCAGGGACCCTAACTGGCTCAGAAAAAATATAAATAGTGAAAATACTAATATTTTCATGTTCCGGGTAAAGTCCGGTTGTTCGGTTACACACCGATTCGTTAAAGTGCTAAATTACACTTTTTAGTGTCGTTTAAGTACCTTCCTTGTACTCTTTCAATTCCCAACACTTAGGGAAATATTCTGGATAATAAAACGACATTTCTGCATAATATTTATATGTCTAAATGCTGATTTATTGCTGAATTGTATAAATTCTGCACTTAAAGTGCGTTTCGGGTGCTTTTTAGTGCTTATTTTTGCTTTCGTAATGCATATATATTAACCCTTGTATGTACTCTTGGGTTTTAATGCATTCTTGTTGTCGGACCTACACCTAGGCTCCAATTTTATTGTCTGACTGCTTTCTGCAGTTCAGTCGACACAGTGTGTCTTACCGGTGAGTTTACTATTATTCTGACGCAACGCTCTCGTTTATGCATAAAGCAATTTTTGTAGTATACAACATGCATGAATTCACTTGTTTAATCATGTGTTCAGACATTGCTGACAATTAAACTCATAATTGCAGTCATTAAGCAATAATTATAGTGTACGGAAATTACCGGTTTGTGCCAGTTGTCACAGTCTCCCCCCGTTAAAAGAATTTCGTCCCGAAATTCAGACTGAACTAACTCTCGCTGGAGTCTTCTTGAATAGGTGGGGATACTTTTTCTTGAACTGGTCTTCACGTTCCCATGTGTACTCGGGTCCGTGCTTAGAGCTCCAACGTACTTTGACAAGTTTCACACTGCTCCTCCTGGTCTTGTTGACTTTCCAGTCAGTAACCTCAACGGGTTGTTCTGTAAATCGGAGGGCTTCATCAATATGCACTTCATCCAACGGGATGGTCACGTTTTCTTGCGTTGGACTCTTCTTCAGGTTGGATACATGAAACGTATCATGTACTCCATTAAGTTCTTCCGGTAACTCCAACTTGTATGCCACGGTACCAATTCTCTTCAGTATTCTGAATGGTCCGATATATCGTGGATTCAACTTTCCACGCTTTCCAAATCTGACTACGCCCTTCCATGGTGAGACTTTTAACAACACTTTGTCTCCCACCTTGAAATCTACCGATTTTCTATTTGGATCCGCGTAGCTCTTTTGTCGCTCTCGAGCCGCCCTAATGCGCTCTCGGATCTGCGCAATCTTATCGGTTGTCTCTTGTACAAGTTCAGGACCAACCATACGTTTATCTCCAGCGTCTGCCCAACATAAGGGCGACCGGCATTTGCGGCCATACAGAGCTTCGAACGGCGCGGCTTTTATGCTCGTATGATAACTGTTATTGTAGGAAAACTCAACTAAAGGTAGATGAGTATCCCAGCTGCCGCCTAGATCCATGACACATGCACGGAGCATATCTTCTAATGTTTGTATAGTCCGTTCGCTCTGGCCGTCTGTTTGTGGATGGAATGCCGTGCTCAGATCTAACTGAGATCCAAAGGCTTCCTGAAATGATTGCCAGATTCTTGAGACAAAACGTCCATTTCTGTCTGAAATGATTGAGATTGGCACTCCATGACGTGCCACAATTTCTCTTAAGTATATCTCTGCCAGCTTTCCAGTGCTATCCTTCTCTCGGATTGGTAGGAAATGCGCAGACTTCGTCAATCGATCAACTATTACCCATATCATATCGTGCCCTCTCGGGGTCCTGGGTAATTTCGTTATGAAGTCCATCGAGATTTGTTCCCACTTCCACACGGGAATCTCTGGTTGTTGTAGTAGGCCGGACGGTTTCTGATATTCGGCCTTAACCTTCGCACAGGTTAGGCATTTTCCAACATAGACAGCAACGTCGCTTTTGAGTCTCGGCCACCAATAGTACTCTTTCAAGTCTTGATACATCTTGTCCGACCCTGGATGGATCGAATATCTCGATTTGTGGGCTTCGTTAAGGATGACTTCTCGTATGCCACCATAGAGTGGAACCCAAATACGCTTCTTGAAGTATAAGGCTCCCTCTTCGTTTGGAACCATGTATTTCAATGCACCCCGGAGGTATTCAGCTTTACGGTTCTCTTCTTTAAGAGCTTCTTGTTGTGCATCCCGAATGCGCGCAGTGAGGTTCGTTCGAATCGTCATTTCCAATGCTCGAACCCTTAGGGTCTTAACCCTTTCCTTTCGGCTCAACGCGTCTGCTACAACGTTCGCCTTTCCAGGATGGTACTTAATCTCACAGTCATAATCATTCAGCAGCTCGACCCAACGTCGCTGGCGCATATTCAATTCCTTCTGATCAAATATGTGTTGTAAGCTTTTGTGATCTGTGAAGATTGTACATCGAGTACCATATAAATAATGTCGCCAAATCTTTAAGGCGAATACCACTGCACCCAGCTCCAGGTCGTGAGTGGTATAATTTCTTTCATGAACCTTCAGTTGTCTTGAAGCGTAAGCGATGACTTTTTGGCGCTGCATGAGCACGCAACCCAAGCCTTGTCGTGAGGCGTCGCAGTATACCACGAAGTCTTCAGTGCCTTCGGGTAACGATAGTATCGGTGCATCGCAGAGCTTGTTCTTAAGTAGCTGAAAGGCTTCTTCTTGTTTGTGACCCCAGTCATACTTCTTGTCTTTCTGAGTCAGGGTCGTTAGCGGTTGAGCTATCTTCGAGAAATTCTCAATGAATCGCCGATAGTAGCCTGCTAAGCCCAAAAATTGACGAACTTCAGTTGGGGTCTTGGGAGCTTCCCAATTCTTTATTGCTTCTATCTTGGACGGGTCTACATGAATGCCTTTCTCATTCACCACGTGACCAAGAAATTGCACTTCGCGAATCCAGAATTCGCATTTCGAGAACTTTGCATAAAGTTTCTCTTTCTTCAGTAGCTCCAAGATGGTTCTGAGATGTTGCTCATGCTCTTCTTTCGTTCGCGAGTAAATTAGGATATCATCGATAAATACAATCACGAATTTATCGAGATATGGTTTGCACACGCGGTTCATTAGGTCCATAAAGACCGCTGGCGCGTTCGTCAATCCAAACGGCATCACAAGAAATTCGTAGTGCCCATATCGCGTTCTGAATGCAGTCTTTGGCACGCTTTCATCTTGGATTCTCAGCTGATGGTATCCAGATCGAAGGTCGATCTTGGAATAGTAGCTTGATCCTTGCAATTGATCAAATAAGTCATCAATCCTTGGTAGCGGATACCGATTCTTGATTGTGAGCTTGTTCAGTTCCCTGTAATCGATACACATCCGCAGTGTTCCATCCTTCTTCTTCACGAATAATACTGGAGCTCCCCAGGGTGAGAAGCTTGGCCTTATGAATCCTTTATCCAACAACTCCTGGAGCTGTGTAGATAATTCTTGCATTTCGGATGGTGCAAGTCGATAGGGTGCCTTGGCTACAGGAGCAGCTCCTGGGACCAAGTCTATACGGAATTCGACTTGTCGTTGCGGAGGTAATCCTGGCAGATCTTCGGGAAAAACATCAGGAAATTCATTCACCACAGGAATGTCTTCGAGTTTTGGCTCCACAGCCTTCTTGTCTATAACGTGTGCTAGGAAAGCGACACATCCTTTCCTCAAGCACTTCTGTGCCTTCATGCAACTGATGATTCGAAGAGGCGCGTCTCGTTTTTCTCCATGCACGATGAGAGTTTCATCATTCGCTAGAGGGATGCGAATGATTTTCTCATGACAGATAACTTCAGCTCTGTTCTTGGACAACCAGTCCATTCCGACTACTACATCGAAGCTACCCAATTGAATAGGTAAGAGGTCGATGCTAAAATTCCGTTCGCCAAGTTCTAGTGTGCAGCCTCTAACAACTTCGCCCGATTCAACAAGTTTACCATTGGCTAGCTCTATGGAATAAGGAATTTCTAATCTACTAGATTCTATTCCGAGTATGCGCTTAAATTCCACAGACATGAAGCTATAATCGGCGCCAGTGTCGAATAATATGGATGCAAAGTGATTGTTAATGAGAAACGTACCGGTGACCACGTTAGGGTCCTCGCGTGCGTCTCTTGCTCCAATCACAAATGCTCGAGCCGGAGCGTTGTTTCTCTCTGGGCAGTTCTTCATGAAGTGATCATTGCTTCCACACTTGAAGCATCCTTGCCCTTTTCCGTTACCATTCTTGTTACCAGCACCGTTTCCACTTCGGTTCTTCCCTTTTCCCCAACAGTCTTCTGTTTGATGACCCAATTTACCACAATTGTCGCACCTTGGAATGCGACAAGCTCCATCATGATGATACTTACATTTTTGGCATCTAGGCATGGAGCCTTGGTATGCTTTGGTTGCATGGGTTTTCGTCTCCTGAGGCGGATTAGTGTCGCGCTTCTTGTTGAAACCCTTGTTGTTGCGAGTAGCTTGGTTCAAACTTGTATGCTTCCTCTTTTTGTCACCGGACGACTCAGCATGTGTCTCGGTCTTTTCTGTTGGGTTCAATGATAGCTTCTTCATTCGTACACAATCTTCAGTAAGGCTGACAGCCAGAGTTACAGCCTCGGTGATTGTTTGTGGTTTGGCCGCCGTTACCATGCCACGAAATTCTGAGGCCAGTCCCCAAATGTAGCGTTCCACACGCTTAAATTCAGGAGTCACCATGTAGGGAAGCACTCTAGACAGATCGTGGAACCTTCGAGTATAACCATTTATGTCAGCACCTTCCATGGTCAGGTGCCAGAACTCTGTTTCCAGCCTTTGGAGTTCTGCACGAGAGCAATACTTCTCTCTCATCCTTTCCTTCAGTTCCTCCCAAGTGAGGCCATAAGCGGCGTCATCACCCAAAGTTTGGGCTTGCAGGTTCCACCAAGTCAGAGCTTCATCGACGAATAACCCAGTAGCAAAAGTGACTTGTTGATCCGCGGTACACTTGCTCATGCGGAACGTAGCTTCAGTTTTCTCCGTCCAGCGCACAAATGCTATTGCACCTCCTGTGCCGTCATAGTTTATCGGCTTGCAGTCGAGGAACTGCTTGAAAGTGCAGCCTTGAGCTGCATTGCCTCCAGACGAATCTCCATTCCCATTACGCCTAGCGTTGCTTGGTCCTCCACTGTCTTGTGTTCGGTTCGCCTCGTACTGGGCGATAGCAGCGGAGATCCTTTCCTCTAGCAAAGCGTTCAGCTCTTCAGCAGTTCTTGGCAGTGGGGGAGGTGGAGGTTGATCATCATTGCGAGCATTCACAGCTTTCCTGGGTGCCATGTTCTGACAGAACATAACACAACAGGGTTACACATTTGTTTGATATCGTCACACTAGACAGTAGTATCATATATATTCACAGGTATATATACCACACAAGTGACATCAAACAATTATTACTCTAGCAGAGTACTTAGTAGGCTTGCACTGAGGGAATCTATACGTGACAAGACTTGCTGTGGTTTCTGTGCACTGAATTCCATAATTACGTATGCATCCATAATTACGTAACCCCTTGCATAGTCCGCACAGTTCGTTTCATCCTCGTATTTCTCCCTTCAGATGGGCCATCGCTTTCAGGTAAAGTCACATATACTTGTGACATTCCACTTCTAGTAAATGCTAATTATCACACATAATTGCAAGTAATTTCTAGTCAATGACGAGTGCTACTCAAGTGCACTCTAAGTCTCGTAGTGTCTTTTCTAGACTCATGTAGACAGTCTCAGGTAGTGGATGTCGCGGGACGTTTTATGCAATGAAAACTCTTTGAAAATTGTTTTCGTGAATGGATCCTAGAGATTGTAGACTAGACTCGAGAAGGAATCCTGGTTCACTACAATCGCAGCTCTGATACCAATCTGTCACACCCCTTTCTGCGGCGGAAGCACGAGGTGTGATCATGAAAGGTTCTCATTGCATACGAAGAGTAAACATGCTACATGCTCGTAAAATAACATTCAAATACCATAATTTGAAAACATACGTTAGCGTTTACATCGCTAAGTCGCATAAAACATTGTCTTAAAAGTTTACAACTTTATTCAAAGTTAAACACAAGCGACATCCACGAGCATAAGCTAGACCACGCGCACATCCATCCTAGTTACCTGAAATACATGTGAGTTTTTGGAAAAACGTCAACATAAAGTTGGTGTGAATTCATGCAGTTTTGTATTTCATGTTTGTATACTTTGTATGAAAACATAGTTTGTGAGTAAATCAAGTTTTCATTTGTAAATCCAGTTTCATTGGTACACCACGTACATCTGTATATTTCGATTTCTTCTTGAGTACCCCACGTACTCAAGTTTAATTCTCATTCTTTTCTTGAGTACCCCACGTACTCAAGTATTCATCAATCCTCTTGAGTACCCCACGTACTTCAAGTTATTTATCAATTTTGTATGGTATGAATTTTATGTAAATACAGTATTTCTGTACTTATCAGATTGTTAATGGGTTGCAAAGCCATTAACATGTGGCACGTCATAGGAAGTCACCAAACCTAAGGCATTTAATTGGTACATTCTGAGACACAAAAGCACCACTCGATTCTCGCCCCGACCGAGTGTGAGGCTGCCAGGCACCTGTTAGATCTAACCTTTTGTTCTGCGGTCTAGGTATATTGTTGATTAATGGTGCTTCTGTACCCTATTCGTGACACTATTTCTCATAACGCCTCCTACTTGGTTCTCGTTCTCACCAAGCGCGTTTCTTGTTATCATTTCTCATTGCGCCTTATACCTGGTTCTTGTCTCACCAAATGCGCTTCTCATACTCTTGTATTTCGTCACACTTGGTTCTCGTTCTCACCAAGTGTACTTCTTGTATTTTATATTTCGTCACACTTGGTTCTCGTTCTCACCAAGTGTACTTCTTGTATTTATATCATACCATTTATAAATATTGTACTTTTGTACATGTATTTCACCCCCGAAGTTATAAAAACTGAAAACAGTTAAAGAGAAAAGGGGGAGCATGAACTCACAACTTTGCGTTCCTAGCGTCGTAAACTCCACCGGATTTGCTTACTTAACGTCGTAACCTATACGCGTTTTCTTATCGTTAGTCACTAGACTTGCGTCGCACAAGTACAGTCACTCTCTTTTGTGTGTATTCTCTTGTGTTAAAAATATTCTATATTTTTAACTACGTATCTTACTTATATTATTTTCTCCAAAAATAAGTATAAGTCTTTTGTGTTTTGCACTTTGCACCCGAATTATGTATCTTGTATTTTGTATGTGTATTGTTATGTTTATACTCTTCATGAGTATTTAGTGTACTTTTAAGTCTTAATACACTAGCACGTATAACACATACTATATACACTTAGCACAAAAATTGGTGATAAAGTAATATATATTTTTCTCTCCAAAAATATATATACATAATATCCATTTTTATCCTTCAAGAAATCACCATTTCTTATCACCAAAAATTAGGGAAACCTTGGTAATACTTTTAAATGCATTTTTAGGGGATAAGTTTCTCAAAAACTTTTATTTTTCTAAGTGTCAAAATTTATAAAAATTTTGACAGAGTTTCCCCTAAAAATGGAGGTTTCCCACGTTTCCAAAACGTGTGTTTATTTTCTTTTAAATCATTATCAATCATCAACAATCAGCAACAACAATTTTTCATCAATAATCACTACTTTTCCCCACTTCATGAACTTGGATATTTACCAAGATTGTGTAGTAACTTACTAGCACATTTAGTAAGTCTTGTTATCTTTAAAAATAAGTTTAATTCCTTAAAAACTTTATTTTTAAAGAATATGAAGTTTTACAACTTCTAGTCGGTTTTTACGAAAATTATTTCTTTGTTAAAACCTTTGTTTCACAAGTATCCATACACTTGTTTGTTCTCAAAAACCACTTTTGTTTGTGTAAGACCCGGTTTAGAACATGTGATTTCTTTAAAGTGTGGTTCTTCAAAAATACCACTTGCAGATACGTAGATCTGCTAGTTTTAAACTTCATTGTACAAGTTAAATTACTTTTACACAAGTAAAATATTTCTACACAAGTTCATGCATCTTGTGTGGTAGAGTTTCGCCTTTTAACCCTTGCGGTAACCAAAAACGAGCTTATGTGAAGATACGTGATCTTACAAAGTCGGGTTAAACGGCGATCCGAGCTACCACAACATAGATCGGGTCTAGATAATCATGTATTTCAAATACTACAACTTTTACACAACACAAGAGCTATTAACCACCATTTTTCATACTTTTAGTAGACTTTAATGCTTCAACTTGTAAGATTCCGAGTTTTAACCGACAAAAATTCTTTTAACCACTTTAGATAAGCTTAAAAACAAGTTTTAAGTGTTATACCTCTAGCTCAAGGCTAGGGAAGATCTTTGATGAAAAAAATGGGTGGATAAAAGCTAACGGTAGAGGTCCTTCGTGTTCCGCTTGCTCCGAGGCTCCTAATACGTGATCCTTAACGCGTGTATGATCTTGGAATGCAAGAATCAACAACCGAAAATATGATGGTGGGTGGGATGAGGTTCGGCCGAGAGCTAGGTGGGAGGGAGAGAGTATGATTTTTGAGTTAAGTGAAGTGGTAAACTCTTAGGTGCATAAGGTGTATTTATAGGCAATTTAGAAGGGTATTACCCACGGGTTCTTATGCCCCCTTGATCCTAAACACAACCATTATAATAATCCTTCTTGGTACCTTTGTGTTTCCCCTAGTTATGGGGCCGGTTAGGGCATGGGGGGGGGGGGGGTTGGTTCGATTTAAACTAGTTAGTTAGGGGGGTTTAGTTTAGTTAATTAGGTTAACTAAGTATTTAACTTAGTTAGTTGCATGTTACGTGTTATGACGGGTGTTAGGGTAATCAGGGACCCTAACTGGCTCAGAAAAAATATAAATAGTGAAAATACTAATATTTTCATGTTCCGGGTAAAGTCCGGTTGTTCGGTTACACACCGATTCGTTAAAGTGCTAAATTACACTTTTTAGTGTCGTTTAAGTACCTTCCTTGTACTCTTTCAATTCCCAACACTTAGGGAAATATTCTGGATAATAAAACGACATTTCTGCATAATATTTATATGTCTAAATGCTGATTTATTGCTGAATTGTATAAATTCTGCACTTAAAGTGCGTTTCGGGTGCTTTTTAGTGCTTATTTTTGCTTTCGTAATGCATATATATTAACCCTTGTATGTACTCTTGGGTTTTAATGCATTCTTGTTGTCGGACCTACACCTAGGCTCCAATTTTATTGTCTGACTGCTTTCTGCAGTTCAGTCGACACAGTGTGTCTTACCGGTGAGTTTACTATTATTCTGACGCAACGCTCTCGTTTATGCATAAAGCAATTTTTGTAGTATACAACATGCATGAATTCACTTGTTTAATCATGTGTTCAGACATTGCTGACAATTAAACTCATAATTGCAGTCATTAAGCAATAATTATAGTGTACGGAAATTACCGGTTTGTGCCAGTTGTCACACTTTGACTTTGAAATTTTAAAACACAGAAAGCCTAAACCCCAAAATCCAATTAACATTTTAATATTGAAGCCCCACAAATTAGTAAATGGATAGATATGAAGCCCAATCAATTAAACTACTTCAACAAGAATTGTGGAAACGTTGAAAACACAAAGACGCAACCGAACGACAATTGGCACGGCGGCAGGTTTTTTTCAAGTTCATCACATCTCAAAATCAAAGGTTTGATTTTTTATATAGTTAATTGAATGATTATTGGATAGTTATTAAAAAATATCATATTTGCAGATTGAAACTTCAAAGAATAAGGAACAATGCAAAGGTTTGATTGTTTGAACTTTTATTCTTTGAAGTTTATTGATTAATGAATACATATTTATAAGACTATAAACCACTAAACTGGGATTTATTATTGACTGTTGCATTTAATTTACATTGTCTAATTGTTCTCTACTAGGTCTATGGAAGGGTTTCTTAAACGTAAAGAATCATCTTCAGGGCCTAATATGGTTGATTTAGATAAGCTTCCTTGGGATCCTACCGATAGGATAAGAATTTTGGATTATTACCCTGATCAAAGAGATGAGATACGCAGAAAGTATTGGCTTAATGGACCTTGTCAACCGCGTGGTCATAACATCCCAACAAAATTGATAGGGAAAAAAAAGCGACGTTTTGTGAAGACTTGGTTTGATCATTATGTTAAATGGTTAGAGTACAGTGTAAAAGCCGATAGAGCATATTGTTTGTGTTGTTACTTATTCGCAGATTATGTTGGGAACCAAGGTGGGCGTGATGTATTTTCACAACAAGGGTGTCATGCTTGGAATAAGGCGATAGATACATTTGAGACACATGTTGGTGATGTCAATAGTGCTCATAATAAAGCACTAAAAAAATGTGAGGATTTAATAAATCAGAATCAGTCTATTGCCACTAATTTTCATAAGCAAGATGATATTACGAAGAAAGCGAACCGAATTAGATTGAATGCTACAATTAATGATTGTAGACTTCTTTTGAAAAATGCATTATCATTTCGTGGGCATGATGAGAGCAAAAAGTCTCTTTGCAAAGGAAATTTCTTGGAGATAATGGACTTAATTATGCTTCATGACAAGGAACTCCGTGAATTACCAAAAGCGGCAGGTAATAATCAGTATTTATCTCCAAGTATTCAAAAAGATATTGCTAATTGTTTTGAAGAAGAAGTTGTAAGCTCCATTTTAAAAGAAATTTGCGATGATGTTTTTTCTTTATTGGTTGATGAATCTAGTGACGTGTCAAAAAAGGAACAAATGGCAATTTTTTGCGATATGTAGATGCTCACGGACTTGTTAAAGAGAGATTTGTTGGTCTTGTTCATGTTATGGAGACATCCTCTTTAGCCCTTAAGTCTGCAATTGACACTTTTTTTTTTGCTAAATATGGATTGAGTTTGAAAAGGCTAAGAGGTCAAGGATATGATGGAGCAAACAATATGCGTGGTGAGTTCAATGGTTTAAAAGCAAAGATCTTAGAAGAAAATAGCTCGGCATATTACGTACATTGTTTTGCTCACCAACTTCAATTGGTGGTTGTGACTGTTGCAAGAAAACATTTGGGCGTAGTGAATTTCTTTGACAACTTAAGCATTTTGATGAATATTGTATGCTCTTCTTGTAAACGAACAGACATTCTTCACTATAACGAGAAAGAGAGAGTGGAAAAAGAAATTGGTAGTGGTATACTAGAAACAGGAAGTGGGTTAAAGCAAGAGCTTTCTTTTATCCGACCGGGAGATACAAGATGGAATTCCCATTATAAAACTCTTATACGTTTGGTAGACATGTTTCCCTCTATCATTAGAGTGCTTGAATATGTTAAAAAGGAATGCAATAACTCTTCTACCCAAAATCAAGCATTCAAAATGATAGGGTTTTTAAGCTCTTTTGAATTTGCTTTTTATCTACATTTGATGTTACACATTTTAGGCCTTACAGATATATTATCACGAGCTCTTCAAAGAAAAGATCAAGACATTTTGGAAGCCGTTTTATTGGTGGAAACGACTAAAGGAAAGTTGCAAGAGTTTAGAGAAAGTGGATTTGATCCACTTTTAGAGAAAATCCATTTGTTTTGTGAAAAACATAACATTGAAATCATGGACATGACAGAAAACTATATCAGTGGTGGAGGTCCTAGAGTCAAAAGACAAAGGTACGATATGACTAATCAACATTATTATAAGTTTGATTGTTTTAACACTGTTGTGGATATGGAAATTCAAGAGTTTAGTGATCGCTTTACTGAGGTTAACACAGAATTACTTCAAAACATGACGGCTTTCACCCCGTTTGATTCATTTTCCAAGTTTGATGCATCAATGTTAATGAGATTGTGTGAGTTTTATCCAGATGATTTTGATAATGGGGAGAAAGTTGTTCTTGCACATAAACTTGACTTGTACATTGATAGCGTGCGAAAAGATGAACAATTTTCTAACTTGAGTGGGATTGCCGGTCTTGCTCGAGTTATGGTGGAAATGAGAAAACATATATCATTTCCTTTAGTGTACCGGTTATTAAAGCTAACATTGGTTTTACCCGTTGCAACCGCAACAGTTGAGAGATGTTTTTCAGCAGTGAAGATTGTAAAGACAAATTTGTGTAATCGAATAGGTGAAGATTTTCTGAATGCTTGTGTAGTTTGTGCAGTAGAAAAAGAAGCACTTGAAAGTGTTACAAATGAAGTTGTAATTGATCATTTCCAAAAGATGAAATCACGTAGAGGACAACTGTAAGAAAATTTTATTGACATTTATTGTTTAGAGTTTTATTGAAGTTTGTTTTACATGTTTTTTTTGTAAGAAAATTTTAACGACATTTGATGTTTGGAGTTTTATTGAAGCTTATTTTACATATTTTCTTTGCACCCCCTGAGGGAAAATCCTGGATCCGCCACTGATTGTTCCATGATTTTCCGGCGACATTCAATTTCCGGATCTGCTCACTTTCGCAACTGACATACTAAAGCGATTCCCTATAACTAATGTATGCATGTTTGTCTATGTTTGCACGCATTTAATTGAGTTAATCGGTTGCATCAGAAAGAAGGATGTATGGTTTTGGATTTGAGTATAGGAAATAAAGAAGAAAAAATGGTTGAATTATTTTCTAATCATTTAAAACTACAAACAGGATTTATTTATTTTTGTTAATTAAAGACTAAAACAAAGAAACCTGACACATCATATTAGTAACCTGGTAACCTAATAATGACATAATATTAGAACATCAAACGAAACTTTAGTGATTTCAGAGAGTCAAAAAAATTCCAGTTATTTAATTAGAACAATTGTCAAACTTGATTACATTTTCATAAAGTTATCCCATTATAAAACAAATAACATTTCATTAACTTCAAAAATATTACAATCCAGTTATTTAATTAGAACAATTGTCAAACTTGATTACATTTTTATAAAGTTACCCCATTATAAAACAAATAACATTTCATTAACTTAAAAAAATATTATAATAATTAAAAAACATTACAATAACATATATTTAATACTACTCGTCTTCTTTGTCGTTGTCGCCTCCTTCTTCATGATCTCCGTCATCCAAACCTCCGTTTTCGTAGGCTCCAACTTCGAAATCTTCTTCTTTGTCGCCTTCGGAGCCCTCTTCGTCGCTGCCATCGTGTCGAATTAGGCGAAACGCCTAAGCATGCTCGATCAAATCCGCCTTTAATGTGTTATGAAATTCCTTGGAACGCAATAGTTGACCGTTTAAGATTCTCTTCTCCATTGTTGCTTGGGTTCCTACAACAACATCTTCCGGAAAACAGTTTTGACATATTGCTTTTCCTTCATCTTTTATAATCATATTATGTAATATGATATAAACATACATCATCATTCTAATTTTTCTCTATCCCATATACAACAAAGATTTCTAACAAAATGTTGTCGTTGTTGAAGAACCTTAAAACACCTCTCGATGTCCTTTCGTGAAGACTCTTGCAGTTTTTAAAATACTGTCTTTTATATCGAGTGTTTCGGAAAACGTTTTCACAATATTTGAATACTCCGAGTATATACCATTGGCCAAATAGTATCCATGCATGCGTGTAGTCATTTCCATTTGCATGAAACATGTTGCATAGTGTTAATCACGAGAGCAGATGAACTTGTAACCGCTTTTTCCTCCTCTGCGACTTCGTTGTAAGAAAACAAAATCTTTGGTATAAATCGATGAAAAAATCTTCCGATGGAGGCGAAGACATTGAGGTAAGGAGAGTTTCTGTAAAGAGTGTTTTTGGTTGAGTTGATCGGGTATATAATAGGTTTTGTGTGTAGTTTATTTGGTTACATGGGTATGTATATATATATAGAGAGAGAGAGGTAGAGTTAGAAAATACTTTTTTTTAATTTTTTTTACTGTTGCCAACGGTTTAAAATCTTGAATAAATCAACAAAACACCCGTTATAGCCATGGAAGGGTGAGACGAATTCATCCCATAGCACCCGGGGAGCGGTGTAGCCAGCGCGATTGTAACAACCCTCGGTAAAACCAACACCCTTATAAATATTTATTACATCCTATTATATGTTAGAATGTCCCAATACGTCTTATATTACACCCCGTATGCGAAAACCGAGCCCGTATTATGTTATAGTTTATAAAAATAAAATAAAAACCTGAAATGTAAGTAAGTTGAGGCGGGCCGCATAAACCCACCCAAACATCTTACGCGGGCCGTATGGGAGTGTTGACCGGACTCCGCTGAATCCTTTAGTTCAAGCGGGCCGTGTAAGACCTCGTCTAAGTTGACGCGGGCCGCGCGTGTTCCAAATGGTGGCACATTCCTGAGCCGACACGTGGCGGACCTACTCAACGACTCAGCTAAGCTATAGTTTGAACGCGTGTTGACGCGGGCCGCGTAAGGCCTAGCCTTACCTTACGCGGGCCGCCTCAGAGTCAGTATCAGACCATATAAATAGAGGGCATCGGATTACAATTTTCGTCGCTCACATTTCAATCTCGAATCACCATTTCTGTAGTAGAGGAATTATAGTCAGGTACTATACCCCTAATTATCGAGGTTCTGCTCTGTTGTAAGTATTATAACCCTGGTTTCATAATAGTTACGCTGCCCGATTGATTTAGGGTTCCGTAACAACTGTCGTGGTTTTGCCCGACGTAGTTGTTGGAATGCCGTCTCGGGGAGGGTATCATTAATAATTTCAAAGGGTTATGGTACTAACCAATGTAAATTTGTATAAATTATAGATTATACCCAGGAAACCCTTACGAAAAGCCTAAGACAGCAATGTGAGTTATCCTCTTTTTGTTAATGTTTTTGGTAATGTTTTACCAAACCTTAAATGTTTTACTATGAAAATTAGCAGTAATTGAGTCTTTGTAGTTATTCAATTAATGCCGGTATGTTGGGGTTTTGTATACAAAATTTTGTACTACTTGCGAGTAGTAAGTCGGGATGACAATGCGTTACCATTGGACAATGAGTTAGCCAATGGGTAATATGACCCACAAGTCAGGATTGATAGTACCAAATGGAGTAATTGTGTAGACATAAACAAAGTGATCACTCTCAATACTGTTCACTGTGACTTTAACTTGATTAAGTTGGGATTCACTCACCAGTATTTCCCGCTGACAAATATTTTTAAAACATGTTTCAGGTAACCCAATGTGACAGCCAATTAGTAAAAAGCCAGCTGGAGAGCACTGAAGGCTTGGGAAAATGTGGCTATAAAAGTTACCTAATAAACGATGTTTTAAATTCAATAAAATTAGGGTTTGTCCCTAATAATGTATTGTAATAAGAAACTTGGGTTTTACCCATGTGATTATTAATATAAAATAAGGTGGTTTTACTCTGATAAACATTTCCTAACTACGGTCCTGATGTAAATTCCGCTGCAAGACTAAACAAACTGATACCACCGAACTCTGTGATCACGTCCGCCCGTTCCCGGGGATCAGGGATCGGGGGTTGTGACAGAAGGTGGTATCAGAGCCTAGCCACTGGTCTGAGCCAAAGAAGTGTTCTGCTGACACTTAAGTTTTTGAAATTTTGTGTTAGGAAATAAATTACGGAAATATGTGCATAACTGTAATTATGTGTTATGTGTTATTTGACTATTTGTTAGTTTTCAATATGAGTGATCAAGGACTATCATATCTGAATAGTCAGTTATCTGATTCACCTAAGAGTGACAGTACATCATCACAGCCTGCCCTCTCGGGGTATGTTGCTGATCAGGAGGATGAAATATTTGCTTTTAGAGCTCAATCTGAAGAACCATTTCCTACTAAGAAACGAGGATGGTTCAGTAAAGAAGCTTTTGCTCGTAGAAAAAGAATGAGGAAATTGCAACAGCAAAGGGCTTTAGCAGCTATGAAGAAAGATACAGATGCCCATACTCAAGAGATACTTAATAGAAGCCTAGCTAATTTCCATATCTTAGCTACAACTACTGCTGACCCGAGTCTGGAACAACTAGTAGCCCCACAACCACAAAACCCAGAACAACCTATGGAGATATAAAACCAGGAAAATCAGGAAGAAGAGATGTATAATTTTAATCCAGAAGAAATCCCTAGAGTGCCTGCACCAAACCCACTAGACCCGAATTACGACCCTTGGTGGGACAACAATAGGGATTTTGTGCAACGTTATCTTATTCAGGATTATCCACCCATACAGAACATAGAAGTTTACCCAGGTATGGACCCTTTAGATCCCTATTACCAAGATAACTACATTAGGGAAATTTTAGAGGATCCTTACCAATTTCAGGAATTGTCACCCCCATATCAGGAACCAGAACCCCAGATTCCAAACCCAGTCCGAGAACCTGCACCCCCAATGAGTGCAGAAAACGTTCAAGAACTTAGGACTTTCGGGGAAGAAATTTTAGAAAGCAGTGAGAGGATGCGTCAGGTGGGAGAACGTCTCGTATGGAAATACGATGAGCGCAATATGGATTTCTGGATGAATCCATATCCATGAATGTTAGAATGGAGAAAGAAGTAGTAATAATAATATAATAAAAATAAAATAAAATATGTGTGTATGGATGCATATTATTATTTTATTTCTGTTGGTATTGTAATCTTTATTTCTGTACTAGTGTGTAACAGACGCATAAGTATATGAAAAAAAAAGTAAGTAGCAATGATCTACGTTTTTGTCTAGATTGTGTGTCATGTGATTAATTATACTAGATATTAATTATGATTTTAATATGGGGTAAATGTTTAAAATCCAGATGGCCGACCAAGGAAATCAAGTCAATTTGGATAATAACCCGGAAATCCAGAATGATAATATTCAGAATGACGATAATCTGAATAATGAGAACCCAAACAACAATAAAAATGGAAATCAAGTGGATAATAGTGCTATCCAACATATAGTGGCACAGGGAATTATAGATGCTATGCCATTTATTCTTCAAACTGTTAAGGATGCTGATAATAAAAGTAAACATAGTAGCAAGCGACCTGTTGAACCAGAAAACAGTGTGAACAATGGACCTGTACTTCAAATGCCTATTCCCAAAAGAAGAAGAACCTTGCCTTATGGTTGTTCTTATAAAGAATTCTGGTCTTGTAAACCAATGGAATTCTCAGGCAATGAAGGGGCCATTGCAACTTTACGCTGGATAGAAAAGACTGTGGCAGTCTTAAGGATAAGCAAGTGTGCTGAAGAAGATAGAATATTGTTTGCTTCTAATCTGTTTAAGAATGCAGCCCTAGAATGGTGGAACACTATCCTCCAGACAAGAGGAAGTGATCAAACCTATAATATGGAATGGGAAGAATTTAAGAACAAGGTAGAAAGGAAATTCTGCCCACCCAATGAGAAAGAACAGATAGCAAACAAATTCCTAAATCTTAGAATGACTGGTGTAGATAGCAAAGGGTACACTAAGTTATTTTTCGAATATGCTAGAATAGTACCAACTCTTGCTTCACCAGAACCAGTGTTAATCTCTCGGTATATTTGGGGATTAATTGGAGAGATTAGACACATAGTCAAGGCAGCTAGACCTCAAACCATAGAAGAAGCTGTAGAATTAACAAGTACCTTGACTGATGAGTTAGTTCATACTAGAGAAGAAGACCAGAGAAGGAACCTAACTCAAAAGCTTACTCAAGAATTCCGTTCGGGGAATTACAATCGTAGGAATATAGGTTCTACCTCTGCAACATACTGCAAGGTCTGCAAGAAAAAGCATTCGGGAAAATGCTCCATTCTCTGCAATCATTGTAAGATGCCAGGACACAAGGAAGAAAATTGAAGGAAGAAAACCAATAATGGATTATGCTACAACTGTGGAGAAAAAGGTCATATCAGGCCAAATTGTCCAAAGTTAGCTCCAGCTGCAGATAACAAGAATACTAAAAATGCTAGAGCATTTGTGTTAACTGCAGAAGAAGCCAGGATGATTCCCGATGTCATAGCCGATACGTTTTTAGTTAATGATGTCTTTGCTAAAGTATTATTTGACTCTGGTGCAAACCAAAGTTTTATTAATACATCATTTTGCAAATTACTAAATCAATCATTAACTAAACTACCACATGAATGTTTAGTAGAAACAGCCAACGGAGAAACTGTTAGAATTTCTGAAATCTTGCAGGGAGCAAGTATAGAAATTTCAAATCAGAAATTTATTGCAAATCTTTATCCTATGAATTTGGTAGGATTTGATGTTGTTCTAGGAATGGATTGGTTAATAACCAATAAAGCCAGTATTTTATGTGATCAAAAGTTAATTCGTGTAAATTCACAAAAAGGTAAAACGATCACAATTAAAGGAGATAAACCTTCTAGGTCTACTAAATTCATTTCTGTGATGAAAACTGCAAATTGTATGAGAAAAGGTTCTATAGTGTATTTGATTTCCATAATCACTAACACTAAAGGAAAAGAATTAAAAGATATTTCAGTAGTATCTCAGTTTTCAGATGTCTTTCCAGAAGAATTACCAGGACTACCTCCAGATAGAGAAGTTGAATTCAGGATTCATTTAATACCAGGAACCTCACCGATTGCCAAAGCACCCTACCGTTTGGCACCTGCAGAAATGCAAAAAATTAAAGAAACAATTAGATGAATTGTTGGAAAAAGGATTCATACAGCCAAGTTCGTCGCCATGGGGGGCGCCGATATTGTTTGTTAAAAAGAAGGACGGATCAATACGTATGTGCATTGACTACCGTGAATTAAACAAGCTCATGATTAAGAATCGGTACCCATTACCGAGAATCGATGATCTGTTTGATCAGCTGCAAGGAGCTCGATATTTCTCTAAAATCGATTTAAGGTCAGGATATCATCAATTAAAGGTACAGGAAGAGGATATTCCTAAAACTGCATTTAAAACAAGGTATGGCCATTATGAATTTACTGTCATGCCATTTGGTTTAACCAATGCCCCAGCTGCATTTATGGACATGATGAACCGAATATGTAAGCCATATTTGGATAAATTCATAATCGTATTCATAGATGATATTCTAATTTACTCTAAGAGTAAAGAAGATCATGCAAGACATTTGCACACACTTTTAAGTCTATTAAGACAGGAAAAGCTTTATGCTAAGTTTTCAAAGTGTGAATTTTTGGTTAGAACAAGTACAATTCCTTGGACACTTAGTCAATCATGAAGGAATTCATGTAGATCCAACCAAAATCGAGGCAATTACGAAATGGAAAACCCCTGAGTCACCAACTGAGGTTAGAAGTTTCTTAGGATTGGCTGGTTATGATAGAAGATTTATTAAAGATTTTTCTAGAATAGCCATTCCCTTAACTAAGTTAACCTTTAAATCTGTTAAGTTTGAATGGGGAATAAAACAAGAAGAAGCCTTTGGAATTCTTAAGCAAAGATTAACCCATACACCTATATTAGCATTACCAGATGGAACTGAAGATTTTGTAGTCTATTGTGATGCTTCTAGATTAGGTTATAGATGTGTTTTGATGCAATGCCAAAAAGTTATAGCTTACGCATCTAGGCAACTTAAGAATCATGAAGAGAATTATTCAACCCATGATTTAGAATTAGGAGCTATAATTTTTGCTCTTAAAATTTGGAGACATTACATTTACGGTAGTAAGTTTACCATATTTACTGATCATAAGAGTTTAAGGTATGTTTTCGGGCAAAAGGAGTTGAATATGAGACAAAGACGCTGGATGGAATTTCTTAGTGATTATGATTGTGATATACAGTATAATGAAGGAAAAGCAAATGTAGTGGCAAATGCTTTAAGTAGAAAGTATCATGAAAAGCCAAGATGGGTACGTTCTCTTAAATTAAATCTGCAAGTAGATTTAAATGATTAGATAAGAGAAGCACAAGAGTCAGTAATCAAAGAAGATACTGAAAAGTTAAAAGGTATGTTAAAAGAATTGAAACAAGGAACAGATGGAATTTGGAGATTCCATGAAAAGAGAATGTGGATACCTAAATTAGGAAATCTATGTAATCATATATTAGAAGAAGCCCATAAGTCTAAATATACGATACATCCAGGAAGTGATAAAATGTACCAGGATTTAAGGAAAAATTTCTGGTGGATAGGAATGAAAAAGGACGTAGCAGTCTATGTTTCTAAATGTTTAACTTGTTCACAAGTCAAAGCTGAACATCAGAAACCCTCAGGTTTGTTACAGCAATTGGAAATGCCGGTGTGGAAATGGGAATTAATAACAATGGATTTTGTTACTAAATTACCCAAAACTAGGCAAGGAAATGATACAATCTGGGTGATTGTAGATAGATTAACTAAGTCAGCGCATTTTCTACCAATGAAGGAAACAATTAGTAGGGAACAATTATCTAAATTGTATGTAAATGAAATTGTTTCTTTACATGGCATTCCTTTATCAATTGTTTCTGACAGAGATAGTCGATTTACATCTCATTTCTGGTCAAGTTTCCAAAAGGCAATGGGAACCAAGATAAAGCTAAGCACGGCTTATCATCCTCAAACAGATGGACAAAGTGAAAGAACAATTAAGACAATGGAGGATATGCTTAGAGCTTGTGTAATTGACTTTGGAGGTAATTGGGATGAACACTTACCTTTGATAGAAATTTCTTATAATAATAGTTATCACACAAGTATCAATGCTGCACCATTCGAAGCACTTTATGGACGAAAGTGTCGAACCCCAGTATGTTGGGCAGAAATTGGGGAACAGCAACTATCTGGACCTGAGATAGTACAGGAAACAACTGACAAAATTATTCAAGTCAAGGAACGACTGAAGCAGCACGTGATCGACAAAAGAGTTATGCTGATAACCGATGCAAACCATTAGAATTTCAAGTAAGAGATAAGGTATTGTTAAAGGTCTCTCCTTGGAAAGGAGTGGTAAGATTTATCAAACGGGGAAAGCTAAATCCCAGGTATGTTGGACCTTTTAAGATTATTAGAAGAATAGGACCTGTAGCCTATCAGCTACAACTGCCAGAGGAAATGGCAGGAATACATGATGTGTTTCATGTATCAAATCTTAAAAAGTGTTTAGCTGATGAATCACTGATAGTGCCTCTTAAGGATATAGAGGTAAATGAACAACTCAAGTTTGTAGAAAGACCTCTACAGATTGAAGACAGGAAAGTCAAGAATCTCAAACACAAGAGATTAGTTCTAGTCAAAGTGAAGTGGGACTCCAAAAGAGGACCTGAGTACACATGGGAACTCGAGTCAGAAATGAAAAGGAAATATCCGCACTTGTTTCAGTAGGTCTCGAGGACGAGCTCTAAAACAAGGTAGGGAGAATGTAACAACCCTCGGTAAAACCAACACCCTTATAAATATTTATTACATCCTATTATATGTTAGAATGTCCCAATACGTCTTATATTACACCCCGTATGCGAAAACCGAGCCCGTATTATGTTATAGTTTATAAAAAGAAAATAAAAACCTGAAATGTAAGTTGAGGCGGGCCGCATAAACCTACCCCAACATCTTACGCGGGCCGTATGGGAGTGTTGACCGGACTCCGCTGAATCCTTTAGTTCAAGCGGGCCGCGTAAGACCTCGTCTAAGTTGACGCGGGTCGCGCGTGTTCCAAATGGTGGCACATTCCAGAGCCGACACGTGTCGACATCGTGGCGGACCTACTCAACGACTCAGCTAAGCTATAGTTTGACCGCGTGTTGACGCGGGCCGCGTAAGGCCTAGCCTTACCTTACGCGGGCCGCCTCAGAGTCAGTATCAGACCATATAAATAGAGGGCATCGGATTACAATTTTCGTCGCTAACATTTCAATCTCGAATCACCATTTCTGTAGTAGAGGAATTATAGTCGGGTACTATACCCCTAATTAACGAGGTTCTGCTCTGTTGTAAGTATTATAACCCTGGTTTCATAATAGTTACGCTGCCCGATTGATTTAGGGTTCCGTAACAACTGTCGTGGTTCTGCCCGACGTAGTTGTTGGAATGTCGTCTCGGGGAGGGTATCATTAATAATTTCAAAGGGTTATGGTACTAACCAATGTACATTTGTATAAATTATAGATTATACCCAGGAAACCCTTACAAAAAGCCTAAGACAGCAATGTGAGTTATCCTCTTTTTGTTAATGTTTTTGGTAATGTTTTACCAAACCTTAAATGTTTTACTATGAAAATTAGCAGTAATTGAGTCTTTGTAGTTATTCAATTACTGCCGGTATGTTGGGGTTTTGTATACAAAATTTTGTACTAGTTGCGAGTAGTAAGTCGGGATGACAATGCGTTACCATTGGACAATGAGTTAGCCAATGGGTAATATGACCCACAAGTCAGGATTGATAGTACCAAATGGAGTAATTGTGTAGACATAAACAAAGTGATCACTCTCAATACTGTTCACTGTGACTTTAACTTGATTAAATTGGGATTCACTCACCAATATTTCCCGCTGACAAATATTTTTAAAACATGTTTCAGGTAACCCAATGTGACAGCCAATTAGTAAAAAGCCAGCTGGAGAGCACTGAAGGCTTGGGAAAATGTGGCTATAAAAGTTACCTAATAAACGATGTTTTAAATTCAATAAAATTAGGGTTTATCCCTAATAATGTATTGTAATAAGAAACTTGGGTTTTACCCATGTGATTATTAATATAAAATAAGGTGGTTTTACTCTGATAAACATTTCCTAACTATGGTCCTGATGTAAATTCCGCTGCAAGACTAAACAAACTGATACCACCGAACTCTATGATCACGTCCGCCCGTTCCCGGGGATCAGGGATCGGGGGTTGTGACAGCTATGGGGTGCGACAGTGGGTGATGGCATGGTATAAAGGCCGACTAGGCAAGGACTTAGTGTATATATTACACAATTAACAAAAGACTAAAACATAATGGACATAACGTAATACACAATGAGTATCAAACTAAAAATGTAATGGAAAGTAGATTAAAAACACAATTGATAACAACATATTTAAGATACAATTCGCAGCAAACTAAAACACAATGCACAACAAACTTAAAACACAATGAATAACAGACTAAAACACAATGGACAACAAACTAAAAACGCAATGAACAAAAGACTAAAAACACAATTAACAACATATTAAAACACAATGGACAATATGACAAAAACACAATAGACAATAGATTAAAACACAACAGATAACAGACTAAAAACATTGACCAGAACCTGTAACACAATGTATAGAAATACCACCCAGTTAAAAAATACAATAATCAGAACCAATAACACAATGTATGGAAACCTCAGATATAACACCATCTTCATTGTGTCATACATTGTGTTATAGGTTCGGATAAAACGCAATTGACAAGACCCAAATTAAGATTGTGTTATAAGTTTTTTTAATTACACGATGTATAGAAACCTTAGTAAAAATGTAATGACTAAAACCTAGTTGAAAGACACAATGACCAAAACCTTTAACACAATGCAAAGTAAACTCAGTAAAAATAAAAAAAATTATTTTATTTTTATATAGAAATACCATACTCATATTAAAGACTAAAATCCTTATTACCCTTCTTATTTTTCTCTTCGTACTTGATCCTAAAAATTCTATACTTTGATGGAAAAACATTCATTTGCTAGTTGTTGTTTATAAACACGCTATTTTGGTAAAATATAAACCATTTAGGAATAAATACCCTATAAGCTCCTAATCAAAATAAACAAGCTTATTATTCAACGAGGCTCAAGATTTCAAAATACGACTAATACAATATAAGGGCCAATATTTCGGTCTCAATATATATACAAACACAGGAACAAATAAATGTATTTTAGTAAATAAAACGTGGGATTGTTTTCTTACTTAACAAATGATAAAATCGAGATTCTTAGCGATAATACTAGCTCAACCCAGACTTTCTCGAGATTCTTAATGATAATACTAGCTCAACCCTGAATTTTGATAAACATATGGCTATATTTCCGTAAAAATGTCACTAGATGATTTCTTAATCAAAGTGTATAAATTTGTATGACTCAAGAATGTAAAAGAGAAGTACACTTAAATATGAGTTTGAAAATAAAACAACATTGACCTTTGATAATTATGTAAATGCGTACATGAGCTTATAAGATTAAGTGACCATGATGTCGGTCGTTGCAATCCCACATACACGAATAACACATTCACTAAGTGTGCACAGCTACTGAAAAGTACAGATACCCCCTTTTCCTTAGTTGGTTTGATTTTTTTATAAACCCTTTTAATTATATATACCTTTGGAACTCCTAACGTCTTTGACACCTCGATTTTTTGACCGTTAATCGTTGCATGTTCGTTAAGATTTTTATTTGTTTCAAAAGGTCGTAAATCTGTTTATTCAAGTAATTAAAATCTCGAATATCTTGGTAAACGAAACTACGATAACACATCTGGGCCCGACTACATTATCAAGGAACCATTAATCAGGACACACGAGTTTCATGTTACGCTTAATCCTATGATTTGTAATGATTCAATCAATAATATGTCTTGACCTCGACCTTGTTTCATGTGATTCTTTCTTAAACTCATTATCACATGATCCGATATATGTTACAAGTTGTTATGATTGTCATTGTGAAAGCACCGGATCGATGACGAACATCAAACATTGCACTTGATTCAAGACATGAAGAACAAAATACGAAGAACAAGATAGAAATACGTAGAAGATGAATCCTTTATATTGAATCAGTCATCACAGATTACATACCAAAGGAGTAAACATCATCTACAAGCTGGTTTAGATCACAAAGATCTAAACCCTAGCTTTCTCTCACTAACACATAGTCTCTCTCTCTAGGATGTGCACACCAGGAGAAGTGAGAGAGGTGCACACAGCTCTCAACCGTTGCCCGCCTCCATGGATGGAGGGGAATCACTGCCCTAATCCTATACAACACATATATATATAGACTAGGACAAAACACGGAGAAACAATCTCCACAAAACCCTAATTCTTGTCCCTAGCATAAACCTCAGACAATAGTTCCCTAGGATAAACTTGGGACAAAGTTCCCTAGGATAAAGTTGGGACAACTTTCCCTAGGATAAAACTAGGACTAACTTTCAAGACTTGTACAATAAAGACCCTAACAATTGGAAAGCATGCACTTGTCACCCAAAGTGCACTAACAAACTCCCTTTGGTCTTCATGTGGTCTTGAATTCTTCATTATCGATGAATTTAACTTGGACTTCTGTTTTGGTTGACCAGAACTGATAAGCGGCAGTTACCCGGCAGGAACTGCACTTACAGTCTCCCCCTTAACTGTTGCATCAGTTCTGTGTGGCATCGATAATCTTCAGTCACCGGATACTGCACTTACAGACACCCCCTTGACTGATGATATCATGGTTGCTTTTAACTTTGGCTGAGACTTGATCTTTCCGGCAGAGCACAGCGATCTTCAACCCTTCTAATTAAAGACTTGCTGAGGATCACTTAATGTCGCTTTGAGAAACCCGAAGAATCCAACATTGTAGGTCCGGCTAGGAGGATCTAGTCGCCTAATCCTTGTGTACGAACCACTCCGGTTGTGCGGAATCCAACCGGAATAGCAAACCGAGATAGAACACGCACAAACAAGACACACAATATTCACCGATTAACACCTCTGTATTAATACGTATGAAAGGTTCAGTTACAAAGCAATGTTTACAAATGTATTTTGCAAACTCTCTCTCTAGCTCTCGTGTGTGTATTCTCTTGTCTCTGTGTTCTCCTATCTGAGACAGAAACATAACATGTCTATTTATACACACAGACACAACGAAACAGAACTTGGCGTATCAAAGCTTGGCGAATCACATCAACATCGACGAAATGGAACAACAATTGACGAAACAGCATCATGGTCGACGAAACTGCTTTGTTTCGTCGACTTTACTTCACTTTCGCCAATAATGGGCTTAGGTCCAATCCAGTTTCGTCAAACAGTCTATGCAGCCCAAGACTTGTTTCTGTATTGCATGTTTGTTTATCTCAAAGCCCAAGTTCAAGACTTTTAATCTCGTGGCCCGATATGTTTGATCTTGTACACGACGGAGGAAAGTCGAGTCATAGCCAAGTCTCGTGGCGCGAGTCGCGTCCACAAATAATGTATCAACAAACTCCCCCTTGGACGCTACTCGCGAGATTCGCCTTTCATGTCTTCTAAGTCGGAGGATCTTCAAAGTCTTCACGTCTTGAAGGTAGAAAGTGTATCAACAAACTCCCTGTTTCATGTAGGAAGTGTGTTGACAAACTCCCCCTTAACATAAGCTCTCCTTTGAGGTATGCTCGTGAATCTTTTGATCTTCAATACTTGAGATCCTTATGGTGTTGATGATGGCCAGCGGCAACTCGATCATCTTCATCATTTGAGTGCCTTCACGTTGTGTCTTCATTCCGAGGCTTGTCATCGACCATGTTCTCCTTGCCTTTAGAATCTGCACATGCAAGAAATCTAAACGCGTAATGAGAACAACTGCTTGGAATATAGTAAACATAAACAAACGACACACGTGTGACCATTGTTTAATCAAACACCGTCCGACAGTCTGAAAGTTTAACAAATTTGTCAATTTTAGTTTTTAACTTTCAAAACTTGCAAATTTTGACCGTTTATGAAGATTTAGTCGTTTTGGTTTTCAATCAGGTTTCAGGTAACGAAGACTCGAGATCCAACATCGTACGATCGAAAATAAAATAGAAATAAAATCTTTTTGGCTTTTATAAAGTTTAAGTTAAAACACACCTAAAATCTTTTTGGAATTTTTGAATATTTCAAATGTAAAGACTGAAAGCAGTAAATAAATATATACAAAGATGCAGAAATTTAAAGCAGTAAATAAATATTTACATACATTCTTTTTGCGAGTTTCGAGGGTAAGAGAATCATATCAGTGTACGGTCATGCCAAAACGCTCTTGTTGTTCAATTAGTTAACATTAAGATAAGCATCCTATAACAATTATCGGTATTGTTGTCCACATAAGCTCAACTTATCAGATGTAATCATGACGAGGGGATACGTTAAGGTATGATTTATACTTACCGACCGGTGTTCATCCACATCACGACACATTCCCGTATCAAGGTATGCACGAGGGTTCATCTTACCGGTGAGTATACCGATTATCATCTGTTTGACCGTATATGATGTGAGATTCTCACTTATTTTGATTTGAAAAACAAGCCCTATGTGATAGAATCACTTATTGATGAGGAACTTGATTTTCGATGCATGAGGGCACAGGAGCAAGTCCGTGAACAGGTCAGTACTTTCGTACAGTAGAGAGACGAACTTGACTCCCGGATGAATGTGATATATTATCACTTATTTTGAGGACATGTGATTGTTGATCACTTATTGAGGTCGTATGCAATATGTACACGTATGTATAGTATCATGGAAGATCTAGACTTGCGTCCCCGTTATTTTTCGGTAAAAGATACAACCATGATACCCAGATGATAAGCAGCATAAAGACCGAATATCTCAGAACCTCGGAAATCTCTCAAACGAAATTTCGGTACTAAGACCATATGCCAATGAATGGTTCCCACCCAGTCTTCAGTCGATTTAAGTTTATATCACCCTGCACACTTTAAAATGATTGTGAGCCTACCGATACATCTTATATAGAGCTGCTTATCGCTTTGCATTTAAGGGTTTAAAGAGGTTTAGACAGACCACTGATGTACTATCATTTTCTCTTTTGCTCGCCAGGAAACTCATTTTTGTTTTTCTATTGTTTTTGTGTTTTTGAAATTTTTCGATGTTTTTGGATTTTCAAATTTGGATTTACTCCCCCTAAAATCAATAAACTAAGACAAATTTAAAACACAAAGGTATTTACAAAAATGATTTTCCGATGTTGGTTTTACTCTTGCTTGACCATAATGCCGTTTACCAGTAATAAATAGTCAAATCTTGATTTGTCAAATGCTTTGGTAAAAAGGTCGGCACGTTGGTCATCGGTGTGGACGTAAGCAACATTGATTAGCCTTTTCTCAAAGCAATCACGTATGAAGTGATACTTAATTTCGATGTGCTTAGTCTTTGAATGCTGCACAGGATTTTTAGTGATCTGTAAGGCAGCAGAATTATCAACGTAAATAGGAGTAGTTAGGAATTCGAAACCGTAGTCACGCATTTGTTGTTGGATCCATAGGACTTGGGAGCAACAACTTGAGGCGGCAATGTATTCAGCTTCGCATGTTGATGTAGCGACGCACGTCTGCTTCTTGCACTGCCATGTGACTAAGCGATTTCCCAAAAACTGACATCCAGCCGTTGTGGATTTGCCGTCGATTTTGCATCCGCCAAAATCAGAATCACTGAATGCGATCAAGTCAAAGTTATTATCCCTAGGGTACCATAGACCGGTGTCAGGGTAACCCTTCAAATAACGAAAAATCCTTTTTACAGCTGCAAGATGTGAGGCCTTCGGGTTGACTTGATATCTGGCAAGCAGGCACGTTGGGTACATTATATCTGGTCTTGATGCTGTGAGGTACATAAGAGATCTGATCATCGCGCGGTAGTATGAGGGGCTAGTAGCTTCACCCTTCAAGTCTGGAGTAATTCCGTGATTTTGCGACAATGGGGTACCGATGGGCGTTGCATCAGACATCTGGAACCGGCTCAAGATGTCACCAACATATTTAGTCTGATGGATGAATATCCCAGACTCAGTTTGTTGTACTTGTAGGCCCAAAAAGAAGGTCATTTCCCCCATAGCACTCATCTCGAATTTATCCTGCATTACACGCTCGAAATCCCTACACAAAACATCATTAGTAGAACCAAAAATAATATCATCAACGTATACCTGAACCAGTAGAAGATCTCCATCTTGTTCTTTGATGAAAAGAGTACAATCGATAAGACCTCTGCGAAATCCATTCTCCAGCAGATAATTAGATAAGGTTGCGTACCAAGCTCGCGGTGCTTGATGTAGACCATATAGAGCTTTGTTGAGCAACCAAACCCGATCGGGATGGATAGGATCTTCAAAACCTGGAGGTTGTTCGACGTACACCTCTTCTTCCACCACACCATGTAAGAATGCACTTTTCACGTCCATCTGGTATACCTTGAAACCTTTGAATGAGGCATAAGCCAGAAAAATCCGAATTGCTTCTAGACGTGCAACAGGTGCATACACTTCGTTGTAGTCGATCCCTTCAATCTGACGAAAACCTTGAACGACTAGCCTTGCTTTGTTTCGAATAACGACTCCACGGTCATCCTTTTTGCATTTAAACACCCAACGGGTACCAATCTTCTTGTAACCAGCAGGTTTCTCTACGAGTTTCCAGACACCAAGCTTCTGGAATTGTTGCAGTTCTTCCTGCATTGCTTCAACCCATGAGTTATCTTTCAAAGCTTCTTTCCAAGTTCTTGGCTCTTCCTGTGAGACATAACACGCGAAAGACCAATCATTTTGTTGACCAGATTCTCGGATAGTTGCATACAAGCCTGCATTGTTGTTGTTTCGCAACATGTTTCTTGTTTGAACGCCACTCTGTACATTTCCGATGATGTTTTGTTGAGGATGGGTATTGTGAATCCTTGTTTCTGGATTATCTTGAACTGGAATATTTGTACCCAGATTGTTGAGATTGAGATCAACAATCAATTCAAGTCCCGGAATTGACGAAGAGGATGATGCAGTAGCTTCAGCTGTTCTAGGGACATCCACTGGAGGTGTACCCTCTGAAGTACCATGTACTGCTGTTGTTGGAGCCTCTTGATCTGCATCTAGAAATTCATCATCCTCTGAAGATTCGTTCAATTCGGTAGCATCGTGAAAATCCTCATTGTCGAGAGCATTATTGTTCACCAAAGATGGTTCTTGATTGACAATAATTGGACGAACCAACGGTGAATCTGTTGCATTGTCACTCTCGAAAAACATCCTTGCTGCAGCATTTTCTTCAACTGCTTCAACATTGATCGAATTGAAAAAGTCATCGTACTCAAACATCCAAGGCTGACCAGGATTTCTAACTGGCAAAGTGTGCCTTTGTACTCTGACTTCAGACCATTCCTCGACCCTTTTAGTCTCTAGATTCCAGACTCTTAAGTTCGGGGTGGAATACCCAAGAAAGTATCCTTCAATGGCTCTTGCCCCAAACTTTCCCTTAGGATCGATTAGTGTGCACGGAGCTCCAAACGGTTCAAGATATGACAAATCTGGTTTCCGTTTGTTAATAAGCTCAAAGCACGTCTTGTTGTGCCTTTTGACTGTAAGGACTCGGTTCAACGTATAACATGCAGAGGCCACAGCTTCAGTCTAGAAGGGAATCGACAACTGTGACTCTACCAACATTGTCCTAGCAGTCTCGATCAATGTACGATTTTTACGTTCAGCGACGCCGTTTTGTTGAGGAGTATAAGCTGCACTAAATTCGTGAAGAATACCTTTTGAAGTACAAAACTCCGCCATGGCATGATTTTTAAATTCAGTACCATTGTCGCTACGTATCCGCCTAACCTTCAACTTATATAGATTCTCAATCTGAATGATCAAGTTTTTGATAATACCGAAGGTTTCACTCTTATGTGCCATGAACGCCACCCAAGAAAATCTTGAATAATCATCAGTTATCACGAGGCAATATTGATCATTTCTAATGCTTTTGTGCTTGACAGGACCGAACAAATCCATGTGCAAACGTTCAAGAGGAACAGCCACCGTGTTGATTTTCTTTGTAGGGTGTCGCTTCTTCGTTTGTTTTCCTTTCTGGCACGAGACACAGACGTCTTGAAGATGGAAGTTTTTAAGAGGAACACCATTCACCAATTCATTTGATACCAAATGATTCATTTTGCGTAAGTGAATGTGACCCATTCGTCTGTGCCAAGAGATTGTGTCTTTTTCTGTGGCTTTGGAAACGAAACAAGTTGCTTGTGCAGACGTTGTGATAGCTTGGCTCATATCAAGGACATACAAATCATTTATCCTTGGAGCCGACAAGAGAATCCATTCTTTTGGAATTTTGAAGCCGGGTTTCAGCACATAACATCCATTTGCATCAAAGTGTGCTGAGAACTGCTTATCACAAATTTGAGAAACACTAAGAAGATTGTGATCAAGTTGTTGCACAAAGTTGATCTTATCAAAACTAACAACCCCGTTGGAAATCATTCCTTCACCCGTAATATATCCGCCTTTATCTCCAGCAAAAGCAACATAACCTCCTCTAATTGATTTGACGTCGTAGAGAAGCTTCATGTCGCCTGTCATGTGCCTGGATGCCCCACTATCAACAATCCAATGACTACTGATAGTTCCTCCTGGAACACCCTGCACATGAACTCACATAATTAGTTGGAGATGGGGACCCAAGCCATTGTGGTCTTGGGTCTTCCATTTTCATCAACAACAATAACTTCTATTCTTTGATGATTCGAAAATTGTGATGGTCCCCCTGAATTTGTGGTTATTTTAGGTTTCCATGTCTGTTGAAATTTACCACTTTGATTGTTTGAAAATTTTGAACTTTCTGGTTTAACTGGAACCGATTGTTTTTGAACCACTTCAGTTTTAAGTGCCTTTTCAACCACCTTGACTTGTTGGCGTTTCTGTTTCTTTTCCCTTTCTCTTACAAGTCGGGGATCTTGTTTTACAGAAACAGATCGCTTTTGGTGATTGTGTTCACGGGGATCATCTTCTTTGGCTTTTAATTTATGAAGATACGGGCAATTTCTGACAATGTGCCCAATTGCACCACATTCAAAACATGATCTTCGTTCAACAAACCCCGAAGTATCATGTGATCGTCTTGCCGATGATGAACTTTGTGATCCCGAGGTACTAGGTTTTGAACTATTTGGTTCATTCCTTTTCATCACTGTTGCTTTCTTGACAAAATCTAAGTTAGATTGATTTTCAAACGTTGCAATTTTGTCCGTTCCCTTAGATTTCACAAAGTTCACATTCTTCTTCTTCTTCTGATTCGGCTTCCTTTGAATTTGAGTGGGTGTTTTACCTTTTGATTTGGTATGATTTTGCTGTTTTTGCACTGTTGGTAATATCTGATTGCCATATTGTTTTCGAACTTCGGCCTTTGGGATAGGAGGGCACTGTGTTACTGTAACACGTGATCCTGTCTTTCCTAAAAACTTACTTGTTGAATTTTCAAAGACTTTACTGATTAATGATTGATTAACATTCTTAATAGGAAAATCTTTGTCAGAATAAATTTTAACATCACCACCAAGAGTGTACAGCAAATCCACACTCTCCGACTCTTGTGCAGACAAGGACTCGATTGCAACAGTCTTAGCGGGTTTTGCAGGAGGATCACACAGAATATGATTCTCAAGAGGTATGTCCTCTTCGTTTATCACTGCATCAGACTTTGCTGAATCAGTATCATCGGATTCATCATCAGAAGAATCAGCATCCTCAATCACAACTGGAGGATCCTGATTCTGTTCAGCAGTTACAAAAGTATCTGCTGACACATCCGAATCTGATGATACTTCTTTCTTGTATCCAAGCCCTGCTGCAAATTTCTCAACGTCCAAAGGAACAGATGGTTCAAAATGAGTTCTATACTCCTCATCAGGCATGGCATCATAATTGTTTCTCACGGGTGGTGGACATTTCTTATAACCTATGCATGTGACATCCCGTTTCTCTTTCTGAACGTCAATGATGTGATCCAACACATAGCTAGAGCTCAAATAACTGTCTAACTTGAGTCGGATCGCCTCACTTTCAGTTTTAACACAAGCCATTTCCTTTTGCATTACCTCAAGACGAGTTATATACAAATTAATGTCAGTTTGTTTTCTGGAAACCATTTTTGTCAGCTCGGTTTTATCTTTCTTTAATTTTTCAATCATCGATTTAAATTCCTTTTCATGGTTTTCATAAAACATGTTGGCTTCTGTGCACTTGGAAAGATCAACGGTCAACTTCTGGTTATGAATGAATGTCACATCATATTTCTCTTGCAAAGCCTCGTGTTTGCTTTGCAATTCACACCACTTATCATTCAATGAAACATGTTTGTCTTGCAAGTCAAACAAACTAGCTTGTAAAGCATCATGTTTGCCTTGCAACTCAGACATGTTTGCATCCAAATCAGCACATCTAACATGCAATCTATCACAATTATCACAAATAGCAGCAGTGGGTTCATCGACACATACCTGACTTATGAACTGTCGACATTAGCCATAAAGGCTGAATGGAGAGAAGACGAAGAATAAGCAGCTTGATCCACCAAAATAGATCTTCTTTGAGTTCCTGCTGCAGCTTCTTCCAAAATCTCATCAATGTCCGCATCGACTGACGCACTTGATGTCTCATCCACCTGATCATTGCCTGAAGTGGAGGATTCTTCATCTGAGCTTCCACTGTAACCGGAGCTGTCTTCATCTTCAGAAGATTCATCACCATTGGTGGAAGATTCTCCACCACTGGCGTGTTTAAGTTCCTTGATAACTTCAGCAAAACAAGCTGTTCCATCTGGAGCATCATTCCCCAACTGGATTGACCAATCACAGCCTTCATCTACTTGAACCACAAGTGCCTGGTTGGCATTAGATGGTCCCGCTTGACTCTGGTTGTTGACAGGTACCAACGTACGAACATTGTTCCTGTTCTGGTTCTGCTGGTTGCCTTGATTTCTGAAGGGATTCTGGTTTCCATGCTGAGATGGCCTCGTACATTCACGTTTGAAATGACCACGTTCACCACAGTTGAAACACTTAACAGCCTGCTTATCAAACCCATACTTGGTGTCTTTCTTGCTTTCCAAGCTGGTTCTGCCAGTTCTTTCCATGAAATCCTTTGCTCGCCTAACAGCACTGGCGAAGGCCCACTTGATGTCCATCATTTCCATCTCCTCTTTATCGATCTGCTGATAGTCTTCTTGTGTCAGATTAATGTTACCAATCTGACCTTCCACTAATCCACAGTATGCGCTCACCAAAGTGTTTAGCAGCTCCATGTGTTCCTTTGCTACTTCCACACTGACTTTAGAAAAGCATGAGGTGTCGAGCCGTACTGTATTTGGCTTTGATTGTTGACCAGCAGATGATGTGCTTCCATAACAAGCTTGCTGTTGAGGAGGAAGTGGATTCCCATACATGTCTGTTGGTACGGTAGATTGAGGAGGAAGTGGATTCCCATACATGTCTGTTGATCCGGTAGATCGAACAGGTAATGGATTTCCGAACATATCAGTTGCTCTGATAGGTCGTTGGCTTTGCTGTTGTGGTGCGGGTTGGGGAACTGGTTCAAGCGGATTTCCATACATGTCTGTTGCAGGAGGCTTGACCGGAACTTGGATAGTATTACCATACATGTCAGTGCTAGACACAAACGCTGTTTGAATTGGAGCGTGTGAAGAAGGCTTTGTAGAAGTGCTAGAAGTTCCATAATACATTTCAGGATTTTGTGGCACGGGAACTCTTTTTGCCTTGAGAGTTTCTTCCTGATTCTTGTTTTCCAGGAGTTGAACAAAGTCATTGAAGCTCGTTGTAGCTAAAGTACCATTGTACTTCATGATTTCCAAGAAAGTATTCCATTGAGGTGGCAACGCATCTGCAAACCTTTTTACAATCTCTGCTGAAGTTGTAACAACCCCAAAATTTGCCAATTCAGTCAGCAAATGATTAAATCGACTTGTCAAATCTCCTAAAGATTCATTCTCCATACAAGTAAAACCATCAAACTCTTTCTTTAGCAGGTCTTTTCTCAATTGACGTGTCGCTTCATTTCCTACGCCCCTTGTCTTCAACGCGTCCCACAACCTCTTTGTCGTCTTGTAACTAACAAATTGATGATAAATATCTTTACTTAACGCCTGAGTAAGAATGGCATATGCCTTCTTTTCCAAATCATAGACCTTCTTCTGATCTTCCGTAAGGTCTGCAAACGTAGCAGCAGATGATGCGGCAACCTCAATTGTTTGATCGAAATCTGTGATGAACCGCAACCACAATTCTGTATTTTGTCCAAGGACGTATGTATGAAATATGTCAATCCATCCTGGATATTCGTATAAGTGCATCAACTTTGGAGGCTGATTCAAACTTCCGGTTTCACTCTCGCTTAAGAGAATGCTTTGAACACTTGGAGTTTGATTTGATACGAATGCCCATTGACCGGTAGAAATTGCATTAGCTTGAGAAGATAACGGTGCGGGAGATGGAGTACCAAAATACATATCTGTATTTACCGGAGTACCCCATCTTGGATTCATTTTTGATCAAGAATAATGAATACCTGAAAATCACACCTCAAACAAACAGTTAAATCACAATTGTAAACATTCTGTTAAAAACTGACAAGTGTTTAGACGAAACAAAATGTTTGGCGAAACAGAATTTTAAACACTTGGTTGTCGAAACAGAATTTGTAAACTCCTTTTGACGAAACAAAAACTTTGACGAGACGGGTTTACCAGGCCCTCTTATGAAATTGACGAAACAGGGGAGTTGGGCTTATGCAACAAAGGCCCAACTTCACTTTGGCGAAAAGGCCCAAGAACAAAAGCCCAATACTACTCGACGAAACTGAAGTGACGAATCAACCTGGAATGATCTTTGACGAAACAGGTTAATTGTTGGTTGGGCTTTCTGGTCAACGAAACAAATGAAATTCTTTTTGGGCTTGAAGATCGGCGAAACAGGCCCAATCACATTGAGGATGGCGAAACAGAAAGCCTGGCCCAATGATTAAGGCTTCAATAATTATTGACGAAACAACGAAAGGGATTGTGTTTCGTCAATGTTGAGTTGGTGAGATCTGTTTCTGACACAGCACTCCTTTTTCAAACAACTGGTATGGTGAACTTACTAACTGGTATGGTGTTATAATATTATAATATCTTTTACAATTTCCAATCACACAAACACTTTAATTCAAATCCAAATGCAGATCAAACAAGAATGTTATCAAGAACATTTTGAAGCTTGCTTGAAGATATGAAGAACACAGCCCAGAAATATGAATTTTCCGGCAAACCGACAACTTTCCGAAACCCGTTTTTGCCTGAAACTTCACTAAAAACCAAGGTTTAACATGTGAAAATGAAAAATAAGATGGTTTTTGTAAGAACTTTCAGCAAAATACCAGAATTTTCGAGGTTTTAGACAGAATTTCCAGAAAAATATAAACTTTTGAAACCCGAAAAACAACCCGAACACACTCGGTTTTAACAAGGAGAAGAGCCAAGGCTCTGATACCACTTGTAGGTCCGGCTAGGAGGATCTAGTCGCCTAATCCTTGTGTACGAACCACTCCGGTTGTGCGGAATCCAACCGGAATAGCAAACCGAGATAGAACACGCACAAACAAGACACACAATATTCACCGATTAACACCTCTGTATTAATACGTATGAAAGGTTCAGTTACAAAGCAATGTTTACAAATGTATTTTGCAAACTCTCTCTCTAGCTCTCGTGTGTGTATTCTCTTGTCTCTGTGTTCTCCTATCTGAGACAGAAACATAACATGTCTATTTATACACACAGACACAACGAAACAGAACTTGGCGTATCAAAGCTTGGCGAATCACATCAACATCGACGAAATGGAACAACAATTGACGAAACAGCTTCATGGTCGACGAAACTGCTTTGTTTCGTCGACTTTACTTCACTTTCGCCAATAATGGGCTTAGGTCCAATCCAGTTTCGTCAAACAGTCTATGCAGCCCAAGACTTGTTTCTGTATTGCATGTTTGTTTATCTCAAAGCCCAAGTTCAAGACTTTTAATCTCGTGGCCCGATATGTTTGATCTTGTACACGACGGAGGAAAGTCGAGTCATAGCCAAGTCTCGTGGCGCGAGTCGCGTCCACAAATAATGTATCAACAAACATCAAACACTGTAGATCCTCCCCCTCAAACTACTCCCGAATCAAGTTAACGCGAACCAACTTACAACAACATGTGAGAATATCGCTCGATACATTAATCTTCAAACTTAACCGGTAGAAGAACGAAACGTCGGATTTCCAATGCCCAATACCAAACACTTCAAGATCCCAAAAACATGAAGCTCAGTTCGATAAGTTAATAACAAACTGAACTTTGTGAAGGTACATCCACCATCTTGACCAGAGTCTTCAACCGAGTGTCTGAAATCATTTCATCTCGAATCTTCAAGATCCAATCTCGTATCTTCACGAATCCACCAATTATCCGATGACTTTCGTCTCCAATCTCCCCCTTAATGTAAGAACCCCTATTTCGAGAATCCGATCAGTCACCAACTTGGAAAAGAGAACAAGAAGACTAATCATCTCTACTCTAACCGGTATACGATAAAGGCTTGACCTTCAACTACTTGCCAAACGAGCAATTTGCTTCATCACGTTAACACTTGAATAAACCTCGAACAAACTTGACAGAACTCAATCATACCCTTGCTTCATGTTATCAGCACTTCACCACCGGTAAGATTAACACTAAGTTAATCTCAAAGATAGTAAACATGAACTTGTTTCGATGCAGCACCACGAGCCTTTGATTTACAAAGAAAACAGGAATTTCACAAAATTTTTACTCCCCCTATTTCTTTGTAAACAATACAAAAATCCAAGCAATTTGGTTTCTCTTCACCTCCTCACTTGATCCGGACAACATAAGTACCATAAAACCTTTCGATAATCCGAAACCGACTTCAAGTCTTCAAACTACGCATAATTCTGACTCTTAGTTAGTTATCCGGTACCCCAGGTAACCCGGAATAACTAGAAAAACTCCGAACAAGCACAACTCGAAACTTCCGAACTACACAAGCTTCTAAACTTAGTTAAAAATCCGGTACCCCAGGTAACCCGGAATTCTAGAAAATTTGGAACTCGTAAAACCCGAAAGCTCTTGAAACCTCGGATCAGATCATCTGAGCAGTGTTTAGAGTACAAAGGAATTCGAAACCAGCAAGGAGATAAAGAAACTCTGAAGAAACTTGAAAATTGAGTCCAAAATTCGTCCATATCAACGTTGCAAACAAGTCAGGTGGCCCCAAATATGAAAAATGAATGTGAGGCCTACAATCATGATCCAATAATTTAGTAGGGCCCATCACCTTACATCAGCCGCATTCACCGGACATTATTCACCGGCGAGATAAAATAATCTCCGACGAACTGAAACTAAATTCCGATCATCTTCTAATTTGTCGGCGATTTGAACGATGAGCTTTGATGAACCATGAATCACCACCGCCATCACTCTCGACCACCTGAACAACCATCAACAGCCACTGCTATCACCACAACACATAAAACCGACACCAACTGTTAACCATCACCGGCCAACGACCTGACCACCATTATACTCCATCGTGCACCGTCATCCTACGCCACCGTACGGAAACCATAAATTCCATGCGATACACTAGGAAGCCAGAAAAAGACCCAGCCAGTAAAATTTCATTTAAAGAAATATTTGGCTCCATGGTAACAGCCAATAACCATGAGAAAAACAATCACACTATCATCTTGCTGCACACCATAACATCTCTGATGCACCGCCACACCGCAAGATTTGCAAACAATCAATCTATTCAACTGATTGCCCTTGTCCCCGAGACTACAACTCCGATATAAAACTTCAGTTCAAAAAGTCGGACTTAACACTTCAGAAACTTGGACTTAACACTTCAGTTCAAAAACGTCGGAACAACAAAAAGGTTAAAAGTCGGACATGACTGAAAATCAGACAGGAGTCAAGGATTAAACTCGGAACATTGATATACCGCAAAAGTCGGAGATACATTTATGTTTCAAAACTCGGACATCAAAATTTGAAACGTTTTGATGTTAAACATCGGAACAAAACGGAACAGAATTTTAATCAAAACTCGGACTCAGTTAACTGTAAAAGTCGGACTCGATCCAGCACTATTAAAAACTCAGACTATATTAAAAGTCGGACTATCACAAAGCTCCAAAAGAATTCGGACTCCAAGATGGATAAGAAACTCAGACTAAAAGAATTCGGAACTTGGAGTCTATAAAACTCGGACTCAAGGAGACATAAGAAAAACTCGGACTCTATAACAGTTATAAAGTTCGGACTTCAAACTTGACTGAAAGAGCTGTTGCAAAACTCGGAATACAGAAACCATGAAACTCGGATCTGACCAAAGCTCGGACGTCAAAGAGCTGATCTGTTTAGTCTTGAGTTTTTATATGTAAAGTTCGGACTTCCTTACAAACAGATTCTAAAGTTCGGACTTCTTGAAGGAAAACTCGGAAAACTTATAAAACTCTCAAAACTCGGAGATTATAAAGAAGGTCGGAATTGGAAAGGAACTCGGACCCTTCATAAACCTCGGAACATAGATAAACCTCGGAACACAATGTTGATTCACAAGAAAGAGTTTCACAAAGCCTTCTCAAATTCATCGTAATCACATTCAAGAAAGAGTTTCACAAAGCTCAGAAGAACTAATCTCCGGACTTTCTCCCTAGTGTGACTACACACTAGTTCACCAAAACCCCGGAAACACAAAGTTTTAAAACTCAGACAAACCTTTTTGGATCAAAAACCCTAGATCTCCAAAAACCAACACAGCCGACGAACAGCTTCATTTTCTTCAACTTTTCTGCAAAATCTTCAAGTCTTCAAGATGTTTGGCGGAAACAAACATCAGATCAAGAGCAATGGTGATTCAGAAGGCGGTTAGACCATTCTGAATCGGTAACCATGCTCTGATACCACTGTGAAAGCACCGGATCGATGACGAACATCAAACATTGCACTTGATTCAAGACATGAAGAACAAAATATGAAGAACAAGATAGAAATACGTAGAAGATGAATCCTTTATATTGAATCAGTCATCACAGATTACATACCAAAGGAGTAAACATCATCTACAAGCTGGTTTAGATCACAAAGATCTAAACCCTAGCTTTCTCTCACTAACACATAGTCTCTCTCTCTAGGATGTGCACACCAGGAGAAGTGAGAGAGGTGCACACAGCTCTCAACCGTTGCCCGCCTCCATGGATGGAGGGGAATCACTGCCCTAATCCTATACAACACATATATATATAGACTAGGACAAAACACGGACAAACAATCTCCACAAAACCCTAATTCTTGTCCCTAGCATAAACCTCAGACAATAGTTCCCTAGGATAAACTTGGGACAAAGTTCCCTAGGATAAAGTTGGGACAACTTTCCCTAGGATAAAACTAGGACTAACTTTCAAGACTTGTACAATAAAGACCCTAACAATTGGAAAGCATGCACTTGTCACCCAAAGTGCACTAACAAACTCCCTTTGGTCTTCATGTGGTCTTGAATTCTTCATTATCGATGACTTTAACTTGGACTTCTGTTTTGGTTGACCAGAACTGATAAGCGACAGTTACCCGGCAGGAACTGCACTTACAGTCATTACTATGGTTGTTGTATAAGATTATTTGCTTCAGTTACCCTGAGCTCTAGCTTTTCCTAGATTGTCCCACAAGCGTGTAATTGTGGCATCTACATGTGTTCCTTCCGTGATGGAGAGATTAGTTTACGGTATCCTTAGTTACAAGGGTGGTACAAAGCTACTAGGAGGCATATGGACTTGTCCTAGTTTTGTTTCTATTTTCTGGAGATGGATGTTGAGTATGCCAACCCACGCCACCTCGTGTTATTGACTGTGTGTCATCACTTATTTTTATTATGTTCGGCTCATGGGTACATTCATAAGATAAAATTTGTTTCTTTGAGTTATTCTGCACCATATCGTATTATCGATTATATTTCTGTTTACTGTATAAGTTGTTGGTTTTGTTACCGTTTCCATTGTTATTGCAATTATTTTTAATTTTGAGCCTATATTACGTACTGGGCATTTGGCTCATTCCGTAAACATTTTTCCCCTTACTGGTTCGCAGGTTACTTTGGGCGGGATGGAGAGACTGGAATAAAACCATAGGATGCAATCTGAAGATACTAAGTCATGCTTTAGGATTAATCTAATGTTGTTTATTAGCTTTGGAAAATTTAAATAAATTATGTTAGACCTTCGGGTTCAAGTTGACTAATGTTATGTATTTCCAACTTTAAAATTAAATGAAGGTATGTCTTATGTCTCTAAGTACCTCTAATATTGTGACACTTCTTTCCTAATCGGGTTCGGGTGTTACAGCTATGGTATTAGTGCAAAGGCTCTTTCATGCAGAAAACCTAAACATAGTAGTTAGGCTTGTGAGGTAGAGGTGCACAAAAACAGGTTCCAACACAAACCCGGCGTACATGACCTGGAACCGGTTTCGGTTCCTACCCGCTATAGTAGGAACCGGTCTCGACCTATATATATCCGATAGTTCCAACCTGGTTCCCTTTTTCCAATTCGGTTCCACCGTGTACTGCCCGAATCGATTTGTACCCGGTTCCTGCCGTTGAACGCACATGAATCGATTTTTTACAATTTAAAACGATTATAGAGTCGTTGGGATCGATTTTAACAATTTAAATAAGTTTTTGGCCTCTAAGATCAAGTATAAATAGTTGTGGGTTGTATTGATTGATTACCCAACTCAAAAACGCTTAAACACATTAAAAAACGTACCGACTCATCGGAATTCAACTTATTATGCTTGAAAGTGCTTTGTCCAAAATGGGTTCCTTAGAAAGTTTTCATAATAGTTTAAATGCTACATATGACTTGCACCATTTCGCCAAAGTATGGTAGCATATTTTTGAAAACATCACTCAATTTCTTGATGTTTTCAAAACGGCAACAACGAAATTATCTGGGGTTTACCATCCCACATTTTGTAAAGTTCTTACGAATGTATTTTTAGTGACTTTAAACTTCAAAATTTTGAAAGTAGAAATAATTTTTTGGCTTAAACCCTATGCTAAACATTCTGGGGGTTGAACGTCTTATTGACGAAATGTTTGACAATTTAAATATGCATGAAAGATAACCAAATTTGAAAGCAAAAACTAAAGCCAAGTTTAACAAAGCTTTGAACAATTTGTTTGATTTTTAATAAAATAAATATGGCCCAACAACACACATGAACGCGTCTTAAGAATTGAGCTCACGTTCTACCTCACGCTCAATACGGGACCCGGTTATCACTATGATGCATATTGATTGGAAACAGTCAAACAAACAACAAAGGGGTGACGCCCCAATAAGTGAACTTGGTAGGTATAGTCATGCACATTATATATCGACTATGTCTACCGAAGTTTATAAAAATTTTGATCTTTTGGCTTGGTGGAAAGAAAAGGCTAAAGAATATATTCTATCCGTCATGGCCCGTGATTTACTAAGTGTCCAAGTTTCTACGGTACCTACAGAATCCGCTTTTTCTCTTAGTGGCAGGGTATTGTCGATACGAAGAACAAGGCTCTCTCTCGAATCGTTAGAGATGTGCATTTGCCTAAAAGATCATTTGATGTGGTGGATCGTGTACAAGACAAGACAAACCTCGAAGATGAAATAATACTAGAAGCAAGAGTACTTGAGGAAGAAGTGGAAGAAGGGCGTTCCTCGGGTGTATCCAACGAAAACTCGCCGAAGATGCGACGACTCGTAATAAATAAAGTTATATTGAAATAAATCCTTTTATGTTTATTTTTATGTATTTTATCTATATTATTAATCAATAAATAAAGATTTTTTTAACTTTCATTAATGCTATGTTTGTTTTTTATATGTATAACATAGAAACTTAATATAAATTGGGTTAAAATGCTTAAAAACGTTTTTAAGCAAGAACTGGTTATACCCGGTTTTTTGGTAGGAAGCTGTTCTAAACCTACCATAACCGAGTATAGTAGGTATGATTATAAAATCCCAAACCCGGTTCTTGTTAAAAAAAATCCCTTGTCGGTTAATACCCGATTGGGCCTAACCTGGTTCCTACCCTGTTCCGGGTAGGGCGTGACACCTGTTTTGTACACCTCTACTGTTAGGAATGGGTAGATTTGGACTTAGGTATGTTAGTGATTTAGGTAGGTATAGGGTTTTATTAACGGTTTTCCAAATGACACCGCGTCAAATGAAACTCTTGTTGATCCAAATGTCGTCTCAGCTATCAACCAAGCTTTTTCCGGACTGCTCTCCAATCTTTTTGCGCAAACCATAGAGTGGGTCATTTAGCATACTCGCTCTGAGGAATGTGCTAAACTCAATCCTAGAGGTGTTGTTAATAACATTGTGGAAGACATCCACATGTGGCTTCAGCGATTTAAAAGCAACACCCAAAATCTTTCGGTAACACCGCTACACCCCGATTGAAGTAAGAAACTGGATAGCCGATGTTGAGAAGATCTTTGAAGTGTTAGGAGTTGATGACCACTACAAGGTTAGATTGGTCGCCTACAAACTAGAAGATGATGCGCATTCTTGGTGGGAAAGATATAAGCAAATCAAAGGAGAAGATGCTTATGCCGCTACTCTTTCGTGGGCTGAAATTCAAGCCATCTTTTACGAGAGGTATTTCTCGACTGCTGATTAGGAAGTCTACATCAGGGAATATGATGGCATCAGTCAAGGAAACGACGAACCAACTTCAGAGTTCATCACTCTCTTCTTAATACTTGCTAGTAGTGTGGGATTCATCAAGATCTACTACAGTTCAAGCTGAAAAATGTAAATGGGTTGTGTGTGATAGAATCCGGAAGTCAATCATGCTTACCTAAGCAGACAATGGGCCAATCATCCATCGCTTCACATAACCCCAACCGTGAAGGTCAAGCAAACTAGAAATCTGCCCAGAACCAGATCTAACTATATGTGGAACCCATCGAATATAGTCTAGCTAAGGTGAGTACCCAAGTATCAATCCTAGGACACAAAATCTACTAGTATTATACTTATCACTTAATGTGCAATCTATGAATAATTATAACTTAAACTTAATAAATGAAAATACTTTAATTACTTAGAAAGGTTACCAAAGGTTAAGAAAAACACTTAGAAAGGTTACCAACAGTAAAGAAATATAACCATCCTAGACTTGAATCAACGAAGATTGATCAGATTGATGATAAACAAAACTTAGAAACCGATTCAAGACTTAACTTGACAATGGCGTACAAAGTGCTAAAATGAACTAAGACCGGTTAAGATTAATCCTATTAAACTAGGGTTAAGGCTATAGACACACTTTTAGACCTAATTCAATAAATCTAGTAATAGTATGGATTCTAATGACATAGAGTCTCTAGAATAGTGCCAAGGTGAACAACGAACATAGCGGTTTACGAACTACCAAAGTAAGACGATTATAGAAAACCCTAATTAGTTTCTAGACCTTTATAATCAAATCCTTCCTTTAAGCAGAATACATGTCTTACCGGTTAAAATAATCAATTATCTATTATCGGTTAAGGTTTCAAGCCCCAAGCTAATAGACGTCAATATAACCTAGAGAGAGAATATATTGAATCTAACATGCATAACCTTAGAGAAAGATCAACACAACCACACAACTAACATCATAACCATTACTTAACAAGCACGCATATGCATCGCAATACTTAATCCTACTACACTACTAAAGAACTAATAAGAAATCCATTATCAACCAATAACGAAATCAATGAATCATCTCATCCGGACAGTTATTCAAGAGTTTAGCCAGACATGATAAACAAATTCAAAACACAAATCAAATTTATTATCATGAACATAAGTTAAAGACTAGAAAAACTATAAATATTAACTCGTGGAATCAATTCCTGCTTCATCGTGAGCTAGATCTTCGAGTCTCCGGACAGTTATTCAAGAGTTTAGCCAGACATGAGAAACAAATTCAAAACACAAATCAAATTTATTATCATGAACATAAGTTAAAGACTAGAAAAACTATAAATATTAACTCGTGGAATCAATTCCTGCTTCATCGTGAGCTAGATCTTCGAGTCTCGTGCCTTTTATCTTCTGAATCCTTGCAAATCACTTTCTGTAGTCTCTTTTTCGCTTTCTATCGAACTCTAGTTATATTTAGGGTTTCCATCATATTCCTTTTATATCCTGCTCTAATTTTGGTCTTTAGTTACCATACGGGCCGTAATCTTCTGACATGGGCCCAGTCTCTCCCACATCCCAACTTCGATTCGATACTTTATGTCTGGCGGTACTTATGAATATCTTGAGTGACGAGCTAAACAAGATCAGCATATGCAGTATCTTATTTGTTGGTTAATAAATAAATTTTGGATACCATAAAACGGTTGTGTGTTTCTAATTCGCTTACATTGTTTATTATGTGTTTCTTTTTTTAGGGTTTTGATTTTCCCGTTTTTTAATAAAGGTGTTGAACAAGTGATTTGTTCAATAACGATGTCATTGTGATTAATAGAAGGGTAGTTGCACGGTACCTCTGACCGCGGAAGGGATCTCCCTTCCCAGTTCACCACCCGACAAGGATCCCTGGCGGCAAATACCCATAGCCATCAAAGAGGGGTAAGAAACATGTTTCGAACCCGAGACCTCGAGTGTCCTCGGTCCGGCTTAAAGCGGGTGTCGGTGGCCACCAAAGTGGCACTAATGGGAATTGAACTTGGGTCTCCATTGGAGAACCCAAGTCACTCCACCACTAGGCCACTTGTGGTGGTTAATAGAAGGGCATGTGCCAACATCTTTCTTCGCTCCAACAACTCTTGATCATAATTCTACATAAATAGGTGGGTGTTTGCTAGTGTCCTTACTATACCTCTTACCTGTATATCTATATGTGTGGCAGGTATGCAATATCTGATAATCAAGTCAGTAAGTAAATACGATTGACCATAAATGGGTAAACAATAGAGATTATGCATGTGGCTCATCAAAGGGTTTACATAAAACCTGCAACTGCATCATAGAGCTACCAACGGTTTCAGACATTCAATCAACTTAAAGTCATATGTGTTGGAAATTAGGCTGGCCCAAAACTAATGGTTTGTGAAATTTCTCTCACGACTCTTTTTATTATGTATCAATAAAGCACGTCAAATTACAATACCCTACTTCTTAAATAAACCATTTCCATCTAAACATTATACCATAAGTAAAATAATACTAAATAAAAGAAAATTACCAAAGACTAGTAATAACCGTAAACCGACTTGACACTAGACTAACCCAAACATCCACTCGTAGCCCATTCGCTTACATGTGAACAAACTCGATTAGGTCCAAAGGCATAATGACGAATATTTCGTTATCAAAGGACCGTAGACCTAAGACTAGTTCGAAAAACAACTTTTCTAAGACATTTTAACTAGTTCAAAGTTGCAGGTGTTTTCTAAGGAAACCTTTATATGGTTTGAAGTAGTCTCCAAGACAGTAGTACACGAGGTTTGATTTGCTTCGGATTCCTTATGGCTATATATCACTATATATGTAGGAAATCAGCTTGACATATTTGATGCTGTATGTTTTCATGTATATATGTAGTGTACGTTTTTTTCACATAATCCAATATAATAGTTCCTATATATCAATAGGCTGAGAGCCGGTTACCATAACTTTTGCAACAAACTTCAAACTTGTTGCAATACGATACCAATAGGACTACAGCTATATGCTAGGCCTGATTTGGCAGCTCACGGCTTTTGTAGTAGGTAGATTTCAATAATCTCACTACTAGAAAGCTGACCAATTGTGACTGCCTTTCAAGTCGCAAATCGTTTGTGACCACTACTTATAGTTTAATTTGGTTATCCACTTTCAATTATTTTTAAGAATGATTTGCAACCAAAACAAGGCGGTCCTAAGACTTGCGACTGAATGTGGGTTGATCGTTAATTTTGTGACCGTTGTGATTTTGGTCGCAGATCGGTCCCTTGCGACCGTTTGTTCCGATCACAGTTTTCCAATTTTCTGTCAGTGGGTCTTGGAGAAGCCCATTGGGAAGCATTCTGCATTGTGTGACAGTATAAAGGAATTAACACCTTTTTCTAAATTTATATGGCACGACTATGTCTATTACTAGCTTGTTTGGTGCGTTACGCGTAGTCAATTCATAGTGGTGTGATATTTTTTTTTGAACGGCGATTGACTCCAACAGTCGAGAGGATCACACCCACATTGCATGGGTCCCTAGTCCCCCTCGGGCGAGGCATCCGAGGTTGACCATAGGCGCTCCACGAGAAAATTTCCAGCCGACAGCCACTTGACTGCCGTTGCAGCCTCCGCACTCAAGAGCCGAAGTAACCGCACTGTAATAGAAAACTCGTGTGCGGCTCAAGACTCGAACCCGGGCTATTACGCACTCAAGGCTCTTATCCATCATTGCCATGACCCCTCAACCAAGGTTGGGGTCATTTACCCCCAAATGCAACAGGTGGGGATCGAACCCGGGTCTCCAAGGAAACCCAAAGTTCTTTCCACCACTCCACTACAAGTGGGGGATCATAGTGGTGTGATATTGTGAAGAGAAGATAATTTACATGATATTTATTTAAAGCAAAAATGAAAATGTTAACAAACGCTTTCTACATTCTATTGATTACTGAAGATCGGAATTACATGAAGAAAAAATAAAAAAAAAATTACCAATCAAAGAGGAAAAAAATGAAGAAGGGAAAAGAATTCATATGTTTAAAATTAAAGTCTTAAGTACTCGTATTTGAATATAAGAAACAGTCAATTAGTTAAGGAAATGTTTTTTTTTTTTTTTGGAATGGCAATGGTTACTCACTCCGAATTTACACCAAATTAATCCTAATCCACTCTTTGTTTGGGATTGAACCCAAAATCTCCTATTAAGAGATTAGAGTCTCTACCAATTAAGCTAGTCTCACAGTGACAAATGTATTTTATTTAGCCTTGTTTATTTGCATATAAAGTTCCATTGAATTATGCGTATATTTTATTTAACTATTCTTGATTTTGCTCTTCCACCTCTATCAAGTTCTGGATAATAGCTTCTGTGGCGGTCACTAGAAACCCTGGCCAGTCCCTGCGTTCAGACAAAACTTTAATTAGTGAAACTCATTGTGACTCCTAACCATCATGCAAAAGCTAACGATGCATTGTAATTTCTAATGTAGAAATCTTGATGTTTTTTATGCATGCTCATGTTGGCATCCAAGCATGCAATTAACATACCATTTGCATAATGATTAATGACATTTTAAACTAGACATCCCTTGATGCATTAAGACTTATACACTGTATAATTCGATCTTACGAGCCTGATCAATGAACATTTACCATGCACAGATGTGGATAGTTAATGCAATATGTAGGGGAACCAATGCAGAAAACTAAATATTGCAAGAACACGTTAAACAAAATTAATAATTTGTTTTTTCAATCTAAAATCTACAAAAAAGAAAATTGATAGAAGTACAATGTTTATTTGTCTATGTTATACTTAAGTTATAGTACCTACACTATGTTTATGAAAATATATAAAAATTAAAGGGGTATTGGATGTTAATAATCCAAAGTTTCACCCGTTGACCACTAATAATTCCAACTTCAAAAATTCCCTGTAACAATCTCAACTTGTATGATTTTGGCCACCAATGATCCTTGTCTAACTGGGTTAGTTAAAAGTGACGTGGCAAGTGACGTGGCAGCTGACGTGTTTAAAACTTGAAATATTTTGGCCACCAATAATCCTAAGTTTCACTAATTGGCCGGTAATAATCCCCCGGTCACCACCATCATCTCCGACCACCTCCATCTCCTCCAGTCACCACCATCATCTCCGACCACCTCCACCTCCTCCTCCTCCACTGCCACCACCATCTCCTCCAGCCACCACCATCATCTCCGACCACCACCATCACCCACCACCATCACCTCCGACCACCTCCACCTCCACCCACAGTCTTCCAGCACCAGAAAAACACTATCACCTCCGATTCACCATATCCACCGAACACCCCACCCTTCCAACCTCCGGCCACCACCATTAAACTGCCATCCACAACTCCAACCGCTTCACCGGAAAAACGTGATACCTAGATATGATGGAAATTTTGAAGTTTTGAGCAGCGGAGAAGGTTACTAGAGGTTGGAGATGACAAGTGGTGGTCTCCTTTGGTGGTTTCAGGGGTAAAGAAGGTCGTCGGAATAAGTTGCAGGTCACCGGAGTTGCATAGATGGTGGAAATTTTAAACTTTTGAGAAGCGGAGAAGATTATAGGAGGTCGGAGATGATTGGTGGTGGTCTCGTTTGGTGGTTTTAGGGGTAAAACGGGTCGTCGGAATAAGTTGCAGGTCACCGGAGTTGGGTATGTGATGGAGGTGGTCGCAGGTGATAGTGGTTTCCGGTGGCAGATGATGGAGGTGGAGGTCGGAGATGATGGTGGTGACTGGAGGAGATGGTGGTGGCAGTGGAGGAGATGGAGGTGGTCGGAGATGATGGTGGTGACTGGAGGAGATGATGGTGGTGACCGGAGGATTATTACCGGCCAATTAGTGAAACTTGGGATTATTGGTGGCCAAAATATTTCAAGTTTTAAACACGTCAGCTGCCACGTCACTTGCCACGTCACTTTTAACTAACCCAGTTAGGCAAGGATCATTGGTGGCCAAAATCATACAAGTTGGGATTGTTACAGGGAATTTTTGAAGTTGGGATTATTAGTGGCTAACGGGTGAAACTTTGGATTATTAAAATCCAATACCCAAAATTAAAACTATATAAAGAAGTTAGTTTGATAGTTTTTCTTTATATAAATAAGCATATCACATTTGTATTGTCTATGCTATACTTAAGTTATAGTACCTACACTATGTTTATGAAAATATAGTAAAATATTTAAAACTATATAAAGAAATTAGTTTGATAGTTTTTCTTTATATAAATAAGCATATCGCAATTGTATGTAAGAAGTACAAAGTTTTAAACATTCTATTGATAAAAAAATCAAACAATTGATGTTTATTACTTTTGTTCTTGCAATAATGTAGTGTTCTATATTACTACCTAGAGCACGATTGATCCATGCAATTTTCGTTAATTAGACATGTGTTTCCTAAAGACACTAAAATTTCAGTTTATCTTACCCGTCAGACGAATTAAAGGTTAGGCCAACGGTGTACTTAGCCTCCTCGAGAGCCGATTTGAAACAATCTAGTTCATCTTTAGGGGTATTCCATTGGTCTATAACAGTAAGCTCAGATGGTTTAACATCACAAAAAACCGGTATTACCCTCTTCCTAGCTTCTGTAATGCGCGCCAATTCATGCAAACAAAAATAAGATTGACAATAGTGTGGAGAAAAAACCACAATGCCAACTTTACATTCAGTGATTGCATTGTTGATTTTTTCAAACAATTTATCTCCTGGTTTCATATTTTTGCTGTCTAAAAAAGGCCTTAGTTTTAACATCATGAGATGATCATATAAAAGCCCCGCAATGTTCTTTTTGGTGTCGATCCCACGGTGGTTGATGAACACATCACATGGTGGTTGCGGGCCTGTAACGATGGCGGCAGTCGGTGGTCTGTGGTGTTGGAGGATGTTGCGATAGACATTTTTAGCTGAGGAGATTGAACGTTGCATAGGGTTAAAAATGATGAGTTAAATTTCCTTTTTTTTTGCTTTTGTGTGTGTTTATTGGATTATGTGGGGATATTAAATGAGTATTTATAGATCTAAAGATGACAAACACAAAAATTGAGTCTTGAATTTTTGAAGATAAAATCTTACATATGTGGCACTTGGACCTCAAGAAAATCAGAGTAAAGGGTTTGAATATCATTTGGTATTACAAATTGTTAAGACCTTCAAACACGGTTATTATAAGGATTAAATTATATGGACATAAAATAATTTAAAAAAAAATGCTACCGATCTGTTTCAACAAAATACAATCTCTTTTTTACTTAGAGAACATAACGTTCCTTTTCGAAAACAATTAAAAAACAATTCTTTTTGTTCGTCCCTAAACAAAATGATCATTACAATGATTTCGGGACGCAACTTTTTTTTTCTTCGAATACTTTTTCCAACAGAAAACCAGTATTATTATCCGAATTTTGAGACTTTTGTGATCTTAAATTTCAAATTATTGTTAAATACTTATTCCAAACACTCAAACTTTGCTAGCAAAATAATTAATGTGTAGAGTAAATCAAGTTTTTCATTTGTTCTACTAAATTTATTAAAAGTCTTTTTGTTTATTTATAGTTATTCAAACTTTAGTATGCCGTGGGAGGAGCTTCAGCTGATCAATATGAAGCTCGATACCTTAGCCACCAATTTGTCTACAACTCGTTTAATCGATTGATCATACTTGGTTCTGATGTCAATTCATATCCCAATCGACAATCAAACCAAATAACAGAAATATAACTCAAAAGTTGATTACAACTCTCAAACCATAACTCGCTTTCTCTTTTGCTAATATCAAACCCTAACTAGATAGACAATACATTACCATAATTAACTGTAATGTAATTAGGAAACTTAACCAATTTAACCAAATTGTCAAATATGGTTCTCAAGTTCACCTACTTTTTGACTTGGTCTCCTTTGTCACCCTTTTTTATCACCGACTTGCAATGAGTCGGAGATTAACGCCAACAGGTGGTGAGGTGGAGGCATGTTGGTTATTCGGTGGCATGGATGTATTGCACAAGAACAAACATATTTCAAGACTATGAGGATACATGTATCTATATTATATAATAAATAAAAATTTTGGGGATACATGACGACTTTGGTGAAGTCTAAATAAGTTTTTCCGTCTCTCTATTATTGAATGTCGATATCTCCTTATATATGATAATAATTTTAAATAATTAAATTAAACAACTAAACTTATCTAAAATATGGTTCTTCTTATTTTTAATAATTTATTAGAATTTACTAAACTATAAGATTTCAATAACATTTTATCTTAGAGTATAATTAAATCTTTATTATTTGTTATTTATAATTGTTAAATCTTTATTATTTTTTATTTCACCAATGATCGAACATACAAAATCTTCATGTAAACTAATGATTTTAACATATTAAATTGATTCAATCCATGTAATACATGAATTCTAACCTAATTAGGATAATATATGAATATATGATATATCCATTTATGAGTTTCTTCTTCTGTTAGAAGTCACTTTAAAAATGTTTCATCATTGCTTTAGCTTTACCTATTTTAATCTTTAACTTTAATTTCTTCTTTTTTCACGGCGAGTTAATCTTTAATTTTTTTTATTGAATATTATCTCTTTTGTGCCTGTCTATGTGAATTTTACCATTCTTAACATATTATTGGTTCTTAATAGAATGTGTTTCGGTATGTATTTTTACACTACAAGAAAACATTTCTATACAAGCGAAGCCTTAGCGATGGCAAGTGCTGTCGACACAGACTTGCTCACATTGGTGACCAGCCAAACCTTGTAGCGTTGATGGGTCTTTGCTATAGAGGTTGGTGTGTTGTTGGGAAAAGTAGGCGGCATTTTGAAAAACTTTGCCGACGACTAGTCGTTGATATTGCGGCGACATGTTCAACTTATAACAACAAACCATATAGCGACGGCATTTTGACTCTGTACGTAGCAACGACATTTGTCGTCGCGATAGGCTCCAACATTTGTAGTGTGTGTATATATATCAAATATAATTTATGTGAAAAGTATTAGTTTTTAGGATTTGAAGAAAGAAACCCTAGAAATCTTTAATTGACTGTAGCTGTAACATTGAATTATAATTTCCATTCGAAGTTGTTGAAATTTTCATAATTGTAATTAATTGAATTTTCTTTTTAGAATGCAGTTTTGTATTTACGCCAAAAGCACCAAAGTAGTCGAAATTAGTTTAATGATATTCTAAAGGGTTAATGTTAATTTGGTTAGTTTTAAAATTTGTCTAAATTCCAGTTTTGTATTTACGCCAAAAGAACCAAAGTAGTAAAAAATAGTTTAACTATATTCAATTGAGGGTTGATTTCAATTTGGTTAGTTCTAAAATTTGTCTGAAATACAAAATAGAAACAATCAGATCTAAACAAATGATGAAAGTGAAACTGATATATCCTAAAGACCCAATGTGGACCTCTATTTTGTATTTTTTTACGATCAAAAGGAAATAATCAAAGATCTATAAGACAACTCATGATGTGCCCTTGTGGTTAATGGTTTTCTATTAATAAACGATACGTACAGACTATTATCCATTTATAGTGAAAACAATGAAACGTACAGACTGTTATTCATCAGGGCCGGTCCAATGGGCTTCAGACCTTAGGCACAGGCCTATGGCCACTCAAATTGAAAGGCATCCAAATTTGTGATAAGTTTTTCTATACTAGGCCCACTATATATTAACTTATATTAAAAACTTTAATTCTTTTCCAAATGCATATATTGCTTATGGAATTGTGTTAACCATTCTTGTAACCGTTGCTACCGCAGAACGTAGCTTTTCCAAATTAAAACTAATAAAAAATTACTTAAGATCTACTATGTCATAAGAAAGATTAAACGGTTTAGCTATTATGTTAATCGAAAAAGATTTTTTAGTGGAACTTTATTATGATGATTTCATCAAACAAATTGCCTCAATTAAAGCTAGAAAAATAAATTTTATTTAAACATATACAATATCCATAAAAAAACATATAACTTTCAAAAAAATTTAACTACGCCAATTATAAAATTTTTAGTTTATAATGGCCGGTCTCAAGCCCGGGTAAAGGAGGGTTTTGTTATTAAATATATTGAAAATGATATTTTTGCAAAAAGGCCTTCATTTCGTAGTTCGCTTAGCGCCTCCGAAAACTTAGGAACGGCACTGTTATTCATTTATCGTGAAAACAATGAAGAAATGTCGTAAATACATTCAAATGTCGTAAATATATCCTTAAAAAATGGTTGAAACACATTCAAAATAAAATGGACAATTTAAAAGGAAAAAAATGTTAGTTATTGGGCTAATAGGCCATATTACGGGTAAAGATCATGTATAAATAGTCTTATCTTAGAAAACGTACGAAAGACATAAAAAGTTAAAAAAAACGTGGTGGTATTTTTGTAGTTATTTTACTCGTAATTACCCTACATGATCAAAATTACCCTACAAGATCATTTGTAGAGTAATTATGATACTCTACAAAATTACCATACAAGATCAAAATTATCATACAAGATCATTTGTAGGATAATTTTAAAAATTACTCTACGAGTAAATAGTTACGAAAACGTCATCGCGTTTTTAACCTTTTCATGTATTTCGTACATTTTGTACGATAAAGCTATTTGTATTTGATATTTTGCCTATTACTTTGAAAGTATTTACTTTTATGTTTTCAAAATACCTAATATTTGTTTTCCTCATCTTATATCATATCTCCGTATTATATATATATATATATATATATATATATATATATATATATATATATATATGGGACCGCTAAAATGAGAACCACCTCGAGTTGTAAGAACCGCGAGAACCACACCATCCGGGGCGAGGTGGACCACAATTTTTTTTTACAACTAGATGTGTGTATTGTAAACATATTCGTAAAAAAAAATTTAAAAATGCCGTGTGGGTAGTTTTTTACACCACAAGTTTGGTGTTTTATTTTTTTTTTGTTTTTTTTACACCAAACTTGTGGTGTAAAAAACTACCCACACGGCATTTTTTAATTTTTTTTTTTTTACGAATATGTTTACAATACACACATTTAGTTGTAAAAAAAATTGTGGTCCACCTCGCCCCCGGATGGTGTGGTTCTCGCGGTTCTTACAACTCGAGTTGGTTCTCATTCTAGCGGCTCCCTATATATATATATATATATATGGAAAGGTTCATTTGAGAAGAAATTTAATGTGAGAAGAAAAAGAAGAAAGGGCATATTAGTAAAATGTTATTTCATTTATAACTCATATCATTAATTTTTCTCTCTTTAATTAATTAGTCAACTAATTATTAATTATCCTACATATAATCTACAAAACCTACACATATCAAAATTTTTCTACATATACCCTACACATTATAGAATTTTTTCCTACATAGTCGAAATTTATCCTACACACCTCGAAATATATCCTACACAACTCGTGATTTATCCTACACAACTAGTAATTTATTCTACACTTTAAATTAAGTTGTTTTATTAATTTGAAAAAAGTATATATTTTGAAAAGGAGTTACAAATTTAATTTAGCTAGTTATTAAATAGGAAGAATACACATTAATGATTTAGTAAGTTTACCAATATACCCTTATACTAAAATTAAATAGAAATATTAAATGAACTAAAATGAAGGATTCTTATTGGTTGAAACTTCTTCTTTTTTCTTCTTACAAAAAAATTCTTCTCATTTGAACCCTCCACTATATATATATATATATATTACGTTAGAAAAGTTAAGTAATAAAAGTACTATAATAATAGGGTATAACAATGTTTCATGTTTTTTTAAAGGTAACTATTATGTCACAAATTACATTACATACATACATTTAAAAAGTAGGCAAAATATCAAATACAAATAAAATATATAAAAGGTGTGAAAAGGTAAAAACGCGATGGCATTTTCATAATTATTTACTCGTAAAGTAATTATCAAAATTACCCTATAAATGATCTTATAGGGTAATTTTGTAAAGTATCATAATTAATTTACACATGATTTTGTAGCATAATTTTGATCTTATAGAGTAATTTTGATCCTGTAGAGTAATTACAAGTAAAATAATTACGAAAATATCACCGCACTTTTTTACCTTTTAACGTCTTTCATACGTTCTGAACACCATTTAAAGTAATCTTAATTACAGTTTACATTTGTTTCTTTACCGTTTACATTTGTTTCTTTCAAATTCGGCGATCTATGCTTCTCTTACTTTGTAATTTGGCCACCAAATAAAGAGAAAATGATGAAGAAGAAGAAGAGACTTGCTAAGGGAAATTCAGTTTTTGTTGTTAACATGAGCAACCATGTTCATAAAGCTCGTGAAATGACACGTTACTTGCTCGAAAGAAGCTCGAGAAAAACCAGCTAACAAGCTCAATTTAAGATGACGTCAGCCAAACTGGCAGTACGGACCCATAAATTTTTTCATGGGGGTGCGGAATATTTTTAAAAAGTTTAGGCCCCAAGGTATATAAGTAAAAAAATTGATTCGTATCGGGTAGGTTCGAGTCGGGTCGGGTCATGTAAAACAAAAGAACATCAAACTAAATTTATATAATCATCAAAACATGTCAAACATTGTTATAAACATAATTAAAACGTCGCCCTGCGGATTTTCATTTTCTGAAATCTATCCAAAACATCGTCTAAACCTACTTTCTTAAGCACACTAAAAATCATCTAAACATCATATACACCATTAAAAAAACAAAAAACATCAGGTCTGATCGTATATAACTTATGTCTGTCGTAACGAACATGCAAAAACCAACTACTATAGCTAGGGTAATTCGGGCATCAATCCAGGGGAGTCCTGTGGAAAGTGTCGTGAATTAAGAACTAATACTAATTGCAAAAACGGAAAATTTTGGTTGTTTGAGAGTTGATTAACTAGCAATTTACTAAAACAAGGTTGTGATCAATGAGAGAAACAATGGTTCCTCCGGATTTCAGATTCAAGGTGAATTCAGTTTATGTTTAATTGTTATAGTTACATAGACATAACTGTATAATCCAATTAATTGATTGTGATAAAAGAGGACTAAGTACTCTGATTGGTTAACAACGAGAGGTTATCACACGATTATCAATTGCAATTACCAACCCTAATCCCAGAGCAAATATATCCCAATTACTAGAACTCTAGGGAATTGAATGATTAAGAATCAAGGTTTAAGTAAAAACAATTGTTTACAAATCAATCAATCAATTCAACCTAACAGGTAATAAGCATCGAATGCTTAGATTACCGGGTTTAACAATTGTTCAAACATAAAACAAAGTTCACCTAGACGAATCCTCCATCCGGAGGAAACCACAAAGGAATTAGCCGCTCATCTCGCACATATGATCTTCAAAAGCTTGTAGAAAAGATCGTTGCATGATTGGTTCGGTAAGATGTGATATATGAGGATGATTGATTGACCTTGAATGCCAAAAAGTTGCCTCCTTGCCTCCCTAGTCGATCCCCAAGTCCAGAATGATGAAAAACTAAGGTTTTTTTTCCTTATAAAACCCTAAAAAATAAGCCCTATTCGCGCCACCTACGATTGCTGTTGACGCCGTTACGTGACCCACGGCTCCGAACCGTGGGTCACATTGTAGTAATACTGTGCATGCCAGGGACTATGAACTGGATGGGGGGTCACAGTCTGAACTGGGGGTCACAGTATAGACCTGCTGATGAAACAGATATCCTGAGTTGTGGGTCACAGTGTATACTGTGGCCTACGGTGCAACTAGATTCAGCATGCCTCATGGGATCTTGTAGCTGAACATATGTCCTGAACCGTGACCCATGGTTTACAAACCATGGGTAGAAGCGTGAATCCATATCTCACCATACACCATGAAGAACTTTAATCCATTGACAAGATTAGTCCCCCAACTTTACAAACTCTTGTTTCTTCACATATTTCAGCCATTAGAAACTTTCAATTAATTACCAAACGACCCCTATACTTTGTAAAATCTTGTTTCTTATACTCTCAAGTTGTTTTCCCAACCGAACAAATTCCGAATCCATACCGAAAGCTGTAATAACCATTCCAATGCACTCCACGCCATCTTTAACCATCATAACTTCACTGAATTACGTGTTTAACCTGCAAAACAACGAATACTTGTAGTTATCTCATTCAAGGCAAGTAAACACATAAAACACATACAAAACTCACGAAATAGGCACTTTAATGCTCGGGTTTCACCCTCTCCATCACATTCCCACACTTACCTTTGATTGTCCTCAAGCAAACCAACTTAGAACTACTCACCACAGTAACAACACCTCTAAATCCCTTAACTAATTCACATTTTAAGTTCCCAAGTCATACCCGTCCCATAGACTAACACTCGAGATTTACAGTCTGGCAAGCAAATCATGTAACTTTAAGACTCAAGACTTGTCTATCTAAAACTAACATGTTTACAATTCAATCACATGCTACACGCCCCTCACAATGTACTATCCTCTCGGGTAATATCTGAACTAGCATGTAATGTGCTAGTATGTAAACACTCAAAGAACAAAACATGAGATTCTGCAATCATAAGCTTGTATGACAATCACACCTCTACTGTATCATGTAACACGGCACATATCAAAATGACTTTTGGGTTTTGGGCTTAGGCTAAGGTGGGAAAATTTTTGGCTTTTTATTTTTATGTGGCTAACGAACAAACAACCAAACCATGACAACTTTATTCACACGACTCAAACTTTTGGGTTGGTTTCTACCCAAACAAAACAAGGATTATTCACAAAACTCTCTTTTTGTTGTTTTCCCTTTTTTTCTTTCTTCTATAGTTTTCTTTTTTTTTTTCTTTCTCTTTTTTTTTCAAAACTCATAACATTGTCATTCACGGTTGGTCTTACACAATTCATAGCTGGTGGACAAACGAAAGGTAAATCGGCTCAACAGGGCTACTAGGGAATAGTTTATAAACATAACAAATGCAAACACAATGGATGTAACAAGAAATCGTAATGCCTTTATCATCTATGTGCACATGTCAAATCCACAATCTCAGCACGCATCAAATTTTCCCATGCTTCCGTTGATCAGAAAAACACGAGTCCGATCGTCCTTGTTTCCAGATCGAGGATTTGACGGGTAAATTGACGGAGCTTCTGCCATAGAAACAGAAGAGAAGATGAAATAGAATTTGAAAAAATCGGTGGGCGCCAATAAAGAAACAGTGATCAGAATGATCGGAATCAATCAGATCAAGGGTCTAGTTTCTGCATAAAAAGGTTAATCCTCTCGCTGATTTGGGAGTTTGGCTGAATTCCTTCTCCAGTGATCACTGCAAAACAGAAAGCCGTTAGACTCGCCACGGGGAGAATTGGGGTTCTCTCCGTGACCACCCTCCGGCGTGAGAATAAGTACAGTGATCTCAATGAAGAAGAAATAGTGAATGCGAAGTAAGAGTAACTTGTGAGATCATACCTGCAGTAGCTTATTTATATATAGCCGGTTTTTTTGGCGGGAAACTGTTGTGACGGAGGAAATAACGGAAAGTATTTTCCTTAAACGGTTACATCTCCCTCTGTTAATATTTGCACACGGATCCTAGATCTTGATCAACGGTTGGGGAGTTGTCACGTGGAAAGTGTTTTGGGTAGACCCTTCTCTAAGTTAGTGTTATCATCGTGATTTAGACGAGTGTCCAGGATTGTGCCACGTCACCTTTCATTTGTAACCGAATGGTTGTGCACGATGAGCATTAGAGGGTCTTCTAGAAGATCTACAGCTTTAAACCTTTATCTTTCTGCCACGTGTCTATTCTGTTGTAACAGAAAAGAAACTTTTGTTCAAGTCTTGATCTTAGGCGCGCGGAGTTGCTTAGGATTTTCTGTCTTCTAGTAACTGTTCCCTTGTGCAGGCTTGCGCAAGTGTGTTTAGTGGAATGTTAGTTTCTCCTTTCTTCCTGCGCATGTTTATTGAAGACTGTTTTCTTTTATATCTTTTGGGACCGTTGCGCAGCCGCGCATGGTCTTGTTAAAGATGTTTTAGAAGTGAGGCTTATGGAATGGTCCTATGTGCCTGCGCAAGGTTTTTGGATCCATATTCCTCTATTATTGAAGTGTTCCTTTTCAAATCTTGTTTAGGACCGCTGTGCAGCCGCGCAGGGTCTTTATTCAAGATGTTTTGGGACACGGTTGTGGTATTGTCCTATGCGCCTACGCAAGGTTTTTGGGGCCATACCCCTTCAGGTACCATGAATTAACTTTTTTGTATTAAAAACAATGAACTTGACAAATTTAATTAATTTGTGAACGTGCATTGGACTTAAAAATTTAAAGGTACTACGTAAAATCATACTAAATTAATAATTTATTAAGATAATAAGATCTCGCTAAATTTATAAAATATCATTAATTTATAGAGGTAATTCCGGATATTCTTTATAATAATTTTACAATAGAAGAAGCAAAACTTTATTTAGAAGCACTTAAATTAGTGAGGCTAACATGGTATAGTCCAGTTGGTCAGAGGTTTTTCTACTAAGTACTTTTCTTCTGGGGAGGTCTCAGTTTCGATTCCTACTAAGTGCAAAATTATGTAAATATGAGAGAACACCTCTGGGAGGGATTCGAACTTGGGGTGAAGGGTTTAAACAGCATATGCTAGCCCTTTGCAGTAAGTTGTAAATCCAGTTGATATACCGTTCAAAAAACTTAAATTAGTGAGGTCATGCTTAGGAGTCCTTTTCTATTTTTAGGAAGACCTGTTCAAAATCTGGACTTGGGAATGGTTACAAGTGTAAACCCGTACATACTTTCAAAATCTGGACTTGGGAATGTTTTGACTGTAGTGGAAACCCGTACATGCTTAGAAAATTTGACATATTCAATCTGTCTCCTCCGTACGCCACCTTTCACTTTCATGCATGGTCGTAAATTAATCCGATATATATAGATAACTTTTATAAGCAGAGATTTTTATAAGAGTTAAATGCCATATTAGTCCCTGTGGTTTGGGCCATTTTACCAGTTTAGTCCAAAGATTTCATTTTTAACCTGTGGGTCCAAAAAGGTTTTACCGTTGCCATTTTAGTCCACTGGGCTAACTTCATTTATTTTTTATGTTAACGAGAAGGGCAATTCGGTCATTTTATATGGCCAAATTGCCCTTCTAGTTAACAGAATTACATATAAAATGACCGAATTGCCCCTTTCGTTAACAGAATTAATGGATGAAGTTAACCCAGTGGACTAAAATGGCAACGGTGAAACCTTTTTGGACCCACAGGTTAAAAATGAAACCTTTGAACTAAACTGGCAAAATGACACAAACCACAGGGACTAAAATGGCATTTAACTCTTTTTATAAAATAAATATACTAATTAGAAGCTAGCCATCGAAAACAAACATTAATCTTCATTGTTTGGAAAGTTTACACTATTTGAAACTATACCAATGTGTCCAATCTATATGTACTAAGTCCTCATGATTCTTAACACATAAGTATCTTCTCGCCTTAATTTCTTCACAACTGATGTAGATATACGTTCGATCTTTGTTATTAAAAGTCTTTATCATTCATTATTCTCCATATACGCTATATAAAACTCATGGCCAGTGGTGGACCCAGGAATTTTTCCATAGGGGTGCGTAAAATTTTTAAAAATTTTAGGCGTCTAGATATATACATAAAAAAATCGGTTCGGGTCGGGTCATGTAAAAAAAGAACATCAAACTAAAATTTATATAATCATCAAAAACACGTCAAACGTTCTTACAAACATATTTAAAATGTCGCCCTACGTGTTTTTATTTTTTGGAATCTATCTAAAACATCATCTAGAGGTACTATTTTAAGCAATTCTTTCTTAAACAAGTCTTTCTCTATCCAATTTCAACCGCTTTCCTCATATTGAGAAACCGTGCCATAACATCCTTACTCATTGTGCCGATTAATAATGAAACAATTAAATCAACAAAAAAAAATTAGTGATTTCATTATGCCTATTAATAATGATCCAATTAAGTAAATCAACAAAAGAAAGTGATTTCATTATAATAATGAACGGCAGTAACAGTAAGGCGGTTTGGCTGGCTTTATTATTTAATCATATTTAGATTTCATTATTGAATGTTAAACAATTAAAGTTGTGTTCAACAACAGCCTTATTAATCTTCATAGTTCATATTCAATCTTTATATTCAAAGTTCAAATAGTAGAATCAAGATGATCCGAGGAACAACTCTACAACAGCCTTATTTAGATTTTTGAAGAATGAAATCACGGTACCTCTACAAAATCAAGAGTGCGGTGTGTGGTACTGTGCGGCGAGATTTGTGGGTTGTGGTTGATCGATCGAACAGAGTTTACACTGATGTTTCTGTTTCTTGAATTCTTGGTTGCTGGCAGCAGAGAGGGGAGGGCGGGAGGGAGGAGATGAATGATCGATTGGTTATTTGGGTTATGTTTTGTTTAATTGATTTAGTTATTTGGGTTGGGCTTTAACATAAACTTATGTAATTGGGCTTGATATTGGGTTATAGGAATACAAGATTTATTTAAAGAGATTAGTAGGCTAACTTTTTTACATAACTGGGTCGGGTTTAAATCCGTGTTCACAATTTTTTTATATAAATTCCTAACATTTTTTTCTAAGGGGTGCGGTCAAAATTTTCCAAGAGGTGCGGTCGAAATTTTCCAAGGGGTGCGGCCGGGATTTTTCGCGAAAAATAACACTAATTTTTTTTTTCAAGGGGTGCGGCCGCCAACCACGGGCTAACTTGGGTCCTCCCCTGCTCATGGCAATGTGAGGTTAACTCACTTGGTAGAGACTCTTGTCTCTTAGACCACACGGAGTGGGCGTGGAAATACGGCGTTGTGGCCTCTGCACGCCGGGCATACCGGTCTGCGAACGGCGTGAAAGGCGGCATTGTGTGTGGGTTGGCAACATCTCCACTGGCGTGGAGTGAAATGGGGAGATGAGGGGACGTGGTTCAATTGGTTTGGCATATAGCCGTTGGGGTAACAACTAGCTTAAAAGGAAAGATTTTCAATTAAAAAAAATTAATTAAATCATCTTATAAAAACCCAACCTATTCAACTAATTTTACCACATTCTCTTCTACCCAATTTTAAAAATATATAACATCTCTCTACTTTTTATAAAAAAAATATGCATCCGCACAACCGCACCTTTGATCCTAGCAACCCCTATGGTCTAGGCGAAATACAGAATGAGAAGGACTTGGCGAAAGAAACACCCACAAAGAAAAAGTTCTCTAGGTTTTCAAATGAAAATTAAATTTGAAAATCAAGAATGACTTGACGAAAGAAAAGCGATCGGATATGAAATTCCTGGCTATGAAAACTGATCACATTGGAGACGAAGATAGAGAAATATACGAGAAATTGATAGATGAAAGCAAGGCAAAATATCGTAGTTAGTTTCGGTTTTTTTTTTTAGTTTCGTTTTTTTTAAGTTTTGTTTTTTTTAAATTATGTAATTTTTATTAGAGTAAACTGCCATTTTGGTCCCTGTGGTTTGGCCAGTTTTGCCACTTTAGTCCAAATCTCAAACTTATTACATCTGGGTCCCTGTGGTTTACATTTTGTTGCCATTTTAGTCCAAATCTCAAATCAGGTCAGATTTCAAAAAAAAAAAAACCTGGTTTTGTCCTTTTCCTCAGGGGCATTTTGGTCATTTTATATTTTATAAATGAAAAAAATATAACAAAATCCCAAACACCCCATATCTATGCACTCTCTCTCTCTCTATCTCTAAACAACCCCTCTCTCTCTAGAACACCACCACCACCACCTCCTCTCCGTTCATCCACCGCTGCAGCAGCAGAAACCGCCATCCGTCGTTCCAATCAAATGTCAGATCAAACAAGAATCCCCACAAATCAAAACCCCTTTACTTCCAATCACTCCAAACCAAACCCAAAACCTAAACCCGCAAATTCAAGAACAAGAACAAACAACCCATCTTCATAAAACCCTCAAAAGATTCGAACAAGAACAAACCACCACCGTATCATCACCCCCACCACCGCATAACCCGAACGAAACTGACCTTGCCCCAAATAGAAACAACCCGAACGGAACAGGGTTGTCGCCGCCGCTGCTGATACGCGGCTCCGCCGCCGCTGCCGCTGAAACGCCGCTGCTGGTTGCATGTGGTGGTTCACCGGATAACCAGTCGCCGGAAAAATGAGGCGAATGAGGTTGTTTGGTGGTGTCGTTGCCGGCTGAATCGAAGAGGGAGGATGTGGGTGTCTGTGTGTGTGTAAGAGATGGAGGAGTGGAGAGTGATGGTGGTTGCGGTGGCCGGAGATCGGTGGTGTTGGCGACGACGGTGGCAGAGATTAGGGATGATGTGGGGGTGGTGGTGGTGTGGTGTACGTAGTTCAGAGAGAGAGAGAGAGAGGGAGATAGAGAGCAGATGTTGAGAGAGAGAGCAGATGGAGAGAGAGAGGGGGATGAAGATCTTTAAATAAAATCCAAAAAGACCAAAATGCCCCTGAGGAAAAGGTCAAAAACCAGGTTTTTTTTAAATCTGACCTGATTTGAGATTTGGACTAAAATGGCAACAAAATGGAAACCACAGAGACCCAGATGTAATAAGTTTGAGATTTGGACTAAAGTGGCAAAACTGGCCAAACCACATGGACCAAAATGGCACTTTACTCTTTTTATTAATGTTATTTATTATATTAGTATTTGTGATTTTTTTGTTGTATTAATATAACATTTTTATTATACTTGACAAGTTACATCAAAACAGAAGGTAAACGAGCAATAAAAAGTGGGTGCCACGTATCGAATAACGTCACCCTTTCACGCCTTGTCCCGCTCCTCTCTTTTTTGCACCACACTAGTTTTCTGACATGTGATGACGTGGCTGCCACATGTCGCATAACGCACACTTTTCATACCCTCTCACTCCGTATAGTCTTAGGGGTAGGTCTTGGGTTCAATCCCAAGTAAGTAGTAGCTTATGATTAATTTAGTGTAAACTAGGAGTGAGTAAGCATTGCCATTAAAAAACCTCATGGTAATCGCCAACATATATTGGCAAGAATATGATATTAACTAGCTAATAAAAAGAATATATACTCTACTTCTAATTCTACATCATTGTCTAACGCATGACTCGAATCATCGACCTCATAGCGAGGAATGCCATTTTATACACTTTGGTGCCACTAGAATAAAAGCCCTTTGTTGTTGACTATCTAGTATAAGTACCATATTGTTAAATTTTTCAAAAAAAATCAAAAACCCGGCTGCGTATTACAGAATGGACATGATGTAAAACACAATGAAAAGAAGATCAAAAACACAATTAAGGACAAGAGATAAAGTCACAATGGACAACAAACCAAAACATAATGACCATAACGTATAACACAATGACCAAAACGTATAACACAATAAGTATCAAACTAAATAAAAACACAATTGATGACAACAGATAAAAGACACAATTGATGACAGCAGATAAAAGACACAATGGAGAGCAGATGAACACACAATGTACAACAAACTAAAACACAATGAACAAAAGATTAAAACACAATGGAAACATATTAAAACACAATGGATAACAGATTAAACACAATGACAAGAACAAATAACACAATGTATAGAAAACCCAGACATAACACAATCTTCATTGTGTCATATATTGTGTTATAGGTTCTTATAAAATCACAATGGGTAGAACCCAAATTAACATTATGTTATAGGTTTTGATAATAACACAATGTATAGAAACCCTACTAAAACATAATGATCAAAACCCAGTTAAAAGACACAATGACCAGAACCTTTAACACAATGCAAAAACAACCCAGTAAAAATGAAATTATTTATTTTATTTTTATATGACAATATGATACTGATATTAAAGATAAAAAAGACGCTTTTTTATTATGGTGAATTTTTTAATGTCGTATGAAAAAGTTATGGACATTTTAAATTGATGGGGGAATTGTCATGTGTCTTACATATGGAGAGAGAAAATTCAGAAATGTAGGATTCCCTTTATGCCCTTCAATTATCTTCTTTTCTTTAAAACTAATCTCAACCCTCCAAATATAAGATCAATAGACTAGAATACTTCTTATTTATTTTATCCTTTACGATCAATGGACTAGAATCCTTCTTATTTATTTTATCCTTTGTATTTGATCCTAATCCATTAATTTTTTTTGGCTATGTGATAAAGGGCACGTTGCCTCGAACTTGTATCCTTCGTGGTTCAAGTAAACTTGAATACCAACAAACTACAAGGAGGTTTGGTCCTAATCCACTAATTTACTTCATCTTCAACCTTGATCTTCGTCTCAACCTTCATCTTCAGCTAAAGAACCCTAATTGCTTATGACAAGTAAATTATAGTGGTCCGGCAAATGACAAAGCAATTACAAAGGCTCCAACAAATGACAAAGCGATTACAGAAGTTGTGTTGAGACAAAACGTTTACAGAGGCTGTGTCAAGGAAAGGTTCGAATGTGGTTTTTTTGGTCGAGTGGAACACCAACTTCACAGGGAAGTCCAAAATACAAAGCCACCTTAGACACCCTAATATCCAAAGACTCTGGCTACGTCTATGATCAGGTATACTGTTAAAATTTTGTTGGTGCACTTATGTCTGCACTTTGTCTGTATTCGGTCACAATGTAAAACGATGTCTTTGTTAGTCTGTAAGTTTGACCAAGTCAACCATCCTCTTGGTTTGACTTGGCAAAACAGTCAATATTATGTTTGTATTGTGTTTGGTTCGAAGGATGGTCATCGAAGGATCACTTATATCCTTCGATGATGATCAGCTCGAAAGATGGTCCTTCGAGAGATGGACCACGAAAGATCACATCCTTCGTGGTACATGTTGATCGTTCGAGCTGTTCCTGGTCGAAAGATGATCTTTCGACCGGTATGCATGATCCTTCGACCAGACCTGCTGGTTTGGGTATAAATACCCGTGTGTTGTGTTCATTTCGTGAGAGAGACACAGATGACAGTTAGCAGAGAACACACACACTAGAGAGAGTTTACAAGACTGATTTGTAAACATTGAGCTGTAACCGGACCTTTCATACGTTTAATACAAGTGGTGTTAATCGTTGAACTTTGCGTGTCGTGTTATTGTGTGTTCTATCTCGGTTTGCTATTTCGGTTGGATTCCGCACAACCGGAGTGGTTAGTATACAAGGATTAGGCGACTAGATCCTCCCCTAGCCGGACCTACAAGTGGTATCAGAGCCTTGGCTCTTATCCTTGTTAAAACCGAGGTGTTTTCGGACTGTTTCTCGGGTTTTAAAGTCTATATTTTCTGGAATCTTATATTTCACCGAAAACTTATAAGTGTTCTTGAGATCTTCATAGTGTTCTTCATAAAAACTACACTTTTGATCTTAAAATTGAATTTTGAGAAGTGTTTGTGTGTTGGAAAAGGTTTTGTGATTATAATATTCGAACCCTTACCTGTTTTCGTGCAACCTGCATGGTCTGACCATATCTTCCGCAGAAAGTTTCTACCAACCCATCACCTTTTTCACCAACTTGTCACCGTTTGTCAACTGTGTCAGAACCGTTCGAAAGATATCCTTCGAACTCGAAAGACCATCTTTCGATCAGTGGAGGTTCGATAGATCATCATCCTTCGAACCAAGGAATCATTTCGAAACATTCATCTTTCGGTCTACTGTTCATTTTCGAAAGACTAGGATCCTTCGATTGGGGAGTCTTTCGAAGTCATCTTTCGTGATTTATCTTTCGGTCTACAGTACGTTTTCGAAGGATAAGGATCCTTCGTTGGAGAATCTTTCGAAAACATTGTTCGAAACTCAACAGTGATCTTTCGAACCTTGTTGATCTTTCGAACAGCTGTTGATCTTTCGATCCTTAGTCTGTTTGTATTTAACAGTTTGTATTTTTCAAGTGTCTTTCGACAGGTATCCTTCGGCTGATCAAAAATGAATTCGATGTGGGGTGTTCCAGTAAATACAGAGATGTATTTTGGTACTCCAACTCCGGATTCGGCTTCGCAAGCCAATGCTACATCTACCGGTCAATGGGCATTCGTATCAAATCAAGCTCCAAGTGTTCAAAGCATTTTACTAAGCGAAAGTGAAACGGGAAGTTTGAATAGGCCTCCAAAGTTGATGCATTTAAGTGAATATCCGGGATGGTTTGACAGATTTCATACATATGTCCTTGGTCAAAATACAGAGTTGTGGTTGCGGTTCATCACAGATTTTGATCAAACAATAGAGGTTGCTGCATCATCTGCTGCTACATTTGCAGATCTTACCGAAGATCAAAAGAAAGTCTATGATTTGGAGAAGAAAGCATATGCCATTCTTACTCAGGCATTAAACAAAGATATTTATCATCAATTCGTCAGTTTCAAGACAACGAAGCAGTTGTGGGACGCATTGAAGATAAGGGGCATAGGAAATGAAGCAACACGTCAATTAAGAAAAGATCTGCTAAAGAAAGAGTTTGATGGTTTTGTTTGTATGCAAAATGAATCTCTAGGAGATTTGACAAGTCGATTTACCCATTTGCTGACTGAATTGGCAAATACTGGGGTTGTAACAACTTCAGTAGAGATAGTGAAGAAGTTTGCAGATGCACTGCCACCTCAATGGAGTAATTTCATAGAAATCATGAAGTACAATGGCACTTTGGATACAACAAGCTTCGGTGATTTTGCTCAACTCCTGGAAAACAAGAATCAGGAAGAAACTCTAAAGGCAAAAAGAGTTGCAGTGCCACAAAATCCTGAAATTTATTATGGAACTTCTAGCACTTCTGCAAAACCATCTTCACACGCTCCACTTCAAACAGCATTTGTGTCTAGCACGAGCTTGTATGGTACTCCTCCTCCAACAACAGATATGTTTGGAAATCCGCTTAATCCAGCTCCTCAACCAGCACCACAACAGCAACAGCAAATCAGAACAACTGATATTTTCGGGAATCCACTTCCTCCTCAACAGCAAGCTTGTTATGGAAGTACATCATCTGCTGGTCAACAACCAAAGCCAAATACAGTACGGCTCGACACTTCAAGCTTTTCTAAAGTCAGTGTTGAAGTAGCAAAAGAACATATGGAGCTGCTAAACACTGTGGTGAGCGCATACTGTGGATTAGTGGAGGGTCAGATTGGTAATATTAATCTGACACAAGAAGACTATCAGCAGATAGATAAAGAGGAGATGGAGATGATGGATATCAAGTGGGCCTTTGCCAGTGCTGTTAGGCGAGCAAAGGATTTTATGGAAAGAACAGGCCGAACCAGCTTGGAAGGCAAGAAAGACACCAAGTATGGGTTCGATAAACAAGCTGTTAAATGCTTCAATTGTGGTGAACGTGGTCATTTCAAGCGTGAATGTACAAGACCAGCTCAGCATGGGAACCAGAATCCCTTCAGAGGTCAAGGAAACAGGGCCAATCAGAACCAAGCGAGGAACAATGATCGCACACTGGTGCCTGTCAACAACCAGACCCAAGCAGGACCATCAAATGCCAACCAGGCACTTGTGGTTCAAGTAGATGAAGGCTGTGATTGGTCAATCCAGTTGGGAAATGATGCACCAGATGGAACAGCCTGTTTTGCGGAAGTGGTTAATGGTCTTAAGCACGCCAGTGGTGGAGAATCTTCCACCAATGGCAGTGAATCTTCTGAGGATGAAGACTCTTCCGGTTATAGTGGAAGTTCAGATGAAGAGTCCTCCGCTTCAGGCGATGATCATGTGGATGACACATCAAGTGCGTCAGTCGATGCAAATATTGATGAGCTTTTGGATGAAGTTGCAGCAGGAATTCAAAGAAGATCTATTTTGGTGGATCAAGCTGCTTATTCCTCGTCTTCTCTCCATTCAGCCTTTATGGCGAATGTCGACAGTTCATCAAGTCAGGTATGTGTCGACGAACCCACTTCTGTTAGCTGTAATAACTGTGATAGTTTGCATGTGAGATGTGCTGAGTTGGAAGCAAGCATGTCTGAGTTGCAAGGCAAACACGATGCTTTACAAGCTAGTCTGTTTGAATTGCAAGACAAACATGTTTCTGTGAATGATAGGTGGTGTGAATTGCAAAGCAAACACGAGACTTTGCAAGAGACATATGATGTGACATTCATTCACAATCAGAAATTAACAGTGGATCTTTCAAAGTGCACTGAAGCCAACATGTTTTATGGAAACCATGAAAAGGAATTTAAGTCAATGATTGAAACATTAAAGAAAGATAAAACAGAGTTAACTAAAATGGTTTCCAGAAAACAAACGGACATTAATTTGTATATCACTCGTCTTGAGGTAATGCAAAAAGAAATGGCTTGTGTTAAAACAGAAAGTGAGGCGATCCGACTCAAGTTAGACAGTTATTTGAGTTCTAGCTATGTGTTGGATCACATCATTGATGTTCAAAAAGAGAAAAAGGATGTCACATGCATAGGTTACAAGAAATGTCCACCACCCGTGAGAAACAACTTTGATGCTTTGCCTGATGAGGAGTATAGGACTCATTTTTAGCCATCGGTTCCTTTGGATGTTGAGGAATTTGCAGCAGGGCTCGGATACAAGAAAGAAGTATCGTCAGATTCAGATGTGTCAGCAGATACATTTGTAACTGCTGAACAGAATCAGGATCCTCCAGTTGTGATTGAGGATGCTGATTCTTCTGATGATGAGTCTGATGATACTGATTCGGAAAAGTCTAATGCAGTAATCAAAGAAGAGGACATACCTCTTGAGAATCATATCCTATGTGATCCTCCCACAAAACCTGCTAAGACTGTTCCAACCGAGTCCACATCAGCAAAAGAGTCAGAGAGTGTGGATTTGCTGTACACTCTTGTTGGAGATGATAAAATTTACTCAGACAAAGATTTTCCTATTAAGAATGTTAATCAATCTTTAATAAGTAAAGTCTTTGAAAATTCGACAAGTAAGTTTTTGGGAAAGACAGGACCACATGTTACAGTCACACAGTGTCCACCTATCCCAAAGGCTGAAATTAGAAAACAATTTGGAAATAAGAAATTACCAACAGTGCAAACCCAGCAAAATCATACCAAACCCAAGGGTAAGGCACCGACTCAAAGTCAAAAGAAGCCGAATCAGAAGAAGAAGAAGAATGTGAACTTTGTGAAATCGAAGGGAACGGACAAAATTGAAAAGTTTGCAAATCAATCTAACCTAAATTTTGTCCAAAAAGCAACTGTGATGAAAAGGAATGAACCAAGTAGTTCAAAACCTAGTACCTCGGGTTCACAAAGTTCATCATCGGCAAGACGACCACATGATACTTCGGGGTTTGTTGAACGAAGATCATGTTTTGAATGTGGTACAATTGGGCACATTGTCAGAAATTGCCCGTATCTTCATAAGTTAAAAGGAAAAGATGATGATCCCCGTGGCCCAACTGACCGTAGGCGATCTGTTTCTGTAAAACAAGATCCCCGACTCATAAGAGAAAGGGAAAAGAAACAGAAACGCCAACAGGTCAAGAAACTTGAAAAAGAAATTAAAACCGATGTGGTCCACAAACCATCTGTCTCAGTTAAACCAGATAATTCAAAGTTTTCAAAAACTTCAAACAATCAAACTGGTAACACTCAACAGACCTGGAAACCAAAAACGGTTATTGAATCAGGGGGACCATCACAATTTCCAAATCATCAAAAAGTCGAAGTTATTGTTGTTGATAAAAATGGAAGACCCAAGACCACAATGGCTTGGGTCCCCATCTCCAACTAATCATTTGAGTTCATGTGCAGGGTGTTCCAGGAGGAACTATCAGTAGTCATTGGATTGTTGATAGTGGGGCATCCAGGCACATGACAGGCGACATGAAGCTTCTCTACGACGTCAAATCTATTAGAGGAGGTTATGTTGCTTTTGCTGGAGATAAGGGCGGATATATAACGGGTGAAGGAATGATTTCCAACGGGGTTGTTAGCTTTGACAAGATCAACTTTGTGCAACAACTTGATCACAATCTTCTTAGTGTTTCTCAAATTTGTGACAAGCAGTTCTCAGTACACTTTGATGCTAATGGATGTTATGTGCTGAAACCCGGCTTCAAAATCCCAAAAGAATGGATTCTCTTGTCGGCTCCAAGGATAAATGATCTGTATGTCCTTGATATGAGCCAAGCTATCACAACGTCTGCACAAGCAACATGTTTCGTTTCTAAAGCCACAGAAAAAGACACAATCTCTTGGCACAGACGAATGGGGCACATTCACTTACGCAAAATGAATCATTTGGTGTCAAATGAATTGGTGAATGGTGTTCCTCTTAAAAATTTCCATCTTCAAGACGTCTGTGTTTCGTGCCAGAAAGGAAAACAAACGAAGAAGCGACACCCCACAAAGAAAGTCAACACGGTGGCTGTTCCTCTTGAACGTTTGCACATGGATTTGTTCGGTCCTGTCAAGCACAAAAGCATTAGGAATGATCAATATTGCCTCGTGATTACTGATGATTATTCAAGATTTTCTTGGGTGGCGTTCATGGCACACAAGAGTGAAACCTTCAGTATTATCAAAAACTTGATCATTCAGATTGAGAATCTTTACAACTTGAAGGTTAGGCGGATACGTAGCGACAATGGTACTGAATTCAAAAATCATGCCATGGCGGAGTTTTGCACTTCAAAAGGTATTCTTCACGAATTTAGTGCAGCTTATACTCCTCAGCAGAATGGCGTCGCTGAACGTAAGAACCGCACATTGATCGAGACTGCTAGGACTATGTTGGTAGAGTCGCAGCTGCCCATTCCATTCTGGACTGAAGCTGTGTCCTCTGCATGCTATACTATGAACCGAGTCCTTACAGTCAAAAGGCACAACAAGACCTGCTTTGAGCTTATCAACAAACGGAAACCAGACTTGTCTTATCTTGAACCGTTTGGAGCTCCTTGCACTATTATCGATCCTAATGGAAAGTTCGGGGCAAGATCAATCGAGGGATACTTTCTTGGGTATTCCACCCCAAACTTAAGAGTCTGGAATTTAGAGACTAAAAGGGTCGAGGAATGGTCTGAAGTCAGAGTACAGAGGCATACTTTACCGGTTAGAAATCCTGGTCAGCCTTGGATGTTTGAGTACGATGACTTTTTCAATTCGATCAATGTTGAAGCCGTTGAAGAAAGTGCTGCGGCAAGGATGTTTTTCGAGAGCGACAATGCAACAGATTCACCGTTGGTTCGTCCCATTATAGTCAATCAAGAACCATCTTCAGTGAACAATAATGCTCTCGACAATGAGGATTTTCAAGATGCTACCGAATTGAACGAATCTTCAGAGGATGACGAATTTCTAGATGCAGATCAAGAAGCTCCAACAGCAGTTCACGGTATTTCAGAGGGTACTCCTCCAGTGGATGTCCCTAGAACAGCTGAAACTTCTGCATCATCCTCTTCGTCAATTCCGGGACTTGAATTGATTGCTGATCTCAATCTCAACAATCTGGGTACAAATATTCCAGTTCAAGATAATCCAGAAACAAGGATTCATAATACCCATCCTCAACAAAACATCATCGGAAATGTACATAGTGGCGTTCAAACAAGAAACATGTTGCGAAACAACAACAATGCAGGCTTGTATGCAACTATCCGAGAATCTGGTCAACAGAATGATTGGTCTTTCGCGTGTTATGTCTCACAGGAAGAGCCAAGAACTTGGAAAGATGCTTTGAAAGATAGCTCATGGGTTGAAGCGATGCAGGAAGAACTGCAACAATTCCAGAAGCTTGGTGTCTGGAAACTCGTAGAGAAACCTGCTGGATACAAGAAGATTGGTACCCGTTGGGTGTTTAAATGCAAAAAGGATGACCGTGGGATCGTTATCCGGAACAAAGCAAGGCTAGTCGTTCAAGGTTTTCGTCAGATTGAAGGAATTGACTACAACGAAGTATATGCACCTGTTGCACGTCTAGAAGCCATTCGGATCTTTCTGGCCTATGCCTCATTCAAAGGTTTCAAGGTATACCAGATGGACGTGAAGAGTGCTTTCTTACATGGTGTGGTGGAAGAAGAAGTGTACGTCGAACAGCCTCCAGGTTTTGAAGATCCTATCCATCCCGATCGGGTTTGGTTGCTCAACAAAGCTCTATATGGTCTACATCAAGCACCGCGAGCTTGGTACGCAACCTTATCTAATTATCTGCTGGAGAACGGTTTTCGCAGAGGTCTTATCGACTGCACTCTTTTCATCAAAGAACAAGATGGAGATCTTCTACTGGTACAGGTATACGTTGATGATATTATATTTGGTTCTACTAACGATGTTTTGTGTAGGGATTTCGAGCGTGTTATGCAGGATAAATTCGAGATGAGTGCTATGGGGGAAATGACCTTCTTTTTGGGCCTACAAGTACAACAAACAGAGTCTGGGATATTCATCCATCAGACTAAATATGTTGGTGACATCTTGAGCCGGTTCCAGATGTCTGATGCAACGCCCATCGGTACCCCATTGCCACAAAATCACGGAATTACTCCAGACTTGAAGGGTCAAGATGTTAGCCCCTCATACTACCGCGCGATGATAGGATCTCTTATGTACCTTACAGCATCAAGACCAGATATAATGTACCCAACGTGCCTGCTTGCCAGATATCAAGTGAACCCGAAGGCCTCACATCTTGCAGCTGTAAAAAGGATTTTTCGTTATTTGAAGGCTTACCCTGACACCGGTCTGTGGTACCCTAGGGATAATAACTTTGACTTGATCGCATTCAGTGATTCTGATTTTGGCGGATGCAAAATCGACGGCAAATCCACAACGGCTGGATGTCAGTTTTTGGGAAATCGCCTAGTCACATGGCAGTGCAAGAAGCAGACGTGCGTCGCTACATCAACATGCGAAGCTGAATACATTGCTGCCTCAAGTTGTTGCTCCCAAGTCCTATGGATCCAACAACAAATGCGTGATTACGGTTTTGAATTCCTAACTACTCCTATTTACGTCGATAATTCGGCTGCCTTACAGATCACTAAAAATCCTGTGCAGCATTCAAAGACTAAGCACATCGACATTAAGTATCACTTCATACGTGATTGCTTTGAGAAAAGGCTAATCGATGTTGCTTACGTCCACACCGATGACCAACGTGCCGACCTTTTTACCAAAGCATTTGACAAATCAAGATTTGACTACTTATTATTGGTAAACGGCATTAAGGTCAAGCAAGAGTAAAACCAACATCGGAAAATCATTTTTGTAAATACCTTTGTGTTTTTAAATTTTATCTTAGTTTGTTGGTTTTAGGGGGAGTAAATCCAAATTTGAAAATCCAAAAACATCGAAAAATTTCAAAAACTCAAAAACAATAGAAAAACAAAAATGAGTTTCCTGGCGAGAAAAAGAGAAAATGATAGTACATCAGTGGTCTGTCTAAACCTCTTTAAACCTAAAATGAAATATACGATAAGTAGCTCTATATAAGATGTATCGATAGGCTCACAATCATTTTAAAGTGTGCAGGGTGATATAAACTTAAATCGACTGAAGACCAGGTGGGAACCATTCATTGGCATATGGTCTTAGTACCGAAATTTCGTTTGAGAGATTGCCGAGGTTCTGAGATATTCGGTCTTTATGCTGCTTATCATCTGGGTATCATGGTTGTATCTTTTACCGAAAAATAACGGGGACGCAAGTCTAGATCTTCCATGATACCATACATACGTGTACATATTTCATACTGCATACGACCTCAATAAGTGATCAACAATCACATGTCCATACAAATAAGTGATAATTTATCACAAATTCTTTCCGGGTGTCAAGTTCGTCTCTCTGCTGTACGAAAGTACTGACCTGTTCACGGACTTGCTCCTGTGCCCTCATGCATATGAAAATCAAGTTCCTCATCAATAAGTGATTATATCACATAGGGCTTGTTTTCAATCAAAATAAGTGAGAATCTCACATCATATACGGTCAAACAGATGATAATCGGTATACTCACCGGTAAGATGAACCCTCGTGCATACCTTGATACGGGAATGTGTCGTGATGTGGATGAACACCGGTCGGTAAGTATAAATCATACCTTAACGTATCCCCTCGTCATGATTACATCTGATAAGTTGAGCTTATGTGGACAACAATACCGATAATTGTTATAGGATGCTTATCTTAATGTTAACTAATTGAACAAAGAGAGTGTTTTGGCATGACCGTACACTGATATGATTCTCTTACCCTCGAAACTCGCAAAAAGATTGTCTGTATATATTTATTTACTGCTTTCAGTCTTTACATTTGAAATATTCAAAAATACCAAAAAGATTTTAAGTGTGTTTTAATATAAACTTTATAAAAGCCAAAAAGATTTTATTTCTATTTTATTTTCGATCGTACGATGTTGGAGCTCGAGTCTTCGTCACCTGAAACCTGAACGAAAACCAAAACGACTAAATCTTCATAAACGGTCGAAATTTGCAAGTTTTGAAAGTTAAAATTGAAATTGATAAAATTTGTTAAACTTTCAAACTGTCGGACGGTGTTTGTTTAAACAATGGTCACATGTGTGTCGTTTGCTTATGATATTCCAGGCGGTTGTTCTCATTACGCGTTTAGATTTCTTGCATGTGCAGATTCTAAAGGCTAGGAGAACATGGTCGATGACAAGCTTCGGAATGAAGACACGACGTGAAGGCACTCAAATGATGAAGATGATCGAGTTGCCGCTGACCATCATCAACACCACAAGGATCTCACTTCATAAAGAACAAGACTTTCACGAGCATAACTCAAGGGGGAGCTTATGTTAAGGGGGAGTTTGTCAACACATTTCCTACGTGATACGGGGAGTTTGTTGATACACTTTCTGCTTTCAAGACGTGAAGACTTTGAAGATCCTCCGACATTGAAGACTTGAATAGAAGTCAAAGACTTGAAGACACGAGAACTTACAAGAATGAAGATCGAGACAAAGCAACAGCTGTTTGTTGATAAGCCAGACAAAGCTACAGCCAAGGGGGAGTTTGTTGGTGCACTTATGTCTGCACTTTGTCTGTATTCGGTCACAATGTAAAACGATGTCTTTGTTAGTCTGTAAGTTTGACCAAGTCAACCATCCTCTTGGTTTGACTTGGCAAAACAGTCAATATTATGTTTGTATTGTGTTTGGTTCGAAGGATGGTCATCGAAGGATCACTTATATCCTTCGATGATGATCAGCTCGAAAGATGGTCCTTCGAGAGATGGACCACGAAAGATCACATCCTTCGTGGTACATGTTGATCGTTCGAGCTGTTCCTGGTCGAAAGATGATCTTTCGACCGGTATGCATGATCCTTCGACCAGACCTGCTGGTTTGGGTATAAATACCCGTGTGTTGTGTTCATTTCGTGAGAGAGACACAGTGAGACACAGATGACAGTTAGCAGAGAACACACACACTAGAGAGAGTTTACAAGACTGATTTGTAAACATTGAGCTGTAACCGGACCTTTCATACGTTTAATACAAGTGGTGTTAATCGTTGAACTTTGCGTGTCGTGTTATTGTGTGTTCTATCTCGGTTTGCTATTTCGGTTGGATTCCGCACAACCGGAGTGGTTAGTATACAAGGATTAGGCGACTAGATCCTCCCCTAGCCGGACCTACAAATTTAAATTCCTGTTGTGAAACTAGCCTAATAGCAAACGATAGAAGGAGAAAGAAAAGAATAACAAAGGGAGAAATGATTTGATATTTCATTGATTGAGGTGTATATTACAAGAGATACAAGAGACTATATATAATATAGGAAAACTTGTGGAACAAGCTTAATCTATTTTAGGTGTTGATAACCACATTAATAATAAATATACTCATAACACTCCCCCTTGGTTATCAACGTAATACGCTTGATGCTGTCTCGTTAAAAACCTTGCTAGGAAAACCCAGTGGGACAAAACCATAGCTAAGGGAAAAAGAGTGCAGCGTGTAATGCGCATTATCTTCCCCTGATACTTCTGGATCAGGTATGTTGCCTCATTAAAAACCTTACTAAGAAAACCCAATGGGACAAAACTTAGTCAAGGGAAAAAGAATGCAACTTGAATAAGTCTCCCCCTCATTTTAACATGTATCCTTTAAGTGACGTGTATTCATCTTCCTTGAAAGTCGAACAAAGCTTTTGTAGCCAATGATTTGTCGCTTGATCCCTTTATGTTGAGCAATGTTGTATAATCTTCTAACGAGACTTTAGGTGCCTCATTCCAAAACATATCATATGTCCATGACAGTGTTTTGTTACATTCATGCATCTACAAGACAAACCAAACTTGTTTTGATGGGTTAGTAAAATATAATCGAATATCGTTTATACCTTAAATATTTCTTTGAACTCATTCCAATGTCTCTTCGTTTGTCAAAGTTTATATCATGATAATAAGCTCAAGTGAAAGATATTATAAACATACATAGCTAGCAAAACATTTTAGTGCACACATGCATTTAATGATGGTACTTCTAGAATGAGAATGTCTACTTTGGTAGGAGATGATAATATGCATTTCTTATAACAAATGACTTAACAACCTTTAACATACTTTAAGGTTCAACTACGTTCATACTAAAATATCCCAACATTATCTTCTAGAGGTACTTGAGGGATTGATAAAATATAATTACATATATACTCGAACTGCAGTTCGAGTAATAATTAGATCGTGCCAAGGTCATTAAAAAAATTCTTCATCTAAAAGCTTGACAGTTTCTCTCGATGAAGCCTAAACATCATCACTGTAAACTACGATTATAGTGAACTTTTAAAAGTAGAATGTTGATAAAACATGGCTAATTTAATCAAACTTATATCCCTCTTTATGCGAATATCTCGAGTTGTACAACACTCGACTCGACTATTTTAGTCCATACATATTTTGTCAACTTCATATAGTATGTTCTTGAGGTTTTGACATCAATGCTTCTAGCATTATCAATCCATGAGTGAATTTGTTCCATCTTATCCAAATATGAGCGTGCTTTCACACTTTAGAAGTTTTGCTACATAAAATTTGCCTATTTAACACATACATATCTATATCATATGCAAAAATGTCATGAACACTTGCTTTTATCTCCGAAATCCATATTGTACCATGCGTGTACACTATTTATTGAGATATCACAATCACCGGGTACAAGTTTTCTATGTATATTTCTTAGTGCACAAGTATTACATCGTTAAGATGTTTCAATTAACCTTTTAAGCACTCAATTGCTTTAGAAAATCATCAGGAGTTCCAATTATATCCAACATTTAAAATAATCATAACCTGTTCAAATCCGAATATGTAAAATGATCACATTGCTCTCGAGAACTTACTTTACATGACTTAAATAATTTAATCCTTCAGGACTTTCATGTAAACTTTCAGTATCAAGTGATACATAACATTCATAAGACGCATATCAATTCTCTCTTTATATTACCAGACTAATAAAATATTGGAAAATCAATGCATCCACCACTAGAGAATGTGTCTCCTCATCATCAATCATGGGTCTTTGCAAATATTTTGTGCCACCAATTTTGTCTTATATCGCTCAATTTAATTTCAATTCATGATTCACATAAAAGACCCATTTGTATCCAATATGTTTTACAATTTCAGTTGTACGGACTGTTGGTCTGAAAACTTTTCATTTTTAATAGAGAATTCAACTATGCCTCATTTGCGTCTTTCCATTTTGGCCAATCATTTCTCATATGCAGATCTTAAATTTTGATCCTCATCATTTCAAGCGCTATATTATATACAAAAGTATAACGACGTCGATTTTGTTTCGATTCCATATATTTCATAGACATGATACAATATAATGAGATCTCTTTATTTTCAGGTACCTGAGGTTCTTCTAGAACCATCATGTCTAATGTCTCTTCAGGAGACCCTAATAATATAACCTCGACTTGACCATCTTAATTACTTGCTCCAACTTTCGAGGAATTTTATTATTGGAATCGATTAGTCTACCACGCATTAGACGTGCAATAGACCCATCACAAACATGTGGTTGTCCTACTGGGACACTTATCTTAATTAGAGCATTAGCAGTTGGCATATGTGATATAAATCACCTCTTTAAGGTCAGTGAATGTGTCTGGTATTAGATTTGCTAATCTTTATAAATGAGTTATTATGTTAACTTCTGGTTCACACTTTTAGTTTTTGAGGATCAATGATAATTCATACCAACTCATTTCTTTTCCAACTGCTTTTTATCTCCCCCTGATGTTGGGAATGTTAATCCCTTGATATGGATATCAAATAATTGAGCCGTAATTAAATATCTCGTCAATGGCTCTACTCATTATCATATATTCCCAACCACTTTTTAAGGTCCCATCTTTGTGCGTAGTGGTGGATGAATTTCAACATATACCGCACAACCAAAATCTTAGAAGGGACATCTTTGGTTCCTGACCAAAAACCAACTGTAATGGGGAGAAACTATTACAATTTGTTGGCTTGATGTGAATTAATGTTATTGCATGTAAAATTACATGTACTCATATATAAACATGAACTTGCTCTCATGATTATTGGTTTTGCTATCAATCGTAGACGTTTAGTGATCGTCTTAACAAAAGCAATTCATGTATTAACATAATCTACAGAAAGTTCAACACTTATTCTGTTGATCACTAATAGCTTGGAAAATAAACTTATCGTCACTACTAATAAATACATGCAATATGGAATATGGTGCTTGCTATCTTATTAGCTAAGCATAAATTACACAAACATCAAGTTGTGAATTTGATAACCATTTAGACGATGCATCGATTTAAAAACTAAATGGTATCATGTAAAGATCCATATAAATTCTTTTATCATTTCCAGATATTTAGGATTCACACCCTATTTTAATTAACAAATAATTAATTTTCAATGGGAGCAAAGATTGCATGTTGATTACCAACTTGAAAAATCTTCCAATTCTTCAAAACATTTTCACATCATTATTGACTCGGTGTGGTCTAACCGGTCATGCCAATTAATTAGATAATCATGATCCATAAACTTCTTGTTTACGGTCGTATATGTATTACTTGCACGTATGTAATACAAATCGTAAAATATGAGAGAATGTACTAAAACTTCAAAGTTTCGCTCTCTTTATTTGCCACATGTGTTGGCAATCTCATTATTAACATGATCATCATTGCATTCTGATGGTCGATTTCATTATTAATATGACTATTACAATTTTCTCAATTATGTCCATGATCACAATGATCAATATATATTCACTTCATGGAATGTATCATAATCAAAATAAGATTCTTATCTTTCCTTTTTTAAAATTGAGTTATTCACTTTATATTATAGGGGCTCGTTTTCTTATACTCGTCCAGGGCCAAAAAAAATTTGAAGGATTTTCGGAGACGGCCCTAAATGCTACTTCATGAGCATATCTCAGGTGTGACAAATGAAATCTTCTATCAACTTTTTCATTATGAACAATATTCTTCTCATATAATATAAAAAATGAGATGTATATTAGGATTACCGAGCCATATAAGATTTATCAGTCTAAAATCTTATGACCTTCGCTAAACTGATAATGAGATTTTGGGAGTATAACACTTCAAATGTCATTTTCTTTCTTGAGAGTAATAACAAAACATAACTTTATGTTTTATACGATGCACTGAATACTACATATATTACATATAATGAATAAATGATAGCATATAAAATATATGATGTACCATAAGGTCAAGTTATATAATACGTATGCCATTATAGTATGTCATCACATAAATCATATAATCATATAAAATGAATGTTTATTATTACTATAAAACATAAACAAATATCTTCATAAAATTTCCATGATAAAAATATGATTAAAAAGCTCTGTTTGTATGATACAAAAAAATCGTTGTTCAACATAATATAAAAGTATCCAAAGGATCTTAACTCTTACTGTTGATCTACAAATATATATTTTCCACACAAATATTTCAAATATAAACATTGATACAATAATATCTACAAATATCATATCATGGTAAATAAAAGAAGGATACCATTAGTTGATTTAAGACTACTTTACGGATAATCAAAGTATATATTCAGTTTCTTTTATGCCACAATTAATGAATTTATAAAATTATATGATTTGATTAAATATGATATATTCCATTAGAGTAACATGTAACTAATCAAAGTTCATCAGAGTATATATTCAACAAAATAACTAATCATGATTATGTCTTACAATATATGATATATGGTAGAAACAAATATACATCTCGTTATACAAGATAATGCTAAATTATTTAATAATAAAAAGATTATTAAAATTAACTATTCACCGTATGAATTGTCATAGCCACAAATATAGAATAAATTGCAGTTCCTATGCAATAAAATAATAAAAAACTCTATGCAGTAAATCAATAACAAAATTATAACAATGTGTATCGTATCTCTTATTTCAAAAATAGATATAAAAATTAGGATGCAAATTTCGAATAATATTAAATTCTTAGCATAATCCATACCATATATAATTTCAAATTAAAATAAAAAAAACTATTATTTTTCCAAATAAAAAAAATCCATGATAACCGTAGATCATGAAACAAAGTCTTTATTTATTTTAATTTTTGATAAAAAAAATCTTTTAGATCAACTAGCAAGCCAAATATTTTTAAAGGAAAAGAAAAGTTACAGTTGATGTAATCAAATGAGTGATTTTAACTTACAAAATCATATACTTTTGTTCATAAATGCTTTCTTTAACTTTTTAAGCTAACAAACGAATCCATGATCTATAAGGTTTAGATGTGCACAAAAGAAAATATATATATGTTCCCAAGAAAGGTTTAAAATTGAATAGAACATAATAACTACATAATAACTGAATTGAGATGAATATGAAATATTATTTAGATGTGGAACTACGGAAATGTTGAATTCATGTTCATGTCTTTTAAAGAACATATTCCATGTTTGTATTAATTAAGCGTAATTCAATATTAACTAGGAGCACCTTTAAAATTAAAATATGTTTAAATATCTCTAAAATATGCACGCCTAAAATAGCAATTTAATATTAAATAAGAGGAAGAATTATATGCAGAAATACAAATATGGTTTTTAAAATTGTGTGCATTTAAATAAGGTCATAAAATTGCGTGCCTTAAGTAGGAATAAAATAACACAAAATAGGGTTTCACATGGATGTGTTGTTTAGCTTAACATGGGTTTATTACTCATGTTATGATGCATCAATAAAGTACAGACTATAAAAGCAGATAGTTTACCTCATATTAGTTTTGATTTTTCTCGTTCTGAATTGAGAGTCGATCTCGTCCACGCAACCAACATCCTCAAATGATGAAATCTGAAAGCATGGAGGAAGAGGTTGAAGGTGCCAGCTCGTTATCATAAGAGAGCACTTTCGTGCTGATAACGTGTTGTGAAACTAGCCTAATAGCAAACAATAGAAGGAGAAAGAAAAGAATAACAAAGGATAAAGGATTTGATATTTCATTGATTGAGGTGTATATTACAAGAGATACAAGAGACTATATATAATATAGGAAAACTTGTGGAACAAGTCTAATCTATTTTAGGTGTTGATAACCACATTAATAATAAATATATTCATAACAACTCCAATTTTATAATCCAAACTATTTTTTTTATTTGCTCTAATATTTCTTCTGGTTTTATTTTTCATGTATTGGACCTGTGGTGTGACTTGTTTTTTCATGGGCTTCTATAATCTCTTATGGGCCAAACATATTCTTTATTTTTACTCCTGCTCAAGTTTATTCGGCCCATGTTTGTGTGTTCCTGCTTCCTCGTTATTATCATTCAAGAACTTCAATCTGTTATAGGTATCTTGTATTTATGAGTTTTTGTTTCGAAATAAAAGTTTGGATTACATTTTCTAACATGGTATCAGAGAGCTAAGGCTTTAATATCCGTCTTAGTTCTTGATCGGTTCTTCGAGTTAAGGTTTTACTTGCCAGGTTTTGAGAAAACCGTATAAAAAGAGGCTGTTAGAGCATTCACATCCTATCCATCAAAATCTGTGAGAAGAGGTTTTCATATTAAAGGTGATTGTGAGTGGAGGAGAGAAAAAATGTTATTGTTCATCTGTATATTTGAGGGGACACTGTTCATCCTCTATAATATTTTAATATATTTTGAAATTGGTTGTGAGTGGAAGTGAGAGAAAAATATAATGATAAAGGTGTTAGGATCGGAGGCTCTCATGATTGTGTTTGTTTGTATAATTTGAACAATGAATGAATATAAAACAATGTAAAGTGCAGCGGAAATAAAAACAAACTTTGTAAACACAATCAAAGGAGAAAATAGTTTGATAAACATTTCCTTCTCATAGAGTCAAAAGATTACAAATCAAAGCAAAAGATTACAGTGAAAGCTTACAAACTAAGCTCCCCCTCAGCCTGATGCCCCAAGGTAGGCTGTGCAAGATGAAAGGATTGAATTGAGGAGAAGAACACGCTCAAAAACGATCAAATGTAACAGTACATAATACTGTTCCATTTATAGACAAACCCAACCACTGAGGCATCTCAGCTGACGTCACCATGAAAGCGACGTCTAACAACCTAACAATCTTTAACAACTGATCCTATACAAACACTGCTGTTCTAAACCACTGATTATACATAAAACAAATAATACTCTAAACTACTGCTATCTTCCTCCATCAGTGCTTTCCTCAAGGTTGATCAGTCCTTGATTGGGCAGTGCTTTGTCATCAGTAGATAGGACCAGCAGTGTTGACTTCTTCAGGGTTTTGTCAGCAGTTAAAGAGTCAGCAGTAGTTGTATATGGACAGTGGATAGAGACCATCAGTTGTTATAAATCACTTTCAAGGGAGAAGACTTAGTGTAAACTGCTGCTTATTGTGAACCCACTGTCATGATCCGGTTTTGGCTTTCATTATTTGTTCCTCTGGTAGGGTTCAATCCCAACAATCTCCCCCTGGAACAGATAATGCCAAAACCCTTCATTATTCTGGATCTTTATTTCTCATCAAAAGTTCTTTGACTTGTTCTTTAAATTTCAGCTCAAATTCCTGAGAACTTGTATCATCTTCATCCCGACACAGTGTAAGCTCAAGGAGATCTTGTAGATCTTCAACACCGAGGCCTAGTGTTTGATTCCTTGATATATGCTACACTTCACCATTGATTCTGACCAGAGTCAATACGTGGGTGTTTTGATCAGAGAGCCACTTTAGTATTTTTAAACCAAATGGGTTTCTTGGGAGAGATTTATTTGAAGATGAGTTGGGTGATGTTGGCCTTGTGAAAACTTGTAGGTCCACCCGAAGGATCGAGTAACCTCTATTCCCTGTTTTCCGACAAACCCGAAAGTGCGGAATCCAAACGGGTAAGTTAAACCAAGTTACGAACACAAAAATGACAAACACGAGATTCACCGATTAACACTCCATTGTATTAATCTAGAAAACGGTTACAAAGTAACGTTTACAAATGGTCTCTGTAAACTCTCAGTGTGTGTGTGTGTTACAGTGTGTTCGCTCAATGAAATCTATTCAGACTTCTCTAACTATCTGTGTCTTCAGTCTGCTGTTTATATACTGAAGTCTTCGGCGAACCTTACACATATGCGACGGACCTTCATGAAGTCGACGAAGGTTAAACCTTCGTCGACAACAGATGTGACGAAGCTTCACATGTGCGACGAACCTTGAGTCTTTGGCGAACCTTCAGTAAGGTGACGAACCTTCATGTGTGACGAAGGTTGTCACTTTCACATTCCAACGAAGGTTAAGGTTCGTCACATGTTGGGCTTGACATGTTTGGGCTTTGAAACAAACAGTCCATGTGCATTTAACTTCCATTTAATGAAAACAATGAAATCACGTTGATTTCATTCAAAGTATGCATTGACTAATTAGACATGACATCATCATGGTGATGTGTTCTCGGGAATTGGTTCGCGGCTCTCCGTGCTTCGCGTGTCGAACTCTGGGGCGCACGACGGAGGAATGTCGTGACGTCGGGCTTGAGCCGAACCTAACCAAGTCGAACCGAACCGAGTCGTGTCCACTTAATATGTATCAACAAACTCCCCCTTGGACGCTACTCGTGAGGTTCATCTTCCATGTCTTCCATGTTGGAGGATCTTCAAAGTCTTCACGTGTCGCAAGTAGAAAGTGTATCAACAAACTCCCTTTTCATTTAGGTAGTGTGTTAACATACTCCCCCTTTGATTATGCTTGTGAATCTTTTGACTTCAATGCTTAAGATCCTTGTGGTGTTGGCGATTGATCAGCTGCAACTCGATCATCTTTATAATTTGAGTGCCTCCATGTCGTGTCTTCATTCCGAATCTTGTCAACGAACATGTTCTCTTCGCCTTTAGCATCTGCACATGCAAGAAATCTAAACGCGTAATGAGAACAACTGCTTGGAATATAGTTAACATTAAACAAATGACACACATGTGACAAATTCTTATTCAACTACCGTCCGACAGTTTAGTTTGAAAAGTTAACAGATTTTTCAATTTTGATTATTAACTTTCAAAACTTGCAAACTCTGGCCGTTTATGAAGATTCAGTCGTTTTGGTTTTCAATCAGATTTCAGGCAACGAAGACTTAAGTTCCAACATCGGTTAATCAAAACTAAATTAGAAATAAAATCTTTTTGACTTTTATAAAGTTTAAATTAAAACACACCTAAAATCTTTTTGGTATTTTGAATATTTCAAACGTAAAGACTAAAAGTAGTAAATAAATATATACAGAGATGCAGAAACTGAAAGCATTAAATAAATATTTACAAACATTCTTTTTGCGAGTTTCGAGGGTAAGAGAATCATATCAGTGTACGGTCATGCCAAAACACTCTTGTTGTTCTTTTTGTTACATTTAGATAAACATCCTATAACGATTATCGGTATTGTTATCCACTTAAGCTCAACTTATCAGATGTAATCATGGCGAGGGGATACGTTAAGGTATGATTTATACTTATCGACCGGTGTTCATCCACATCACGGCACATTCCCGTATCAAGGTATGCACGAGAGTTCATCTTACTGGTGAGTATACCATTTATCATCTGTTTTGACGTATATGAAAATTTGAGAAACTCACTTATTTTGATTGAAAACAAGCCCTATGTGATAGAATCACTTATTGATGAGGAACTTGATTTTCAGATGCATGAAGGCACAGGAGCAAGTCCGTGAACAGGTCAGTACTTTCGTACAACAGAGAGACGAACTTGACTCCCGGATAAATGTGATATATTATCACTTGTTTTGAGGACATGTGATTGTTGATCACTTATTGAGATCGTATGCAGTATGTACACGTATGTATGATATCATGGAAGATCTAGACTTTGTCTCCGTTTGTTTCGGTAAAAGAAACAACCATGATACCCAGATGATAAACAGCATAAAGACCACATATCTCAGAACCTCGGCAATCTCTCAAACGAAATTTCGGTACTAAGACCATATGCCAATGAGTGGTTCCCACCTGGTCTTCAGTCGATTTAAGTTTATATCACTCTGCACACTTTAAGATGATTGTGAGCCTACCGATACATCTTATATAGAGTTGCTTAACATTTTTTCATTTTTCATTTCAGTTTAAAGAGGTTTCAACAGACCACTGATGTACTATCATTTTCTCTTTTGCTCGCCAGGAAACTCATTTTTGTTTTTCTATTGTTTTTGGGTTTTGAAATTTTTCGATGTTTTTGAATTTTTTTCAAATTTGGAATTACTCCCCCTAAAATCAACAAACTTACAATAATTTTAAAAACACAAAGATATTTACAAAAACGATTTCCCGATGCTGGTTTTACCTCAATGCCGTTTACCAAAATTAATTTAATCAGAAATGATTTATCGAATTTTGGAAAAATGAGTTGGCACGTCGGTAAGCGGTGCGGACCATGACAACATTGACGAGTTTCATATTAAAAATAATCACGTGTGAGGTGATATTCGAGATCAACGTGTCAGGTCAAGGAGTGCTGTACGAGAGTATAATAATTCATAAAGCAGCTTAAATATCGACAAGTATAGGAGAGATATGAAATTTAAAACCGTATCCTGCAACAGCTTCATGCATTGCAAGGAATCTGAGTGCTCTCCCAAACTAAATATCCACTCGGTGTGGATTTCAAAGTCGATTTTGTAGCTAATGAGAAATCTCTTCACAGCAACAAGATCATAGACCTCTGGGTCCGGCTGGACTTCCACATTGCACCAGCGAAGGTCTTTGTCTTTCTCTTTTAGAAGTAGTGTGCGGTTGTTCAATCCACGCCAAGGCATCCGCTCACCCGGTTGGTTTGTTCAAAAAACACATTTTCTTCAATCACACCGTAGAGAAAAGTACCCTACACGTTCATCTTGTGGACTTTGAACTTCTTGTTGAAGAAAAATCCATGAATCTTCAAAAAGTTTCAGACGTGCTGCAGGCGCGTACTTTTCATTGGAATCTTCCCTAAGGACCCGATCAAAAACCATGACAACCAAACTTTGGAATGATCTTCATTTTGTCGAAGTGGTCAAATTCTTTCATCATCATTCTTGCATCGGACATTTTTGTCTTGTTTTCTTTTTCTTTCTCTCCATCAATGGTAACAATATTCTCCTAGATGTAACAATATTTCGGAGCCTTATGTCGCCGATCTTGTGCATGGATGCTCCACTATCAACAATCCTAAGACTATCAATAGTTCCTCCTGGAACATCCTGCACACTCATTCAGAGATTAGTTGGAGAGGGGGACCCAAGCCTTCACAGACTTGGGTCGTCCGTCGTCATCGAGAATTGTGACATCCATTTCCCGATGATTCGGAATTGATGTAGCTCCCCCTGAAACACTTACTGGTTTTGGTTTCCAAATCTGTTTTTGTTTTTCATTTTTAACTTCTAACGTAACAGACTGTGTTTGGACAACCTCCGGTTTTAAAACCTTTTCAACATTTTTCCGTTGTTTCTTTCTCTGTTTCACTTCTTGTTGTTTAACAAGACGAGGGTCCTGTTTTGGTGAAACAAATCTTTTATGGTAATTGTTACCATGGGGGGCATCAACTTTTGCCTTTCCTTTCGTGAGATATGGACAATTTCTGACAATGTGCCCATACTCACCACATTCAAAGCATGATCTCCACTCAACAAACCTCGGAGTATCACAACTGTAGGAGCTTGATGATGAACTTCGTGATCTTGAGGTACTTGCTACTACATCACAACCGTTTGTATGTTGTGTGTAATTGTTTTGACTGTTTCTTTTCAAAATTTTACTTTGTTTAACAAAATCCGTGTTGGATTTGTTTTCAAAAGTTTCAATTTTATCCGTCCCTCGGGATTTCACAAAGTTCATCTTCTTGTTCTTCTTTTGATTCGGTTCCTTACGACCTTGGGTCGTTGATTTGCCTTTTGGTTTGGTATGATTTTGCTGCTTTTTCACTGTTGGTAATTTCTGATTGCCATTTTGTTTTCGAATTTCGGCTTTTGGAATCGAAGGACACTGTGTTACCACAACGTGTGAAGCCGACTTTCCCAAAAACCTACTTGTCGAATCTTCAAAAACTTTATTGATTAAAGATTGATTAACATTCTTAATCGGAAAATCTTTGTCAGAATAGATTTTATCATCACCAACAAGAGTGTACAACAAATTCACACTCTCAAACTCTTTTACAGACGTGGACTTGACCTGAACAGTCTTAGCAGGTTTTGTGGGAGGATCACATAGAATGTGATTCTCGAGAGGTATGTCCTCTTCTTTGATAACCGCATCAGATTGTGGAGAGTCAGTATCATCGGATTCATCATCTGAAGAATCAGCATCCTCAACAATGACTGGAGGATCCTGATTTTGTTCAGCAGTTACAAATGTATCTGCTGACACATCCGAATCTGATGATACTTCCGGTTTGTATCCAAGTCCCGTTGCAAATTCCTCAATGTCTAAAGGAACAGATTCTCCATAATGAGTTCTATACTCCTCATCAGGCAGTGCATCATAATTGTGTCTAACAGGTGGTGGACATTTCTTATATCCAATGCACGTGACATCCTTTTTCTCTTTTTGTGTGCCAATGATGTGATCCAGCACGTATCTAGAGTTAGAATAACTGTCTAGCTTAAGCCGGATCGCCTCACTTTCACACTTTGTACAGGCCAACTCTTTTTGCGTGATCTCAAGACGATTAATATAACAGTTTATGTCTGTTTGTTTTCTTGAAACCATTTTTGTTAGTTCGGTTTTATCTTTTCTTAAATTTTCAATCACCGTTTTAAACTTTTTTTCATGGTTTTCATAAAACATGTTGGACTCTTTGCATTTCGAAAGATCCACGATCAAACCTTGATTGTGGATAAATGTCACATCATAGTTGTTTTGCAAAGCCTCATGTTTGCTTTGCAAATCACACCCCTTAGCATCTAAAGAAACATGTTTGTTTTGCAAGTCAAACAATTTAGCATTTAAAGCATCATGTTTGCTTTGCAACTAAGACATATTAGCATCCAAATCAGCACATTTAACGCAATTATCACAATTAACGACAGTTGGTTCATCGACACATACCTGACTGGATTCACTCTCAGATATTGACTCACTTGCCTCGGAAACAACAACCTCCCTTGTTGATTCATATTCTGATCCATTCTCGCTTGAACTTGAACTTGTACCATCTTCAACTGAGCTACCGTCATGTTCAGAACTGTCATCATTTCCCGAGGATTCACCATTGCTGGCATCTTTGACAATTTCGGCATAAAACGCAATTCCTGTCTGACCATTGGAGTTTGTATCTAGAAATGATGGTGTTACAGTAGACCGATAGCTTTGTTGTTGGGGAACTGGTGGTAGTGGATTTCCATACAAGTCTGTTGTTCTTTCCGGTTCACTTTGCTTTTGATTAGTAACTGATGCCCAATTGTAGGTCCACCCGGAGGATCGAGTAACCTCTATTCCCTGTTTTCCGACAAACCCGAAAGTGCGGAATCCAAACGGGTAAGTTAAACCAAGTTACGAACACAAAAACGACAAACACGAGATTCACCGATTAACACTCCATTGTATTAATCTAGAAAACGGTTACAAAGCAATGTTTACAAATGGTCTCTGTAAACTCTCAGTGTGTGTGTGTGTGTTACAGTGTGTTCGCTCAATGAAATCTATTCAGACTTCTCTAACTATCTGTGTCTTCAGTCTGCTGTTTATATTCTGAAGTCTTCGGCGAACCTTACACATATGCGACGAACCTTCTTGAAGTCGACAAAGGTTAAACCTTCGTCGACAACAGATGTGACGAAGCTTCACACGTGCGACGAACCTTGAGTCTTTGGCGAACCTTCAGTAAGGTGACGAACCTTCATGTGTGACGAAGGTTGTCACTTTCACATTCCAACGAAGGTTAAGTTTCGTCACATGTTGGGCTTGACATGTTTGGGCTTTGAAACAAACAGTCCATGTGCATTTGACTTCCATTTAATGAAAACAATGAAATCACGTTGATTTCATTCAAAGTATGCATTGACTAATTAGACATGACATCATCATGGTGATGTGTTCTCGGGAATTGGTTCGCGGCTCTCCGTGCTTCGCGTGTCGAACTCTGGGGCGCACGACGGAGGAATGTCGTGACGTCGGGCTTGAGCCGAACCTAACCGAGTCGAACCGAACCGAGTCGTGTCCACTTAATATGTATCAACAAAACTTGCAAACTTTCAGACATTCTTTTGAAGGCCATTTCAATGACATTGTTTGCTGCAGCTATGTCTTCTGCAGTCTCCTTTTCTATCAGCTCTTGTCTCTTTTGTTGATCTGGCTCAATGTTTGTGATATCTGCTGATGATGATTGGCTCAAAACGTTTTTGGCAAGATCTTGTAGCTGTGCTAATTTTTCTTTATCTAAAGCCATTTTCTTGATGGCTTCTTCAAAGTGACCAGTTTCCTTTTCTATTTCTTCTCCAGCAGTCAGTTGTTCCCTCTTTTCTTTTCTCAACATTGTGACAGAGGTTTCTGCTGCATTGATCTGTGTTTCAAGAGTCTTGATCTGCTCTTTTAGCTTTTTGTAGTTAGACTTTTTAGGAGTGTCAGAGACTGTCATCATCCTTTTCTTAAGTCTTTCATAAGCTTCATCTGTTTGCTGCTTAGTCCATTTTGCTATGGCATTTGCAGTATCCACCCTTGCATCCACCAGCTCCTGCTTCTTTCTTTTATATTCAGAAGTAAGATCAGCTATGAGCTTCCTGTATATGGTCCGATTTGGAGCTGTCTTCTTCTTTCTTGGATCATTTTTAATCTTTTCAATTATGTTAGCCTCATGCTTTAATGCAACTATTGGCCATTCTTTGAATTGTGTTTCTTCAGCAGGATAGAACTTTCCTTTCATTATGTATGCAAGGTATTCTTTTCTCAATTCATTTCGTTGATCTGCTTCAGGAGATAGGCTTGATATTTCTTTGTTCAGATCACTTGCATATTCTTCTTATTGCTTGACTTTGTTGAGCAGGAATTCCCTTCTTTCCAAAATGGCTTCATCACCTTGATTCTTGCATTCAACTTTGGCTCTTATCCTTGCTTGTCTTGCTTTCATTTCGAGATATTCATCCATGTCTTCTGGAATTATGAAACATATGAGAGAAGGAAATTTCCTTTTTGAAGGATCATCCTCAGTGTAAAATTGTTTCATCTCATTTTTCACAGCTTCTAATTCCAGTGGATATTTAGCAGCAACAAGATCATACTTTTCATCAGTAGCCTGTGTTGTGTCTCTTTTTCTTTTGTGAAGCTTTGGAGGTTGTGATGTAGGAATGATGAGAGCAGTGGTGGATGGTTGACTAACAGCTGTTGAAACAACTAGTGTTTCAACCTCTGTTGTCATTACAACTACTGATGTGTCAGTAGATGTCTTCTGTTTTTGAGCAGGGGTTTTTGATGGTGGTGATGGTGGTGGTGACTCATCATCAGGAATGAAAACCCTTCTCCTTTTTAATGTAGGAGAGGGTGATGATGTCTTGGGTGGCTCAATGGTTTGAGTTTGAATGTCAGTGGTCTGTGTTTGACTAACAGTTGTTGAGACAACTGGTGTCTCAACCACTGTTGTCATTACAGCAGATGTTGTAACATCCGCTGTCTTCTGCTTTATGGCAGGAGGCAATGATGATGATGTGAGGGCAGTGGTTTTGGTGGTGTGTGATGGAGTGGTGTGTGTTGAAGAGATGGCAGCTGTTTGGCTACTGATAGTGGTTTTTGTAACCACTGCTGTATCAGCTGTTTTAGATGTCTGTTTTACTTGCTCTGGTTCAACATACAGACCATCTTCAATTCCCTTTTTCTTCATCTTCTTGACATTCTCCCCTTTTTTGGCATTATCTGCAAGGGGGTTATCCATAAAAAGGATAGTGGAGGGAACTTTTTCACCATGGGCAGTCTTTTGTATGCTGGCCTTTATAGCCTTGATGTCTGCTTGAGTATCTTTGAATCTTGACTCCACCATGTTTGTCAGCATTTTTACAAGCATTTCATGCTGATGGTCAGCCATCTGTTTTTGTTTTTCAAGTAATGGCTGAAAAATATTCCAGAGCTCATTTGCAGCAATTGCTTGTGGTGGAGCAGATGCTTGAGTTGGAACAGATGCTTGTGGTGGGGCAGCAGTGGATTGTGCTTTTTGAGCTTTTAAAATCTCTTGCACCATCTCCTTTATTTCAGCAACTGAGGTTTCCAGTTTTTCAACTCTTCCCATCAATTCCTGGTATTTTGATCATCACCCACTTTAATGGGATCATCTGAATCCCCACCTGTAGTGGTTATATCAATGTTTGACTTAGGAACTGAGTCCCAAAAATCACCCATTGATGCCCCTTGTTCTTGGTACTGGGGACTTCTTTCTTCAGCACTTGATAGACCTTTGATGGTACCAGTGGTTAGAACCAACTCACTGGTGGTTACCGATGGTGCTATTGAAGAAATTGCCTTCAAGGGAGTCTTACTAATGAAACAACTGTCCAACTGAAGATCTGTTGATCCATCAGTTGTAGTTGCTGCTCCACTTGAACTACCACCGAGAGTTACTTGTAACTCAGGTGGTGTAACCTCCTCAGTTGTTGCTGGGGTAGCAGAGGTATAAGCATCAGACCTAGTCACTTGTGGGAGTATACTCTCAGTGACAGGTGATAGAGAGGAACTGGTTTGTGTCTGAGCTATAATAACTGCATGCAACAAAGGTAGCATGGATTGTGGTAATATCATTGGTGAGGGTGTGGGAGTTGAAAGAGACATGTCCTTGGGATCAGGACTGAGGAAGATGGATCCGATTGAATCCAGAGCTTCATATTGTGGGGTCCCTGTGCTTACAACCTGATCCTTTTGTGAGGATGCAGGAGGAGTTTTAGGCAAAGGTGGAGATCTTTCTACCAACTGTTGTGAGGAAGTAGCAGCAGTGGTTTGTGGTGACATTTGTGTTGTCACAGGCAGTTGCTCTGGGATCTCATCTTCCAGAGTTGCCTTTTTCTTGGGTTTGGTGGGCTTTTTGTATGATTTTCTTTTGGTCTTTTTGGTAATGTCAGGTGTGGGTTTCAAAGCAGTGGTAGTGCTGCTATGATCACCTGGAGCAGTGGGCTCAGCGGCAGATGTCTGAGGGGCAGTGGTAACTGCTGAAGTCTGCTCAGACACCTCTGCTTTTGTTTTTATTGGTGCCATCATTCTGGAAAATGTTTCTTTTGTTAAGCCTTTTATTTGAGAATAGGCACCTTGTTTAAGCAAATTTTCATTTTCTTTTTCAAATTTTTGTTTGAAATAATAGCTCAGAAATCTTAGAAAAAGTAAAAATGATTTGCTATCAACGTTCTTTACCAAGTCGTTGAAGATCTCCTAGGAATAGTTGTAATCTTTATTGTTTAAAATAGCATAGCCCAGGCATTGAATCTTCAATGGTATTTCATTAAACGCTGTTGTTTTATTTGAAACATAACTTAAAAGTGTGTGAAATAAAAATCGGGGTGCAGATGGGAAATAACCTTTTTGTAAGGTACCTTTGATTGTTCTGCATATCCTCTTTTCAGAAAGTCAGCTTTTAACTCGTTTTTGTCAAAGGAAGTTTTACCATTCTGATCATCGAGTTTGAAAACTTCTGAGATTGTTTGCGGAGTGATTTGAATCACTTTACCCTGTATCGAGGAGTTAATGGCTATGACTTTATCGTCTTGTTTTTCAAGTGTCGCCTTTTTCCAGAACTCTCTCTGGGTTTGCAAATAAATGGGAGCATCTGCTGTCAACAAAGTTTTGTACTTTGATGCAGATATTGTATCAATAATAGAGTCGAAGGTGTGATTATCGGTAGGTTTTATGAGCAAACCCAGATAATTATGAGGAGATTTGTATGGTATCTCGATGGATTCTTCGGCCGTTTGAGCGACCTCTTTTGAAGATGATGGTGATTTTGGTTTAGATTTTGATCTTGACTTCGTCATTCTGATGAAGAAGAATCGGAGAGTGATTTGGGAAGAAAAGTTGGAAACTGCTTTGAGAAGAGAACTTTGGAATTCAATTCGACAGTGTAAAAACCCTGTTTGGGGGTTTAGGGCAGGGTTTTATTTAGAAAAAAAATGATTGCTGATGTGGCAGCGGTTATTATGATCTGAAGGCTAAAAACTGACCACATGTCAACCTCTGATGATATGGATGAAGAATGGAGGACAGTTGTTTTAAGAACCACTGATGTATCAAGCATCAGTAGTTACAACGGTAATAATGTGATGACAGTGGAAGATTTTTACTATCAGTGGATAGCATATCAGTGGATAAGACACTGATTTTGAGCATCAGTGCTTGCCAAGCAAAATGAGGATCAGTGGTTGACTTTCAGCAGTGGATAGTAATTAGGAACCAGACATTTGAGCAAAACAGTGGTTAGGATTAAAATAAGGGCAATGGTTTGAAAGTTCATATTCAGCAACTTTTTGCAAAGATTTTCATTCAAGGTTTTACCACATGTCAATTTTCTATTGAAATTCATGCGTATTACTGACAGTGGTTTTGTACCCCGGATGATGAGAACTTTTTTACTAAGGCATTCATTTTCGTTTAATATCCAAATTAAAACATGAGTGTTTAGTCATCAACCTTTGATTAGTGTTTAAAACAGCCTTGAGTATGACATGACCTTGACATATACACCATTTCCTTTTGACCCATTTAAAAGGACAATAATACCCATAAAAATAAGGTACTATTTCCTGACAGGTAACAGAGACAATTGCCAATAAAAACAAGAAAAAGTTCAAAATATATTATTCTTTAAAAAGAATGAACAATATATCCTGGTTATTCGAGAAAATCCTTTGAAAAGAAAAATTAAAGGATTTTCTGAAAACAGCATCAAAAAGGATCTGGTATATTTACAATAAAATATGAAATCATATCATCTTCAAGTTTATGAAAATGGTCAGTGGTTTGACAATCAGTCGTATGAAATTTTAAATACATTTTGACCACTGTTTAGTATCATTTTCTTGTTGATTGATTGACAACAGAATTGAGGATACATGTACACATGAGTTTTTTATAACCATGTGATGATTTTGAAGATTTGTCTATTCCTCTTTAAAGTTCATTCTCCGGAATTTCCATTTTTACCTAAACCTTTTCGTGAACAGATAAATGCACACAATTGCTTAATGACCATTATTACCCTAAACTTCTGACTCGAAAGTGTTTTATGTTTATACTCTTTTCTTTTGATTTCAAAAGCTTTGAGATAAACACACTTCTGAGCTTTTGTTAATTTTCTTCTTCCACTTTCACCCTTCCCATTGATAAGTAATGAATTACTTACTGGGATGTCTTTATTGAAGGAATACTTAATCCAGAATCATTTTATAGTAATGTTTTAAGAGAATTGGTCGTATTTGCACAAGTTTTCAACCCATCTCACATTACATATGATACGGACTATGTTGACCCCTGATTTTCTTAGTGTATTTTTAACAAGGTTGATTTGTTTCTTTTTGAGGATCCTCAACCTGTTTTTCAACACACCAGATCTTATAACTAAAGTTTTAAATTCCCTCTTTCATGTTTACCAAAAACACTAATGTTTTAAGAACATAGGTTTTGTTCATCTGAGGTTCATACTTTAGTTTGAAACATGAAGAAACAGCACAAAATTCACAACTATAGTTGAAATCAATTTTGAAAATAAGAGATAATCCCATAGTTTTAATAGATATGTTTTCAGATCTAGAAACCATGAGTGTCTTTTGAATGAAATCACTTGTTATGTGAAATTTGTGTGTCATATGACATCTTGGTTGATTTACAGAGTTTTGAATAACGATTTTGAACATGGTTTACTTGGTACTTTGTTTTTCAACTACATGCACCCAACCTTAGTATCCATGAATAATGAGCCAAACTGTTATGTCAAATTGATTGTTAGATCGAATTTGACTGTCCAATCTCTGATACCAATTATTAGGATCGGAGGCTCTCATGATTGTGTTTGTTTGTATAATTTGAACAATGAATGAATATGAAACAATGTAAAGTGCAGCGGAAATAAAAACAAACTTTGTAAACACAATCAAAGGAGAAAATAGTTTGATAAACATTTGCTTCTTATAGAGTCAAAAGATTACAAATCAAAACAAAAGATTACAGTGAAAGCTTACAAACTAAGCTCCCCCTCAGCCTGATGCCCCAAGGTTGGTTGTGCAAGATGAAAGGATTGAATTGAGGAGAAAAACTCGCTCAAAAACGATCAAATGTAACAGTACAGAATACTGTTCCATTTATAGACAAACCCAACCACTGAGGCATCTCAGCTGACGTCACCATGAAAGCGACGTCTAACAACCTAACAATCTTTAACAACTGATCCTATACAAACACTGCTGTTCTAAACCACTAATTATACATAAAACAAATAATACTCTAAACTACTGCTATCTTCCTCCATCAGTGCTTTCCTCAAGGTTGATCAGTCCTTGATTGGGCAGTGCTTTGTCATCAGTAGATAGGACCAGCAGTGTTGACTTCTTCAGGGTTTTGTCAGCAGTTAAAGAGTCAGCAGTAGTTGTATATGGACAGTGGATAGAGACCATCAGTTGTTATAAATCACTTTCAAGGGAGAAGACTTAGTGTAAACTGCTGCTTATTGTGAACCCACTGTCATGATCCGGTTTTGGCTTTCATTATCTGTTCCTCTGGTAGGGTTCAATCCCAACAAAAGGTATAAAAAATATTATTTAATTAAAATGAGAGAGAAAAAGATAGTTGTTTTTAGTGTAATTATAGGGTAAAAAATGATGGATATGATATAAATGCTATCAGATCTTCTAATTGGGGCGATTTCAGTCCAAACTCCGAACTGGGTTTCTGCAATTGTATCTCTTGTGTAGGTTGACTAACTGGATAATAATAACTGGTCTCCTCATGGCTTAATAATAAATATATTTTTTTTTACTCAATTCTAAATTTGTTGGAGATCCCATAAACAATCTTTATTTTTTTCCAAAGTTTAATAATAAAGGAATCTGATCTTATACAACCCATAAACAATCTTTATTTTTTCCTAAGTTTAATAATAAAGGAATCTGATCTTTTCGAAGATAATCAATTTCATCATTTAGGAATTTTTTCTAAGAAAAAGAAAAAAATTATTTTCAAGCAATCTATTTTTTTTTTTTTTTGCAATAATAAAACAATCCTTTCTAGCTTTGGTTCTATAGATTTCGATTGGGACTGTGTATTTGAATCACTTGTGCGGTTCATCTTTTTTGGCTGTTGGTGGTCGGCCGTAGATACAAGAATTATTTTAAACTCTAAATGAAGGTTGTGTGTGCTTGTGAAATTTTTTGGCTAATGGCTCAATTTACTTATTTTCCTTCTTCAAAGTCCGGCCAATTTTATGAAAAGAAAAGAAAAATTAGTAGAGGTCCTAACCCAAATCTAAAATGCACACATTGCAACAAATTAGGATATAGGGCGCATATATGTTTTGCATTGGTGGAGTTTTCACAATGGGTTATCTATAAATAAAATGCATTGAACCGACAAGTTTGTTACTAATTACTTAAATACGAAAACGTAATCAAAGACTTTCACAAAAATTGATTGATGGATTAAAACAATAACTTGGAACTAGGTTCACACCAGGTTCAACAATTGTAGGACCTAGGGTTGCTACTCGTTTTTAGCTTGGTTTAATTGAATTAGTTCATTAATGATTTTAGAATCACATGGCTTAGGTGCCAATAAGAATGACGATTGTGGATTAGATGACGATGATGATGATTTCGGATGAAGTTTGGGGTGTTCTTGGCTCCAAAGTGATTGAAGGGGTACGGTCCCAAAAACCCTGCGCAAGCGCAAAGGACCATATCATAACTACATTTCAAATTTATCTTGAACAGACCTTGCGCGATCGCGCAACGTGTCCTGAGAGGATTTGGAAAGATCCGTCTTTGATAACCATGCGCTGAAGAGAGGGAAAGACAAACATTCAATTAACTCCCTTGCGCGGGCCCGCGCAAGGATAAAGGTTAAGCTTAAAGTTTGACAACAGAAGACAAGTCCTAGACTCATCCGCGCGTATGAGCGTAAAGACTCGAAACAAAGGAATCTTTTTTGTTATAACAGAATAGACATGTGGCAAAGGTGCAATGGTTTAATGCTGTAGATCTTCTAGAAGACTCTAAGGACTCATCGTGCATAGCTTCACTCGGTTGCAACCGAATGTGACGTGGCAACATCCTAGACACTCATCTAAATCACGATGATGGCAACAACTTAAAGGCAAATCTAGATTAAACCACTTTCCACGTGGCATCTCCCCAACCGTTGATCAAGGTCACGATCCGTGTGCATGGATGGGGAGATAACTAACAAACGGAAAAGTGATTTCCATTATTACCTCCGTTACACCTTTTGGCGCCAAAACTTCGGTTATAAATAGGAGAATTCAGGTATGATCTCAGAAGCTACTTTCATATACTTTCACTTCTTACTACTTCATCTTCTTTGAGATCACTGTACTTATTCTCACGCCGAAGGGTGGTCACGGAGAGAACCCCCATTCTCCCCGTGGTGAGTCTAACGGCTTTCTGTTTTACAGAGATCTACGACGAAGTAATGTCCATCTAAGCAATCGATGAGAGGATTAACCCTTTTATGTAGAAACTCTACCCCCAAATCTGATGGATTCCGATCATTTAGACCTGGTGTTTCTTCATTGCGCCCACCGATTTTCTACTTTTATTCTCATCTTCTCGTTCGGTTCATTTATCTCTCTTTGGTTTTCAATGGCAGAAGGTTAGTCAAATCAACCACCAGGTCCTCGACCCGAGAACAAAGGCAATTTTGCTTATGCTTCTCGTGTTGACGAAATCGTGGAAGAAACGTTTAATGACGACGATGTTCATCATGATACGAACCAGGTGAACGATCCTGTTACCTCGGAAGTCCATCTTGGAGCTCCGATTAGTTCAAACCAACCTTCTATTGAAACTCCAACATGTTGGTTTGTCAAATTTCAAGGGGCCTTGAATGCAGTTTATGCACAACTATGTGCACAAACGGCTCAAATAACATCACCGGCACGTAGATCTGCAACTCAGTCTTCCACCAGATATGAGTTTACTCATTCTGACATGAGACGTCAAGATCATCGGGAAGAGCCGCACACTCAGAAACCACAATCTGTTCATACAGAGTCGGGCCCGCATTCATCGCAACACTGGGACACCTAGATCAATGATGAAAATTATCAAGGAGAGTTCAGCCACTCGGTACAAGACGTTTGTAAGGACATTCGTCAGATCACTCGCGAAAATGACGATCCAAGCAATAACAAAACAAAGCAAACGTACATGGTGCAAGGAGGACCACCGCGTGGACGCAATAACAAACGAAGTCATAACCAATATTGGCGTGAACAGCAAGTCATTTTTCCTGTAGTGCCAGGAGGTCCTCAAGAGGAATGACCAGTCGTCATAACTGGTATTTTCGGTCATTACCGTACTGATTATATGTTTATCGATCTGGGTAGTTCTATGGATATTATATATGAGCAGTGTTTCAAGCAGTTAGACCCGGATGACAAGGCACGCTTGAAACCAGTCGATTTCCCATTAACTGGTTTCTGCAATGAAGTATTTCCCCTGGTTCAGATCTCTTTTCCTGTTACACTTTCTGATGGTAAACACTCACGCACGGTGTCGGTCAATTTTATGGTTATGCCAGCTACGTCCCGTCATGATGTCTTGTTGGGAAGACGTTCACAAAGGGAGTTTAGCATGATTACTTCCATACCGCATGCTGCTTACGGTTTTCCAACAAAAACAGGAGTAGCAATTTTATATTCGAGAAAAGAGGTCATGTCTATTGATGACGAACCTCCAATGAAAGTCGCAAAGCCATCCTCCAATGAAACAGAGCAATGGGTACTCAACAGCGAGTATCCTGAGCAAACTGTTTTGCTAGGACCCGCCGTGTCTCCAACAATTCGCGCAAGACTTAAACAACTTCAGTTCAAGAATATGGATATCTTCGCATGGTCCCCAACAGATATGACCGGCGTACCAAGAGACATGGCAGAACATTGTTTGAATGTTCGACCTTCTGTAGAACCAGTAGTACAAGGAAAGCACAGTTTGGGTCCAGAAAAGACTCGCGCAATGAATGAACAGGTTGCTGAGTTGCTCCAAGCTGGCATACTACGTGAAGTACGGTATCAAAAGTGGGTGGCCAACCCAGTGATGGTTCAAAAGCATAATGGCGGATGGCGTATGTGCGTTGATTTCAAGGACCTCAATAAAGCTTGTCCAAAAGATTGTTATTCTCTTCCTGAGATTGACAAGAAGGTAGACTCTCTAGCGTCTTTCCGCTGGAAATGTTTTCTCGATTGTTACAAAGGTTATCACCAAGTGCAAATGAAGGAAGAAGATGAAGACAAGACGACTTTCTGCACGGACAAAGGTATTTTTTGTTACACAAAATGCCCTTCGGTCTCCGCAATGCGAGAGCTACGTATCAACGTTTGATGGATAAAGTCTTCGAAGAAGATATTGGTGTTACAGTTGAATTCTATATTGATGACCTTGTCATCATGAGTCCTGATGAGGAATTAATGCTCAGGAATATTCAGCGCACCTTCGACTCCTTGCGCAAAGTTAATTTGAAGCTCAATCCAGTGAAATGTTCATTTGGCATGGAGGAGGGAAAATATTTGGGATTCATCGTGACGAAGGATGGTTTCAAAGTTAATCCAGAAAAGGTAAAGGCTATTCAACGCATGCCGTCACCAGCATCCATCAAAGAGATGCAGCGCTTAGCTGGTCGACTGGCTGCGCTTAACCGATTTTTAGCAAACCATGCTGCCAAATCTTACGCGTTCATAAGCACTTTGCGCAATTGCGTCAAGAAAAGCCAATTTCAATGGACTCCAGAGGCCGAGAAAGCTTTTCAGGAAATGAAGGAGTGCCTAATTCAGTTACCCACTTTAACGGCTCCGCAAAAAGAAGAACCATTAATCTTGTATCTTTCCGCATCTGATTTGGTAGTAGGCGTAGTGTTGTTGGTGGAAAGAGACGGAGTCCAAACTCCAATTTATTATATCAGCAAAATGTTAACTGGTCCGGAAACCCGTTATTCAATCATGGAAAAGCTTGTTCTAGTGTTAGTCCATGCCTCGCGCAGACTACGAAGGTATTTTTCTGGCCACGTCATAACCGTCCTTACTAATTATCATATGGGTCAAATATTATGCAAATCGGATGTTGCGGGCATGCTGGCAAAGTGGGCCATTGAATTGGGTGGACATAATATCCTATATAAGCTGCGCCTAGCCATCAAAGGCCAAGTTCTAGCAGATTTCATTACAGAAGTTCCGGCTGATAAAATCCAAGAATGTGAAGCCATACAGAATCCTGTCCCAATCTTCGACGACATGGTTTGGATGTTGCATACAGATGGTGCTTCCAACGACGACGACAAATGGCTAGCCTTCGCCTAGTCAGCCCCGACAATCACGAACTTACTTAGGCCATTCAGTTGGATTTCAAAAGCACCAACAACGAAGCAGAGTATGAAGCGTTTCTTGCGGGTCTTGCTTAGCAATTAAAATGGGGGCCAAAAATTTAGAGGCGCACGTTGATTCTCTACTTGTTGCTGGGCAAGTCAACGGCCACTATGACACGAAGGGAGAAACAATGGCCCTATACCTTGAACAGGCGAAAGCCTTAATAGATAAGTTTCAAACTTTCAAAGTCACTCATATTAACCGAAGCGAGAACAAGCATGCAGACGCACTCAGCAAGTTAGCTGCTACAAGTTTCAAACACCTGGCAAAAGAGGTACGCATTGAGGTTCTCAAACCAATCTGTTCCTTTACGACACGTAAACATGGTAGAAATTGGGAATCCGTCCTGGATGTCTTCGATTATTATGTTTCTACAACACGAGACTCTTCCGGAGTGAAAGGCAAAAGTAAGAAAAATTCAGAAGAAAGCATTGAATTATAAAATGGCCAATGGAATCTTATACCGGAAGTCTTATATGGGCCCTCTTCTACGATGTGTTGACAAACACGACGCGCAATACTTGGTTTGAGAGATGCACGAAGGCTTATGCGGAATCCATGCCGGTCCTCGCATGGTGGTGGCAAAAATTATTAGCGCATGCTATTACTGGCTTGGCATGCACTTGGATGTCGTCGATACTTTACACAAATGTGCTTCATTCCAACGCCACGCTCCAAAGACCCTCCGCCCAAAATATCCTTTGGTCCCGGTAACTGCAGCATGGCCTTTCCAACAGTGGGGAATCGATCTAGTAGGTCCTTTTCCTGATGCGCTTGGCGCAGTAAAGTTTATCATAGTTTCTATGGATTACTTCACAAAATGGGTAGAAGCAAAAGCTCTGACATTAACCACCGCAATGGTTGTCAGGAAGTTCATCTGGGAACATATTATCTGCCGGTTCGGGTTACCGCTGCCCAAAGAAATCAAGCAGGAGAACCGTGAAAGGCAATGGACGCCTCTCACTAAAACGCCTGCGGAGGTACTCAACACTGAAAATTATCAGTTTGAACCACCGCAGTAGATGAAGAAATGCTGATAGAACACAATTTTGCTTCCGTGGCGCATCCGCAGGCAAATGGTCAAGTGGAGAGTGTCAACAAGCAGATTGTGGATGGCATTAAGGCAAGATTGGGAACCGCATGAAGAGGCTGGGTTAATGTGTTTCCAAGCATTCTTTGGGCTCATCGCACCATGCCAAAGACTAGCACGGGTGAAACACCATTCAGCCTTGTATACGGAACGGAGGCTGTGATCCTTGTAGAAATCGGTCTCCCGTCACCCCGCATGCTAGCAATGGAATAACATAGCAATGAAACAGAGCGCAGAATTGATTTGGACCTCCTTGAAGAAAGAAGAGAGAATGCAGCAATTAACGAGGCCAAGTATAAGTCAAAATTGGAGAAATACTACAATGCGCGGGTACGCATATGCACTTTCCTACCTGGAGACTTCGTCTTAAGAGATAACGAAGCGTCGAACGTGGAATGGCCTGGGAAGCTCGCGCCTAAATGGGAGGGTCCTTATGTAATCAACGAGGTCCTGGGAAAAAGGAGCATACACCCTGCGCAGACTTGACGGAACGGATGTTGCGCGAACATGGAACGCGCAGCAGCTGCGCAGGTGCTACATGTAATCTTAGCATCCTTTGTACTTGGAAGGCACACTACGCCTTACCAACGTACAACACAAGAATCGCTACTTACATACGCATCGTCATTAATTATTTTATTTATCCTAAATGTAATCTTAGCAGCTTTGTACTTATCGGCCTTTGCGCCTAATCTATTAATGCAAAGTCTGTTACTTACATTACGCCTTTTTTCATGTTTGTTGCAAATGCATGCAATTTGTTTTGGTAAGCACAAAAACACTATGGTAATCTAATACAAGTCTCATGAACAGCACGCAGTCACATGTACTGCGCAAGGTCTAGTCCGATGTTCACACATGAGCTTTATACCATCTTCATTTATCTTACCTAAACAAAGTAATCATACTCATGCAAATATTGCAACCAAAACATACAAAAAGTTACATGTGCGCCAACACATTAACAAGTTATTACAAAAAGGGATTCAACATCCCAACAAGTTCAAGTATGAAAGGAAACTTTGACAAAGTTGTATTTTTCCTACTCTAAGTTTACATCATCCGAAGTCTCCTTCACATCTGGAAAGACTTCTTTCAACCGAGTCACATAACAAATGCGTCGAAGTGCATCAGTCACCAGAACCATCACTGGATGGCGGACGATATGATATTCTTCCTAAACAACAGCAAAGCGCACACTTCATTTTTATAGTCCAGTACTCCTATTTCCATTGGCGCATAGGAGCAACATTGTACTGGGGGGACTTGAAGGGGTACGATCCCAAAAACCCTGCACAAGCGCAAAGGACCATATCATAACTACATTTCAAATTTATCTTGAACAGACCTTGCGCGGTCGTGTAACGTGTCCTGAGAGGATTTGGAAAGATCAGTCTTTGATAACCATGCGCTGAAGAGAGGGAAAGACAAACATTCAATTAACTCCCTTGCGCGGACCCGCACAAGGGTAAAGGTTAAGCTTAAAGTTTGACAACAGAAGACAAGTCCTAGACTCATTCGCGCGTATGAACGTAAAGACTCGAAGCAAAGGAATCTTTTCTGTTATAACAGAATAGACACGTGGCAAAGGTCCAATGGTTTACAGCTGTAGATCTTCTATAAGACTCTAAGGGCTCATCATGCATAGCTTCATTCAGTTGCAACCGAATGTGACGTGGAAACATCCTAGACACTCATCTAAATCACGATGATGGCAACAACTTAAAGGCAAATCTAGATTAAACCACTTTCCACGTGGCATCTCCCCAACCGTTGATCAAGGTCACGATCTGTGTGTATGGATGGGGAGATACCTAACAAACGGAAAAGTGATTTCTGTTATTACCTCTGTTACACCTTTTGGCGCCAAAACTTCGGTTATTAATAGGAGAATTCAGGTATGATCTTAGAAGCTACTTTTACATACTTTCACTTCTCACTACGTCATCTTCTTTGAGATCACTGTACTTAACTCACGCCGGAGAGTGGTCACGGGGAGAACCCCCATTCTCCCCGTGGCGAGTCTAACTGCTTTCTGTTTTGCAGAGATCTCCGAGGAAGTAATGTCCATCTAAGTAATCGACGAGAGGATTAACCCTTTTATGCAGAAACTCTACCCCCAGATCTGATTGATTCCGATCATTTAGATCTGGTGTTTCTTCAGTCATGTTCAAAAACTCAAAATTGCGTAACTCCCTTTCAAATTGGGTTATATTTCATTCAAACTCGCAAAACAAAAAAATTCAGCAATCGGATGTAGAAGAGGGCGTCGGCGACGGTCTGCCTTTAGCCGGTTTCTCTCCGACAGCCTAAAGGACTGCCTACGGCCTTTTTCTCCCGATGACACATCTACACATCTGAGGGAAGTCGCCGACGGCCCAGGAAGGCGTCGGAGACGACTTCTCCAATTCTTGTTTTCTGATTTCTCCATTTCGCATTTTCGGTTGATCCTGTTCGCTACCCGATGCTCCTTAAATCCTCCGAATAGCTCCTTAAACTCCGTCAGCACTGCAAAACACAAGTGTAATCAAAAGTTGGCTATTCAAAACCAAAGTTCATGTAAAAAAAATAAACTTAACTACGAATAATCATCGGCGTTCGACCACGCATCACATCCTCACACTTGTTTTTTGTTTGCCCTCAAGCAAATCTGTTTTTCACATTCACGTGGGTCGAACAAAAGACACACTTCCCATTCTCAAAAATCAAGCTAAGGTCTAATGTCACGCCCGATTCATAATTTTCACACTTTTCAAATTTTTTAACTGTAAAGTGATTAACACATAACAATTGTTACCCAATATTAACCCGCCCTTGAAACCAACACATCCCTCAAAATGTTCTCTCTACTTGGTTTAAAATTTAGCTAATTATGATGCATTAGCACTTTTCAAATGATCACTAAAATCGATTAGAACACGTACCCGCATATGCTTGCAACTCAATCATTCTGCGTCACTGAACACAAATACTAAGCACAAGTCAAAAGGTCTTTAAGGGTTGTAACGGGGCTAGGCTAAGGTTGTGGAATAGGTTATTTTAAAAGTGGCTAAGGTGATGACAATTAGATCTTTATTACATGAATAACTACACTAAACAAGACTAACTACGAACCATCAAGCTGTGAGGAAAAAAATTTCGCCTTTTATTCAATAAACTACCAACGCATATTTTTGTGCTTTTTCACAACATTGTCTACTATTTTTCATGATATTTTCTGAATTTTCGATTTTTTTTTTCAAATAAACCACAACTTTACAAAAAAAAAAAGTAATCCTAAAATCGAATTTTCATCAGACGAGTTAAAAATAAAAAAGGTTTAATGGTCAAAGGCGAAATGGGTTGGTCAAACGAACAGTTTAAACTCAAAGTTGGCTACTAAGGGATAGATTTTGGGTAAGTATAGAATAAATGGTGTAAAAAGAAAAGGTTTACTTAATGCCTTAATCCTTCTTGTGCTCGTATTCGGTCTATGGTCTCGAACGCACAAAAGTTGCAAGTTCTACAATACGCGACTAATGATACACTCAAACAGAGAAATATATATATATATGTGTGTGTGTGTGTGTGTGTGTGTGTGTGATGTGTAGAAGTGGCTCAAAATATCACGTAAAAGGGTATGATATGTGATATGCAAAACACGTTAGTTTCTTAAGCGGATTATTCTCAAATAACCACCCGCTAAATACCGGTCATGTTACTAATTAGAACTTGACCATGATAAAAGTCCAAATGGGTTGTGTCATCCCTCATTGACTTAGTTACTTATGTTTTTTACATTGCTCAAACAAGGACATTTTGATTTTTTTTTTTTTTTGAAAATTTCCCCCATCCCTACACTTGAGGTCAACATTGTTCTCCATGTATAGGAATGAGAGGTTTGAAAACGCATAGGAATGAGAGGTTTGAAAATGCACAAGGGAACCTCCCAAACTTCACCCCGGTCCAAATATACAAAATACATTCCACTTATTTAACTAATTAATAATCAAAGCTAAAAAGAAACATATGCACCTAGCTTTTTCGCTTGTTCCTCGTGTGCTCCTCATTCTTACATAAAAATGGTCATCCTCACGAACATAGCGTACCTACAAGTCTCAACCCTTGTGCAGAAGCAAGCTTCTCACAACCATCAAAACTTATTAGTTAACCGTTTCTACCATTTTTAATTATTAGTTAACCGCAACCCCATCAACTATTTTTTCAGAATCCGTACCAATCAATATTTCAGATTGATCTTTATTGATGTTAAGTCGATCTAACGAGTAGGAATACACATGTGCATTTTCATTTGTAGATTGAATCTCAAATGCATATATCAATGATCAAATAGCCCTACATGCTTCACAAGCGGCATCTAGCAAATTTGACGAGCCAGACATTAAACTTGTGCCGCAAGTCACTAACTGTGAAAGCAAAGTATCTGCTAATCCTGATGATTTAACATGATCTAATATCTCTTTAAGACCATTGTTTGCAATGTCAGCACGGTCGGTGACCAAAGATGCTTTCAGACCTTGTGTTGCTCGAGATAATATAACAGTAATGCGTGCAATTGATTCATATAGAAGTCTTCAAGATGGAATTTTTTGCATAAATAGGTGTTCTGAGCAAGAAAAGAGTGCCATTAGGTGGTCAACCTTTTTGTTTTCATATTTAGGTAAGTTGCTGGTTCATACAGCGACTTTCAATGGGATTTCTGCAAAAAGCTTATGCCATTGTAAAAGCTACAATATGTTTCTGAAAGTCGCTAATTGATACAACAACCTTCTTAAAGTCGCCGAATGATATAACTATGTTGCTGAAAGTCGCTGAATGATATGACAATGTTGATGAAAGTTGCTGATTCATATAACTTTGTTGCTGAAAGTCGCTAATTGATATAACAATGTTGAAGAAAGTCGTTTTTTCATATAACAATCATTCTGAAAGTCGCTGATTCATGTAACTTTGTTGGTGAAAGTCGCCAATTCATATAACTTTCTTTTTAAATGGTGCAGCAGGCTTGATCACATGTGAGTTTTAATTTCAAATTGTTTGCAAGAGTTAATGTTTGACCTTGTCTTTTTGCAGGGAGTCACATGTGTGTGAATTGAATTTGTGGCCATTGTTCAAGAAGAGTACATGCAATATACAGTACCCCTGCATGCATTCTTATGACATGAAATGACTAAAGAATGCAAAGTTTAATTTCTGTGTAAGGATTCCACTGTAGTGTAAGAAATCGATTGTTCTTCAGTATGGATTCGAAAAATGATTCACAGAAACAAGTCTTTAAAGTTGAATATAAACCAAAGCACTCGAGATACCACATTTCCTTTCAAACACCTATCATACGAAGCTTCAAACCTTGCTTTACCGATAAATTTTCTGGGAACTTTGATCTGCCAAAGATGAACTTTGATCGGCGACTTTCAGCAACATTGTAATATCAATTAGCGACTTTCAGCAAGATTGTGATATCAATTAGCGACTTTCAGCAACATGGTAACATGAAATAGCGACTTTCAACAACTTTGTTATATCATTCGGCGACTTTCAACAAAGTTGTTATATCATACAGCGACTTTCACATGGTCGTTGTATCAAACAGCAACCTTCAAAATGTTTTGCAGCTTTTGCAGATGGCCTGATGTTTTGACAGAATCCTCATTGAAAGTCGCTGTATCAACCAGCAACTTACCTAAATATGAAAACAAAAAGGTTGACCACCTAATGGCACTCTTTTCTTGCCCAGGACACCTATTTATGCAAAAAATTCTTCAAGATGCACCGTCTGTAGAAATGGAAACCTAGGAACACAAAAGTTTGAGAAACCAAAGATTAATCTAAGAGGATATGCAAAGGTTATACATATATATCCGTTGCAGTTGAGAGTGTAACCTCTTTATAAACTCCAGCATAGCAACCCAGTGCCTAAAGTGTGAATCTCCAAACCCACCTCCACAGTTATCCAATATTTTTTATAACTGAGAAACACTGCATGTAAGATGTAAATGATGAGCATCTCAATGATAAACTTAACGACATTTCGAAATTTGAACATATGAAAACATGAGATGCAGAGAAAACCCATCTTTTCTTGGAAACTAGTTGCATATTATTACTAAGTAGCAACATACCTTTACCAGCAAGTCATTATAATCTGACTTTTTTAGTCGAAGAATATTAGCAGTAAAGCCTATAAGTTCCCAAAAAATTTCATCAACAACCCCGGTAGAGTTAATGGCACCAGCAGCAACTAGGTTTAAAAGATTTTTTAAAGACTGGTTTACAGAGATAACATCTTGATCCCTGAACAATTTTGTGGTCAAAGTGTAACAATATGTTAGTCATTTCTACACTTCAGAAAATGTTAAACAATATTAGAATACTATGCTTTACCAGCACTACTGATTTTTAAGAGGCAGCAAGATAATTGACAGTGCTTCATTATCTTGGTCGATTAACTTGGCACCCTCAAAAGTGTAACCGTTATTTTCCAATTTGTTCAGTAGCTCGCAACCTGATACAAGGATAGAACCCATCATGCATCTTTACCTCGATATTTATGTGGACATATCCAAAACAACTATTGTGTAATATTACAAATATGAACTTAAAACCAAGTTCTGCATTTTAATCCAATGAGTGACTAAACAGCACACAATTAAAGTGTGCTCTAAAACAATCTAGACTTGAGTTGTGGTTTACCTGATCGGACATTTTCATTTTCCGTAACCCTTTGAGACTCTGGTTACGGTGATGAACAGTCACTAGTTGAGTGTTGACCCATAAGTTTGATACTTTCATCCATAGTTGTGAGAGGTTGGATTTTACCTGCAGTATTGTCTTTTAGTTTAGTTATGCTTATTCATTGAAGGCGTACCTTCCGGGCTTGAAGAAATCAGACATGTTGTCTGTACAAGTTGTTCCCCTTCCAAGCAGCATTATTTCCTCTGGATGCAGTAGTGTTGAGACAAAGTTCCTAGTAAGCAATTAACATACTCAAGACGTCATTTTCTTGTGAGTGAGCTTAAGAACCCGACTTATATGTAAATAAAAGATAATAAGTACCCTAGTCTCAACATTTAGAATTATACCTTATTTAACAACCCCCTAAGGAATCTTCTGAAGTTCGCACTCATGGTTTCCGGATACTTCACCTGATCCTGGAAGTAGCATAAAAGTGACTTTGTATATCACAGAACTATGCTTTACAACTGAATTTGGTTTAAAGGCCCGTACCTCGGTAATAAGTCGGGTAAGTCTATACACTGAATTAGTGTAAAATGGCGGTTGGCCAACAAATAACACATACCTGAAAATATAACAAACGAATTCAAATTGAAGAACTGGAATCCAATTCAACAATCATATTTCACATAACATATTGTAAAAGTGCATGCAGACCAAAAATCAGAATATATAGTTTATTTGACACACATTTAAGCTTCATCAAAAAATAAATAAATAAATAAATAAAATAATTATAATAAAAAATAAATATAAAAACAAGAGTCAAATTTTCTTAATGGTACAAGTTAGAAAAACAAAAAACAGCCTAAAGGGAATCTTTCCATTTAGAAAAATTAATACAGATTTTCAAGAAGAATTAACTTACAGAATAATCCCTAGGGACCACAGATAAACAGTGTGGTTGTAGGGTTGCTCTCGTACAAGTTCTGGGGCCATGTACAATGGAGTACCTGAAAAAACATGCAAGGTTTAAAAAGGCTGAAACGGGTATCGAGGCGTTTTCCCTTAGCCTCACGAGGCGTAAGCCTCGAGGTAGGTCGAGGCGTAAGCCTTGAAACATTATAAAAAGAATTTTATATATATATATATATATATATATATATATATATATATCATAAAAATCACAAATTAACATAAAACAAACATCATAAATAGTAAATAGTTCAACAAACAAGGTTTAACATAAAACAAACATCATAAAATAGTTCAAACAACTTAAACTGGTAATGTTATGACATCTAAATATCATAGAACTCGTTCCACTCCGCATCATCATCATCATCCTCCTCAAAGTTTTCATTTAGCGTATTTAGATCGTCATCTTCATCAACCAAATTAATAACTATTTTCCTTTTCCTCCTAGATGATGAATTCTTACCTTCTTCCTCATTTGACCCGCCAACTCCACCAATGCCATCTTCATCCCACTCAGGTTGACTATCCACTCATCATCCGACAAAACCTCTTCGGCAACTATCGAGTGTTTGTCATCTGTTAGATTCGTCTTCTTTATAAACTTTTGCTTCAATCTCCTATTGTACATAACGTACGCCAACTTGTTCATCCTATCCGTGCCCAACTGATTTCTTCTTTTTGTATGAACATGATTGAACATACTCCAATTACGTTCACAACCCGAAGCTGAACAAGTAAGACCCAATATCTTCATCACGAAGGCTTTTAGTTCCGGAACTTCATCTTCATAATGGTCCCACCATGTAACTATATAAGTTAAGGAAAAAATAAATTAGAGAAACTCTATGTCCAAACAATCTTCTCTTGTATTTGTAATTATCAAGTTGAGATTCGATCTTCAGATAGACTTCCTCATTTTTAACGAGTCTATCTATGCATCTGTACAATCCTAATTTAATTTCCGGGTGTTGGGAAACGTTGGGGCTCTATCTAAATCAAGGATTCAAATAGTAGGCGGACGCATGTAAGTCACGATGCATTTGGTTTTCCCATTTTTCATCATTGATATCCCAAATCTCTTTATAAGAAGACTTTTCATTATTAAAGTTACTTGCAATTTTTTCCTTGCATTTATCCATCGCACCATAAATAAAAGCCATAGCCGGTGACCGCTCCCCATCAACAATCCTCAAAACCTCGACAAGTGGCTTTGTGGTTTTAAGAGAATAAACCACACTAGGCCAAAAAGTTCTCTCGTCTATGATTATCTTTTTTTTATCTCAATTCCATCAGCTTTCTTTGCCCAAGTACAACTACTCCATTCGGTTGAAAAAAAAACATTTGTTGTAATGGTTCTTTCAATTCATATACTCTTTCTAAAGTCAAAAAAGCGGTGGCAAATCTAATGGCGGCGGGTCAAAGAAGATCCTTCTTTAAATACTTTATAGCTAAACTTAATACCCACTGATGGTTATAAATGAAGTTGCTATTTTTTTTTTGCTTTAATCAAAGGTCTTTTTAGTTGTGTCAACTCCGCAATTTTCTCAAGCATCAACAACTCTCCAACCTTTCTGTATGCGCTTGCATTATCAGTCATGACTTGACCAACAATGTCTTCACCAATTTCTTTAATCACCGCATCAAGCAACTCAAATAATTTGTCAGCATTCTTGATTCAATCGGATGCATAAACCGTCTTCAAGAAAACTGTACCATGTGGAATGTTCACCAAAAAGTTGATGAGACTTCTATTTCTCATATCAGATTAACCATCTGATAACAACGACACTCCAGTACTCTTCCATGTATCTTTTATGCCTGCCACAAGTGCTTTTGTTGTATTCACTTCTTCTTGCGGTATCTAAGTCCTCAACTCATACATGGTTGGAGGTTTTAATCCTCGACCATAGTTACCAACCGATCGGAGCATGCTAGCGAATGAAGTACTTGTTGCAACATTAAATGGGATTCTGTTCTCATAAAAAATCTTCCAATGTCTAAACAAACTTTGTTGCGTTGCTCTTTAGCAACAGCTGGTGTCATCTTTTCTTCCGCCTTTGGACCTTCCTCATTGTCTACTTTGGGATTCAAAAATCTAAACATACTAATTATTGGAATTAAAACTTGCATTTTAGGTATTTGTAACCTTTATTTTCACTTTCTGGTGGAACTTCATGTTCAACACCATATTTCCAAGCTGGATCTTTTCGTGATCCCTTGCCAGCCATACTATTTATTGGAATTAAAACAAAAAATGGAGAAGAATCAGAAGTATATTCTGATTAAAACAACATAAGAAAAAAAAATTAAGAAAACATAAAAAAAATTAAGAAAAACCTAACTAAAACAACAAATGAGCTTCTGTGTATAGTGTTAGTGAGAAAACCATGAAATCGGTCTGAAATTTGCTTAATTGCGATGCTTGGAGAAGAATCAGAAGTATATTTTGCGTGCATGGAGGTTTACTGCATGAAGAATATCCGAATACGTGATTTTGTTCTTCGATTAGGGTTTTTTAACCTAATAGATATGTTTTTTAAGTGAACTATTGGGCTGGACCACCAATTAAGCCCAATAGACACTAAATGGGTCCAAAAGTAAAGTCTAGAAAACCCAAAAATTTTCAATTTTCACAAGTCTAAGCCTCACCGCCTCGGATGACTGAGGCTTAGGTTTCAGTTGACCACTATGTGCCTAAGCCTTTAAGGCGTTTTTCCACTGCCTCAGCCGAGGCGTAAGCCTCGAGGCGCTCCTCAGACCGCCTTTTTAAACCATGAAAACATGAACAATTATGTAACTGATATTTACAATCAATTATAAGATAATGATAATAATGTGAACTATACCTTTCATTGAATGCAGAACAATTGTATTAACCGACATAGCTAGTGCAAACCCAAAATCACATAGTTGTTTCATAAAGGAAAGAGGGATGATTATGGTTATGGTTATGGTTATGGTTAATGTGCCTAGAATAAGAGTGCATGATAAAGAAACTGACTTCTACTAACAGGAAACAAGAGCATAAAACGTACATATATTATTAATCAAAATGATTATCAGAATTTGCTATATTAAACAAAGTTGTGTTGAGCTACCAACTAACCGACCTTAACAACACCCCCTGCACAGATCAAGATGTTTTGTGGCTTCATGTCACGATGAATTATACGGTTGGAATGCAAATAATGCAATGCCCTCACCTGAATATTTTTATAAAGAATAAACATATTAAAAGATGTTGGTATCATACAAGTTTAAGACATATATATATATATATATATATATAGGATTAGGTTCAAGAGTGAACACCAGTGTAGTTTGCGAACTGAGCGAACTAATCCTGGCCATACATGTGTGTAGATCAATGGCCAGGATTTGATGATGAAATACACTAGTGTATTTTACGATTTAATGATGAAATCCTAGCCATCCACGTGTGTAAATTAATGGCCAAGATTTGTTCACTCAGTTCGCAAATACATTGGTGTTCACTCTAGAACCCCACCATATATATAGTGTTATATAGTATTATATATAGTGTTATAATACATATTGTTATACGGTGTTTGTATGGTGTTATATAGTATTATATATAGTGTTATAATACACTTCTCACACTTTAGGCCCTTTTTACACTATCCTTACCCTATATATATATATGTATATAGGGTCAGGATTTAGAGAAAACGGTGAAAAGTGTGAGAATAGTGAGAACGGTTATGGTCGTTAGATCAAAACAATCTATGGACTAAATTGTGCGGTGGAGTTTTCGTAAATAATATCAATTTTATTATGTGGGACGCGCTTCATTAAGGGTAAAAGGGTCTTTTGACTTCTCTACCGAAAACGCCAAATCATGAATAAAACGCCATTAACTTCCCGCCTTAGAATACAAAGCAAACATCATTCCTAATCTAAACTCCATTAGATATAGAATGCCAAACTTTGTTTTTAAACGATAAAGCTGAACAAACAGTAACTAAAACGACGGGACTTAATTACTATCATTTATTATAATAAAATCCCGCCTAAAACAACCGCCAAAAACATCCTATATATACAACATCTCAGACCTTCCATTAAACACACCAAATCCAAAACACCATATTTAATATATACCATTCATCTTAGCAACGCGAAAAAAACCTAAACATCAAAGATTCCAAAAACAAACGTTTCTTTGAAATTCAGTTTGGTTTTCGGTAAGGTTTCGCTCAATGTGATGGACAAAATACTTAAGTGGGGATATTGTCCATCTCATTGAGTAAAATAGTATTGACTTTATCCTCAACTTCCATCCAATTTATAAACGCCAAAACATACTAAAACCATAAAATTGCAAAAACGTCATTTCTTGGAGATTCAGTTTTGTTCTCAATAAAGTTTAGCTGAATTGGGTGGACAACATTGTTAGACATCTTTCTTAACTGAGGATTAACAATGTTGTCCATCTCATACAGCAAAACATTATTGAGTTTAGCATGACCAAATTTAGAGGTTTAAGGTACTTTTATTTAGTGGCGTTCTTTTTCTCGGTAAAATGCCAAAAAGTTGAAAAATCAAAAATGGCAAACACAGTTCCTTGGATATTCAATATTGTTCTACGTGAAGTTTCGCCGAATGGATTGTTAGCTGAGGGGTGTAACTCAATAACATTTTCCTGCATGAGATGGACAAATCTTCAAGAAAAAGAGGCTGATGTCAGACTTATGTCATTTTTTGTGTTTTTTTCTTGATGAATATTTTAATGGCGTGAAGAGACGGATGACACTGATGACTGAGTTGAAGATAAAGATGAACTTCAGACAAAAAAACTCATGTCATTTATGCTTGCAAACGGCGACAAAAAAGCTACTTCAACAACAAAAAAAAAACAAAATGAATCATACCAAAGTCAAACCGCCAGTGAAGATGTTTCAAAAGAAGAAAGAGACTGGTGACAGTGAAGATTTGGAAGATCAATTGTATCTATTTGTTTTTTAATTTTCTTTTTCAATTGATTTTATATAATAACAACACCATATATAATAAAAACACCACACAGACAAATGCTTGTCAAAACGCCATCATGCCATAAAACGCCCAAAACTCCCAAACTATAATAAAATTACTTTGGACAAGTATTATAAAAAAACTCAAAAAAAAGTATAAAAACAAGGTACAAGAGAATAGAACAAAGTGCCATCTTTATATAAAATCTTATTAAAAATACAAAAAGCCAAAATCTCGAAAAGGTAACTAGAAACAGTAACTACAAAGAGTAAATTGAAACGATAAACAGATGAAGTTGACACAAACTCTAACTACAAAACAGTAAACTGAAAGCGTCAGACACTTTATTATTAATAACATTTATTATATTAAAATATAAAACGCCAAACTTGAAATATGGGATGTGTTAGAGACTTCAGAGATAAAGCTTAGGAAAAACAGTAATTACAAATAGTAACTGAAACGACGAATACTTTATTATAATAATATCCCGCCTAAACTACGCGCCAAAGACATCTTATAAAATAATACCTCTCAGCAACTTCCATAATTGATCACACCAAAAAAAAAACAAACGCCAAAGTTCCTAAATACCACTCACTGTAAAACGCCAAAAATTTTAAAAAATCAAAGATGGCTAACATGCTCTCTTGGATATTCAGTATTGTTCTGCGTGAAGTTTCACTGAATGGATTATTAGGTGAGAGGAGTAACTCAATAAGATTTTGCTGCATGAGATGGACAAATCTTCAAGAAATCATATGTCATTTTGTGTTCTTTGTTCTTGAAGAAGGCTTGGATGAAGAGAAGAGATCAATAACACTGAAGAGCGGGATGATTATAAAGATGAAGATAAAGTTGAAGAGCAAAGCGAAAAACCCACTCACACGGCATCGTTCTATGTCCCCAACATCCACAAAGCCACTTCAACAAAACAAACAAACAAATAATCAGATAAAAAACAAAACGCCATATATTTGGTGACAGTTCTTGTAGTATTAAAGTAGAAAGAGACTGATGACAGATAAACCTTATGTTTAGGTAGAGATTGTGCAGGAAACTGGTTTTTTATTGAGAAAACAGCATAGCAAAATCCCAGCTAATTGATAGGGGGAGTCTGAAGACTTAAAAGTCAGATACAGTTTCTGGATCTACATTCAAGGGGGAGTTTGAAGGTTGTTAAAGATTCAGATCTTGTAATTCATGCTAAGCTGTTGATAGAAGAAAAGAAGAATTGAAGGATGCTAACATTGTTAGACAAATTGGACAGAGTGTGAAGATAGACAAAGACTAAAGACTGAAGATTTGATGCTAAAGACTTCGTCAATATCCAAGGGGGAGTTTGTTGATGCACAAATGTCTGTTAACTTCGTCCTTATAGAGTCTTGTGTCTAGATAGGATAAACCAGTGCTCAGCGGGTTAGAAAGTAGGATTTATGTGTAAGTGGGTAATTTCGCTTGAAATGGTCATTGATCATTTCATGCGAAATTACGCACTTACACTTAAATCCTAGTTTCTAACCGGCTGAGCACTGGTTTATCCTATCTAGACACAAGACTCTATAAAGATGAAGTTAACAGACATTTGTGCATCAACAAGATCCGATTAGGATTTTTAATTTATTTTTCTTGCTTCTATTTTTTCCCCTGTGATTGTAATATAATTTTCCGCTATGAAAAAATACATTATTTCTCTTAAAAAATGCTTGTAAAATGCCAAGATAGCATAAACGCCAAAAAATATATAAACAATAATAGAACAATGGGCCATCTTGTCTAAACGCCATTGAATCTAAACGCAATTGAATCTAATAACAAACAATGGGCCATCATCCTAAAAAGTCCTGCCATACTTAGTATGGATGAAGCCATTCAGAGAGATATTCTGGCCCTTGGGGTTCCAATGGCCGACGATTTGGAAACGCCATAAATGCCAAAATATTATCTATGTGAAACAAAAAGATTAATGCAATGAGAGCAGTAAAATGCCAGGTAATTTTGAAGATGGTTAACGCCAAAAAATCTTAAACGCCAAAAATGAAGCAGTATTGTGACAGCGAATTGGAAAAGCGGAAGATAAAATGACAAACAAGCCCCTACGCCCTAATTATATCGTGCGCCACGTTTTCAACCAGGATCCGTTCTCACCATTCTCACACCGTAGAGCGTTTTCTTCTGATCTCGTACCTATATATATATATATATATAATATATCTAGGGGAAGGTTCAAATGAAAACCACTAGTTACTGTGAAAACTCGAAAACTAATTAAAAAAGCCAAAAAAACATACCAAATTTTTTTTTTGCATAATAATTTTCGCTACTTTTAGTACATAAAAAAAATTCAAATTTTTTTTAGTGCACATGTGTAATACTACACATGTGTAGTACACATACACATTCAATTTTTTTTTTGTAGTGCACATGTGTAATACTACACATGTGTAGTACACATACACGTGTAGCATTACACATGTGTAATACAAAAAAAAATATTTTTTTTTGGAAAAAAGTTTTTTTTATATACAAAAACCTGCGATTTTTTATGAAAAAATTGAAAAAAAAAATTGGTGTGTTTTTTAGGCTTTTTTAGTTAGTTTTCGAGTTTTCACAATAAAAGTGGTTTTTCATTTGAACCATCCCCTATATATATATATATATATATAGAAACGGGATCAGGAGAAAACGCTCAAAAGTGTGAGAACGGTGAGAACGCATACTAGCCCAACACGTGTCCCGCGGCATAGAGGAGGGCGGAGGGGCCTTTTTGTCTTTTCATTCTTCTTTTATTTTCCCAACGCGGTATAATATTTTATGGCGTCTAAGTTTTTTTTGGCGTTAATTGTATTTATTAAACTTTTGGCGTTTAATTAATTGTTTTTGTGTCACATATATGATTTTTTGGCGTTATAGCGTTTTCTAGTTAAATTTTTGGCGTTTCTGGCGTTTTGTATAATAATTCACTACTAGTCATTAAAATTTGCATAAGATTACAATAAGACCAATTTTTTTTTGGCGTTTAGTGAAATTTTTGGCGTTTAATAACCTTTTTTCAAGGTGCTTTGCCAGCAGCTGTTCTCCCAGTTTTCTTACTACTAGCGTTTTGGTGTTTGTAGTTTTTGGCGTTTTATCTAATAATGTATTTTATTTATAGAGAATTAGATAACAAAACAACATATAACTTGATATGAAAACAATATAAAATGAAAACAAAAATTATTCAAAATGGTAATCTAATTTTTCTTCCGAATCTTCAATGTCATCAGCCTCTTCCTTCTTGAATTTTTTTTTGGGGTTTTGAACCTTTTTTGAATACTTTAGCTAGATGTCAATTTTCCTTCATTAACCCCCTTTTTTTTAGAAGAAGCTGCTTAGTGGCAACCTGTTTTTTGGTGTGATATTCTTGTTTGGTGGCATGTCATTAAAGATCAACTCTTGCTTGATGCTATATGTAATAATGGAGTCCAAAATAGCATTTTACACTTGTGTTGGTCCCTTTATTCCATTCAAATAATCATCAAGAACAAAGCTCACCTGATGGCATATCAATGCCATCAGTCTCTTTTTCTTGAATATTTATCCATCTCATTCAGCAAAATATTATTGAGTTAACCCCCTCAGAAAAAGGATCCATTTCAGTGAAAGATTTGACATCTGTGGCGTTTTAAAGGGAGTGATTTCTAGAAGATATGACGTTTTTGTGTTTTTCTGGGTGTGATTAATTTCATTGTGTATAGACCCTTCTCTTATAGGAGTTTTTTGGCACGTAGTTTTAGGCGGGATTTTTTATTGTAATAAATGATAGTAATAAAGTAACTGTCTTTTCAGTTACTGTTTTTTGTATTTACTGGGTTGATCAGCTTTTATCAGTTTTATAGGTTATAGACGTCCTATCTTCTAAGTTTGGCGTTTTTTTTAAATGGCCTTATGCAGACCAACATGACAAAATACAATAACGTAGTAAATAAAATATTAAGCAGGAAAAATATTTTTTTTTATTTTTGGCGTTTTGTTAGGGTTAACCATTTTTTAGTATTATTTTGGCGTTTTGCTAATAAAGATAGAAATATATCATTTAATTATTATCTTAAAAAAAGATTACATAGAAGAAAAAAAAAAGAAGAAAAAAAAATTTAAAATCCTTCGTCAGAAGGTACTTTATCTGAATAGTATCCATCACTTGTGTCATCTTCTTCCTCCTCGGAGTCTTCTTCTTGATCTTCATCCATGTCATCACATTCACCTTCATCAGCTTCTTGTTCCTGAAGATAACTCCAATTTTGAGTCTATTTCTGTGTTGGTACAACTGGCGTTATGCAATTCTTCCATGAAACCCAGTCGCTGCTTTGTCATGATGTTCTCTAGCCAGTAGACTTCTTCCTCTCCGCTGTCGTATGTAACTGTCACCATGTCTGTTTCATCATCAAAACGCCATGATGTCATGACAGGGTCTGGCTTCCCATTTCCTTTGATTGGTCCAAATTTGCTAGTTAATGCTTTCATAAGCATATGCGTTTCATGGCATTGGTTGTCTAGAGCGATGCCAATGGATAAGATTTGCCTCTATATCTCTTCTTCCATTTTAAGAATTGCCTTGACCGTCTTAGCATACACCCTCCTTCTGTTGTCAAAATGGAGGACGTATCGCTTGATTCCCAGAGTGTATCTCCACGAAACGATTGTTGCCATTTTTGGCGTTTTGTTTAAGTTGGCGTTTTTTTGGTTAAAGTTGTTTTTTTTGCAGAAAATGGATAGATTGAAGTGATTATGGAAGCTATGTTTTACGTTTGTTTATATAATGATGTTTTTGGCGCGTAATTTTGGAGGGAATTTCTTCTAATAAATGTTATTAACTGAAATTCAGTTATTTGTGTTGTTTCATATTCCTGTAATATTCAACGCGTTTTATTTGTAATTTTTGGCGTTTTGTTTTTAATAGCGTTTTATTTTTAGTACGGCGTTTTATCATATGATGGCGTTTTAAATATGAGCGGTAAAAGACCATTTTACCCTTAATGAAACGCGTCCCACCTAATAATATTGATGTTATTTATGAAAACGCCACCGCGTAATCTAGTCCATGGATTGTTTTGATCGGACGATCCATAAGCGTTCTCACCGTTCTCACACTTTTCACCTTTTTCTCTAAATCCTGACCCTATATATATATATATATATATATATATATATATATATATATATATATATATATATATATATATATATATATATAGGGTAGGGATTCTAAGAGAAATCCACCCTATTTGAGAAACTTAAGAAGCAATCTGGACCACACATTTTCCTTAAGCAAAAAGTGCAAAAAAAAGATGAAAAAAATGTAAATTTTTTTGGGAAAAATCGCAGTTTTTTCTTTAAGGATTCAATTTTTTTTTAATTTGGGATTTATACACATGTGTATATTGTTAATCTTTTAACTATACATATATGTATATACATGTTTAAAATTGAAAAAATATGTGTTATAAACCCTAAACTTTAAACTCTAAACACTAAAGCTAAACCTTAATGCTAAACCCTAAACCCTAAAGCTAAACCCAAAAGATAAGCCCTAATGCTAAACTCTAAAGCTAAACCCTAAAGCTAAACCCTAAAGCTAAACCCTTAATGCTAAACCCTAATGCAAACCCTAAAGCTAAACCCAAAAGTTAAAGCTAAACCCTAATGCTAAACCCAAAAGCTAAACCTTAATGTTAAACCTTAAATGCTATTGCCAAACCCTAAAGCTAAACCCTAAACCATAAAGCTAAACCCTAAACCCTAATGCTAAACCCTAAATACTAATGGTAAACCCTAAATAACACTTATTTTTCAATTTTAAACATGTATATACATATATGTATATTTGACAATATACACATATGTATAGTTAAAAGATTAACAATATACACATGTGTATAAATCCAAAAAAGAAATTATAAAATAAAAAAATTAAAACCTTAAAGAAAATGCTCTGATTTTTCCAAAAAAAATGCATTTTTTTACATTTTTTTGCTTAGGGAAAATGTGTGGTCCAGAATGTTTCTCAAGTTTCTCAATTAGCCTACTACTTCTAACATGATCCTTATCCTATATATATATATATATATATGTATGTATGTATGTATGTATGTATGTATGTATGTATGTATGTATGTATGTATATAAGGTGGGGTTCTAGAGTGAACACTAATGTATTTGCGAACTGAGTGAACAAATCTTGGCCATTGATTTACACATGTAGATGACTAGGATTTAATCATTAAATCGTAAAATACACTAGCATATTTCATCATCAAATCTTCACCATTGATCTACACACATGTATGGCCAGGATTATTTCGCTCGGTTTGCAAACTACACTAGTGTTCACTCTTGAACCTAATCCTATATATATATAGATATATATATATATATAGAAACGGGATCAGGAGAGAACGGTGAAAAGTGTGAGAACGGATCCTGGCCCAACACGTGGCAGGGAGCGCTAATTGTTATGCCAGGGTACGATTGTCATTGTCCACTTCCCGCTAAACAATGACGTTATGATTCCTTTTCCCAAAAATAATTAAATATAAATGGCGTTTTCATCTTTATGCTAGTTTACATGGCGTTTTTTTTAAAAAGTGTATTTTTTTACGAATGACGTTTATGTTTTAATGGCGTTTTCATCTATATGCTTGTTTTTCATGGCGTTTTTTTAAAAAGTATTTTTTTACGAATGGCGTTTATGTTTTAATGGTGTTTTATTGATTTCCTATAGATTTGGCGTTTTTGTGTTTTGTACTTGTCTTAATTTAGTTTTTTTAACCCTTTTTTTAATGTTGTTTGTGTTTTAAATGGTTACTATTTGTTAATTATTCTAATCATGGCGTTTTCTTTGATTTGCACAAATACGGTAGTAGATCACACAACCAAACATGTAGATATAATAATGTAAAGAGTAAAACGCGATAGTCAACATTAAAATACATGGCGTTTAGCTAATCTACATATTCTAACATTCTTTGTGCTATTCTCGCGTCTGCTTTGTCAAACAATTTACGTATTTTTTCTCCCCCCTAAAGCCATGAATGTATTTAGACAACTTTTCAGTAGTTTTATGTTTTCATTTTCGCTATGAAACAGGATTTTTCCAATGTATTTTACCCTTAGTTCATTTAGCTGTCTTTATTGGAGTTGATTTGCGGCATCTTCTGTTGCCAAACCACTTCTCCAACGAGCTATATCCCCCATGTATTTTTTCATATGCCTCATTGCGAAAATCCCACAGTCGATGACGTTAGACTTTGTCCTCCAATCCATCTTTTGTTTGACAACCTTCGCCTTGCTCATGATCTTATGCTTTGGGTGATTTTTAATACGCAAGTAGTTTGCAAAAACTCCGCGCTGCACTTTTCACATATTTTTGCGTATATTAGTTTGGCTTTTTGTCAACATAGTTCCTATATTCAAAGTTTTTAAAATACTTACCAATTTTTCCACCCATCCTTCATACTTTTGTTTTATGCTGACGTTATCCCCTACACCGCTGTTGTCCAATACATCAACTATTTTGTGTTTCATGTTGAAACAGACAACATAGAAATGTCTTTCCCAGATTATTGGCACGAAGACCAGTTCATAATCCTTGAAACAGACAACATAGAAATGTCTTTTGTGTTTCATGTTGAAACAGACAACATAGAAACGTGTGTTTTTCAGAACAGTTTCCATGTTTCTGTTGAATTCATTGTTTCGTGCATCTTCTGTCGTCATTTCATAGTATGCTGGAGTATTCTGTAATATTGAGTACCACATAATTAAACAACAAAACAATGTCCTATTATAATTTTATCAATTATATATAGCAAAAGAGTTACCAGCAGTAATTCTATGCAGAATAACCTTGAGGGTGATTCATGAGCCTTGTATCTTTCTTTATAGTTCAGGATATGTGCCCAACATAGAATAATTGAGACGTGTGCTTGAAATCCTGGTTTCATGCTCTCACAGATCATCCTCATGAGAAACTTTTCTCCCATCTTGAACAGCTCAGTTCTAAAAAAAACATCATTTGGCGTTTTAGTTATACAAACTCATTCTATTATAATACATGGCGTTTTGATTGTTTTTGCATGCATATTCTCAAGTAAACGTTATGAATGGAAATTTTGGCGTTTTATTTTGAGCTGTTCTCCTATCTTGAACAGCTCATTCCTAAAAAACATCATTTGGCGTTTTAGTTATACAAACTCATTCTATTATAATACATGGCGTTTTGATTTTTTTTTACATACATATTCTCAAGTAAACGTTATGAATGGAAAGTTTGGCGTTTTATTTTGAGAAAAGTGTACATACTCATAATCGCCGATTCTAGTGAAGATGTATGTGGAAAGGTTATTTTTAGGGTTTGTCCTTTTTTCATGTATTACCACTTGCCTCCTTAGATAAGGTGACAAACATGCCGTGCTCAATTTTTTATCTCTCTTCTCCTCTTCAGCCACATTCTTTTTTTTTTATCTTCTTCATCATCTTTATCAGCTTTTTCATCACCAAGCAGCTCTTCAGGGTTTAAAATTTTATTTTCTTTCATCAGCTTTGTGATGTCTGGAGTGTTGTCCTCATCACCTTTCTCCTGCACATCTGACATGTGTGTAGTTTTTGGTGGTGATGTGTTGATGGCGTTTTCATCCTGGGGTTTATTGGGTGTCTCTTCCTCTTCAAAACTTTTCAAGAGGTTTTTCCCAGATCTAATTGGTGGCTGTTCATATGGCGTTTTATCAAACACTGCCCCTTGTTGGTCAACACTTTTGTTCACCATCTCCCCTTCAGTTTTTTCTTTTTCAGTGTTGAATGCCTGACTGTCTTGTGTTTCTGTCGTGGCGATGTTTGGTGTCTTATCAAATACATTCATTTTTGGGGTGTCTTTAGTAGGTTGTAGATGTTTTTTTATTGCTTTAATTACTTCATCCACCATCCTTGAATTATCAAGACCTTCTTTAATATCAATCATTTGTTTCAGATCTTGTCCTGGCAGCTCCAAAATCTCAGCAATATTCCTCTTAATTATTTTTTCCCCATTGTATCTTGAAATGTGATATTCAAGTGTCTTGAAATCACAACTCCACCTCTCAATATCGTTTTCGTTTACATCTTCATCTGATGATATAGTATCCTCTTCAACATCATATATGGGGGCTGTTGTAGCAGTCGAGGGTTCGGCATTTTGTTCTACTGCCACATCCCTTGTATCCCCTTCTCCTTCCCCTTCTCTTTCTCCTTTTCCTTCTCTTTCTCCATCCCTTTCACCATTCCCTTCCCACTCCCCTTCCTCTTCTTCTTCTTCTCCTTCCCCTTTTCCTTTTCCGTCTCCTTCTCCTTCTTCTTTTCCTTTTCCTTCATTTTCAACTTCAATGGCGTTTTCATGAACTATTTCCACTTCCATGGCGTTTTTATCAACTGTTTCCACTTCAATGGCGTTTTCAATTCCAGCCATCTCATTCTCCCTTTCTTCTTCATTTTCACATCCTTCCTCTCCTTGTTCTTCATTTTCAAATTCTTTGGCGTTTTCATGAACTGTTTGCTCTTCAATGGCGTTTTCTTTTTCAGCCATCTCCTTTTCCCCTTCTTGTTCATTTTCATCTCCTAGTACCACCTCATTTTCATCCTCATTTTCTTGTGTATCTTCTTCTGTTTCAGCTGGCATTTCTTTGGCGTTTTCATCAATAAATTTTGAGATGTTCTCCAACAATGTCATACATTGTGAGTATCTAATGTGTACCAGGAGGCTGTTTGGGTATTCAGTTTTTGACTGTTTTAACAATGCGCTCATTTTATTGTAACAGTCTTCTAATTCTTTGTATGCTCCCTCCAATTTATCAGCCATTTCATGTTATATTAAATAAAAGGATTTTGTTTATCATGGTGTTTTTTGGTTTTTTTTTAATTATTATTTGAACAACATACCCCTTCAGGTTCTTTGTTTTGTTCTTCTTCATCAAGATAAATGTTGTCATACTATGTTACTCCTCTGATAAGAGCATGGTTTCCTGATGCAGAAACTTCAAACATCGTTTCCCGGCTTTCTCTATCCTCATTCACCATCCTTTGAAGTGAAGCCTCTTCATCATCATTGAAGGGCATGGCGTTTTGCACTTCATAGTTATAATGATCATCATGATCAAAACCATCGTCATCATCAAACTCATCATCATGCTCATCGACCTTGTGAACATCATTTTCATCTTCATTCTCAACATCATGACCATCATCTTCATCATGAACAACAACCTGCATTTTTCTTGTTTTTTGGGGCTTGCTTCCTTTACCATTTTTGACTGTTTTCCTTTTTACTTCATTGCCCACAAGGTGCTTTGCCATTGCACTCTCAAATAAGTCAAGAGTTTCTGTTGTAACCCACTCAATTGGGTATCCTTCTTTTCGGTCCCATTTTTTCCTATTGCAAGCATCGTTCACCAAGGCAACCTGTAACAAAATAGATTTTTCAAATGACAGATATTTTTGGCGTTTTAATGACACACAAATGAATAGTGAAATTTTATTCTTACCGCAAGTATGATCAGTGGCCCTGTGTAATGCTTTTTTGGAGCCCATGCGGTTTTGGCGTGTTGCAAGCATTGGATGATATAACTACACCAGTTCATTTGGTTTATTTGAACGTTTGGTGTAACATTGTGCAAGAATTGTTTGTTGACGACTGCATTGTCAGTTGCATGCCCCATTATATGAAGAATGCTACAAGGAAATTTAGGCAGAAGTCTCTCCCAAAGCCATGCATCATAGGCAAAACGTTATCAAAGTACATCTTCACACTTGGTTTGTTAACCCAGCTCAACCCTCAGAACTATGCTTTCCACTCAGCCACCACATGGTCTTTAGCTGTTGGTCTTTCTTTCATGTTCACGGGCACCCTTCCATTTGGTATACCCGTTAAAGAGTTTACCAATTCTTCATTTATATGTATGGTATGGTTGCCAACGTTTAGGGTGTTTGTCTTTTCATTATAATTTTCAACCAACCAGTACGCAAGCATTGTCGGTACGATGTCTATTTTCAACTTTAGTGTAGCACAAAACCCCATTTGGTGTACTGTCTTTATTTGATTTTCGTTTAGATTCATAAACCAACTAGTCAAGTTTGTAGGTTCTACTCTTGACAAGATCCTAGCACCACTGAACTCATGATATGGTTCTTCCTCAACCTCCACATTCTGGCTTAATGCCTTCCTCTTATTAGCGTTTTGGGCCTTTCCAGTATGGACATTTATTCTCAATCTTAACCTTTCTTCGCCTATAAAAAATGATTTCATGGCGTTTTAATAGTATAATTTAATGTGACAACTGTCAAATTTGCATGCATCCGTACAATTATTAAATGATGATTAGTGCTTAATGACTGTGCTGATTTACAATTTATGACTTGAATTGCTTTCTGATTACTGCATTGTACTTACATGTGCATCACATATTGCAAATAACACATCATTGACCGCATGCAAACATATTGACATAAATGATGCACAAAGCACAGTTAGCACAGTTAACAGACAAACCGGGAAAATGCTGACGGAGTTCAGTACATAGACAGACGTTGTTTTGACACAGTATGAACCAGAAACTAAGTACTACACTAGTATAGAGTGTAGGGAAGTAAGGACCACAAAACTGCTTTTCTAGGTAATAGTTTGAGTACTGGAAAGTGCCTAAAACTCACTCAAAATGTTGAATTCAGCATAAATCAGCAAAAATCAGTTAGTATCATGCAGAAATATGACTAAATGGTCCTGAATGCTTTCCTAAGTGTCGGGAATTAAAAGCGTCACAAAAGGGTACATAAAGAACACTAAACGGTATAGTTTAGCACTTTAACGAATTGAACCAGTATACGAACGAACAACCGGACACTACCCGAAACACCAAAATTACACTAGAAGCATTGTTTTAACATTACTGAGCTAGTTATGATTCCCGAACATCATAACACCTACTAAAATATCTACTAACTAATTTAAGTAATTAATACTTGAAATTAAACAAGATTGTAACTAATTAGTTAAGACCTAAGCTAATACCCCCCCCCCCCAACCTATGTAATCGGCCACATGGCCTAATTGGGAGATTATATTTGATTTGTTTTAATATTCTAGTAGATATGTTATGTACTAGGGGAACATAATAACCTATGGATAATTAGATGTTGGAAAGGTTATGATATAAACCACTAGTGCCTTCATTCCATCTTTCACCAACACACACCATCTTCTTCCTTCTCCTGCCCACACCTCACGGCCACAACATACTACCACCACATCTCCATTTTCAACCTTCTTCCATACATTCCAAGGTGATCTAGTGGTGTAAGGAGCTATGTTAGGAAGCTTGGAGCTTTCGGAAGTTGAAGGACCTTCACCGGTTGCTTTTATCCACTTGTTTTCTTCACTTGATCATCCCTAGCCTTGTGCTAGTGGTAAGAGTCTTGATCTCTTATTTTATATCTTATCTAAGTGGTTAAAAGTTGATACATGATGTAAAGTTTAAAGAACACTAAGAAACTTGAAGATGAAACATGAACATAAGCATAAAACTATAAGAAATCTTAAAGAAATCATGTTGTTTAGTATTGTTTTGCTTCTTGATGATTTATTGTTTGTGTTTATGATGTTAGACATCATATGAAACCTACTAGAGTGTGATTAAACACATGATCTAGTAAGATAAGATGATAATCTTGTGAAAGAACAAGATGGTCATACTTTATAAATACATGAACTTGAATAATAAAATTGTTTTCATATGTGATAATGATTTAAACACAATACAAGTCTTGTAAGTGGATGATTTCCAAAATAGTTTCCTCAAGAAACTAGATTAAATAACAAGATTTACCTAGACTTGGTTCTTACATAAACAAATACTATTTTTAAGGGTTAAACAAGTGTAGAAACACTTGTGTAACAAAAAGATTACATAAAGAAGCATTTTTAGAAAATGTGTTTGGAAGTTGTAAACACCCAACTTCTTTGAAGATGAAGTTTTTAAAGAAGTAAATACATTTCAAAGGATAACTAAACCTACTAAGCACACTACCAAGTTACTACAAGTCTTTATGAAAGTTCAAGTTTATGTTGTTATGTAAATAGCATTGTTTTGGCACTTGGTAAGTGTTGGTTAAATTGTTGATTGTTTGTGATGATTTAAAAAAGAAAATGATATGCTTTGATAGCATGGACACCTCCATTTTTAGGGGAAACTATGGCAAAATTTTCTAAAAATATAAACACTTAGAAAAATATTTTCAAACAAATATTTACAAGTGTATTTTAACCATGAGTGTTCCATATAAACCTTGCCATAATTTTTGTTACAAAAATAAAAATATTGGAGGTTGGTTTTTATAAATGAAAGTGGCTAGATATATATATTTAGAAGACACATGTGTGTGATTATTTGTATACTTTGTGTATTAGTTATATTATTTTAGGCTTTGAAATAATATAACTTAACATATACCAAGGAATTACAATCCAAAATATTACCAAGAATCTCAAGGAATAAACATATAAGATACACACAAAATATTGGGAAACCGAACGAAAGAATGTAACTTACCAAATATTCTAGAAAATACATTTACAAAATATATTTTGGTGAATAATATTTTGGACACAAAGAAATGAATATATGATTTTTCCAAATATTAGAAAGTTATATCATATTTTTGACAAGGAGAAAATATATTATATTTGGGAAGTAAAAATATATTTTCTTGGAAATTTCAGAAGATAATATTTTTGGGAAAAAATATATATGTTTTCTTGGATAAACTTGAAATACATTATTGATGGATAAAATAAGTTATATATATATATATATATATATATATATATATATATATATATATATATATATATATATATATATATATATATATATATATATATTCTAAAGTAGGACTTGAAAATCTATTATTTTGGAACTACAATTATTTTTGCCAAAAGAAAAATTAAGGATAATTTTTCTAAGAAATACTTCTTGAAATATATATTTTAGAAATATATATTGGATACTTATTAAAGATAATACATGCTGGAATACGACACCAATACATGGCAAGTTATACAAATACAAGAATACGGATATACATGTATGAGATACCCCCATCCTTGGGAAGGAAATACGAGTATAAATACTTGAAAAGTATTATTGCAAAATATTGTTTAACAATTATTCCAAAACTAAATAAATATAATTTAAGTTAAAATAATTATTATTTTAACAAAGTAATTATAACTTGGAATAATAACGAAGACACTTTGAAACGAAACTCAAAGGCACTAATCAATACAAAGACAAGGCACGACCCGCTCGTCTAACGGACCATAATACGCATGTAGGTAGTCGTGCGTTCTAGAGGAAGCTTTGAGTTACATCGGATACAAGGAATGCAAAACTGTGAGTTCATGTTCCCCTTTTCTCTTAACTGTTTTCGGTTTTATAAATCTCGGGGGTGAAATACGTGTTACATACTGATTACAAACAATTACAAATGGTATGATTAGCTAAGGAATGTACTGCTAGATCACACGAATGGGTAGGCGATTAACTTAAGACCATTAATCCTTGTATAAGGACCGAGGGGCATGAGTGATAGATCTATTGGGTCTTGCGAGCCCCACCCATTGGCCTGCGAGTTGGCCGCATGAGGTGACTATGTCGTTCCGCCGGAGGGGCTGGTACGAAATACGCATACATGATTGAGTGCTTCCTATGCCATGTCACATATATTAATGTATTAGCTACACATTAATTGATCTGTTTTTCCTTGTTGCTTCATACCAGTTTACAAGTACATACATACATACATACATACATACATACATACATACATACATACATACATACATACATACATACATACATACATACATACAAAGGTTTTCAATGGTGATTCGTGCACACATACTAAACACATGAACTCGCTCAACTTTTGTTGATGTTTTCAAACTACATGTATTTCAGGGAATTAGTAAATGGATCTGGCGGGCGTTGGAAGTTTTGTGCTGCGATAGGAATAAAGATGTCATCCATGGTTTTTGGGTTTGATCAGTGTGTCTTATTCCTAGACGAAACACGTCTTCCAAACCTTAGTTACATCTAATATCTTTTGACGAGTCCTCAGTGAACTCATAAACAATTTGTATGGTTTGTAAAACTTGAATTTGAATCCTACATTTTAAACAATGTTGTTATGTTTTAAACTCATTTAATGGATGACAAATCTATGGTTTTATCATATAGTTGTTGTTATGATTGAATGCAATGGTATTAAGAAAGTCACACCATAATCACGCTTCTGCAAAAGTCAGGGTGTGACAGCTTGGTATCAGAGCTTCGATTGTAGCGAACTAGGATTCCTTCTCGATTCTAGACTACAATCATTAGGGCTCTCACAAAAACGTTTTTACAAACATGTTTTCATTGCATACACGAAACGCCCAGATCCAGGGAACAAACATTTTTACAGACAAAAGACACGAAACCCATTTCAAAGTTTATGTTTATGATTTAGTCTGAGAGACTGGGAAATTCAGTTTGGGAAACTGGGAGTTTAGTCTGAGAGACTAGGGAGTTCCCTCTGGGAGACTGGGAAGTTTAGTCTGGGAGGCTAGGTAGTTTAGTCTGGGAGACTAGATAGCTTAGTCTGAGAGACTAGGAAGGATAGGAAGTTTCACGAAGAATAATGTGAATACACGGTTACATGATGAATTATCCTTGTTTGCAATATATTAAGTGTTAGTGATTGCTATGAATATACATGCTACGATTATTATGTACCGGCACACATGTCACCTTCTTCCGAGAGTAAAGAATCAGACATTGACAACCCTAAGGCCACCGCCACAGATAATGAGATTGTACCTGCGTCGGAGATATTTGCGTCAGAAACTGAGAGTGATCCTGATATGATGACCGAGGACGAGGACGAATTCCGACCGTCCGCGCGGCCAGATTTTGATGATGATTTACCATTGCTGATGGTCTCCTTGACGAGAATCCTTATGTCATTCTTGTTTCGGTCCATGACCACCTTATCATTTGGACACCCCGATGGCGAGCACATCATGACTCCGATCCCCGACGCCGTACCTCTCGTGGTCATTCCTCCCGAGGATATGCCTTTTGACAATTTGTTTGATGATGACGTTGATTTGTTTGTTGATGATCCTCCTGTTGACGCCTAGGGTGATGGAAAGATAGCTGAGGATGTCATTGCTATTCTACCTCCTGAGATTCCCGCCATTGAAGTATCCTCTGCTTCCATTTTGCACTCGATTTCAGACTCCTTTGAGTCTGTGACATCTGCAGCCTTACAGACGGCTGGATTGCAACTTTCTACTATTGACACAGACGACGACACCGCTATGACTACTGCACTATCACCTGCTAGAGATCCCACACCTTCACACGACCTGGAGCCTGCTCCTGAGCCAGCTCCTGTTCCTCTTAGGTCAGCTTGATGTTGCACCTGCTGATCCTAAGCCCTTGCTTAATCATGACCCGATTTCTTTCGGTTTACCTGACATTGCACCCCTTATACCAGACGCAGTACCTGCACCTGATGGTCTTCTCTTTTGCTGAGACATTTGTTCCTGCACCCGCACCCGCTGATGTTGCTCCTTTCCTCCTGTTGAGTCCGACGCCCATCGCACCGGTTTGCCTATTGCTTTCTTTCAAGACATACCCGCACCCCATCCAGGGGAAGGTACCTTTGGCCAGCACCTGCGTGACGGTCTTTTTGTATCAGCAGCTTTTCCACAGATCCTTTAGGCTGTACTGTTCATTTCTTCACCGCTGGACGAGCCATTCCGATGGTTCCTATCATGCCCTATGCTGATTTCAGACCCCTACCATCCCTCACATTATGGAAGCTACACACGGGATGAGTTGCTCCTGTTACTTCAGATACAGTTTGAGGTTTTGAGTTATAGAGTTTCGGAGCTTGAGCTGACATTACGTCCTACACCCTGTCAATGCCAGTATACTTTGATCCTCCACATGCACCACTGTCTCCTTTTGCACTCTCACATGCTGCTATTACACCTTCTTAGGTTTTGATGCTCGTTTCTTTACTGTCAAGCAGCAGATCAGATACTTACTCCGCCATATATTCAAGCTCGAGGAGAAAGTCGCACATGTTAGCAGTTTGCTTTTCTTCACTCCCCCACCTCAGACACCAGTATAGTTGGCTTTTGGTTTTATGCGGATTGCATTACTTTGGGAAAAGACACTACTAATAAGCCGGGATTGTAGAGACTTTTGAAGACCACTGTTGACCCCGCGATTTTGGTACACTGATAGACTTGTTGGACGAGGGTAGGGTGACCCTGTGTCCCTTTTAATGTAATGCACTTTGTAAACAATGTGATTGTGGTCGGTAAACCATGAAAGCTCAGTCGCCATGTCCTTACTAAGCACGTTGTCGATTTGCATGATTGTACTATAATTGTAATGCTACGTGATTTCCTGTTATGTTTTTATCAAACATAATCCTATCTACAAGTTGCGCTATAATTATGATGTTATGTGATTGATTGATATAACGATTGCTTATATATGTATATATACACGCCTCTTGGGTCTCATTCGTTAAGTAGATGCTTTTGTGCTCATGTCTTTAATGAGACCTAACCTATCCGATCTTCTTCTTAGAAGATGTTGATTCAAAGGAACACCGATACCAACAACCCTCTGCCGACGACAGAGGCGGAATTACAAGAGCGCATCTCACAGGCCATCGCACAGCACGAGGCCCTTTGCTCCGAGCGCAGCGGAGGTACCACAGGAAATAACCCACCCAACGGTAATGTTTAGTCACTTAAGACACATTACAAAAACCTTTGGACATTTCCAAGTGTGCTTTGCTAATGCCTCTCGTGAATGATGTTGCTTATATCGCAGGCTGCACCTACAAGCAGTTCTTGGGCTGCAAGCCCCTGGATTTCGACGGCACTGGGGGTGCCTTAGCCTTCGTGCGCTGGGTTAAGAAGACGGATTCTGTTTTGCGGTTGAGCAAATGTGCCCCAGAGAGTCAGGTCACGTACATTTCCGGACTGCTTCAAGATGGGGCTCTGTCATGGTGGAACCTCCAGGTTCAGACGTTGGGCGAGACTGCTGCATATGCTTTAACATGGGACGAACTGAAAGAACTAATGCATAAGAAGTACTGTTCGAGAGCAGAAATCCAGAAGTTGGAAACTGAGTTCTGGAACTTGAAGATGGAAGGTCCAAAGATACCTGAGTACGTGCAGAAATTCCATGTTCTGTCGCGTGTTGTCCCCTACATGGTAGAACAAGAATTTAAAAAGATCGAACGTTTCATCGGGGGATTGGCACCTCAAATTCTAAGCCTAGTGACAACATCTAAACCTCCAACAATTGCCGCAGCTATTGACTTGAGTGTGGCGCTCACTGAAGAAGCGATTAGACTAGGAAGATTTTCAACCTCTGAGGAGAAAAAGGAGACTCATGTGGAGTCATCTGGAGATAACAAGAGAAAGTTTGGAAACTTCAAGCAGGGTACTCAGACGAATAACAACAACAAGGCCAAAAAGGGAAAAGAGTACATGGGTAAATTACCTAAATGCGACAAGTGTCGACGTCATCATACCAGGCGATGTAAAAATGGAAAGTGTGACAACTGTGGCAAAGTGGGGCACTGCAAGGAGACGTGTTGGCATGAGACGAGACGTGGAAAGAGAGGTCAAGGGTGTTTTAACTGCGGTGACATGGGGCACTTTAGGAAAGATTGCCCAAGGGAGATTATACAAGATCGTGAGAAAAATATCTAACACCGGAGCTAGGGAAGCACGCCAGGATCCAAACATGGCCATCGGTACGCCTCATAGTAGTCAATATTATGCGTCTGTGCAATTTGACGTTGTTGTCAAATTTTAGCTTCAGAATATACTTGTTTTAGTAGTAAGTAAGATAGATATCTAGTACTCGATAGAACTAGCTTAAGGGAAGCTTCGACGTGGTAATTGGGATGGATTGGTTGTCGAGCAATCAAGCGGAGATTATTATCCGCACCCCGATGGCAAATGAAGAAACAATCATGATTCGCGAAGGTAAGCAGAACACGCCCCTACAGCTTCCAAATTGCTTGAAGGCACGAAAGTTGATTGCGTAAAGGATGCGTTGTTTCCGTGGCTCATAACGTGGGCCAAGAAGCCGAAGCACTGAAGCTCGAAGGGAACCCTGTGGAAAGGAATATCCTGAAGTCTTCCCCGAAGACTTGCCAGAATTATCTCCTCAATGACAAGTCGAATTTCGCATCGATTTAATCCCAGGCGCCGAGCCTGCAGTTAATACACCTTAGCGATTTACACCTTCGGAGATGCGAGGATTGTCAGTATAGCTTCAGTAGTTGATAGAGAAGGAAGATAACAGACCAAGTTTCCCGCTTTGGGTAACCCCAATTTTGCTCGTCAAGAAGAAGGACGATAGCTTTCGTACGAACATCAAACTACCAGGAACCGAACGAGCTAACCAACAAGAGTCGGTGACTCTTGCTAAGGATTAGCGAATTACTTATTTAACTGACTGTGAGGATCCAACTACTATTTCATGACTGATTAATGATCGAGTGTCATTAGCTGTGAATTCAGGAAGAAAGTATACCGGGGAAATTATGGGACAATAACTTGTTTTAAACTTACACAAAAATGGTGTTTCCTACACGATGCACAAAACAGTTTTACACAGAATATGAAATTTTTAGAATCTAGAAAAACAAGTACTTAGGACTTTTGGGAACCCAGGTCCAAACTCGTAATGGTTGCCTAGGAACCACAATTGTTAACTCAAGCAAACCCCATTATCCTAACATATATGCTATTTCAATTAACCAAACAGAAAGTACTCAAATTTCTTTTGTTAAAATCTTCACTTTTGCTTCTAGCGAGTAGATGTTTGCATCTCTACTCCCCTTAATGGTAGTTGCATCGTGTTAATTTTCTTCGCTGAGAGCGAACACACATTTGCTTCGATACTTGGTCATTTCTTCATTTTAGAAAATACTCATTGTTTCATTACTTGAAAACTTATCTGTTACGCATGCACCATTTGCTACGCATGCGGTTTCATTTCGATTAAACGCTTCATTGAAGTTCAAATCTGATGTTGCTAAATCTAATTACTGATTTGTGATTCGAATGACCTATATTATGGTAATTGTTGGCTTCCTTGTTATCAAGTCAACACACTTTCTTGAGACTTCATTTCTTTCAAGATACATTCATGGTTTATCTTCGTAACCATGCTGAGATTCCCTTGTTGATACATACGTTTGTTTTCAGGTTACCAAGTTCAATTGCTTGAACTTATCCATTTCGCATATTCAATTTAAAACGCCATATGATGTATTGAGAGCATCATATTCGAATTTTGCAAAGGGTCTTTGTTTCGAGTCGTAGTAGACTTGTTTGGTCTACGACTCCACTAAATCGTTTATTGGTTTCGACACCTTGTGGTGATGCTTACACAAAATTGAAGCTTGCGCTAATTTCGTTACGCACCTCATACACGGATTTAGTTGTTTATTGACTTGCTCTAAATCCGTTTGATTACCACGATTAAAGCTGTATCCACACAGTTGTGTGTTAAGACAATGGTACATAGGTTCATTTCATGTCACGATGTACCTCCTAACGATTCTTTCATCGTCGATCGAATGCCTTGCGGTACTTATTACTTTTTCATCTTCGATCGGAAACAGTGGCTCTTGATATTCTATATTCAATTGAAAGGTCCTACTATGCTGTTTGAAATCAAATCCTCAGCACTGTTTCATTACACTTTCGTTTGATCTCAAGCACGGTGAACTTGTTCGGTCACCGCTATTACTGAAATATGTCAATTACGACACCTTGTGGTGTCATTACAAATTTGTAGCCTGTGCTAATCATGGACAACCATTTCATACAAAACTATACATACTTTTGATTGACTTGTCATTTAAACATTCCTAATGCAACTACGAATTAAGACAATGATACACCATATTCGCTTGTATTTCATTCAGTGAAATTTCGCAATTCAAGAATGTCAACACGCTAATCCTTACCATTTATTTATTCAAAAGTTGACAGATCACTTTCATATCCAAGTTGTTAATTTTGAGTTCATATAGCAGATGCTATGGTTTGTGAAAACTCGTTTGCATATTGTGACCAATTGTTTGAGAATCCATTGGTCAAAACTCCTTTGTTGCACCCCTGTTAACTAAGTTATGCTAGATTATACATCTATACATCTCGTGTCCTTTGACATCAAATGCTAGAACACATACCTTTTAACCATCGGGTTCTTGTTGTTGAAATACATCCTTGGATTCACCTGATGTGAATAAAATTTGATTCGGTTTTGTGGTTATCTACCTCAGTACAATTCATATACATACACGCATGATGTAACCATAAGGAGTTAAGGTAGTATAAATTTTGATGACGAAATTTTCTTAACAGGGGGAGAATGTGACAACTGTCAAATTTGCATGCATCTGTACAATTATTTAATGATGATTAGTGCTTAATGTTAGTGCAGTATGTCTATCGCCTCCGTCATCTCAAGATCGTAGCTGAAACTGATTAAGTCTAGCTTTATATTGTAATATTAGATAGAAAAGGCAAGGTGGCATTATTGTAAATAAGGGGAACTCTCCTTATAAGCCTTGGCCTATAAATAGAACCATTAGGGTTCTCATTTAGAACTTTTGGCCATTAGAAGACTTGGAGCTTAGAGGCTAGAGAGAGAAACTAGAGAGAGAAAGTTCATTCCAAGTGATTCAGGTGCTGTACGTTATCAGATTTATCAAAGAATCACAGTTATATTACATCTCGTGTGTTTCGGTCTTGCTCGTGCACAGATTCCGCACGTCGCACGAGTCGGTTCGCAATCGAAACGGATTCAATCCGGGACCTACAAGTGGTATCAGAGCAGGAGATCGATTGCTCAGATCATTAACACGATTTCATACAGAATTTCATCAGATTCAGAATCGATTTCACTCAGATTTGATCTATTTCTTCACTTTTTCATATTCTTCACGTTTTTGTCTGAAAATCGCCAAATTAAACAACTTTTTACGGATAAAATTGTTGATTATTGGATATGTTGTGCGAAATTCATTGATCTACAAGCCTACAAAGTTTCATATCTTAATTCGTAGTCATTTGGGAGAAATTGAGAATTTTTGGTTCGAAAAAGTTGAACAAAATGTTGAATGTTGCTGTTGATGGTTACTCGCATGGATTACCCTCTCGTGCGGATGACCATCCGTGTTGACTTGTTACTCGCACGGATAAAGTATCCGGGTTGACCCTTCTTTGACTATCCGGACGGACAACTTGTTCGGACGAATAAGTAATCCGCATCAAAGTTATAACGTGTCACAATATCTCACCTTATCAAGTCACTTAGTCAACATTAGTCAGAAAAATCAGCACATTAAATGCAATCGGTAACATAAGCACATGACATTTAATTGAACATTCAGAATTGCATGTGATAGTTGTTTGTAGGCCAGCTTTAATTGTTTAATATTTGATGCATGTGAACTGACATTGTGCATCAGTACACGTGATTCAGCGAACTTTAATGGAAGTTGACAGGTTGAATGTGAGAATTTGTTGAATATCACAATTCGGATAACATCATCCGGATCACCACCCGTTCGGATAACATCATCCGGATCACCACTCGTGCGGATAACATCATCCGGATCCCCATCCGTACGGATAACAATCCGTGTTGACTGTTAGTTGACCATCCGGAAGAACAACTTGTTCGCACGGATAACAATCGGGGTTGACTTTATTGTTGACCTATTCGGACGAATTATTTGTCATCCGCACGAATAAAAATTCTCATAATAGCAATACGTGTCACAACATTTCAACCGATCAAGTTTCTTAGTCATCATTGATAATAATTGAATTCAATATTTGCATGTGATTGTTTCAGAGATTTGAAAATTGTTGATTGCATGTGATCTTGCCTTGAAGTCAAAGAGCCAACCGATCAACTCAAGTTTTGTCGTTTAGTATATTGGTTTGTGTCAAAGAGTCGGCTTACATTATCAGCACGGATTACAATATCCGCACGGATTACATCACTCGTACGGATCACCTTAGTCGCACGGATAAGACACTCGTCCGGATCCTCACCCGTACGGATTACCTTCAGCCAAACTTCATCCGCACGGATCCCCACTCGTGCGGATAACTCACTCTCACGAATCATCACCCGGATCACCATCCGAACGAATCACCATCCGGATCACCATCCGGACGAATCATCATCCGGATCTCCATCCGATCGAAGACACCCATCCGAGTGGGCTGATCTCATCCGATTGACTATTGATCCATCCGAACGGACCAAATTCTTTTACGATTCATTTGTTTGATATTGTTTAAACTCATTGTTTTTTTGTTCGTGTTTCCAGGTGATTATAAAAAGTGCAAATTCAAGACAAAATTTGAAGATGTCGAGCAGCGGTGAAGAATTTTACAACACGTTCTACAATGCCTTTACTTCAGAATCATCCGAAAGAAGATCTGAAATAAGAGAGTATTCGAAAGAGATTTCAGAAAATTTGAAAATGAGAAAAACATGATAAAATTCAAAATTGAGTTTTTGTGTAAAAAGAGGAAATGATAGTACATCAGTAGAGAGTTACAGTATGCTAAAGAAATGTAATGATTGAATAGTGTTAAACAGTCTCACTGATGATATGCCGATAGGTTTTTATACATTTAGTAAATTTTTTCGGGATATAAACCTAAATTCAAACTTGCTTATTTCGTGGGGAACACTACTTGGATATATAGGTAACCCATGAAATCTCGTTTGAAAGGTCCCTCTTTCTGAGATACTAGGTCTTTATGCTTAGTGATATCTGGGGTATTATCCCGGGACTTCTGATTTTGCGGAAGTAATGGCCTAGTCCCCGGAGAATACTTTCCACATTGCTTGAAACATAGCACAGCCCTCAGCTAAAAAATGATGAAACATTGAAAAATGCTATTCATGGCTGTTGTAACAAAAAGATCCTCTAAAGGGGACACACCAAAAGTCGAGCCGTCATCTCTCTGCTGAACGGAAGTTCTGACCTGAGCTCTCACGGTTTCGTACTATAATTTATTCCCCTTACAGATATCATCTAGGTATACTCACCTATAAGACTGAATATTGGGATCTGGATACAGGAGTATATTCAAGAGGTGGGACACATGAATAAGTTTAAGTTCTTAATACATCTAATTCGTATCCTGAATCAGTTGAAATTTGTGTGAAAATTTAAGTGGATCAGTATATCGACAATCTAAGTGAATTTTTTAATTCTTAATGTGTAACTAAGCTCAACGGTACTTGTGACTTGTCAGAAACTGATATGATCCTCTGACGCAAAGTCAAACAAAAATATTGTCTGTAAATATGTTTGTACATATTTCTTTACTGCTTTATATTTCAGAAAAATACAAAAAGATTTTGATTCTACTTTATTTTCGACAACCGATGTCTGAGTGCTGAGTTTCAAAATCTGAGTATGTTGATTGTGTTTCTGAAAATAAAACAAGTTCATTAATTTGAAACTTGAAATTTTTTAAAATCAAAAATAGTTTGTGATATCTCCAAGGTCATTAATTTGGACTTGGATGATTAACTGTGAGGGATTTGGATGCTTATACTGTAAAAATCTGTAAAAGAGCAAGTTTCCGATCCATTTCGCTGAAACTGCCAAATCTTTGAAGATAGTTGATAGGGGGAGAATATCAAGTAATCCTGGATATATTTCATATTATTATATCATAGTCCCAGGATCTTGATTTAGAAAGTTTAGTAGAGCCAGGTTACGATACCTGGACAACTGAAAATGTTTTACTTTTGAATGTATGAGATTTGCAGATGGTATTCCAGATTACGATCCCGATAGCCGAGTCTAAGGGGGAGTCTGAAGACGAGCTCAACGAAAGGGGGAGCGTGCATTCAAGGAGACACGTAACTATCCCAGAGGAGCTTGTAACCGGAAAGCCAGGTGTCGATCCCAAAGCACGGAAGCTTGACGAAAGGGGGAGCCTGAAGAGTCTACCTAAAGGGGGAGCTGAAGCTGAAGACAGATCCACGGGGATTCTGTTCGAGCAAGAGGGAGTCTTCGTTGCTGAAAATGTGTTAAAGCTTCAATAAGACTCAGTGAGAGAGAGAAAGACCAGAAGCTACGAGCCTGACTAAATGTTTGAGATTGACTGCGGCAATATCCAAGGGGGAGTCTGTTAGTGCAGTATGTCTATCGCCTCCGTCATCTCAAGATCGTAGCTGAAACTGATTAAGTCTAGCTTTATATTGTAATATTAGATAGAAAAGGCAAGGTGGCATTATTGTAAATAAGGGGAACTCTCCTTATAAGCCTTGGCCTATAAGTAGAACCATTAGGGTTCTCATTTAGAACTCTTGGCCATTAGAAGACTTGGAGCTTAGAGGCTAGAGAGAGAAACTAGAGAGAGAAAGTTCATTCCAAGTGATTCAGGTGCTGTACGTTATCAGATTTATCAAAGAATCACAGTTATATTACATCTCGTGTGTTTCGGTCTTGCTCGTGCACGGATTCCGCACGTCGCACGAGTCGGTTCGCAATCGAAACGGATTCAATCCGGGACCTACAATGTTTCGGTCTTGCTCGTGCACGGATTCCGCACGTCGCACGAGTCGGTTCGCAATCGAAACGGATTCAATCCGGGACCTACACTTAATGACTGTGCTGATTTACAATTTATGACTTGAATTGCTTTCTGATTACTACATTGTACTTACATGTGCATCACATACTGCAAATAACACATCATTGACTGCATGACATAAATGATGCACAAAGCACCTAGACTTGAATAATAAAATTGTTTTCATATGTGATAATGATTTAAACACAATACAAGTCTTGTAAGTGGATGATTTCCAAAATAGTTTCCTCAAGAAACTAGATTAAATAACAAGATTTACCTAGACTTGGTTCTTACATAAACAAATACTATTTTTAAGGGTTAAACAAGTGTAGAAACACTTGTGTAACAAAAAGATTACATAAAGAAGCATTTTTAGAAAATGTGTTTAGAAGTTGTAAGCACCCAACTTCTTTAAAGATGAAGTTTTTAAAGAAGTAAATACATTTCAAAGGATAACTAAACCTACTAAGCACACTACCAAGTTACTACAAGTCTTTATGAAAGTTCAAGTTCATGTTGTTATGTAAATAGCATTGTTTTGGCACTTGGTAAGTGTTAGTTAAATTGTTGATTGTTTGTGATGATTTTAAAAAGAAAATGATATGCTTTGATAGCATGGACACCTCCATTTTTAGGGGAAACTATGGCAAAAATTTCTAAAAATATAAACACTTAGAAAAATATTTTCAAACAAATATTTACAAGTGTATTTTAACCATGAGTGTTCCATATAAACCTTGCCATAATTTTTGTTACAAAAATACAAATATTGGAGGTTGGTTTTTATAAATGAAAGTGGCTAGATATATATATTTAGAAGACACATGTGTGTGATTATTTGTATACTTTGTGTATTAGTTATATTATTTTAGGCTTTAAAATAATATAAATTAACATATACCAAAGAATTACAATCCAAAATATTACCAAGAATCTCAAGGAATAAACATATAAGATACACACAAAATATTGGGAAACCGAACGAAAGAATGTAACTTACTAAATATTCCGGAAAATATGTTTACGAAATATATTTTGGTGAATAATATTTTAGACACAAAGAAATGAAAATATGATTTTTCCAAATATTAGAAAGTTATATCATATTTTTGACAAGAAGAAAATATATTATATTTGGGAAGTAAAAATATATTTTCTTGGAAATTTCAGAAGATAATATTTTTGAGAAAAAATATATATTTTCTTGTATAAACTTGAAGTACATTATTGATGGATAAAATAAGTTTATATATATATATATATTTTCTAAAGTAGGACTTGAAAATATATTATTTTGGAACTACAATTATTTTTGCCAAAAGAAAAATTAAGGATAATTTTTCTAAGAAATACTTCTTGAAATATATATTTTAGAAATATATATTGGATACTTATTAAAGATAATACACGCTGGAATACGACACCAATACATGGCAAGTTATACAAATACAAGAATACGGATATACATGTATGAGATACCCCCATCCTTGGGAAGGAAATACGAGTATAAATACTTGAGAAGTATTATTGCAAAATATTGTTTAACAATTATTCCAAAACTAAATAAATATAATTTAATTTAAAATAATTATGATTTTAACAAAGTAATTATAACTTGGAATAATAACGAAGACACTTTGAAACGAAACTCAAAGGCACTAATCAATACAAAGACAAGGCACGACCCGCTCGTCTAACGGACCATAATACGCATGTAGGTAGTCGTGCGTTCTAGAGGAAGCTTTGAGTTACATTGGATACAAGGAACGCAAAACTGTGAGTTCATGTCCCCCTTTTCTCTTAATTGTTTTCGGTTTTATAACTCTCGGGGGTGAAATACGTGTTACATACTGATTACAAACAATTACAAATGGTATGATTAGCTAAGGAATGTACTGCTAGATCACGTGAATGGGTAGGCGATTAACTTAGGACCATTAATCCTTGTATAAGGACCGAGGGGCATGAGTGATAGATCTATTGGGTGTTGCGAGCCCCACCCATGGGCCTGCGAGTTGGTCGCATGAGGTGACTATGTCGTTCCGCCGGAGGGGCCGGTACGAAATACGCATATAGGATTGAGTGCTTCCTATGCCATGTCACATATATTAATGTACTAGCTACACATTAATTGACCTGTTTTTCCTTGTTGCTTCATACCAGTTTACAAGTACATACATACATACAAAGGTTTTCAAGGATGATTCGTGCACACATACTAAACACATGAACTCACTCAACTTTGTTGATGTTTTCAAACTACATGTATTTCAGGGAATTAGTAAGTGGATCTGGCGGGCGTTGGAAGTTTTGTGCTGCGATAGGAATAAAGATGTCATCCATGGTCTTTGGGTTTGGTCAGTGTGTCTTATTCCTGGACGAAACACGTCTTCCAAACCTTAGTTACATCTAATATCTTTTGACGAGTCCTCAGTGAACTCATAAACAATTTGTATGGTTTGTAAAACTTGAATTTGAATCCTACATTTTAAACAATGTTGTTATGTTTTAAACTCATTTAATGGATGATAAATCTATGGTTTTATCATATAGTTGTTGTTATGATTGAATGCAATGGTATTAAGAAAGTCACACCATAATCACGTTTCCGCAAAAGTCAGGGTGTGACATTTAACATAACTATGATACATTTAAGGCGTTTTATAAATCAATAAGAGAATATAGATGTTGAATAACTCAATAACAGTTAAATGGCGTTTATAACATAAACCATACATTTTTTGGCGTTTAGTAACAAAGCTATGACAGGATTCATGTGTTGTGGCCTTTAGTAACAAACGATATATATTTTGGCGTTTTGGCAACAAAGTATGAAAGTGTATTTTTACATCACGAAAAGTGACATTTTGTGTACCATGTCCTCTTACCTCTTGTTGTCTTCTTTCGTTGCTTGTTCGTTTTTTTGGCGTTTTGGAGCAGATGACCCTTCCCCTTCCCCCCTTGTAGAAACTGCAAAATTTTGTTAAAATTAGAACGCCAAAAGCAGCATAAACTAGCACAATGTATATCGAAGTTAACTCACTATGTTTTTTTCCTCTGGATCTGGTTTGATCTTTCGACGCCATAGTTTTTGTTGTTTCGCGTTTTCTAGGGTTTTCGCGTTTTACGTTGGTTTTGGGGAGGTTTTTCTAGGAAGTATATATGTTTCGGTCAGGCTTTGATGTGTTTTGTATATGGACATTTATCTTTTTGCCCTTATGGAAGCGCGCCACACTAATAAAAGTGATGTTATTTACGAAAATGTCACCGCGTTATGTAGTACATAGATTGTTTTGATCTGACGGTTTCTAATCGTTCTCACCGTTCTCACACTTTTAGTCGTTCTCTCTAAATCCTAACCCTATATATATATATATATATATATATATATAGGGAGAAGATCATGCGAGAACCACCTCTTATTGTGAAAACCGCGAGAACCAATGTGAACACACCAAAAATGCCTAAAAATAGCTAAAAATCACACAAAATTTTTTTTTTGATTTTTTTAATATTTTTTAGGTTAAAATCGCTACTTTTCGAACAAAAAAAAAAAAACAAAAATTTTTTTAAAATTTTTTTTTTATTCGAAAAGTAGCGATTTTAACCTAAAAAATATTAAAAAAATCAAAAAAAAAATTTTGGATTTTTTTTGGATTTTTTTAGATTTTTTGGGGGTTTAGTTTTTAGCATTTTAGCTTGGGGGGGGGGGGGGGGGGGGGGGAGGGGGGTTTAGGTTTTTTTTTTGGGGGGGGGGGGGGGGTGGGGTTAGGTTTTTTTTTAGCTGGGGGGGGGGGGTTTAGGTTTTTTTTTGGGGGGGGGGGGGGGGTTTAGGTTTTTGGGGGAGGGGGGTGGGGGTTAGGTTTTTTTTAGCTATTTTAGGTTGTGTTCACATTGGTTCTCGCGGTTCTCACAATAAGGGTGGTTCTCGCATGAGCCCCTCCCTATATATATATATTCCACTAGAAACATGTCGACACGGCTGAAACAATAACTACCAAACTAAAAGACAACTAAAAATAAAAACATTCTCAACATTCATTCCATTAGTTCAAACATTCCCAACTTTCACAGTAAAAGTATACACAAACAAAAACACATAACCACATTCAACAACAGCCAAGAACAACCAACAACACCATGAAATGTGGATCTACGACCAAGCAAAGCTTTGTAAATTCCGCCATCCAAATGACGCAGCCCCAACAAAAGAAACAAAATATACTCACAAAACGTACAACCATCAAAGGAGGAGTACAACTCAAATAAGCAACAATTTGCATCTTGCTAATTGATAGTATGTAAATGCTTGATATGTTTCAAGTTTTAATTAATGTAGTATAATATTACATTTGAGATGAATCATTTTACCTCACTTCTAAAAATGTAAGTTATTATTGTTCTCGAATATGTAGGATGATTGTGTAAGTCTCGAGTCTGATCATTCAGGTATTAAAATAAACTTCTAAGGGTGGAGGGTATAGTCAAACACCTTAGGGTGTTTGAGTGAAATCCTAACCAATAATATTATGCCATGTCCAACTCCCTATTCCACTTTCCATTTTACACTCAATCAGAGGCTATAGTCAAACACCGAGTGTTTGAGTTATATATTTTTTATTTAAAAATTATAAGCTATGCATAAATAATTAAAACATTTTTTAAACTTAATAAAAAAAAACAGATTACATTTAAAACTTAAAAAAAACACATTACATTTAAAAAAAACACATAACATTTAAAATTAAAAAAAAAAACACATTACATTTAAAATTAAAAAATTAAACCATAAAATAAACTAATATTTTAGAAATTGCATGGCCAATTATATTTTTTTGCGATATCTCGTTTCCTCGCGAGAATAAATGGCAACATCTCGGGTGGAGCATGGTCGTGTGACTCAGTAAATGTCTTCAAATCCCGATCATACATGAGTTGTTTCACCGCCTCGCGTTGTTCCGTCACTAACGCTATGGTGTCTTCCTCGCGTTTCTTTCGTATATTCGTCAACTCTATCAAACGTGCTTTTTCTTGTTCTTTCAAAAGAGTGTATTGGGCGAGCTTCTCGGTGAGGGCCTCTTGGCTATCGTTTGATGATGATGCGGGCCTCTTGTCTTTCCTTTTTTGTCTTGTTGGTGACGGGTCTACGTTTATGTCCGGTATATCGATCGGTGACTCAGTTCCCGGTGTACCCGCATCGGGCGACTTTCTTTTTTGTCCCGAACTTTCACTATCTTCACCCAACAATGGTACCGTTGCCCATTTGTCATGTTTACGAACGACCTCCCATGCCTCAATATGTTGAAAACCACTTGGATTTTTTTTTTGACATCACTTAAAGCCCTATTCATGGCGTCGAGGTCGCTAACACCACTACCACGAATACGATCCTACATGGATAACAAATATAAAGTAAAAAAATTAAACATACACAATTTAATGGAAATTATTTTTTAAATGTTATGGAAAATTACCGCTTGTTGCCAAAGACCGTTGAAGTGATTTATCTTACTCAACATAGGGATCCATTTTGAACGTACTTGATGAACTGTTCGAGTACTTCCGCCGACAGCTTCGTTGTAATGGACGAGAATTTTTTTCCAAAAACTATCCCCCTTTTGTGCATTTCCTTTTTTCTTGTTTAAGGAACAATGAACCCATGCCTTGGCTAAGGCCTCTTCATGTGTTTTCGCCCAAGTTTGACGCTCCGTCTTGGCTCCCTTTTGTTTCGGGTCACTTGCTTCACCAATATCATCGTCTTCATCCACATATTCTTCTTCGTCCTCGCCACTATCTACATCCAAATGTTGTGTTTCGGGGACAACCTCTACATCATCGTAGATAGGAAGTGGGCGCTCGACATTCTCTCTTGTTGATTGAATTGGCAGGGTCCTAAATCCAAATGGATCGAACTCGTTTGTGAAGCTTGGGTGTGAAAATATTTGTGGTGGAAAAGTAGGTTGGGTGAAAAAAGATGGTTGAGTTTGAGGTTAATAAAATTGAGGTTGAGTGGTTGGTGAATATCCATAGGAGGTTTGAATCGGTGCACTTGGACCTCTACAATCACCTTGTCTCGTTTGCGAAACCTTTTTTTTAATCCGATCCTCGGCTAGCGGAACCTTTTTTCTTTGGTTCACCTTTGTTTTGTTTATCCATGGTGTTTGTGGGTCTAGAAAGAGAGATTTTTTGTAAGAATTGTGTGTAAAAAAATGATTGAAAAATTGAGTTTATATAAAAAAATTCACCAACGGTAATAATAAAACGTTCAAAAAATGCAAACGGTCAAAAATATTAAAAGGCAAACGGTCAAAAAATGCAATCAATCAACATCACATCAATCGGTGAAAGGTTACCGAATTTGACATTCTCTCTTGGTCACCGAATGCAATGGAAGCCACGGTGTAGTCACCGAATCAGTGACTTGAGTCACCGCACACATCCCCGCTTATTATACCCTCCACCCTAACGACTACGATTAGTTAGAGCTGAATGGTTCAATATCCTACCGTTTTGTTAGGGAGCACTAATTCAGATAAAGTATATTATTAATATTTTAAATTTTAAATGTGAACGTGGGTAAACAAACAGGAAAAAGTTGACATGTATAGAAAAGTAGAAATTCAAAATGTGTCAACTTGACCTAAAGTCCGATATTCATGTGGAAACGACAAGATGATTAATGATTTATATGTTTCAAACTGCCAATTAAGTAATAACTAGAATTACCACCCGTCGCAATGCGGCGGGGATTCTTTAGTTATAACTAAATCGATTTATGACGCGCACGTTATGTTGAACCTGTCAAACGGGAAAAAATAGACGAAACGTAAAAACGTTAAACCAAAGACGCCATTTGCGATGTGTTAAGTCACAAAATTTAGAACGAAGCATAAAGCGGAAAATTTGCGGAAAACAAAAGCTGTGAAGGACCAAAGCTGAAAGTAAAAAAAAGTTGTGAGGATAGATTGCAAAAGATAAAAAGTTTTGTGTTAAAAGTAAAAAAAAACAAATAGTTTTGGGTTAAAAGTAATTTATGAAATACTTTTGGGTGAAAAGTAAAAAAATAATTTTTTTTAAAAACCCCCAAAAGCCAACGTTTTAACAACCATATGCATAACCATTTTTTATTTGAAAAACCACCAAAGCCAAGATTACCACACATAAGTAAAACAAATCAGAGTGGTTAAATTGCAAAAGATGGAAACTTTTGAATTAGAAATGAAAAATCAAATTAATCAAAGGGGTTAAATCGTATAAGATATAAACTTTTGAATTAGAAAGGAAAAATCAAATTAATCAAAAGGGTTAAATTACCAAAGATTAAAACTTTAAACTTAAATTATCAAAGATTAAAAGTTTAGGGTTAAAAAGCAAAATTCTAGTTTTTTTTTTTAAAACTCCCTAAGCACATGTTACAACATATGTATGCATATTGAAGTTGCTTCTTTATAAGAATAAAATAAAATTTATAAGTTAAATATAAAATAAACAAACTGACAGGATTGTTATTCAACATATTAACACCATAAAGTCCTTTAGATGAAATGATACCATTCTAAATAAAGGCCCATTCTATACACACCACCCCTATTACTAACCACACCTCCCCTTGTGAGAGGAAACTGTCGGTCCCACGCAGGCCCCACCTGTAAGTTATGTGAGAGGAAGGGGGTGTAGTTAGTAATAGGGGGGTGTATAGTAGTGCCCCTAAATAAAACAGACTCTTGATTTGATTTGGTCGTAACTTAATAAGTTAACAACAGCTGTCATAGTCCAGAAGGACTACATACCATGACTTTATTCAGTCGTACATCATGTTGATTATGACAACTTTATTCTTTGGTATCTTAAGGTTTTTTTTTCTGTTAAATTTCTTTATTCGATATTTTATCTTTAGGGTCTCCTCTTACGCATAACCAATCTTCGTGTGCCACGTCAACTCCCCTCTTAAACTCCCCTAACACCCTAAATTGATGGCGGCACTCCCCTCTTAGGTGAATTGGTTTTTTATTAAAAAAAATGAAAGAAAATTTTTGATTGACCCATCTCCTCCCCTCTCTCCTCCCTCTCTTCGGTAACTTTCCACCGAATTTGGTCCCCGAAATGTGTCACCGCCTGGATGGCGGCACCCCCCTAATCGGCAAAACCGGTCCCCGCAGGAACTCCCCGAAGGTGCCCCGCCTACCCTTATGCAGATTAGTATTTAATATAAGAGCATCACCAGTAAGTTGAATTTTCACGTTTTCCATGCCTATGTGGCAGGTTTTGGTGTTCTCCATATTGTGACTCTCATTTTTTAGCTTATTTTTTGGATCCATTGTTGTGCAAGAACAAGAAAAAAATGAAAGGATGAGGCATGTGGCAGGTTGGGGGGCCAAATGGTGGAGGTTGGCTGATAATTAAAACAAATGGTGGAGGTTGAGTGATAATTAGAAAAAAAAAAAACTTGATCTCTCTCATCTAATATATTACCTTTTAAGTTCCTATATTTTAGTGGTTTTAACTATTTGAATCTAAAATTAAAAAAAATTACGCTTCGAGTCCCTAACTGCTTATTTTATAACGTTTCGAGTCCCTGTGTTTTAGTGGGTTTAACCACTTGAGTCCAAAATCAAAAGTATAAGTGCTAAAATTGGACTCAAAACGTTATAAAATGAGCAATTAGGAACTCAGGACGTTAAACTTTCTGATTTTAAATTCAAATGATTAAAACCAATAAAATACAGGAACCCAAAAAATAATTTACTCTATTTAAATTTATAAGCTTCATATCATATTGTAAAATCACAAAGATCATCTTTTAACTTTCGCATCATAAAAAAACAGTGAACTAAAACTTGATCATATTGTAAATTAGATGATTAATTTTTTGAGTGGTTGGCAAATCTACATCAATTTTATAAAATTAGATAGTGTCACATACATACATACATACATACATACATACATACATACATACATACATACATACATACATACATATGTTTATCTTGACTTAAGCATGTCTTTGTAGAATAGTAACCAAGTTTTAAAAGTGTTTCAATTAGTTCACTCAAATTTCAAAAGTGTTCCAATTAGGTTACTCAACATTCATTTTTCATTAAAATTAAAGGTTTTTTCATCCATTTCATAGGTAACCGTGGTGATATGGATTTTTGTTTCTTTTTTTCTCTTTAATTTAATGTTAACGTCGAGTGATGGCGTGGATTCTAACTTGTTTTTTAATTTAAATGTAAATGAAATGTTTTTATTTTTTTAAATATAATTTATATATTAAAATAATCCAACCTCAACATCTTATACTCTATTTTTTTTCTTAACACATGGAAAAAAGGACACGAATGTTAAGTTATCTAATTTGGACAAAAACGATACAAGTGACCTGATTAGAATACTTTTAAAACTTGGTTACTATTCTGTAACATTTTCCCTAGCTAGAGTAAATTGCTAAAATCGTACTTCAGATTTGGGCATTTTGTCATTTCATTCAAAACAACTTTTCTTACAATATTGCCCTACACTTTTGGGATTTTTGCCTTTGTCATCCAAACATCTAACTTTTTTGTCAAAGTCGTCCCTGATATTTGGGAATTTTTTTGCTATTTTCACCCAAATGTCTGACAAAAAAATAAAACAAATTAGGCGTTTGGCCAATGATTACCTTAACCGAGGTTTCGAGTCTTTTAGCACTTCAACATAGGTTTAAAAGTTCAATCTTCACTCTATGATTATTGGGATATTCGGGATTTGTCTATAGTCCCGTGTCTTCTAGTTTATCTACTCTATTGAAGGTTTTCATACGTTTAATCATTCTACGTATTGTTAGGAGGATTTGACGCCTAAGTGATATTTCTCGCCGTTTGATTCTTTTTAGTCTAATTTGTGGCTTAATATTACGTGTTTACTTGAGTTATTAATCATAATCACATCACGCAATTGCATCAGCTAGATGTTGGCAACGATTTGCTATTGATAGATAACGAGTTGACGCCAACCCACGCGTTGCGGCGGGATGTTTTTAGGGATATCTTTAGTATAACTATATCTAAAGCAAAAATATATATTTACAAAGACAACTAAATCCATAATAACTATCAATTATCATTAATTATTAAAATTAAATAAATTTATATCTTTTAACGACATTTCAATTCATGCTTTATCAAATAATATTCCTCATTACTTCATGCGTGTGATTAAGTTTTTCATCAATGAGTGTTGGCACGATATGTTAGTCCATGCTTTATCAAATAATATTCCTCAGCCATCATAATGGCATTAGCTGTAGGGCTGGCATAACGGGTCAACCCGGTCAGTTAAGACACGAACACGATGAGACACGAACCCGAAACACGTAAACACGAACACGACACGAAATCTTATCGTGTTAGATTTTTGAAACACGAACCTGTTAATAATTAGGTTACACGAAACGGTCTGCTAAGACACGAAAAAATTACCAACGTATCATACGACCTGTTTAAGAAACGAACACGAACTGTTAAGACACGAACACGATCATATTGGGGAAGTTGTGAACCAAATTGGGAATGGTGGTGTTTATGAAAGATATTTAAATATTAGGGTTTGGATTGTGGAAAAATAACCGCGTATGTTTGTGAATAATTCATCCCAGGTCCTACGACTGATGATCCCATGTCCACGCCCACATATAATATTTTTTAATTTTTAATTATTAACATGTACTTAACGGGTCTTAACAGATTAACGGGTTTTAACCTGTTTAGACACGAAATCAAAAACAAATTCTAAAATCAAACATAACACAAATAATTAAAACAAAAGATATGTGGACTTTGAAAATTCTAAATATAAAGAGAACATTTTTATCATATACACATTTCCTCTAATATAATCAAATTCAAATTAATTAGCATTAATTTAAATGAATTGAAATTGTTACTTGGGTTGTTCTGTTCGCAAAGATTTTGAAGAAACCTTTCAACTCTTTCATAAATTATGTTCATACTCCATTAAGAAGAACAAAGTACCCTACTTTTCTACATTAATTATCCATATAAATCCATAAAACCACTATTTCGAAACAAAATCATTACCAAAATCGCTACATATAAGTTGAAGCATACGGGACTCAGATTCTAACCCGTCCGTAACGACCGGAACTCCGTAACTCAAAGCATTGGAATCGTCGGCGTCGTGATCTGGCAATGATTCTGGTGACATTTCGGTGAGAAAGTAATCGCCCGACGCTGGTGCCCGTATTGTGGTGTTACGATTTAAAAAACGATAGTCATGGAAACGGATAGATATAAGTATGTTCCTTTGATGTTGAACGTGATTGATTGGGTTCGAGTTACGAACAAAGTTTATCGTTGGAAGCGGTTCGTATTATATGAAATGCACCTCTAATATTTAGTTTGATATTATACACTACATTTATTTGATAACGGTTTGATAAAAGAAAAGGGAAACAGTTAAGATGGAAACGGTGTGAAGGATTCAACCAACATTGGATTTCCATTGATGTGCGCGACAACCACTACAAAGAATTGTCTTTTCTAATATGTAAAAATAAAGGGTGTGACTAAAATGAACAAAAGGGTGTGACTTTTAAATAAAAAACACATAACTCAAGTTACTAATTGTATAAGGGTATAATGTGCACGGATTGACATCCGACGATCTTGCCTTTGCTATATTGCATTACATGGTATGCTTGCCTATCGTGTGTAGTTAGTTTCTTTGGCAAAACCCTTTTTAAAGCTTGATTGTGTAACCGATTTAGTAATTATAAAACATATATACACTTTACACACATGATTAGTAACCAAATAAGCACTTTTAAACACCTTTAATATAGTCTTTAGTTTCAAATCATTTCATGGATACATGCATTTTTTTTAATATGTGTGTGTCAACTATTAAAAGTTTGCGCTTCTTCCTCTATGATTCATACAAAAATCTTTACACGTTCCATTTAGGCCGGAACCTCATTATATTTCTATTTCTGATTCCAACACAATAATTAGTTTGTTTGAAACTTAAAACTGTTCCCGATGGAAACTCAAAAAAAAAAAATTATTTTACTGATTATAAGAATTTTACATGATAGCATACATATTACAACTTCGAATCAAAGAGTAATGAAATCAAAAATGGCTTTCAAATTACATGAAATCAAATGTGGATATACAAAAGAATTAATTAAAAGAATTGAATTGCTAGCATAAAATGTTATAATGCTTCGCAACTAAAAAATAAAATAAAAGAATTGATTAATTAATTAGCTTTTATTGTTTTTGTTATATGCTAATTAAAAATGAATTGAATTGAATTGAATTAAATTAAATTATTGTTGTAGTTAATTCCACAGTTGATTTCTTCAATATTGGCTTTCGTATATTATTTATTATATTGGCCGATTATTTATTTATGCGTTGTTCCTCTTCAACCTCTATCATGTTCTCAATAATTGCTTCAGTTGCAGTCATCAAGAATTCCGGCCAGTCCCTGCATTATATGACAGAACTTCTGTTAGTAAACATCGTTATAACACGAGATAAATATCCTGATAACAAGTAGAACACTATATATTGCGAGAAGACGTTATTTGTATTGAACTCGCAATTCATGACTTTCTTTTAACTCGATGACATGTAATATATGTACAAATCTTAAAGAATTTCAAGACTAATTCTTATGCACAGGCATCAATCATTTCTATATTTCATGCAATTTGACTTTACTATAAATGCACTTCAAGGACCATTTTCATGCATAGTTTTGTATAGCTTATGCAATTTGCACTAAATAATAAATAAACAAATGTGCCTAATAAAATCCTACTCATTGCATTTTTGAGTATGGTGAGATAAGGACAAATGTTTTCTCCACCTAATGAGATAGAGAGGCTTTTGAAAAAAAAAAAAAAAAAAAAAACTTTTTTTTTACATATAAGCAATATGTGTTAAATAACACCTATTATAACTTATTATGAAATGGGTACTAGTTAAAGGACAACAAACGTCCCCATGATGCTTTGTATGCTTTGTGTATCAGTATATAGCTATCATTGCTATTTGTATTTAGTACTTACCCATTTGACGAATCGAATGTTAGGCCAACGGTGTACTTAGCCTCCTCAAGAGCTGACCGAAACCGATCCATCTCTTGTTTAGGGGACCTCCAGATGTCCTTAACAGTAAGCTCGGAAGGTTTTACGTCACAAAATATTGGTATAACCTTCTTCTTAGCCTCCATGATACGAGTCAATTCATGCAAGCAAAAATATGATTGACAATATCGCGGAGAAAAAACCGCCACGCCCACTTTACAACCAATGATCGCATTGTCGATTTTATCGAACAATTTATCACCTGGTTTCATGTTCTTACTGTCCAAGAAAGGCCTTAACCTTAACCTCGTGAGATGATCAAACAAAAGTCCAGCGATGTTCTTCTTGGTGTCGATCCCACGGTGATTGATGAAAATATCACACGGTGGCTGCTGCGGCGATAGGATGGCGGGCGTTGATGGTTTATAGTATTGGAGGAGGTTGCGTTGGACTTGTTTGGCTGAAGAAATTGAACGTTGCATGGGGAAGGAAAGGTTAGTTAAGAGTTTGTACGTTTCTATTAAAAAAGTGAGTTTGTACCTTTGAGAGTTGTAGTTTGTGTGTTATTATTCTATTTTTATGTGTGGGGAATTAAATGGGTATTTATAAATATCAAGGAATATGCAACTCTTTTTCTTAGCAAGAACTTATCAAATCTTGAATCTTGAATTTTCGAAGACAAATCATACATACGTACTTGGACCTTAGAAAAAATTATAGTATGAGTAAAAGTGTTTGAATATTTTGACTCTTTTGGTATCACAAAGTGTTAGGAACCTTCAAACACGGTGCATATAAGAATAACAACAAAATATAATAAAAATACAATTAATAATATAATAGGTATTTTTTAATCTCCCATTTTTGAATAACAAAAGAACCTCTAGTGTTTTTTAGTATCATCCAATATTTAGTAATTTATCTTCTACAACGTTAAAAAATATCATTGTAATGTTTAGCTTCCAGATGCTGGAAAATGATTGTGTCATAGAAACACGATTTTGAAATCAAAGTATATTAGCAGTAAATAAGCTTTCTATGGTTTTGTCTATATAAGTATATGAGATTTTTTTTTAAACTAGTGTTAGTGGAGAAACTATTTATCAAAATGGGTTTCTATAAAAACTATTTATCAAAATTGTGTTTTTGGAAAAAATATTTACCAAAATAGTGTTACTTGTTTGTTTTGTGTTTGCCTTTTTTTTTCTTTTTTAACCAACTTATTATTAAACTTTTATTATTTTTCTTTTAAATTAATGAAGTATCTATTTTTTATTCTTTAATAATTTATATTTTTTAATCAATTCAATACTTTTTTATTACATATTATGTTCAGTTCTTTGAATTTCTAAGCAGAATAAATATCCAATCCAATAATTCGTGGAATTGTTTTGTTTTGTTTCATTTTAGGTTATAACCCCGTTTATTGCACGGGTTAAATAAATGAATTTTATATACTAAATAATAAAACAATATATCTTTAAAAACTTTCTTTATTCCATGGTTTGAATAAATGTAATTTAATATATTGACAAAAGATCAAATACAAATACTTTTAGAAAAAAAAAAAGGTAATTGCACAGTATCCCTGAACGCGGAGGAGATACCCCCTCCCAAGCCGCTACCCGACCAAGCAAGCCTGGCGTTGAAATCCTCAGCCGAGTTAACAACGGATCCGCATGGGGGTCGAACCCGCGTCCCCACGGTTTATATGGGTGTCGGTGGCCACTGGGCTGACACCCAGTAGTTTAAATACTTTTATCATACAAAACATATGAATATGGTGAAAAGGTAAAAAACGCGGTTGCATTTTCGTAATTATTTACTTGTAGAGTAATTATCAAAATTATCCTACAAATGATCTTGTAGGGTGATTTTGTAAAATGTTCTTGTAGGGTAATTTTCTAAAATGTTTTTGTAGAGTAATTTTGATCTTGTATGGTAATTTTGATCTTGTAAGATATTTTGATCTTGTAGGGTAATTTTGTAGAGCATTATAATTACTCTACAAGTGTATCAAAATTACTCTATATGTTTCAAAATTACCCTACAAGAACATTTTATAAAATTACCCTAAAAGATCAAAATTATCTTACAAGAACATTTTATAAAATTACCCTACAAGATTATTTGTATAGTAATTTTGATAATTATCCTACGAGCAAATAATTACGAAAATGTCACCGGGTTTTTTTTTTATTTGCTTTTTCATGCCTTTCTTACGTTTTGTATGTTAAGCTTGTTTGTACGTGAACTTAACTCTTAATATATTAAATAATAAAAAGTTATATCTATAAGAACCATACGTATTGTACGGGTTGAATAAATGTAATTTTATATACCAAATAAAAAGTTATATCTTTAAAACCATATGTATTACACGGGTTGAATAAATGTAATATTGTTTACCAAATAATAAAAAAATTATATCTTTAAAAACCCTCGTGTATTATACGGGTTAAATAAATATTATTTTATATACCAAATAATAAGAAAAATATAGTTAAAAAACTAATGGATATACTCGGTACGCGATAGATATGGTGATTACGAAGATGATTATTGAAAAGAAGATATAGTGGTCAAACATGTTATGTTATTCAAGAATCAAATAAGCAACCATTTGACTAATAAAATATAAATTATATTTAAAAAACCTGTAATAAATCTAATTTTATATATAAAGTAATATTGAAAGTTATATACAATTTGTTTAAAAGTATGTAATAAAATCAATATAATAGTTTTTTTAATAATGAAAATAAAAATAAATAAATAATATATTATCACAAAGTTGGTTTTGGTTATAAATAATTTGGCTATTTGAAAATCTCTTAAATTAACAATTTAAATTTAAGGATAATATTTTATTAGAAAAAATAGAAGTATTTTATTCGACATTTAAATAATTTTTTTATTTAGTTAATATAAGATACAAAAAAATAATGAGTTTCGATACGTGACGAATCTAACCGATTTCGATTGAATCGTACCGATATCGGTAGTATCATGACCGGTGTTTGTTTTTGTGCTTTTTGATTGATGTAAAACATGTTTCGGTATTCTTTTGAGCATATAACGACTTTATTTTTTTAGTTTTCTCTTTCAGCTACTAAAGCGAGTGCCGGTATCAGATGGACGAACCGATACCAACTAACTTCCCGCCGCACAGCGCAGGGAAAAACCCACTAGTTATTATCAAATTATTATCAAATATCAATATTTATTAATATAGAAAAAAAAAAAACTTAAAATAAACTATTGAAAAGAAACATGCATTAAAATAATTCTACCGCCTTCCCTAAAAAAAAGAGAATGACACGTCATTACGTTTGGTTACTTTTCACCGGTCTACTAAATTACAAATTACGACCGGTCTACTAAATTACAAATTACGAATCCTTAATGTCTTTGAAATAAACGAAGTATAATAGTATAATACATTTGCAAATTACAAATCCTTAATGTAAGAAAAATTCAAACATCACGTGAAACTTTCTTTTGGATTAGGTCATATTCAATACACTTAAGATTAATATGACTTAAAATATTATTATAAAATTAAGACATAATTAGATTAGAAGTTGATTAAATCTGTAATTTCATGAATATCTAACTGAAAATAAACGTAAAAGAAAATACCTTGTTTTGACAAAGCACAAGTAATCTATCGCCATCATATAAAGCGTGCAAAGTTCTATAAAGTAAAAGATATCAATATATAGATCACCCGATATAACACAATGGATCACAAAATATAATATAATACTGAGAAATATTAGATAATATCGAAAAAAAACAGACACAATGAATAGTAAAAAAATATACAATGACGCAAATAAAAAAAGACACAATGCTAAATATACAAAATATAAAATGTTGAATCTAGAAACGGTACAAATATACAATAGATCACAAAATATAACACAATAAATCATAAAATATAACACAATGTCAAGAAAAACAGACACAGTAAGTCGAAAAAAAACACAATGACACAAATAAAATAAAAAGACACATTGCTAAATAAAAAAAAAACAAAATGATCTAAACAAAAATTCTAAAATCTTCAAGCTAAACATCCAAAAGCGAAAACCTAAAATCTCTTATTGTAAAATTCGATAAGACGGTTCCGATGTCGTTTGAATGAGTTCTATCAAAGTCTGTTTGATACCCATCCAACGACTTCCTATTTTTAGGAGACCATGTTCTTGAACCTTACCCTCTGTAATGACTTTTTTTTTTTTGAACAGCAAATTTGGATCACTGACGGACTACTACAGTATTATCGTGTCACCAGCGGAACCATCCGATCATATCCATCTCCACTAGGCATAATGTCTATACACCAATTCAGGAGGAAACCCGATAAATATGGGAAAAACCCTCTTATGCGAATCGAACCCAGTACCTATTGGTCCCAAAGTTTTATCTCACCTCAAAGATGCCACTAGGCTATAAAGCCATGGATCTCTATAATGACTTCTTACTAATCGACACAAAATAAGAAAGATTACGTATTTTACAAGAAAACAGAAAATATATGTTTTCCTTGATTAAATGACTAATTTTATAAAACAGAAAAAATAACACCATTGGATCAGGAAGTGTCTTATTTTCTTGTTTAGCAAGTAAGAGTATTGAAAGGTCTAATTGTAGTTTTTTGAAGACGGTCGCTTATTGTTCAAATTACAATTCAATTCTTATTAATCTATTTTTGTACTTTGACATTTCTAGTTCTTTTATTGCACCAATCCCGAAGGTATGCGATCCGTTAGACCGGAGGGTATGGAGAGCCTCATCCCCAAGGGGATGGGCCGCCACGTCACCGCCAAGTAAGCGGGGCTTGAAGGGGACGGACCTAGAGAGGTGAGGGACGAACCCCTTTATATATATATATATATGTATGTATGTATAGCTGTGTGTGTGAGGAGAGAGAAGAGGGGTCCGTCGAACCCGGCTTGTGGAGGACGGAGACGACGCGCCGGGCATGAGGGGGGCGGTGTGGGGGACCGGCGCCGGGCCAGGCCGGGCCTAAACCGGCCCCCATACCCTTTAGTCTTATATCCTATTTCAGGCCACAATCATTGATTATGGCGGTGGGAAAGTTAATTTCTAAAGTCCACGTGAATAGGTTCAAACCTCTACTAGATAAAATCATTTTTCCGAACTCAACGATAAAGTAAAAAATATCTAAACGAGCCTCTAATCATTAACGAGGTGATATTATGGGGAGGACAAAAAATATAATAATGATTTTCGGGAGGATTTGGGTCGGATCAATTTGGTTCATATAAAAAAGGGTAAGAAAAACTAGATTTCATAGAATCAGTAAAAGTACGTCAAACGTCGTTAGAAATGCATAATGAAAATATGATATATCTAAATGTGTTATCTAGGGGTATTCATTTTTTAATCTAGTCAAAACAATGTTTAGATCTTGTTGAATTTTTTTAATTGTCATTGGATTATTCTTGTGTCTCCTTAAAATCACCTTTCTAAGAGGTTCGTTTTGTTCACCCATTAATTCTAAAAGATCTAATTATTTTATAATCTTTTGATTCATCTAAGTTGGTAATTTAAATATATTTGCATTTCAATTTGTTTCTCAAAAGAGGCTTGTATTGATTGATTTTCGTTAAACAAATTGTCACATTTTTAAAATATTTGTTGCAAGCTACCTAACCCTGATCATGTTTACCAAGTCTATCTTGTTTTTTAACCATTATATATTGAGATTGCATAATCTGTGCATATTTCTCTCACCTTATTTTCCTCTCAAATCAAATATTCATGCACATTTACAGCCGTGTATTTTGTTATCATTCATTATGTTTTCTTTTGTACAGCTTTGCATTGCCTATTTAGGCTTGTATCTTCTTGTTGATTATCATAAAAAGAAAAACACACAGTGAATATACAAATCCTTCATACCATAGTTTTTATGATATCAGAGTAGTGATCACTACACTCGATCTAAACCCAAACCCCGAAAATTGTTTCACCGTCCTGCCGATATGACAGAAGGTGCAAACAAAGATCTCGCCAAAACCGATGCTAACAACCCGGATCATAACTCACCATACTACCTCCACCCTTCCGATTATCCGAGGCAGATGCATGTTAACGATGCATTAACCGACAACAACTACCTTGATTGGGTCCAAGAGATGGAAAATTTCTTGTTCGCCAAGAACAAGATAGGCTTCGTCGATGGAACTATCAAAAGGCCAGAAGCGAGCGATGCTGGTTATATGGCATGGATGCGATGCGACGCGAAGATTAAAGGGTGGCTTACCACAGCCATGGAGAAGGAGATCCGAGGAAGCGTGAAATACGCCAATTCAGCATCGGAAATCTGGAAGGATCTTAAAGAACGATTCGGTAAAAAAAGTGCACCGCGCGCGTATGAATTGAAGTAGGCTATTTCGAACACCAAACAAGAAGGGATGACGGTTTCAGCCTACTACACGAAACTGCGTGGATTGTGGGATGAGATGCAATCCTTTTTACCTGCTCCGATTTGTAAGTGCAACGGATGTACTTGTGGCATTGGAAGATCACTCAGAGAACTCAGGGAAAAAGAGCAACTCTATGAGTTTCTTATGGGTCTAGATGGAGAATTTTACATCATTAGAACTCAAATACTTGCCACCAAACCGATCCCATCCCTTGGAACTGCTTACCATCTCGTTGCCGAGGATGAGCAACAAAGAACCATAGCCGGCGGAAAGAAACCGGTGAGTGAAACGATGGCCTTCCAAGCCTCCGCGAAACGCAACGGGACACCGAACCGGGTCGGCCAGAAAGACAACAAAGGCGCGACACACTGTAATCATTGTGGCAGAGATGGACATACACGAGATGGATGTTTCAAGATAGTCGGTTACCCGGAATGGTGGAACGTGAAAAATAAATGAGAAAAGGTAAAACCGAAGGCAACATGTGCGTAGACGGAACCGGACCTGATTGCGAGCCTAACAAAAGAACAGTACGAGCAGTTTCAAAAGCATTTTGCTGTCGAAAGTAAGCCTGCACAGAGTGAGCCTCCACGTACCGCAAACATGGCTGGTATGTGACAACTGGCCCAAACCGGTAATTTCCGTACACATTAATTATTGCTTAATGACTGCAATTATGAGTTTAATTGTCAGCAATGTCTGAACACATGATTAAACAAGTGAACTCATGCATGTTGTATACTACAAAATATTGCTTTATGCGTAAACGAGAGCGTTGCGTCAGAATAATAGTAAACTCACCGGTAAGACACACTGTGTCAACAGAACTGCAGAAAGCAGTCACACAATAAAATTGGAACCTAGGTGTAGGTCCGACAACAAGAATGCATTAAAACCCAAGAGTACGTACAAGGGTTAATATATATGCAATGCGAAAGCAAATATAAGCACTAAAAAGCACCCGAAACGCACTTTAAGTGCATAATTTATATAATTCAGCAATAAATCAGCATTTAGACATATAAATATTATGCAGAAATGTCGTTTTATTATCCAGAATATTTCCCTAAGTGTTGGGAATTGAAAGAGTACAAGAAAGGTACTTAAACGACACTAAAAAGTGTAATTTAGCGCTTTAACGAATCGGTATGTAACCGAACGACCGGACTATACCCGGAACATGAAAATATTGTTATTTTCATTATTTATCTTTTTCTGAGCCAGTTAGGGTCCCTGAATACCCTAACACCCATTATATCTCACTAAACAGAACTAACCAAGGTAAACACCTAACTAACTTGGTTTAACATAACTAATGTCTAACTAATACTTGGAACCGAACTAGACCCCCCCCCCCCCATCCTAACCGGCCCTAACTAAGGAAGGACACCCTTGTCCTTGTGATGAATATTATAATCAACATGCTTAATATCTAGGGGGCATGTAATCCATTGGTTAAACCCACTAAACTTGTCTATAAGTTCTAACCTAAACACAAGAGATCATTACACAACACAACACCAACTCAAACCCTCTCTTTCTCTCTACCTAGCTCACGGCCAAACATCCCTCCTTCAACCCTCCATTTTCGAGTTTGGTTCTTGCCATTCCAAGATCATACAAACATCAAGGGTCACGTATTAGGAGCCTTGGAGCAAACGGAACGCGAAGGACCTCCTTCTCTAGCTTTTATCCACCTCTTTTGCGTATAGATTCTTCCCTAGCCTTGAGCTAGAGGTATAATGCTTAAAACTCATATTTGAACTAATCTAAAGTGGTTAAAAGGATTTTTATCGGATAAAACTCGTTAACATGCAAGATGATGCTTTAAAGCCTACTTAAAACACTAAAAATGGTGGTTAAAAGCACATATGTTGTGTAAATCATGTAGTATTTGACTTGTGTGATTGTTTGGACCCGATCTATGATATGGTAGCTCGGATCATCATTTAACCCGGTTTAGTCATGATCTTGGATTATGACATAAAGCTTGTTTAAGAGTAACAAAGGTTAAATGATGAAACTCTACCACACACATCATGAACTTGTGTAAAAGCAATTTAACTTGTGAAATAGTTTTTAAAACTAGTAGATCTACGTATCTACAAGCAGTATTTTCAAAGGACCAAGTGTCCAAGAAATCACATGTTCTAAACCGGATCTTACACAAACAAAAGTGGTTTTTGTGAACAAACAAGTGTATGGATACTTGTGTAACAAAAGTTTTAACAAAGAAATAATTTTCGTAAAAACCGACTAGAAGTTGTGAAACTTCATATTCTTTAAAAATAAAGTTTTTAAGAAATTAAACTTATTTTTAAAGATAACAAGACTTACTAAATGTGCTAGTAAGTTACTACACATTTTTTTTTTTTTGTAAATATTCAAGTTCATGAAATGGAGAAACTAGTGATTATTGCTGATGAGTATTGTTGATAATTGTTGTTGATGATTGATAATGATTTAAAAGAAAATAAACACACGTTTTGAAAACGTGGGAAACCTCCATTTTTAGGGGAAACTCTGTCAAATTTTATAAATTTTGACACTTAGAAAAAAATATAAGTTTTTGAGAAACTTATTCCCTAAAAATGTATTTAAAAGTATTACCAAGGCTTCCCTAATTTTTGGTGATGAGAAATGGTGATTTTTCAAGAATAAAAATGGATATTAAGTATATATTTTTGAAAGAAAAAAAAATATATTATTTGATCACCAACTTTTGTGCTAAGTGTATATAGTATGTGTTATACGTGCTAGTGTATTAAGACTTAAAAATACACTAATTACTCATGAGGAGTAGAAATATAAAAATACACATACAACATACAAGATACATAATTCGGGTGCAAAGTGCAAAACACAAAAGACTTATATTTATTTTTGGAGAAAATAATATAAGTAAGATACGTAGTTAAAAATATAGAATATTTTTAACACAAGAATATATACAAAAGAGAGTGACTGTACTTGTGCGACGCAAGTCTAGTGACTAACGTTAAGAAAACGCGTATAGGTTACGACGTTAATTAAGCAAATCCGGTGGAGTTTACGACGCTAGGAACGCAAAGTTGTGAGTTCATGCTCCCCCTTTTCTCTTTAACTGTTTTCAGTTTTTATAACTTCGGGGGTGAAATACATGTACAAATGTACAAAATTTATAATTGGTATGATATAAATACAAGAAGTACACTTGGTGAGAACGAGAACCAAGTGTGACAAAATATAAGAATACAAGAAGTACACTTGGTGAGAACGAGAACCAAGTGTGATGAAATATAAGAATATGAGAAGCGCACTTGGTGAAAACGAGAACCAAGTATGAGGCGCTATGAGAAATGATAACAAGAAACGCGCTTGGTGAGAACGAGAACCAAGTAGGATGCGTTATGAGAAATAGTGTCACGAATAGGGTACAGAAGCACCATTAATCGTGTACATACTTAGACCGCAGAACAAAAGGTTAGATCTAACGGGTGCCTGGCAGCCACACTCCCGGTCGGGGCGAGAACCGAGGAGTGCTTTTGTGTCTCAGAATATACCAATTAAATGCCTTAGGTTTGGTGACTTCCTATGACGTGCCACATGTTAATGGCTTTGCAACCCATTAACAATCTGATAATTACAGAAATACTGTATTTACATAAAATTCATACCATACTAAAATTGATATATAACTTGAAGTACGTGGGGTACTCAAGAGGATTGATATATAACTTGAAGTACGTGGGGTACTCAAGAGGATTGATATATAACTTGAAGTAAGTGGAGTACTCGAGAAAAACTTAATTTATTCACAACTATGTTTTTATACAAAGTATACAAACGTGAAATACAAAACTGCATGAATTCACACCAACTTTATGTTGACGTTTTTCCAAAAACTCGCATGTATTTCAGGTAACTAGGATGGATGTGCGCGTGGTCTTGCTTATGCTCGTGGATGTCGCTTGTGTTTAACTTTAAATAAAGTTGTAAACTCTTGAGACAATGTTTTAAGCTGTCTAGCGATGTAAACGCTAAACTTATGTTTTCAAATTATGGTATTTGATGTTATTTTACGAGCATGTAGCATGTTTACTCTTCGTATGCAATGAGAACCTTTCATGATCACACCTCGTGCTTCCGCCGTAGAAAGGGGTGTGACAGATTGGTATCAGAGCTGCGATTGTAGTGAACCAGGATTCCTTCTCGAGTCTAGTCTACAATCTCTAGGATCCATTCACGAAAACAATTTTCAAAGAGTTTTCATTGCATAAAACGTCCCGCGACATCCACTACCTGAAACTGTCTACATGAGTCCAGAAAAGACACTACGAGACTTAGAGTGCACTTGAGTAGCACTTGTCATTGACTAGAAATTACTTGCAATTATGTGTAATAATTAGCATGTACTAGAAGTAGAATGTCACAAGCATACGTGACTTTACCTGAAAGCGATGGCCCATCTGAAGGAAGAAATACGAGGATGAAACGAACTGTGCGGGCTGTGCAAGGAGTTACGTAATTATGGATGCATACATAATTATGGAATTCAGTGCACAGAAACCACAGCAAGTCTTGTCACGTATGGATTCCCTCAGTACAAGCCTACTAAGTACTCTGCTAGAGTAATAAATGTTTGACGTCACTTATGTGGTATATATACCTGTGAATATATATATATACTACTACTGCCTAGTAGGACGATATCAAACAAATGCCTAACCCTGCTGTGTTATGTTCTGTCAGAACATGGCACCCAGGAAAGCTGTGAATGCTCGCAATGACGATCAACCTCCACCTCCCCTACTGCCCAGAACTGCTGATGAGCTGAACGCCCTGCTGGAGGAAAGGATTTCCGCTGCTATCGCCCAGTACGAGGCGAACCGAACTCAAGACAGTGGAGGACCAAGCAACGCTAGGCGTAATGGGAATGGAGATTCGTCTGGAGGCAATGCAGCCCAAGGTAACCTTAAGACACTGTGCTAAGCATGAGGAAATTTATGAACGGTCTTTGTTTCATCATTTCTTCGATTGCTCACATGTGAATTGGTTGAATCAATTCCAGGCTGCACATTCAAGCAGTTCCTCGACTGCAAGCCGATGAACTATGACGGCACAGGAGGTGCAGTAGCATTTGTGCGCTGGACGGAGAAGACTGAAGCTACTTTCCGCATGAGCAAGTGTACCGCGGATCAACAAGTCACTTTTGCTACTGGGTTATTCGTCGATGAAGCTCTGACTTGGTGGAACCTGCAAGCCCAAACTTTGGGTGATGACGCCGCTTATGGCCTAACTTGGGAGGAACTGAAGGAAAGGATGAGAGAGAAGTACTGCTCTCGTGCGGAACTTCAAAGGCTGGAAACAGAGTTCTGGCACTTGACTATGGAAGGTGCTGACATCAATGGTTACACTCGAAGGTTCCACGACCTGTCGAGAGTGCTTCCCTACATGGTGACTCCCGAATTCAAACGCGTTGAACGCTACATTTGGGGACTGGCCTCAGAGTTTCGTGGCATGGTGACGTCGGCCAAACCACAAACAATCACCGAGGCTGTAACTCTGGCTGTCAGCCTTACGGAAGACTGTGTTCGCATGAAGAAGCTGTCACTGAACCCAACAGAAAAGACCGAGACGCATGCTGAGTCGTCCGGAGACAAAAAGAGAAAGCATACAAGTTTGAACCAAGCAACTCGCAACAACAAGAGTTTCAGCAAGAAGCGCGACACTAATCCGCCTCAGGAGATGAAAACCCATGCAACCAAAGCATAACAAGGCTCCATGCCTAGATGCCAAAAATGTAAGTATCATCATGATGGAGCTTGTCGCATTCCAAGGTGCGACAAATGTGGTAAATTGGGTCATCAAACAGAAGACTGTTGGGGAAAAGGAAAGAACCGAAATGGGAACGGTGCTGGTAACAAGAATGGTAACGGGAAAGGGCAAGGATGCTTCAAGTGTGGAAGCAATGACCATTTCATGAAGAACTGCCCAGAGAGAAACAACGCTCCGGCTCTAGCATTTGTGATTGGAGCAAGAGACGCACGCGAGGACCCTAACGTGGTCACCGGTACGTTTCTCATTAACAATCACTTTGCATCCATATTATTCGACACTGGCGCCGATTATAGCTTCATGTCTGTGGAATTTAAACGCATACTCGGAATAGAATCTAGTAGATTAGAAATTCCTTATTCCATAGAACTAGCCAATGGTAAACTTGTTGAATCGGGCGAAGTTGTCAGAGGCTGCACACTAGAACTTGGCGAACGAAATTTTAGCATCGACCTCTTACCTATTCAATTGGGTAGCTTCGATGTAGTAGTCGGGATGGACTGGTTGTCCAAGAACAAAGCTGAAGTTATTTGTCATGAGAAAATCATTCGCATCCCTTTAGCGAATGGTGAAACTCTCATCGTGCATGGAGAAAAACGAGACGCGCCTCTTCGAATCATCAGTTGCATGAAGGCACAGAAGTGCTTGAGGAAAGGATGTGTCGCTTTCCTAGCACACGTTATAGACAAGAAGGCTGTGGAGCCAAAACTCGAAGACATTCCTGTGGTGAAGGAATTTCCTGATGTATTCCCTGAAGATCTGCCAGGACTACCTCCGCAACGACAAGTCGAATTCCACATAGACTTGGTTCCAGGAGCCGCTCCTATAGCCAAGGCTCCATATCGACTTGCGCCATCCGAAATGCAAGAATTATCTACACAACTCCAGGAGTTGTTGGATAAAGGATTCATAAGGCCAAGCTTCTCACCCTGGGGAGCTCCAGTATTATTCGTGAAGAAGAAGGATGGATCACTGCGGATGTGTATCGATTACAGGGAACTGAACAAGCTCACAATCAAGAATCGGTATCCGCTACCGAGGATTGATGACTTGTTTTCCAAGATCGACCTTCGATCTGGATACCATCAGCTGAGAATCCAAGATGAAAGTGTGCCAAAGACTGCATTCAGAACACGCTATGGGCACTACGAATTTCTTGTGATGCCATTTGGATTGACGAACGCGCCAGCGGTCTTTATGGACCTAATGAACCGCGTATGCAAACCATATCTCGATAAATTCGTGATTGTATTTATCGATGATATCCTGATTTACTCGCGAACGAAAGAAGAACATGAGCAACATCTCAGAACCATCTTGGAGCTACTGAAGAAAGAGAAACTTTATGCAAAGTTCTCGAAATGCGAATTCTGGATTCGCGAAGTACAATTTCTTGGTCACGTGGTGAATGAGAAGGGCATTCATGTAGACCCGTCCAAGATTGAAGCAATAAAGAATTGGGAAGCTCCCAAGACCCCGACCGAAGTCCGTCAATTTTTGGGCTTAGCGGGCTACTATCGGCGATTCATTGAGAATTTCTCGAAGATAGCTCAACCGCTAACGACCCTTACTCAGAAAGACAAGAAGTACGACTGGGGTCACAAACAAGAAGAAGCCTTCCAGTTACTTAAGAGCAAGCTATGCGATGCACCGATACTATCATTACCCGAAGGCACTGAAGACTTCGTGGTATACTGCGACGCCTCACGACAAGGCTTGGGTTGCGTGCTCATGCAACGCCAAAAGGTCATCGCTTATGCTTCAAGACAACTGAAGGTTCATGAGAGAAATTATACCACTCACGACCTGGAGCTGGGTGCAGTAGTATTCGCCTTGAAGATTTGGCGACATTATCTATATGGTACTCGATGTACAATCTTCACAGATCACAAAAGCTTACAACACATATTTGATCAGAAGGAATTGAATATGCGCCAGCGACGTTGGGTCGAGCTGCTAAATGATTATGACTGTGAGATTAAGTACCATCCTGGAAAGGCGAACGTTGTAGCAGACGCGTTGAGCCGAAAAGAAAGGGTTAAGACCCTAAGGGTTCGAGCATTGGAAATGACGATTCGAACGAACCTCACAGCACGCATTCGAGATGCACAACAAGAAGCTCTTAAAGAAGAAAACCGTAAAGCTGAATACCTACGGGGTATGCTGAAATACATGGTGCCAAACGAAGAGGGAGCCTTATACTTTAAGAAGCGTATTTGGGTTCCACTCTATGGTGGCATACGAGAAGTCATCCTTAATGAAGCCCACAAATCGAGATATTCAATCCACCCAGGATCGGACAAAATGTATCAAGACTTGAAGGAGTACTATTGGTGGCCGAGACTCAAAAGCGACGTTGCTGTGTATGTTGGAAAATGCCTAACCTGTGCTAAGGTTAAGGCGGAATATCAGAAACCGTCTGGCCTACTACAACAACCAGAGATTCCCGTGTGGAAGTGGGAACAAATCTCGATGGACTTCATAACGAAATTACCCAGGACCCCGAGAGGGCACGATATGATATGGGTAATAGTTGATCGATTGACGAAGTCTGCGCATTTCCTACCAATCCGAGAGAAGGATAGCACTGGAAAGCTGGCAGAGATATACTTAAGAGAAATTGTGGCACGTCATGGAGTGCCAATCTCAATCATTTCAGACAGAGATGGACGCTTTGTCTCAAGAATCTGGCAATCATTTCAGGAAGCCTTTGGATCTCAGTTAGATCTGAGCACGGCATTCCATCCGCAAACAGACGGCCAGAGCGAACGGACAATACAAACGTTAGAAGATATGCTTCGCGCATGTGTCATGGATCTAGGCGGCAGCTGGGATACTCATCTACCTTTAGTTGAGTTTTCCTACAATAACAGCTATCATACGAGCATAAAAGCCGCGCCGTTCGAAGCTCTGTATGGCCGCAAATGCCGATCGCCCTTATGTTGGGCAGATGCCGGAGATAAACGTATGGTTGGTCCTGAACTTGTACAAGAGACAACCGACAAGATTGCGCAGATCCGAGAGCGCATTAAGGCGGCTCGAGAGCGACAAAAGAGCTACGCTGATCCGAATAGAAAATCGGTAGATTTCAAGGTGGGAGACAAAGTGTTGTTAAAAGTCTCACCATGGAAGGGCGTAGTCAGATTTGGAAAGCGTGGAAAGCTGAATCCACGATATATCGGACCATTCAGAATACTGAAAAGAATTGGTACCGTGGCATACAAGTTGGAGTTACCGGAAGAACTTAACGGAGTACATGATACGTTTCATGTATCCAACCTGAAGAAGAGTCCAACACAAGAAAACGTGATCATCCCGATGGATGAAGTGCATATTGATGAAGCCCTCCGATTTACAGAGCAACCCGTTGAGGTTACTGACTGGAAAGTCAACAAGACCAGGAGGAGCAGTGTGAAGCTTGTCAAAGTACGTTGGAGCTCTAAGCACGGACCCGAGTACACATGGGAACGTGAAGACCAGTTCAAGAAAAAGTATCCCCACCTATTCAAGAAGACTCCAGCGAGAGTGAGTTCAGTCTGAATTTCGGGACGAAATTCTTTTAACGGAGGGAGACTGTGACAACTGGCCCAAACCGGTAATTTCCGTACACATTAATTATTGCTTAATGACTGCAATTATGAGTTTAATTGTCAGCAATGTCTGAACACATGATTAAACAAGTGAACTCATGCATGTTGTATACTACAAAATATTGCTTTATGCGTAAACGAGAGCGTTGCGTCAGAATAATAGTAAACTCACCGGTAAGACACACTGTGTCAACAGAACTGCAGAAAGCAGTCACACAATAAAATTGGAACCTAGGTGTAGGTCCGACAACAAGAATGCATTAAAACCCAAGAGTACGTACAAGGGTTAATATATATGCAATGCGAAAGCAAATATAAGCACTAAAAAGCACCCGAAACGCACTTTAAGTGCATAATTTATATAATTCAGCAATAAATCAGCATTTAGACATATAAATATTATGCAGAAATGTCGTTTTATTATCCAGAATATTTCCCTAAGTGTTGGGAATTGAAAGAGTACAAGAAAGGTACTTAAACGACACTAAAAAGTGTAATTTAGCGCTTTAACGAATCGGTATGTAACCGAACGACCGGACTATACCCGGAACATGAAAATATTGTTATTTTCATTATTTATCTTTTTCTGAGCCAATTAGGGTCCCTGAATACCCTAACACCCATTATATCTCACTAAACAGAACTAACCAAGTTAAACACCTAACTAACTTGGTTTAACATAACTAATGTCTAACTAATACTTGGAACCGAACTAGACCCCCCCCCCCCCCATCCTAACCGGCCCTAACTAAGGAAGGACACCCTTGTCCTTGTGATGAATATTATAATCAACATGCTTAATATCTAGGGGGCATGTAATCCATTGGTTAAACCCACTAAACTTGTCTATAAGTTCTAATAGGGGTGTTCATCGGTTCGGTTTATGGTTTATTTGGTTTATTCGGTTCGGTTTATTCGGTTTTCAAAATTTTGTACCCCAAACCAAATCCAAACCAAACCAAATAAGGAATATGCAAAACCGATCCAAACCAAACCAAATTCAATTCGGTTTGGTTTCGGATAAAACCAAATAAACCAAATCTAACCAAATTGCACGTAAGTAAATTTTTTCCTAATTTATATTTATATTTGTGTTCCAACTTCCGAACATCGCCACTAATTTACACCTAACAATATATGAATACAAGAAAGTCTCATTGTGAAATAAAGCAAACACATCCATAAAGCAGTCGTAGACACAACCACAAAGTTAAAGCTTCAAAACATAGATCATAGAGAATAAATAGTTAACAAGTCTAATGGCACAAAATATAAATAATCTTCAAACATGAGTCTTTCTCCAACTAGTTAACAAGTCTAATGGCATAAATATTTTGGGCTAATAAATTGTATACGATTTATAAATATTATTAGTTTTATTTAATAATTATTTAAGTTAAATGGTTTATTCGGTTATCCAAATAAACCGAATAAACCAAATAAAATAAAATGTGGATCCAAATCCGAACCAAAAACCATATTCACAATTCGGTTAGAAACCAAACCAAAAACCAAATTCGTTATTCGGATCGGTTTATTTGGTTACGGTTACGGTTCGGTTTACGGTTTTTATTTGGTTACGGTTTTTTCTGAACACCCCTAAGTTCTAACCTAAACACAAGAGATCATTACACAACACAACACCAACTCAAACCCTCTCTTTCTCTCTACCTAGCTCACGGCCAAACATCCCTCCTTCAACCCTCCATTTTCGAGTTTGGTTCTTGCCATTCCAAGATCATACAAACATCAAGGGTCACGTATTAGGAGCCTTGGAGCAAACGGAACGCGAAGGACCTCCTTCTCTAGCTTTTATCCACCTCTTTTGCGTATAGATTCTTCCCTAGCCTTGAGCTAGAGGTATAATGCTTAAAACTCATATTTGAACTAATCTAAAGTGGTTAAAAGGATTTTTATCGGATAAAACTCGTTAACATGCAAGATGATGCTTTAAAGCCTACTTAAAACACTAAAAATGGTGGTTAAAAGCACATATGTTGTGTAAATCATGTAGTATTTGACTTGTGTGATTGTTTGGACCCGATCTATGATATGGTAGCTCGGATCATCATTTAACCCGGTTTGGTCATGATCTTGGATTATGACATAAAGCTTGTTTAAGAGTAACAAAGGTTAAATGATGAAACTCTACCACACACATCATGAACTTGTGTAAAAGCAATTTAACTTGTGAAATAGTGTTTAAAACTAGTAGATCTACATATCTACAAGCAGTATTTTCAAAGGACCAAGTGTCCAAGAAATCACATGTTCTAAACCGGATCTTACACAAACAAAAGTGGTTTTTGTGAACAAACAAGTGTATGGATACTTGTGTAACAAAAGTTTTAACAAAGAAATAATTTTCGTAAAAACCGACTAGAAGTTGTGAAACTTCATATTCTTTAAAAATAAAGTTTTTAAGAAATTAAACTTATTTTTAAAGATAACAAGACTTACTAAATGTGCTAGTAAGTTACTACACATTTTTTTTTTTGTAAATATTCAAGTTCATGAAATGGAGAAACTAGTGATTATTGCTGATGAGTATTGTTGATAATTGTTGTTGATGATTGATAATGATTTAAAAGAAAATAAACACACGTTTTGAAAACGTGGGAAACCTCCATTTTTAGGGGAAACTCTGTCAAAATTTTTATAAATTTTGACACTTAGAAAAACCCTAAAAATGTATTTAAAAGTATTACCAAGGCTTCCCTAATTTTTGGTGATGAGAAATGGTGATTTTTCAAGAATAAAAATGGATATTAAGTATATATTTTTGAAAGAAAAAAAAATATATATTATTTGATCACCAACTTTTGTGCTAAGTGTATATAGTATGTGTTATACGTGCTAGTGTATTAAGACTTAAAAATACACTAATTACTCATGAGGAGTAGAAATATAAAAATACACATACAACATACAAGATACATAATTCGGGTGCAAAGTGCAAAACACAAAAGACTTATATTTATTTTTGGAGAAAATAATATAAGTAAGATACGTAGTTAAAAATATAGAATATTTTTAACACAAGAATATATACAAAAGAGAGTGACTGTACTTGTGCGACGCAAGTCTAGTGACTAACGTTAAGAAAACGCGTATAGGTTACGACGTTAATTAAGAAAATCCGGTGGAGTTTACGACGCTAGGAACGCAAAGTTGTGAGTTCATGCTCCCCCTTTTCTCTTTAACTGTTTTCAGTTTTTATAACTTCGGGGGTGAAATACATGTACAAATGTACAAAATTTATAATTGGTATGATATAAATACAAGAAGTACACTTGGTGAGAACGAGAACCAAGTGTGACGAAATATAAGAATACAAGAAGTACACTTGGTGAGAACGAGAACCAAGTGTGATGAAATATAAGAATATGAGAAGCGCACTTGGTGAGAACGAGAACCAAGTATGAGGCGCTATGAGAAATGATAACAAGAAACGCGCTTGGTGAGAACGAGAACCAAGTAGGATGCGTTATGAGAAATAGTGTCACGAATAGGGTACAGAAGCACCATTAATCGTGTACATACTTAGACCGCAGAACAAAAGGTTAGATCTAACGGGTGCCTGGCAGCCACACTCCCGGTCGGGGCGAGAACCGAGGAGTGCTTTTGTGTCTCAGAATATACCAATTAAATGCCTTAGGTTTGGTGACTTCCTATGACGTGCCACATGTTAATGGCTTTGCAACCCATTAACAATCTGATAATTACAGAAATACTGTATTTACATAAAATTCATACCATACTAAAATTGATATATAACTTGAAGTACGTGGGGTACTCAAGAGGATTGATATATAACTTGAAGTACGTGGGGTACTCAAGAGGATTGATATATAACTTGAAGTACGTGGAGTACTCGAGAAAAACTTAATTTATTCACAACTATGTTTTTATACAAAGTATACAAACGTGAAATACAAAACTGCATGAATTCACACCAACTTTATGTTGACGTTTTTCCAAAAACTCGCATGTATTTCAGGTAACTAGGATGGATGTGCGCGTGGTCTTGCTTATGCTCGTGGATGTCGCTTGTGTTTAACTTTAAATAAAGTTGTAAACTCTTGAGACAATGTTTTAAGCTGTCTAGCGATGTAAACGCTAAACTTATGTTTTCAAATTATGGTATTTGATGTTATTTTACGAGCATGTAGCATGTTTACTCTTCGTATGCAATGAGAACCTTTCATGATCACACCTCGTGCTTCCGCCGTAGAAAGGGGTGTGACATGGTAAGTTCAAACATAATGATAAATGGGTAGTTGATTCCGGATGTACGGAATACATAACTCACAGGTCTGATGCTCTCGAGGGTCGAACCGAATCGAGAGACGAACCGCCAGTAATTATTCCGAATGGAGAAAGCATACCAGTCGAAGGAAAGGGCAGCCATACCATACAAAATGGAACAAAAGTGCAAGATGTGTTGCACGTTCCACAATTTACTTTCAATCTCTTGTCAGTAAGCAAACTCACAAAAGATCTAAGTTGTGCCATAACCTTTTTTTCGGATTTCTTTGTTATGCAGGGCTTGCGTTCGAGGAAATTGATTGGAGCGGGTAAGTGCGAAGGTGGTCTATATCAAATGGGGATGCTTGGGACTAGGAGGAGAGCTATGATGGTGACTAGTGATTTATGGCATAAACGGCTCGGACATGCGGGTGATGAGAAGTTATCACGAATAAAATTTCTTAGTAATTTTTCATTTAAGAATAGTAACAATTTTTGTGATTCTTGCATGAAGTCTAAATTTTCTAGATTACCTTTTCCTACTAGCATGACCAAAACAAATGCTTGTTTCGACCTCGTTCATTGTGATATATGGGGTAAGTACCGTACGCCCTCGTTCACAAAAGCCAACTATTTTTTGACAATAGTCGATGACTATAGTAGAACCGTGTGGGTCTACCTTCTCAAGCATAAACATGAAGCAAGCACGTGCATAATGCATTTTTACAAGATGGTTAAAACACAATTTGAAAAGAAAATAAAAAGAATAAAATGCGATAACGGTGGGGAATTCATTTCCAACAAAATGATAAATTTTTATGAGGAACAAGGAATCATGTTGGAAACAACATGTCCCCATACTTCTTGTCACACCCCAACCGATGGCGGAAACATCGGGATGAGACGAAAACTCGATTGCAAGAGACATCATAACACTATGTGACAATATTATTTAAATCCAATTTCATAAATGACTAATATTCAATTACAACGTTTCAAATAAAGACAAATTGCAACAAGCGTTGTTTATTATTGAAATGAGTATCTAAGTCCATCGTAACTTGATTTCTTCATCATCTTGTCTATCAACCTGCAACATGTATTAAAATAGAGTTCAATGCAAAAGCAAAGGCTAGTATACAAGTTTTGATACGTAGCATAAAAAGATAGGTTTCAAAGTAATTCCATGTGGCAAGCTCTTGATACAAGATAAACATTAAAATCGGCATGTGTCTAACATATCAAACCAATGATGAAACGCAATATGCTCATGACATAACCACAAGTCTACGGGCGGTGTGTTAATCCTATAGCGCTATATATGTCACGAGTAGGCTCGTACAAGTTAATGATAAGTCTAACACAAGATGTCCTCAACCCAAGTTTAAAGTATCAAGTAATCAAATAAGCATGCGTGTAATAGGAATATTTGTGTATTATGATTAAAGTGTAAGTTTATAAATAACATGTTACACCCCAAAAAGTGGTAAACAAAAAAAGGGGTTCAAGTATACTCAAATTGGTTGTGTTTGCGATTTCTTGTAAGTAACGCACGAGTAAGATTGGAAAGAAATTCCAAGAGAACGAACGAAAGCGGTTATCCTAAATGATAACGATCTTGTTAATATTTATTGGTTAAATAAATAGTCCAAATATTTAGAGTTTACAATTCAAGTATTTAGTTATTAGCAATTTTTAGAGGTTTTAATATGTAAGAAAAAAAATTAATTAAGAATAAAAATAAAGTAATAAAAGAAAACTGTTTGTTATATAAAAAGGATTTTAAGGTTAAAAGAAAAGAAATAAATACTAAATAATCTTCTTTAAACAGAAAACAAACAACCGTCGGTTTATACCTTTTCTTTTATCAAACCTTCAGTTTAGTTTTGCTGAACGAATATAACCTCAAAGTTTAACGTATTTCTTTTTTTTATACGAACACTCACTAACGACTTCATCTTCTTCGTTTTCATAACAAAAGCAGACTATTAAGTATAGGGTTGAGATCCTGTACAAACAGTGCTAATTATAAGAAACGTAAGAACAGATCTGAACTATTTATAATTAAAATTACTACTAACAAATTAGGGGTAATTTTGTAAAATTGCTAGTCATTTGACTATTTTCCATTAAATACAAATTCCACCAAGGTTTTTTAAACTAAAATAACTTTTATATACTTCATTATTTAAAAAAAATACATATATCATAAAATCAAGTATTTTTTTTATCTTTAATATGAGTACCATATTGCTATACCTTTTTTGTATTTATAAAAGTGATTTTTAAAAAAGTTAACAAAAAGTGTTTTATAATTGTGCTGATAACGTGATGATTATGTGTTAATTACAAAATAATACAAACAAACACCAAAAGTAGATATAATCAGCACATCTGGTGTGCTGATAATGGAGAACGATTGAGGATGTTGTGCTAATGTCGTTTATGTTGATAATGGAGAACGATTGAGGACGATGTGCTGATAATGAAGAGCGATTAAGGATGTTATGCTAATTATATAGTGTTGTGCTGATTATATTTTTTGTAATTATTTTTAATTAGTTATAAATAAATATGGTCAAAAGGTCTAAATTACCCCTTAACTAATTTTTTATTGATGGACACTTGTCAATTTGGTGTTGATTCTTACGGTTCTTACAAACTTAAGTGTTTGTATTTGATCTCATTCCGTTAAGTATATACACATAGATTTATTTAACAGGTGATGAAACAGAAAAAAATGAACAAGAAAAATATACCGAATAGTTGAACCGAGTCCGTTGTTTCGAATTGCTTGTTATCTTCGTCTATGGGCATGTTTGGATAAGCTTTTTGAAACAACTTATTAACTTATTGGCTTTTTGGAAAAGTCAGGATTGAGTGACTTATTGACTTATTAGCTTTTTCCCCTCACATACTCTCTCATTGCCAAACATCATTTGGAGCTTACGACTTTTCAAAAAGCCAATAAGTCAATAAGTTGTTTCAAAATGCTTAGCCAAACATGCCCTATATATATATATATATAAACAGAAACGTAATAAGGATCGAAATGAGAAGCGTATACCGAACCGAGTCGAAAGGCCCCGTCGATCCCTATTCAGTTCCGGCGACTTCGGGTCCTCTGGCGATTATGCGATTTGGCCTCCGGCGGCGTACGGTTGTTCCGACGAACTCCGGCGAGCGTGAAGGTGGTTCCGACTACGGCGAACAGAACACCAAAAAAACCAGAATTTAGATGTGTGTTTTTGTTGTTCGTGAGTTACTGTTTCCGGCGACTTCGAACAAGGCGAAACGCTTATCTCCGGCAACGTTTCGAACTCCGGCGAGGGTGTACGGTTCAGCGAAATATGTTGTGGGGTTTGTGAGGGTGTTGAGATATGTGGTGAAGGAAAAGAAAAGATGTTTATTTATAGCATCCGAATCGGAAACGAGAGTGTATGGGATCTTGACTAGGTTCTTGATTGTGTCAAAAATAGGAAACGCGGAATGATATATGTTTCGCGAAATCTGGAGATCCATCCCGGTAGAACAGTGAGAGGAAGAAGGAAAGGAGGTTGTCTACGGCTGGTTGTTCGCTGTCATGTTTTTGGCGGCAATTTATTTTAATGAGGGGAGGCCAGCTGTTTGTGCAATAAATGGATTAATGGCACTAAATTGGGAACTTATAATCTATACCTTATAATAAAACAAAACAAACTTATGCCACATGGCATGATCTTAAACATGTTATTGCCACGTGTGATTCTTACAATCCATATTCTTTTCATTTGAGCGGCAAATAAGAGAACGCTCTTTCTCCTTTCACACTGCGTTATATCGCATCTTTTGTTTCCATAAACATGAATTACTTCCCTTCTAAATCCTATTTTAAATAAAAACCCTAGATCTAAATATGTATTTCACCTTGCCGATTCATCTCTCAATCAATCCTCTGGGTCGTTTGTTTCTTCATCTATTGCTTCTTCATTGAATCGGACTCTCTTCCACGGAGTGGTCGCATTCAGTTTCACCGGCTCAATATCAAGAACGACTCTCACCTCGAGGGACTTATTTAGTGCTCCGATCTGGTAATTCATCGATCTCTGATTCATTATTTTGTTTTTCTTGAATCTTTACGTTCATATGCATCTAATTTAATTGTATGTTTGTGTGTTAAGAATAGTGTTAAGATAGTCGATGATTCATCGATGATATTATTAGGGCTTCTCAGTAGGGATTTTTTAAGAGTCAGATTGAAGCTGCTGTGAAAGAAGAGGAAGAGAATGAGATTGAGAGTGGTAATTTACCGGTGTCGAGTGAGGCCTAAGAAGATATGAAATGGTCGCCATGGTTGATACCAATGCTTGGATTGTATGAATCGCACCATCTGCTCTCTCTGTCTCAATCATCACAAGGACCACCGAAACATGTAGGTTATGATTCAACTTTTTTTTTTGCCATTAATGTTTCAGTTTTAATTCTTTTAATCTCTTTTCACATCACAAAATCGAATCTTATTCTAGGTTTTCGTCAATTTTAAATTTACTCAATCACATATGATTCTATTGATATATTATTGTTTCTTGATAAAATTAAATCATGCCGTTGCAGGTTGAATTTGACCACCGGAAATAAAAGAAAACTTCCCTGCTTGGAATGTATGCCATCCCCCTCTCTCTACCCACAAACCCACATCCACATGATTGATATATCACTAATTTGAATTCTTTTTAGGATGAATTGATAACAGGAAAATAAGTTGAAGAAGAAGCTAATACAAGAATAAATTTGCAAAAAGCACTGGAAAGAGCTTTCATTATACAACTTCACCTCATCTTCCTACACAGGTTTCCACTTTATTCAAATGTTGCCCGAAACTCATATCAAACCCTTTATGCCTTTCTAAACACCAATTGTTGATATCTTATCTTCTAGGGTTATAGATTGTTTATGTTGAAAAGTCAAAGATTGGCAAGTCTCTTACAATTAGGTTTCTCTATGTTCATTTTGTTAATCTTTTTCAAGTGTTATTGTGATCTGTATTTATTTGGAGTGATTATTTAGTTGCTAATGATATTTATTTGGAGTGATCTCCATTCATTTTATATGAAACATTCGGTTAGGGTTCGATTTTCATATGATTTAGAGGTGGCAGTTTGTTGCAAGATCACCAATCATTCAAGTTTTTGTTGCAAAAGTTTGAGAGGCGACAAGATGGGTTGTTTTAGCTAATTAAGTAACGGGTCAAAACAGGTTCAAGGTGAAACGAGCCAGGTTGTGTTAACTCACAAACACTTTTGTAGAAACGGGTCAGGCCGGGTTAGTAGTTACAAATGAAGGTTTTAGTTTCTTTAAAATGGCTTGTAATTCATCTCAAATGTATTAATATCCATTTAAACCTCCTAAATTGTTTTACTAAACGAATGTTAGATCATTGTTCTAATAACATAGTAGTAATTGTATTTAACAATGATTTATTTTATAAAAAGGATAAATAAATGCTTATGTGTCTACCCCACCCATTTTGAACAACATTGTGTATGTATATATTTTATTTAGCACTAATTTGATTTTAAAATGGATAAATAAGTGTTTATATGTCTGCCCCAAGTCTTTTAACTAATGGATTTGTATTTTTTTTTTCCAACTTTTCATTTATATGCTACAATCTTTATTCTATCCATTTATTTGTTTTTTTAACATGATCAATGAATTTACGCAGGAACACATTGCAAACATAGACCACCGTTGCCTGTCGTACTATAAAGGAGACACCGATAGCAAAGCTACAATTCTATGGACATTGATGGTCATGCGAAGACCACAAACTGAAATCTTCTAATTCTTAAGGTTAATACTGGTGTAAAAGTCGATTCCCGATTTCTATGCTTACAACCCAGCACAGAGGGTGGACAACTATAGATGCTATAAAAGAAAGAAAATTACAAGTTCTTCAACAACGAGTTAAGTATGCTTGATTTCATATTTGCAGTTCATTACTTATGTTAATTATATGTAAGAGCTCTTTGAGTATGTTATAATTAATTCTTTATGGTTCGCTTCGTTTTCTTTTGTGGAGGGCGTGGTGGAGGTCAGATGTAGAAGGTTATGCAAGACTGTTGATTTGGGTTGGTGTTGGGATTTTAAACATGGGTTTAACCGAGGGGAATTCTTAGAAACGCTTATCGGCAAATGGTGAACCTATTAATGAGGAGTTTTGATTATAAGTGTAATGTCGGAATTACACTTTGTGATTGAAGAGTTTCAAAAGTGCCAAACCGATCAAATGGCATATGTTAAAGGGGAGACTTTTGAAGCGATACAAACGGCCAAGAGAATCTTGATTGAGAAAGGATCCAAACGCGAGCATAGAAGCGTATCCCTCTATCACAAACCATAGATTCTTTCGCCCCAGTTTTTTTTATATACATGATGTTAATTTTTTGAACCAGCTTGTGAAGTTATATGAAAGATGTCAAATTGCATGTGCTAACTATCCCGAGTACCGGATACCATACGTTTTGTGTATGGAAGCACATGAGAGCATGGATCTTGCTGAAAATGCCCTTGCTCGTGCCACTCAATTGTTTGTAAAGGTACACAATTTCATTTATATATTCACATTATTTGTATACTTACTAAGATGCTATTATAATCATAAGTAATAGTAACCAAAATAACACTCGTATCTTCAGTGGTGTTGTTAATCATTGATGGATGTCTCTGCCTTATTGACCATAAATTTACTAGGATACAAGAATAGGGATAATGGTGGGCCCATATGTTCTTCTGTAAGTTATCCATGTGGTTACAGAATCCAAAATCTAAGACATGATCATATAGTATAGTTAACTAAAGTTGAAAAGACCGTGCTTAATAGAAGGGAAACAAATGATCCTTTTGTCATTAGACTTAAGCTTACTCCTATTATTTTGATGATAGTATATGTAATGTGTCATTTATCATAGAGGTGGCATATGGATGGGTTAGGAAACAGGTTAAAAAAGATTATTTTTGGGTACGGGTCAGGTTTGATTATAATTGTTGTCTTTTCAATATAATTTGAATTTTTAATGAAGTTACCTTAAATCTCTACATTTGCAGCATACCTTTTTCTCTGGTCATCTAATTGTCTAAAAACATACTATTATAATAACTTGATGACAAGTTGAACTAGCGGTAACATGTGTGATTACTTTGTTTTATTTACATTTGTCATTAAAAAGATGTTAAGCGAGATTGTGATACTAGAACTACTGGTGTTTAGAACAAGACATTGTTAAAATTAAAGGTCTACGCAAATGCACCAACTTCTCCGATGACCAAAGTCTACTCTCTTGATCTATACAGGTATATATTTGTTTTTCTTTCTAATGTTCTTTTTTTTATAATGAGACTTTATTTAAATGATTTCTTGAGTTGTTCATTGTTTTAGTCAAACATCGTTTGAATGATACATCCGGCATGTTTACTGTAAAAAGTATACAAGCGAAGCTGAGAAGTTTTGGTGTGCGGGATACTGGTTTCAGGTTTGAATGGTACGTGGTCGCCTATCAAAGTAAACTTTTTTGGCTTGGCGGGTGTCCAGGAATCGGGTTTCAACAAGGCTGGAATTGGTTTGAAGGAATGTGTATATCGATTCTACCCACTGTGCTTTTTGTGGAGACGAAATGAATCTGTCGACCACTGTTTTGTCTCGTGTAATTTCGTTCAAAAGGTATGGGACTCTGTTATATCTTGGTGTAAGGTATATCATTGTTTTTGTTTTCAGCCAAAGACCTGGTAGACACTCGCTGGTATATGAGCGGGTTTCGAAATGGAAGAAGGCGGTTAGAATCCGATATAAGAGGAGTGGGGTTGGGTTATCGCACTAGGATGATGCGGCGTCCTTTAGAGATCTAGCTGAAGCAGTTATTGAAAACTTTCCGTATGTAAGAGCTATGGCTGTATGAAATCTTGAAGGTAGACATGTTAAATGTACTTTACAAGTCCATGTTTGATTATCTTTTTCAAATATGCTTTTGTTCAATATGAAATCAAGCATGCATACGCCTTTTTGTTGAAATTAATGACCTTTTGTTTTCAAAGAACTTATCAACGTTTAAGGTTTAATGAATACATTAAAAACGCAACATGGTTAGTTGTATGTCGTTTCGTCAAGAGTAAAAACCAAAGATAGAGTCAAACTACTGATATTAGACGAGGATGGCAAACCTACACATAAAACAACAAATGTGGTGTATAAAAAATCTTTAACGAGTTGTTATTTTTTCGTACTTGTTTATTTCAATTCAGTGTAATATAATATTTACATTAGTACTTTGAACGTTTATATCAACACTGTTAAATAATAAATTTTATTGGGAAGCCACCCGTGTAACACACGGGTACTTAGACTAGTTTAGATTGAATAAAAAAAAATAGCACAGCTATTATGTTGTCTTTGATTTTTAGCGGCAAAAGAAAAAGAAACAAACATTTTTTTTTGTTTTGTTTTTGAAAACCAAATAAGTTTTATAATGTTACAAACTGACCCCTTACTTATATCTAATGGACTAACTTGGTATCTAACTTTAACTTTAACTAAAAACTAACTAGTTTAATTTGAAAGTTCATTTTTAATTTGCAAATGATTATTTAAATAAGTTAATTAACTAGATAAATAAATAACTTATATTGAAAATTACATGTAAAATCTTTCAACGGTATTTTAATTCGAGAAAATTTTCCGGGGTTTCAAGGGTTATAATCCAAAATTCAAAACGGCTCGGATTTTGAAAACCCATTTTGACGGATGTTACACTTCTCAACAAAACGGAATCGTAGAAAGAAAGCATAGACACTTGCTTGATACGGCGCGCGCTCTCATGTTTGAAGCAAGTCTCCCGAAAATATTTTGGGGAGAGTGCGTTTTAACTGCAACATACATCATAAATAGGTTACCTTCAAAAGTTATTGAAGACAAGACTCCATACGAGTTGTTGCATAGTGAGAAACCAAACTACGACCATATGAGGGTCCTAGGTTGCTTGGCATACTATCGAAGCATTGAAACGAATGGAGACAAATTTGAGATAAGGGGTAGACCGGGTGTATTCATGGGGTACCCTAATGGAATAAAAGGGTACAAAGTTTACGATCCAAATAGTGGCAAGATTATTACTTCAAGAGACGTGCGATTTGATGAAAAGGTTTTCCCATTTGCCACAAAGTTCGAACAAGATAAATGTAAATTGGAGGACGTGTTCACCACATTCATGGATGAAGAAGACGGGCCCAACAGGCCCAACGTAACAAGCACCGAGAATTTGGGCCCAAATAATCCAGAAGCCCAACTTAATGACGAGGAGGATCTTGAAATGTTATACCAATTCAACCCAAGTAACAATGATACTGGGCCGACTCATGATGGACCGGACACTACTTCTCAAACAGAAACAAAAAATGAACCTCATGTTAGTAAAGCTCAAAATCAAAATAGTGAAAACATTGCACAAGGGAGGGAGAGACGAACTAGAACTAGACCCGCACACCTTAAAGACTATGATGTGAAGCTTCCGCCATCTATAGACCACCCGACCCCCGCCTCTGATCAAGAACCCTCAACGGTATGTCCCATTGCTAACTTCGTTTCTTGTGAAAAATTTTCAAAATCTCATAAAGCCTTTCTTGCGGCCATCACGGCAAATGATGAGCCAAAAAGTTTCAAACAAGACGTATAGGACCGACATTTGAAGGATGCCATGCAAAACGAGATAAAGGCCCTTGAAGAAAATGGAACTTGGACCATCGAAGATCTTCCCAACGGGAAACGAGTTATAGACTCGAAGTGGGTGCACAAAACGAAGTTTAAACCAAATGGTGAAGTCGAGAGGTACAAGGCAAGACTCGTCGCCAAAGGGTACACACAAATGGAAGGTGTCGATTACCGCGACACGTTTGCTCCCGTAGCGAAGTTGGTGACCGTAAGGAGTCTCATTGCCGTCGCCACCAAAAAGGGTTGGAGTATCCATCAACTTGACGTGAATAACGCGTTCTTGCATGGTGACTTACATGAAGAGGTTTATATGCGAATACCGCAAGGTTACGACAAAGGGGGAGGAACAAAGGTATGTAGATTAAGGAAGTCACTATATGGGTTGAAGCAGGCCTCGAGAAATTGGTATCAAAAATTTACATCAGCCCTCTTACAACTCAATTACAAACAATCCGTTGCGGACCACTCGTTTTTCATCTACAAAGAAGGAAGCATTTTTGTCACTGCCCTCATATACGTCAACGACGTCATTATGGCAGGGAACGATGAACCCAAAATTAAAGAAACAAAGAAATTCCTGAATGACAAGTTTAGCATCAAAGATCTCGGGCCACTAAAGTACTTTCTCGGAATAGAGGCTGCTAGAACCAAAGATAGGATAGTGCTAAGTCAACGAAAATACACCCTTGACATCCTTGAGGATAGTGGAATGTTGGGATGTAGACCATGCACCTTTCCAATGGAACAGAACATAAAGCTCGATAAAGGAGAAGAGGATGGTCGTGCCGATGCTAGCAAGTACCGAAGATTGGTTGTCCGATTACTCTACCTCCAAGCCACAAGACCAGATCTTGCCTACTCAGTGAATGTCCTAAGCCAATTCGTCTCGGACCCTCGACAGAAACACATGGACGCTGCCATGAGAGTCCTTCGCTACCTAAAAGCAACGCCGGGGCAGGGCATTTTCTTCCCGAAAAAGGAGGAACAAATTTGGTAGCATACAGTGATGCGGACTGGATGGGTTGCTCACTCACTCAGAGATCAAGAACAGGATAAGTTCTTTTATTGGGGGGAGCTCCTATTTCGTGGAAATAAAAGAAGCAGTCAGTCGTTTCTCATTCCTCAGCTGAAGCCGAATATCGTGCAAAGGCCAATGCCACTAGTGAAATCCTGTGGTGTGTTGGTTGTTAGAGAGACTGGAAACAAGACAACATAGCTCTACACCACTCTCTATTGTGATAACAATGCGGCGCGTCATATTGCAAATAACCCGGTCTTCCACGAGCGAACAAAACAAGTGGAAATGGATTGTTATTTTGTCAAGGAACGAGTCGAGTCACAGGAAATCAAACCCCTCTATGTTGACACGAAGACACAAATAGCTAATCTTCTCACGAAGGCTCTGGGGTCCAAACAACTCGAGTTTCTACTGGACAAGATGGGCATGCGAAATCTGCACGCTCCACCTTGAGGGGGTATTGAGAATGCATAATCCTGTTCATATTCTCTCACCTTATTTTCCTCTCAAATCAAATATTCATGCACAATTACAGCCGTGTATTTTGTTATCATTCATTATGTTTCCTTTTGTACAGCTTTGCATTGCCTATTCAGGCTTGTATCTTCTTGTTGATTATCATAAAAAGAAAAACACACAGTGAATATACAAATCCTTCAAACCATAGTTTTTATGGTATCAGAGCAGTGACCACTACGCTCGATCTAAACCCAAACCCCGAAAATTGTTTCACCATCCTGCCGATATGATAGAAGGTGCAAACAAAGATCTCGCCGAAACCGATGCTAACAACCCGGATCATAACTCACCATACTACCTCCACCCTTCCGATTATCCGAGGCAGATGCATGTTAACGATGCATTAACCGACAACAACTACCTTGATTGGGTCCAAGAGATGGAAAATTTCTTGTTCGCCAAGAACAAGATAGGCTTCGTCGATGGAACTATCAAAAGGCCAAAAGCGAGCGATGCTAGTTATATGGCATGGATGCGATGCGACGCCATGATTAAAGGGTGGCTTACCACAGCCATGGAGAAGGAGATCCGAGGAAGCGTGAAATACGCCAATTCAACATCGGAAATCTGGAAGGATCTTAAAGAACGATTCGGTAAAGAAAGTGCACCGCACGCGTGTGAATTGAAGCAGGCTATTTCGAACACCAAACAAGAAGGGATGACGGTTTCAGCCTACTACACGAAACTGCGTGGATTGTGGGATGAGATGCAATCCTTTTTACCTGCTCCGATTTATAAGTGCAACGGATGTACTTGTGGCATTGGAAGATCACTTAGAGAACTCAGGGAAAAAGAGCAACTCTATGAGTTTCTTATGGGTCTAGATGGAGAATTTTCCATCATTAGAACTCAAATACTTGCCACCAAACCGATCCCATCCCTTGGAACTGCTTACCATCTCGTTGCCGAGGATGAGCAGCAAAGGACCATAACCGGCGGAAAGAAACCGGTGAGTGAAACGATGGCCTTCCAAGCCTCAGCGAAAAGCGGCGGGACACCGAACCGAGTCGGCCAGAAAGACAACAAAGGCGTGACACACTGTAATCATTGTGGCAGAGATGGACATACACGAGATGGATGTTTCAAGATAGTCGGTTACCCGGAATGGTGGAACGTGAAAAATAAACGAGAAAAGGTAAAACCAATGGCAACATGTGCGGAGACAGAACCAGACCTGATTGCGAGCCTAACAAAAGAACAGTACGGGCACATTCAAAAGCATTTTGCTGCCGAAAGTAACCTTGCACAGAGTGAGCCTCCACGTACCACAAACATGGCTGGTAAGTTCAGACATAATGATAAATGGATAGTTGATTCCGGATGTACGGAACACATTACTCACAGGTCTGATGCTCTCGAGGGTCGAGCCGAATCGAGGTGAATAGGTCCACATGAATAGGTTCAAACCTCTACTAGATAAAATCATTTTTCCGAACCCAACGATAAAGTAAAAAATATCTAAATGAGCCTCTAATCATTAACGAGGTGATATTATGGGGAGGACAAAAAATATAATAATGTTTTTCGGGAGGATTTGGGTCGGATCAATTTGGTTCCTATAAAAAAGGATAAGAAAAACTAGATTTCATAGAATCATTAAAAGTACGTCAAACCTCGTTAGAAATGCATAATGAAAATATGATATATCTAAATGTGTTATCTAGGGGTTTTCATTTTTTAATCTAGTCATAACAATGTTTAGTATCTTGTTGAATTTTTTGACTTGTCGTTTGATTATTCTTGTGTCTCCTTAAAATAACCTTTCTAAGAGGTTCGTTTTGTTCACCCATTAATTCTAAAAGATCTAATTATTTTATAATCTTTTGATTCATCTAAGTTGGTAATTTTAATATGTTTACATTTCACTTTGTTTCTCAAAAGAGGCTTGTATTGATTGATTTTCGTTAAACAAATTGTCACACTTTTAAAATATTTGTCGCAAGCTACCTAACCCTGATCATGTTTACCAAGTCTATCTTGTTTTTTTTAACCATTATATTGAGATTGCATAATCCTGTGCATATTTCTCTCACCTTATTTTCCTCTCAAATCAAATATTCATGCACATTTACAGCCGTGTATTTTGTTATCATTCATTATGTTTCCTTTTGTACAGCTTTGAATTGCCTATTTAGACTTGTATCTTCTTGTTGATTATCATAAAAAGAAAAACACACAGTGAATATACAAATCCTTCATACCATAGTTTTTATTATACTCCTCGGAAGCAAACACCTCTGATATCCAAAGTACCCCTTAAACAAATAGAAATCTAAGCAATATACATGGTCCTTTTGTTATTCTATACTCTAACCGTCTCATATTATCATCATACCAACTTTACTAAAACATCTTAACTCATTACCAACCTTGCTTTATAAGAATACTATATCTCTTTGTTTATATATTTTTTTTTTGAACGGCTATATCTCTTTGTTTATATGGTCCTCTAAGTAAGTATGTCCTAATATCCTCTCATTAATTATTAGTGTTAAATGATAATAGTAGTTTCCAATCAGCATGATTTAAAGAAAGAGTATCCATGTCAACATATTCCAGAGTTTTAGAAGATTATTCTCCAACTTTAGTTATAATGAATCGTTCTATTATCTGACTCATAATTCATGTCTCAAATAAAATTACATTATTAAAATATTACCAATTTACTATGATTCTCATTCAAGTTAATAATATATCAAACAAGAGTTATTTGCAGTTTTCGTCCCTCAGGTTTGCCCTAGTTAACACTTTGGGTCCACGTCTAACACCTTACGTTCCTAACATTTCATGGTCTTAATAAATACCGTCCCTCTGACTTACATCCGTCCGTAGAGTCATTAGTCCCCATGTGATTTATTATTTATTTGATGGATGAAAGATATGATACACAATGTCAAGAAAAACAGACACAATGAGTCAAAAAGAAAAGCACAATGACGCAAATAAAAAAAGACAAAATGCTAAATAAAAAAGACAAAATGATCTAAACAAAAATTCTAAAATCTTCAAGCTAAAGATCCAAAAGCGAAAACCTAAAATCTCGTATTGTAAAGTTCGATAAAACGGTTCCAATGCCGTTTGAATGACTTCTATCAAAGTGTATTTGATACCATCTAACGACTTCTTATTTTTAGGAGACCATGTACTTGAACATTACCCTCTGTAACGACTACTTACTAATCGACACAAAATAAGAAAGATTACGTGTTTTACAAGAAAACAAAAAATATGTGTTTTCCTTGATTAAATGACTAATTTTATAAAACAGAAAAAATAACACCATTGGATCAGGAAGTGTGTTATTTTCTTGTTTGGCAAGTAAGAGTGTTGAAAGGTCTAATTGTAGTTTTTTGAACACAAGATCAGGTCGCTTATTGTTCAAATAACAATTCAATTTTTATTAATCTATTTTTGTACTTCGACATTTCCCTTTGTATTTGCTTTCTCTAAACTATTTTTCTACGATATTCTTTTTTTTTGAACGGTGACTTTCTTTTTGAGTGACCCAATGTCACACCTCCTAATCGGCGGCCCTAACCAAGTCTGCCCAGACTTACGTTGTCTTAACCGTGCCCGCGCTGGGTTGGCCAGACTTGGTTACGGCGTTCCCCCGGAAACTGTACTGCCTCCACACGAGTTGCCTCACTGAAGTAACAGCCGGATGAAAACCGGGGTGCGGCTCAGGATCGAACCCCCCTCAGTGGGTGTGTCACCATCATTGCCCAATATCCACCCCAATATGACACAAGTGGAAATTGAACTTGAGTCTCCATTAGAAAACCCAAGTCTCCTATCACTAGGCCACAAGTGGGGGGTTTTTCTACGATATTCACTGATGAACTTTGAATGTTTTTATAGGTGATGAATCAGTTTTTCCATCATGGTTCAATTCATAAAACGTACAATAGCTAGTTCTTTAATTGCCCTAATCCCGTAGGTAATTTCTAAACTCCACGTGAATAGGTTCAAACCTCTACTAGATAAAATCATTTTCCCGAATTAAACGATAAAGTAAAAAATATTCTAGACGGGCCTCCAATTATTAATGTGGTGATATTATGGGCAAAACATGCCAAAAAATATAATAATGTTTTTCGGTACGATTTGGGTCGGATCACGTTGGTTCATATAAAAAAAAAATAAGAAAAACTAGATTTCATAGAATCAGTAAAAGTACGTCAAATGCATAATGAAAAGATGATATATCCAAACGTGTTATCTAGGGGATTTCATTTTTTTTAATCTAGTCATAACAATGTTTAGTATTTTGTTGAATTTTTTGACTTGTCATTTGATTATTCTTGTGTGCAATCCTTAAAATAACCTTTCTAAAGGGTTAGTTTTGTTCACCCATTAATTCTAAAAGTTCTAATTATTTAATTATCTTTTAATTTATTTATGGCCACAAAACGATAATGCTTAATTTAATGGATTATTTTTTTGCAAGACAAGTAGAAGCACCTAATCTAAGTTGATACGTTTGCTTTTCACTTTGTTTCTCAAAGGAGGCTTGTATTGATTGATTTTCGTTAAGCAAATTGTCACACTTTTTAAAATATTTGTTGCAAGCTATTAACCTCACCCTGATCATGTTTACCAAGTCTATCTTGTTTTTTTAACCATTATACTCTTCGGAAGCAAAAGCATCTTGTGATATCCAAAGTACCCCTTAAACAAATAGAAACATAAGCAATATACATGGTCCTTTTGTTATTCTATACTCTAACCGTATCATATAAGCATCATACCAACTTTACCAAAACATCTTAACTCATTACCAACCTTGCTTTATAAGAATACTATACCTCTTTGTTGACATGATCCTCTAAGTAAGTATGTCCTAATATCCTCTCGTCTTGCAAAAGAATTTAACATGAAGGATCTTGGCCCTCTTACTCATTTTTTGGGTATTCATGTTACTCGCAATAGTACACATACGTTTCTTTCTCAACAGGTCTACACTAAAGACATCATTAAGCGGGCTGGTATGTCTTCTTGTAAACCAGTTGTACTCCTAGTAGATGCAAAACCAAAGCTTAGTGCCATGACAAGTCCCGAGTTTGATGATCCTACTTTATATCGCGGTCTGGCAGGTGCTTTACAGTACTTTACTTTTACTCGTGCTGACATTAGTTATGTTGTTCAGCAGGTATGCATGCATATGCATTCCCCGCAGATTGATCACTGGAATGCTTTAAAGCGTATACTCCGTTATATTTAGGGGACATATTCTCACGGCCTCAATCTAAGCTCGTCTAAAGACATCACACTTCGAGCTTATACTGACGCGATTCGGTTGGCTGCTGTGACATACGCAGGTCCACTTCTAGTTATTGCGTTTACTATGATCCCAACTTGCTATCTTGGTCAGCCAAATGCCATACTATTATATCATGTTCTAGTGCTAAAGCAGAATACCGCGGTGTCGTAAACATGGTCGCTGAACATTACTAGATTCACAATCTTTTATTTGAATTACATAAACCGGTTAAAACAGCTAGCTCAGTGTATTGTGACAATATCAGTGCCATGTACTTATCTGGCAATCCAGTTCAGCATCAGCGAACCAAACAGATCGAGCTGGATATTCACTTTGTCCGCGAACTTGTTAAATGGGGTCCTAGCTCGTTATCATATTGCAGATATTTTCACTAAAGGTCTACCAAAAGTGCTTTTCGATGATTCTAGATCCAGTCTCATAATTCGGCATCCTCGTGCTTTGACTGCAGAGGTATAATAGATAATATATTTCTATAAAATAGGAAAAGATATATTTTATTGTTTTTTATGTATATCTCTCCACAATTATAGGAGATCTCTGTTGTATTTATACGGATGAAAAGTGATTGTAACACCTCGAAAATTCACGTCCTATAATGTGTTGACACGTGTCATAAAGTTTAAACGTGTGAAAGAATGTTATAAAGGGACTAAAGTTGACAAACATGGGAAGTATGTGATTATACGGGTTCTAAATGTCAACAGTGAATAAATATACTTCATAATAACCCTACATAATGTTTATAACATCAAACGAATAAATCATGGATCATACGAAGCAAAAAGTGAGAGATTTCAAACTACAGGGGTTAAATGTGTCAACATGTTTAAAAATATACCTCTGAGTGACCTTTTGACAAACCCGAAGCTTTGTAAATGTTAATTATGCTCACTAGAATGCACGATATAAATTTCATAAAATTTCGTTATCGTATGAGAAAGTTATGATCAAATTCGTGTGCGAGGGGTTAAAGTGCAAACGTTGAAAGTTAAGACTTTTCGGGTTAACCGGAAGAGTCCAGGGACTTGGCAAAGTGAGTATAGGTCCTAAAGCCCTTGTGGGTAATTATAAGAGGGTCAAAATGCAAGAAATAACCTTGATTGCCCTTTCGTGAAGCCAAAGGTCAAGTTGCAAAACAATAGAAAAATGAAAATCTGAAACTCAGGCCCAGGCGGCCCGCGTTAAGTCCGGCTAAACGTGAGGCGGGCCGCGTCCGACCCCCAGTACCGAGAAAAATGGCTGATGTCTGCCATAGTCTATTGTGCGCGACCTTTAACCGTTTTTCCACATCTCTTGACCCCTAAAGCACCCCCTAAACACTAGGAACAAGTGTTGATCGGTTGTGGTGGGTTGTAGACCCATGTGTCAAGGATTTATGGTGAGAATTTCACTATAAAAAGGCTTGAACTTGCACCTTTGATCTTCACATCTTCTTCAAGCTATCTAACCAATTCTGGAGCTCAAGGCTGCTCTCAACTGATCACATTTCGTGCATAGGACTCTTGTAAGTCTGCTAGTCCTTCTTTAATTGAGTTTAGCTTAGTATTTTAGCTAAAAGTCAAACCGTCGTAATTACGGTTTGACTTCGAGATTAGTCAATAATGGCTCAGTCAATTCTCGAATCAAAAGTAGTTATATGTTGGTATTTATGTGGGTAATAAAACCTCAAGAGGGTTTCCCCTGATCACCACTCTAACCAGGATAAAAGTCGGGTCAAACTTACATTTAAAAAGTCAACAGGAAGTCTAAAATGCCATTTATGCATAATTAACATTGTAGATCATATACAACCTGTTGGATCATTGTTATAACTTAGTAATAAGGGTAAGAACATGTCTAAACATGTTCAACCCGACAATTTCCTGTTTAGACCCGGTTCGGAACCGAAAGTCGCATAGTTTGACTTTCACTTTGACTTTCAGTTCTGACCCGTTTAGGCATGTTTTAGAAATGCCTCAGAGCTTTAATTGGACTAGGTTACATGTTAGTACAACCCTCTGTGATTATACACCTTGGTTCGTTAGTTATCCAACTAATATGCATATTTCCGTTAATTGCTCATATGTTGACCATTATGCCCTTATTACTTTAAAACGTGATTTTTGGAAATATAAAAGAGTAGAAACTTTAATTACTGATATATAAACTTGTATGCAAAGTTTGACATCAGTTTGATTTGTAGATTAAGAGTTATGCTCATTATCGCAAAAGGAAAGCTTTATGTTAATAAAATGGCGTAATTAGCGTATAGCCTAGTTAAGCCTACTTTTTGATATCAAATATTTTACCCACTGATGCAATATATTATTTTGGGATTTTAAAAATTTTTAATGAATTTTAGGCTGAGCATAACTAGTAGTCGTAGGCTTAATCCGGTAATTGTCGGTTTTGCCCTTACGGGCCATAAAATGAGTTTTACATATCTAAACAACTCCAAACCTTTTGATACTGATCACATATGATAAATAAATTATTTTTAAGCCTTCTGGAAATATAAAAATATCAGATTTAAGTATCGAACCCGGAAATGGCCTTTAATCGCCTTATTAAGCGTTTTTAGCGCAAAGTATGTATCAAAATTATATTGGACATACCCGGGTTGATACCTACTGATATATGAGGCAAATTATAATATTTTAACAGTAAGCAAAGGTTGATAAACTCAGACTTCAGTTTTGAGCCTTTCGGCTTATGTGAAATTACCAAAATACCCCTACGGGGCATAGTTTGGTTAAAAATGATAAGTTTCACATATATGCTTTATCCTACTGATATAACTTAGAAAATTATGTATTTTTGCTGATTACATCAGACCTGTAACTCAGGTTGTTACTCAAACTCTTTTATAAACTTTTAAATGACCAAACTACCCCTACGGGGCCTAGTTTGTGTTTAAACACGTTTCGGGCAAAATGAAAGACATCTTACTGATGTCACAACATATTTGAGGCATAATTAACTTAGGAAACCTGTGTATAGCTCTCATGAATACCCGTCACGCTTATTACGCGTACGGTTCGGTTTATGTAACAAGTTTACATAAATTAGCCGAAACGGGTCAAACCTTAACGGTTTTATCTCAAAATCCAGAATGTGAATAATAAACCCATATTAAACAAGTCTTCAAACTTGTCGAGTCTAAATCACATTCTATCCGGTCTTCGCTTAATCGTGCGTACGAACCGTATCTTTGAAACTAGCCGGTCTAAGCTTAAGCTTAATCAAAGACCCGTTAGGATTCTAATAGGTTATTATAAAACCTTCGTTCCAGATTAGGAGGACCAGTAAAAGCTACGTGCATTTTTGCTAATTGTGAATTATACTTGCTCAGGTAAATACTTTTAACTTATTTTCCCTATACGGGCTTGGGTTACGGTATATAGCATACCGCTTGATCGGGCATCAAATCTCCACCGTTAAGTGGGTAGTTGAATAATTTGATCGGCTCGTTTAAACAGTCTTGTTACTTAAAGCCTTTGGGGGGTTAATGACCATGTCCCGGATATCCTTGGCATCATCTTACGAGATGGCCACGACCTGAGCACGAGGTGTAGGCGTACACCTGTCAGTGTATAACTCAATAATGTGGTGTGTCTATTGATCTTTAACCCGGACAAGATCCGGGCTACTGAACGCACAAGGAACATGTAATTCGTTCACAAGATTATAATATTAAATAATTCTCCCAAGTTAAATAAAATGTTTATGCCATGTGCATCCAAACCAATTTTCAATCATTTTCCAAAATGAGTCAGTTGATTGTATTTACCAGTGTAAACTGACGTATTTTCCCAAAAAGACTGAATGCAGGTACTAAACGAAATTGGCTGGATTGTCTCCTTAGCATCAATAAAAAGTCTCGCAAGCTTAGGATGCCTGAAGTCTGTTGAACCATTTGTTTCATAATTATATTCGATCCTTCTGTGGATAAACTTCCGAATATTGTGACATTTGATATTACAATATTAAATTCGGTTGTATCATATTTTTAAATTGTTTCCGCTGTGCATATTGATTATTGTGTTGTTTGACTATTACGTTGCCAACCACGTCACGATACTCCCCCACCGGGCCCACCGGTGACACGTGGAAATCGGGGTGTGACAGTGATGAATGAAATCATTCAAGTTTTATACTCTATTAAAAATAAACCAACCCTCAACTGTGATCTACAATAAAAACTAGTCTTAACCCCCGTGTTGCGGGGTGGAGGCCGCAAAACCGTGGTAGAAGCGTTACAGGGCCGGGGATTAAAACTGTGCTAAGTGGCAACCGAACAACAACCAAAACCGGAAAACGACTCAAAATTTGTTAAATGGGGGGGGGGGGTTATTGGTGGGGTATAGTTTCTTTTTTTAGGTGGGGTGGGGGGTTGTGTTTAGGTTTTTGGGTTGTGGTGGGGTGGGGTGGGTGTTTAGGTTTTTGGGTTGTGGTGGGGTGAGTTTATTTTGGCTGTGTTTATATCGGTTCTCGCGATAAAGGTGTTTCTCACATAAACCCTACCCTATATATAAGCCAAAAGAAAAACCCACAAAAGACAAAAGAAGGTAATATCCATTAAATGTTATATATCAATATAATAGAGAATAAGTTTGTCTATATCTATACATCTATACATATATATATATATATATATATATATATAAAGCATTTCATTGAGACATAAATGGAATTTTCCCACACAATTTTAAGACGCCGTATGGGTTCCTAAGCTAATTTCCCTCCACTTTTATCCCCTGTTCCCAGATATGCCCCCGCCCCTTAAAACCCTATCGCGTGCATCGTGCCCTTCTGTCTTCAATAGCAAATGAATGCGACCTTTAGTATTCGCTGGTTCCCATCTTCCTATAACCTGAGTTTCAATTCTCAAAGATTCCCTTGGCGATGAATCTCATCCTCCCCCATATCAAAGATCAGATTTCCCACTCGGGTTTCTGTTCGGAGTAGCCACTTCTGCTCAAGCAACCAAGACATCATGCCAGAAGAAGACGATCGATCTAGGGTTTGGATACCAGAGTCTTAATTGAAGGCTGTAACCGATTCATCTCATCATATGAAACAAAGGTTGGATTAATTTTTTGTAGATTTCATCGCTTTCGTTTTAAGATCTTACAATTTTAGGGCTCATTTGTGTAAGTTTTTTTTGTTTACTTATTTTGTGATTTTGTTGTTGTTGTTGTTATGTTTCTGTTCAATTCGGATTGTGGTTACAAATTTGAAGTATGACTCATTGGATCAAGGGTTTTGCTGTTAAGTTGGAATATTGTTGCAATTTGTGTGATGATTGTGATTGTTGGTGGTTTTATGTAGGTTGTATCGCATCTTACTGATTTTGTAAAGAGTGATGGGAGAGAGAACTGTAAAGAGGGAAAGAATTGAAGACACGCCAGCAGCACCACCGCCGCTGACCTCACTCGCACGCTGATTCAGGTTTCACCCCACCAATTTGTAGTGTACTATTTGCAACGGAAGGACCGCGGGAAGTCGTTCTGGTTTCATGTCGTAACGCAAATCGATGCGGGGATCTCGCCGGTATAAATCACTGTTTTTTAGTTAGGGTTTTGTTCATTTGTTTTCTGAATTAATCTTGCTTTTCATTTCTGTGTTACATTTCATTTTGTTTTGATGTTTCACTACTTAATTCATTCATTAATTTCATTAATTTTGATTATACCATCTGAATTGGAACATGTTCTGTATCATTTTGTTTTTTTGATTCTATCAATTGATTTTTTATTTTTACTAAATTGTTAAAGTCTATGTATGTGTGTGTGATTGTGTTATCTTAGTGTACGAAGATTTAAGGCAAAAATGTTGTCGTAGGTGACGGTGACGCAGATTGAAAGCCCAACCGTGGTACGTATTTATCATCTTTAATCCAGTGCATAAGGGTAAAAAAATATTATGGAAACATATGTTAATTTAGCTGATCTGGTAATGATTTAGTCTGTCTCATGTGGCTCAGTCCAACTGGGCTAAATTGGAAGCTGAAAGATCATTATATAAAATGGTTTGTTGCAATGGCTTATACTTTAAAATGTTGGTCATTACTCTAAGGTTGGATTTTTTTATGTAGCTCTAGTATGATTAGCCTCCTCAGTTTTTGCTTGTAAGTTCTACATTCTGAAAAAAAGATATTATATCTTCATTTGGTCAAAGCTGTATTCTAACTTATATAAGCTCTTGATTTTTGTAGATGGATGCTTGAAGCAACTTTATCACCTACCCATGCACAAAAGGCTCTCAAAACAGTAACTCTATTATTCAGATTTTTTGTAACCTTTTTAATCTCTGGTGGCATGTTTATTCTAACAATAGGAGGTTTGTCGCGAACTAGGCAAAATTACCCTAATCATTTTTGTTCTCCTTTGTTAACCAAATTTTCGTATACGTTTGAATTCACAAACTTGCATGTAGTGTAGAGGATGTAATAGTAACTGCGGTCACTTGCTATAAAAGCTTTTGTCTTTTAATTTTTATTGAAGTGTCGGATTTTAGTTTTAGTATTGATTTTATATGGATGCAGGAATCCCAGAGGCAATCCCGAGTGGTTGGGGAGTTCAATGATTGCTATGTACATATCGGTTGTCGTATGTTTTACATTGGTGTATATTCTTTCCTATATCACATATCATGTTTCTTTCTTCTTTATGCTTCTTTTTTGCAATATTGATATCTAGAATTGCTCCTTTGGCTTAAGTAAAGATCCTTATTTAACTTTTGAGAGTCGTAGACATTGTACTTTTCGGAACTTAAATGGATATGACTAGGGGTGCAAACGAGTTGAGCCCGAGCTCGACTAGGCTCAAGCTCGGCTCGGTTCGAGCTTGTTTTCAAAGCTTGAGCTCGGCTCGTTTTTCATCTATTAATTAATATATTAAATAAAAATAATATACATAATAGACTTGTTGAGTTAAGTTCCTGTAAAAATAAAATAAACGTACGAAACGTACGAATTGAAAGAAAAGTCAAAAAAGTGGCGGTGTTATTTTGGTAATTATCAGCAACTTCAAAATTACTCTAGTAGAGTAATTTTGAGCTTCTGTAGAGTAATTTTGTAAATGTTCATGTAGAGTAATTTTGGTCGTGTAGGGTAATTATCAAAATAGTAGGGTAATTATCAAAATTACACTTACCCCCCCCCCACCCCACCCATCCCCCAAAAACCTAAAAAAAACCTAAACCATTGTAAATGTTCATGTAGAGTAATTTTGGTCGTGTAGGGTAATTATCAAAATTGTAGGGTAATTATCAAAATTACACTAACCCCCCCACCCCACCCCCCAAAAAAAAACCTAACCCCCCCCCCCCCCCCCTAACTAAAAGCTAAAAACTAAACTATAAAGCTAAACCCCATAACTAAATGCTAACAAAATTACTCTACAATACATTTTCTAAAATTACTCTACTAGAGTAATTTGATAATTACCCTACATTTCCCAAAATTACTCTACAGATGCTCAAAATTACTCTACAGATCAAAATTACTCTACAGATGCTCAAAATTACTCTACAAGACACTTTTTGCTTTTCCCCATTAATTTTGAAGTTGCTGATAATTACCAAAATGACACCGCCACTTTTTGCTTTTTCCCTCAATGCGTACGTTTCGTACGTTAATATTATTTTTATTTGATCCTTTACCTAGACTTGTTAGGCCCGCGAGCTAGATAAGTGAAGCTCGGGCTCAGGCTCATTTACTAAACAAGCTTTTTTTTTAGTTTTGGACTCGACTCAAACTACCCATTAAAAAAAAGATTTGAGGATTTATCACTTGAACGGCTTAAAACCTAACTGGATAAAAACTGTTTCGAACAGATTCGAACTTTCCCCTTATAATCTGGTTTTAAATCTGAACAGGTTTGAGTAGATCCGGTTTTGGCCCTCTTACTCAATTTGAATCGGGTTAAAATGGATTTTTGTGCACTTACCCCCGTAGAGGCCAAAATATGTTTCTAATCTTATTATTATTTTTCCTCGACATTTTAGCCCAAATTGGAGGATTAAGGGGCTGGGGCATTATAGTTTTAAACTAGGGCCTAAATAGGTAATGAGATGAATAAGAAATATAGAATTTGACATTTTTATTATAAAAAAATAAACGAAAAATGGAAATTTTGATATTTTATATAGGGTGTACCTATTGGCACACCCATTTGCCTATCTACACACCTTAAAAGATGTTTTTTGTCCTTATATGTACACTCTGTAGTGTCGAACTGTGGTCAAAACGCGGCGTTTTGGTCCGGTTAACCTAATAAAGACTGACGGGTTTCTGACGGGTCTGTTGACCGGACCAAAACGCCGAGCTTTGGCCGCGTTTTGGTCCTGTCAACCAGACAAAAGACTGACACCCGGTCTGGTTGACAGGACCAAAACGCAGCCAAAGCTCGGCATTTTGGTCCGGTCAACAGACCCGTCAGACACCCGTCAGTCTTTGTCTGGTTAACCGAACCAAAACGCCGCGTTTTGGCCACAGTTCGACACTGCAGGGTGTGCACATAAGGACAAAAAACACCTTTTTGGGTGTGTAGTAGTTTGGGCCTTTATATATCCTTCCCTATCCCTAATAATTGCTTACACTCTACATTTTATTTATACTGTTTTGGCATGTGGTTATGTGATCAATGATTCTTTCCAATACAGTAAAACATGCTTTTTAGCCTCTCTTGTAGGTGTATTGTGCCTTTACTGTTGCCATTCGCCCTTGGATAAATCGGCAGTTTATATTCTAAGAACTTTTAAACTCATATTAAAATGATAAAAAAAACTTACTGACAAACATTATTTCAATTATCTGGCAAAACAATTGGCAGATAGTACTTTAAGAACTGAAATCTAAAATGAAAATTGGAAGTGGGTCATTTTTTAGATATGTTAGGACTTTTTTCAAGTAGTCAAACCTACTCTACATTAATGGGTCCATACAAATGCCCTTGGAACCAAGCAAACTTTAAGCTTTTCAGCCATTGTGATGATTATATAGCATTAGAAGATTGTTGATGCAACAGGCCAAGGATAGTAGCCGGGTTGGTTAGGCAAAAGGGTCGAAGGGTTCAACTTTGCCTAACGCAGGTCGTGGGGTCCCCCCACGTTTACAAGACGTGGAAGGAGGTTCACTAGTTTTATTTTTGTTGTTTGCTGAAGATCCTCCTCTGAAGTATGTTCAGATTCCGATGTGGGAGCAAACGGAATGTGTGTGTTGGATATGAAAGTGAGTAACTTGCATGAAGCAAGTACTCGATGTGAATGACCAGAGTTTAAGGAAACAGGCCTGGCCGAGAATGTCTCAACTCAGTAAATGAAGTGTCAATTATATAGGAGAAGACATCTCCCAAAGAGGAATGCATTTGACTAGTGACCTTGCTTGCAGTGAGGGGCTTGCCCTTTCGGGGGGTTGAAGCCTTTTGACCCCTAGATAATAGAGTGTGCTCGAGGACCTGCATTGCTTTTGCGGCTGGTAAGTTGGTGAAGTAATCTGGAGATATGACTTCTTACTGTTCCTTGCTACTATATCTTGTTTTCCCAGGTTTTTAACCTTTGAACCATTTTGCCTTATGGGCATTTACATATTTAAATCATTCATATTTGGTCTTGGGCTACCCCCATCATCAGCCCCCCCAAGTCAGAGGTTTTTGGGCAGTGAGCTCAAAGACTTCTGACTTTTATACGTATGTTTTTCTGTCCAAAGGCTTCGAGGGTTCAAGGGTTGGAAGGTTGAAACGGTTTTTGAATTTTGGAATTTGAGAAGACATTTGATAAGACCCGTGGCAGTTTGTCAGGCGGCGGTTTTAAATTCTGCCTGTTGATAATTATCTCTAATCTCATTTATTTACACATTTTTATTTTTGAAGAACATTACTTTTCCTTATTTCTCTCAAGTATCCTTCTTTTTCAAAATCAGGTCAGTTCCGATTTGCTTATTTTCTCTTTAATTGTTCATGTCATGGGTGCTCGTAAGGATATGGCAAAGTCCTTTTCTCGACTGACCCAAGAGGAAGTCAATTTATTTTGTATGGAATGGGGTATAGGGACAAAGTATAAAACGGTTGCACCGGCTTGCGATAAATCTATCAATGACTGCCCTTCTGATATGGTTGCCTTGTATTGTCGTCATTTTGAGTTTTCCAATCTTCGTTATCCGTTTTCAAACTTTGTCTTGAATATTTTGGAATATTATCGAGTGTCTTTTGGTCAGATTCACCCCCTTGGCATGGCTAGGGTTTTACATTTTGAAATTTTGTGTCGGGCCACCGGGTATGACCCATCTCTGTTGTCCTTTCGTCGCTTCTTCCGGCTTGCTAAGAATGGTGATTGGTTCACTTTTGAAACCACTCAAGTTGATACTTGTTTAATTTCATCCATGGTTTCTACGCTTGGGGTCTGGAAAGATCGGTTTTTCTGGGTGTCGGAGGAAATTGTTCCTTTCAAACTTGTTTGGAGACACCCGGATGCTGTTCTGAACGAGCCGGAGCCTTCTGATTCCGAAATAAACACTCGTTTTTTAGAAATTCTCAGGGAGTGCCCTTCGAGGCTTCGTCCCTTCCCTGAGCATTTGTTGGTGTTGTTGGGTATAAGTAAAGTGTGGGAAAAGGCCAACCGGGATCCGGTGCTTGTTAGAGATGGGAAGGGTATGCATTTATTCTTTTCTTGCTTTTTGTTCCTTTTTCTTTGTTTACTTATGCTCTTTTTCTTTTTCTATTTGTGTTGCAGTTAAGTCTGCCCTTGACTTTATTAAGAGCGATGACACCTCTGATGTTGCCTTTGATGATGTTGCTGCTACTCCCGGTGAGAATGCGGTTGTTAAGGGTTCTGATTACAGGTTTGAGGGTTCTGGTTATGTCAATGTTCCGAACGTTAAAGGCTTTACCAAGGTTACTGCTTCCAAAGGTTCTACCCGTCGTTCCCAACGTCATCTGAAGGGTGTTGATCAGCCTTCTGGTTCAGAGCCCATCGATGTTAGTGATGATATTGAGGAATCAGGGGATCAGGCTGTGGATGTTGGCAAGGGTAAGGAAAAGGAGTTAATTGTTTCCAGCAAGAAGAAGAAATTGATTAAGAAAGGTACCCCTCCTGTTATTCAAGGTTCATCAGCCAAAAGTGTTGAAGGCTTCGAAGGTTCAGAGGGTCAGGATATTATGTGCCTAACTGGGGGGTTAAGGTTGGTGATAATTTTAAGGACCCGACTGTTTGTGCCGTAGCCTTGGCTCATTTTGCTCCTCCCGGTGTTCGAAGTGCCATATATGAGATGGAGGCTGATCATCTTATTTCTAGGATGATGCTCAGCTCCTGCAATCTTTTTGCCTTTTTGGCTAAAGGTGTTACTTGCTTTGCTAAAGGGATGCAGGAATATGAGGAGGCTTCCAAAAAGGAGAAAATAAAAGCTCCAATTATTGCCATGAAGAAGGAAATCGAGATCTTTTCTGAGAAAGAATTGGCTTGGACCAAGAAAGAGGAGGAGTTAACAAAGAGGCACGAAATTGAGATGGGTGATCTCAAGAAGAGCTTTGAAGCTAGCCTATTGAAGCTGAAAGCTGACCGGGAGGCCTTAGCTGTGCAACAGAAGGCTTTTGATAAGGAGAAAGATGGTTTGAAGATTTTGGTTGCCCAGGCTACTGGAGATAACCAATGGCTCATTGAGCAGGGTTTTCACCAGGTGGTTACCTATCTCTTGCATTCTAAAGAGTTTAACTCCGCTCTTGGTGATGTTTACACTAAACTGCTCAATCTGGGAAAACACCAAGGTCTTATTGCGGGTTATAAGCTTCACGAGTCTTGCCATCCTTTAGTGAAATCTCCCCTGTACCGTCCCGAGGCTTCCGATGTTTTTAAGAGTTCCGTTGAGCAAATGGAGAGGTTGTCGTACCCGTATGTGAGTCAGGTTGCTTCTTGTTATGGTAAGTCTCTCTTCGTTTTGCAGGAACTGAAGCCGGATGGTTTGAATGAAAAGTTATGTGCTGAAATGCTTAGCTCCCTTTCAAGGAAACGTTCCTACTCAGGAGATAGTGAAGATACTTTTCCTGGGGAATCTGATGCTCCGAAGGATGCCAGCTTGGAGGGTTCAGCTGTTGATGATCTGGGTCCAAAAGCTAAAAAGGCTAAGAAGACTAAGAAGGCCAAAGGTAGCAGTTCTGGGGCTTCGAAGCCTTCTACTGATGCATGAATTCGTAGCTTTCTTAGCACTCTTAAAACAATTTATGGTTTGTAACCTTTAAACAATATTAGGTTCTCAGGAACCCTTAAGGTTCCTGTTGGTTGTGACTTAGGCCTTCGGGGTCATTTGAACAATATCTTAACTTACAAGTCACTAGGACTTGTTTTGACACGTGTTTGAAAGTCTTTCAGGGCTTTCTTTGATGTGATATGATGCTTAACTATTTTCTTCGTGTTATGTTTTTTGTACCTGTGCTTATTTTGTTGAGGCAGTTTCGTTGGCCTTAACCCTTCAAGCTTTTTGGCTATCCGTAGGTAAGTTGAAGTCTTCAAGGTCTCGAGTTGTCACGTAGGTGGCCTGAAGCCTTGAAGGTTTCTTGGTTTCTTGACTTGACTTGGTTTGCATTTTGTGTAATTTTTTCGTTTGTATCATCCTTTAGATAATTTTTAGTTTTCTTGTAACTTTGTCCTTGTCGAGTTTGTGTTGCCTTTATGTTTTACACCTTAAAGGGTTCAGTGCTGCAGACACTTAGCCTTAGTGTTTTTAACAAGAAGACATAGCACATATCCTTTTTATCATTTCTTTGTTTTTTATTTGACTTCATAAGCCTGTTTGTTGATTATATTTCTAAGGCTTAAAGAACATTTGGTGTAGGTTGTTCAGACCTGTCTATGAGACAATTTTGCTTTGACTTAATAAGTCTCATGGAGTTGTATTAATTTAGGAACTCACCCCTTATATAGGTTCATTCAACCCTTGAACCTATTGAGCGATGTGGCCTGGGAGCTCATCCCCTTACATGGCCCTTGCCATGTAGTTTTTTGCTAGGTTCTCAACCTGATCTTAGGATAGAAAGACAAGTTTGATAAAACAACTTCATTCATTCAAGCAATGCTTGCTTTTTACAAAAGGTATTCATAGTGTTGTTCGAAATACATTTTGATACAAACCAAACTTTCCTGTCTAAACATGGAACCTTTTTAGGGTTTTGCCATTCCAATGCCTTGGAAGCCTCTTGCCTTCTGAATCTGCTAGCTTATAGGATCCACCCTTGTGTGCTTCGAGGATGGTATATGGACCCTCCCATTTTGGGCCAAGCTTTCCTTGATTTTCCTTTTTGCTAGCTTCATTGTTTCTGAGGACCAGGTCCCCTGGCTTGAATCGTTCATTCTTGACTTTCTTGTTGTAGTAGGCTTCCATTTATTGCTTGTATTTGGCCTCTTGGATTGCAACTTGATCTCGTGCTTCCTCTAGGAGTTGTAAATTCAACATGGTCTCTTTTTGGTTTGTTTCGGGATCCATGTTGACGATTCGCTAGGTTACAACTCCTATCTCAGCGGGGATCACAGCCTCGGATCCAAATACCAAGCTATAGGGTGTCTTCTTATGGCTTGTTTTTTCGGTTGTTCTAATTGCCCATAGAACACTAGGCAATTCTTCAAGCCAGTTGCTTTCATATCTTCCCAATCTTGTCTTGATACCTTCCACTATGCTTCGATTTGTCCTTTCAACCTGACCATTTGATTGCGGGTAAGCCACTGAGCTAAAGACCTGGTTGATTCTGTATTCTTTGCACCACACGCTGAAAGGCTTCTCAGCAAATTGCTTTCCATTGTCGGTGACAATTACTCCCGGCAATCCATAACGGCAAATAATGTTTTCCCAAACGAAGTAGATGACCTGTTTACCCATGATCTTTGCAAGTGGTTTAACCTCAGGCCACTTGGTGAAGTAATCTATTGCCACTAGCAAGAATTTTACTCCTCCTTTGCTTGGGGGAAATGGGCCAACAATGTCCATTCCCCATTTATGGAATGGCCATGGCGAGGTTATTGGGACAAGGTCACGCTTGGGATTTTTTGGTATTGGTGCATGAATCTGGCAAGCGTCACATTTCTTCAATTCTTCAACTGTATCTCGATGCATTGAGGGCCAGAAATATCCAAGGTTCATGAGTTTTGCAACCACCGACCTAGCTCCAAAATGAGCTCCGCATATGCCTTCGTGAATTTCTTTGATCAAATACTTACTTTGCTCAGGACCAACACATCTTAGCAAGGGGGCAAAGATTCAATTCTCAAAGATTCCCTTGGTGATGAATCTCATCCTCCCCCATATCAAAGATCAGATTTCCCACTCGGGTTTCTGTTCGGAGTAGCCACTTCTACTCAAGCAACCAAGACATCATGCCAGAAGAAGACGATCGATCTAGGGTTTGGATACCAGAGTCATAATTGAAGGCTGCAACCGATTCATCTCATCATATGAAACAAAGGTTTCCTATTTCCTAGCCCTCTAATTTCACAATTGCATGGATTAAATTTTTGTCGATTTCATCGCTTTCATTTCAAGATCTTACAATTTTAGGGCTCATTTGTGTAAGTTTATTTTGTTTACTTATTTTGTGATTTTGTTGTTGTTGTTGTTGTTGTTGTTGTTATGTTTCTGTTCAATTCGGATTGTGGTTACAAATTTGAAGTATGACTCATTGGATCAAGGGTTTTGCTGTTAAGTTGGAATATTGTTGCAATTTGTGTGATGATTGTGATTGTTGGTGGTTTTATGTAGGTTGTATTGCATCTTTCTGATTTTGTAAAGAGTGATGGGAGAGAGAACTGTAAAGAGGGAGAGAATTGAAGACACGCCAGCAGCACCGTCGCCGCTGACCTCACTCGCACGCTGATTCAGGTTTCACCCCACCAATTTGTAGTGTACTATTTGCAACGGAAGGACCGCGAGAAGTCGTTCTGGTTTCATGCCGTAACGCAAATCGATGCGGGGAACTTGCCGGTATAAATCTCTGTTTTTTAGTTAGGGTTTTGTTCATTTGTTTTCTGAATTAATCTTGCTTTTCATTTCTGTGTTACATTTCATTTTGTTTTGATGTTTCACTACTTAATTCATTCATTAATTTCATTAATTTTGATTATACCATCTGAATTGGAACATGTTCTGTATCATTTTGTTTTTTTATTCTATCAATTGATTTTTTATTTTTACTAAATTGTTAAAGTCTGTGTATGTGTGTGTGATTGTGTTATCTTAGTGTACGAAGATTTAAGGCAAAAATGTTGTCGTAGGTGACGGTGACGCAGATTGAAAGCCCACCCGTGGTACGTATTTATCATCTTTAATCCAGTGCATAAGGGTAAAAAATATTATGGAAACATATGTTAATTCAACTGATCTGGTAATGATTTAGTCTGTCTCATGTGGCTCAGTCCAACTGGGCTAAATTGGAAGCTGAAAGATCATTATATAAAATGGTTTGTTGCAATGGCTTATACTTTAAAATGTTGGTCATTACTCTAAGGTTGGATTTTTTTATGTAGCTCTAGTATGATTAGCCTCCTCAGTTTTTGCTTGTAAGTTCTACATTCTGAAAAAAAAGATATTATATCTTCATTTGGTCAAAGCTGTATTCTAACTTATATAAGCTCTTGATTTTTGTAGATGGATGCTTGAAGCAACTTTATCACCTACCCATGCACAAAAGGCTCTCAAAACAGTAACTCTATTATTCAGATTTTTTGTAACCTTTTTAATCTCTGGTGGCATGTTTATTCTAACAATAGGAGGTTTGTCGCGAACTAGGCAAAATTACCCTAATCATTTTTGTTCTCCTTTGTTAACCAAATTTTCGTATACGTTTGAATTCACAAACTTGCATGTAGTGTAGAGGATGTAATAGTAACTGCGGTCACTTGCTATAAAAGCTTTTGTCTTTTAATTTTTATTGAAGTGTCGGATTTTAGTTTTAGTATTGATTTTATATGGATGCAGGAATCCCAGAGGCAATCCCGAGTGGTTGGGGAGTTCAATGATTGCTATGTACATATCGGTTGTCGTATGTTTTACATTGGTGTATATTCTTTCCTATATCACATATCATGTTTCTTTCTTCTTTATGCTTCTTTTTTGCAATATTGATATCTAGAATTGCTCCTTTGGCTTAAGTAAAGATCCTTATTTAACTTTTGAGAGTCGTAGACATTGTACTTTTCGGAACTTAAATGGATATGACTAGGGGTGCAAACAAGCTGAGCCCGAGCTCGACTAAGCTCAAGCTCAGCTCGGTTCGAGCTTGTTTTCAAAGCTTGAGCTCGGCTCGTTTTTCATCTATTAATTAATATATTAAATAAAAATAATATACATAATAGACTTGTTAGGCCCGCGAGCTAGATAAGTGAAGCTCGGGCTCAGGCTCGTTTACTAAACAAGTTTATTTTTAGTTTCGGACTCGATTCAAACTACCCATTAAAAAAAGATTTGAGGATTTATCACTTGAACCGCTTAAAACCTAACTGGACTGGATAAAAACTGTTTCAAACAGATTCGAACTTTCCCCTTATAATCTGGTTTTAAATCTGAACAGGTTTGAGTAGATCCGATTTTGGCCCTCTTACTCAATTTGAATCGGGTTAAAATGGATTTTTGTGCACTTCCCCCCGTAAAGGCCAAAATATGTTTCTAATCTTATTATTATTTTTCCTCGACATTTTAGCCCAAATTGGATGATTAAGGGGCTGGGGCATTATAGTTTTAAACTAGGGCCTAAATAGGTAATGAGATGAATAAAAAATATAGAATTTGACATTTTTATTATAAAAAAATAAACGAAAAAATGAAAACTTTGATCTTTTATATATCCTTCCTTATCCCTAATAATTGCTTACACTCTACATTTTATTTATACTGTTTTGGCATGTGGTTATGTGATCAATGATTCTTTCCAATACAGTAAAACATGCTTTTTAGCCTCTCTTGTAGGTGTATTGTGCCTTTACTGTTGCCATTCGCTCTTGGATAAATCGGCAGTTTGTATTCTAAGAACTTTTAAACTCATATTAAAATGATAAAAAAACTTACTGACAAACATTATTTCAATTATCTGGCAAAACAATTGGCAGGGAATACTTTAAGAACTGAAATCTAAAATGAAAATTGGAAGTGGGTCATTTTTTAGATATGTTAGGACTTTTTTCAAGTAGTCAAACCTACTCTACATTAATGGGTCCATACAAATGCCCTTGGAACCAAGTAAACTTTAAGCTTTTCAGCCATTGTGATGATTATATAGCACTAGAAGATCATGGAAAGGATGGTTAGTTAAAGTTGATCTTCTTCTTTTCTTCTTCAGAATGTTGTATAGTGATTATAATAATATACAGCAAGACGTTAAGTGTGGAAGAAAATGGAACAAGATCATTACCCAAACTGGCTTGGGTGTTGTCCTTCTTCAAGATCATTACCCAAACCGGCTTGAGTGTTTACTTGTTTTGATGGAATCTCATTTTTTTGGAATCCTTCCAAGTGATAATGTTTAATCTATTTATAGACTCTTATTTTGATTGTAGGCTAGAAGAATGGATGTTGTGTGGGGAGAAACTGTTGGAGTAGAAGGTCAAATAGGGTTGTTATACCCCATACTCTTCATGTTGCAGGTGATTAGCTGAATAATTCGATAAGTTACTTGTGTTTTCTAAAGAATTAGTATGTTTTTTTTTTTTTGCAAACTATATTGTAATTATATATTTACCACAAGTTTATTATCTCTTTATAGGCTTGTTTTTGAATTTTATGAGGGGCATAATGGGTATTACATACTGGATTTTTTAATGGACCACTTCATTTTTTTGTGTTTGTGTTAGGTTTTTAGGGGCATAAATTATTTACAACGTATAGTGGAATGTACCCCTTTGTTAGGCCAAAACTGGTTACTTTTAGATTTCATTTTTTTTTGTTTTTTGCAACTTTTTTTAGAAGTAGACCAATATGGTAATCTATGTTAAGGGTATTGTAGATGGTAAATGTTGGTGGAAAGTTGGTGGTACGTTCACGCCCCATATTGTCGACTCCGCGGCAACGCGCGGGTTTCCCACTAGTTATATAAAAAAAGGATTACATAAGGCTTAGAAAAAGCAATGGAATAGATATGGATTACAAAAGGCTTAGAAAAAGCAACATCATCATCAGTAAATCCCACAAATAGCAAAGCTATGGTAGGATCTCAGGAGGGTAAGATATAGACAGCCTTACCTCTACCCCGTAGGAATAGAGAGACTACTTCCAGTGAGACCCCCGGCTCGATAGCAGTTTCGCATCAAGCCTTAGACATAAGGTACATAACATTCAACAATCGAGACAAAGGTCTATTAGTGCATGTACCCTTTTGTCTTTCGGCTATCAACGCTACCACATGATGCATGATTAACCGCCCTCCGCTTTTAACGTTATTTTCACAATATTAGTAAAATAACATTAAAATTAGTGCAATTTCACTCCCCCCCCCCCCCCCCCCGAAGGCCCAGACATATATACATTATATGTGCACATCGCAAGCGGGGCGAGAAAAAGCAACAAAATAGATATAATAGTTGAGGGGCTAGAGGTACACAAGTGCCAAATGCATGGTGAACCATAATAATACCAATAACCAACAACTGGATGTGCATTTTCCTTTGGGAACAACTATGATATAGGCTTGCGCTATATCTTTTATTCTTAATTTTTTTAATCTTTATATCTATATAAAGCAAATCTAATGTACAAGATGGTAATTTTGCCACGCGTATTAATTCTAAAGCAGCATGTACAAGGTGCTTAAAGCCATTTAAGAGGGGGTAGAATTGCAAGTTCTCCAAAGTTTTAAGATGCTACAGGGTTAACCTTGGAATTTCACATGGAATTCTAAAGAACCCTAATATAATAGCATGTAAATGAATCATTTGTCGTGAGGCAACTGGTGGCGATTCGTGACCAGGAAAGTGAAGAGACAGAGAGACATAAGGAGAAATCGAAAGAGAGAGGAGGATGGAGATCAAGAATTAAGAGTGGGGGCCTATCGGTGATGAAGACGGCCTTCAGGAGGCGACGATGATGGTTTGATGAACACCTGTTACTACCATCGCCTAAATAAATTTTTAATGGTTCTACTTATTTTGATATCCATTAATTGAAATAATTATTTTCACCCACTTTACATCTTCATCTAGAGTAAACAGGACACTTTCATCACAGACCTATTGACCTGGCAGGAAAAATCCCCTCGCTGATTCGTCAGCGACCAGCGCTGCTGCTTGCTCTACTGCTCGGTCTCACAAGGTATGCACAAAATTAGGGAAAAAGTGTTTCAGTTCTTGATTTTTAGGTTTTGGTCGTATCAGTTTCTGATTCCCCTTTCAGATTAAATCATGCACCAGGACTAATATGGATCTGCTTTGGTTTAAAAAATCTTGAAGATGTGGGTCAATTTGGTTTGTATTTTATTCTATTTATATATTATTAATTTAAAACATTGTAGTGCATTATGTGGTTGTACATCCTGCATTAGTGTTTTGTTGTGCATTATTTTGTTGTACGTGGTGCTTTTTCTCACAACGTTGGTATTGCAACTTGTAACTTATACATTTGAGGATTGTACCTATTTCAAGGATTTTTTTTTCTTTCATTGGGCAAGGTGGACGGTGGGTGAACACGTGTGACTCCCCAGATTATTTCTTTGCCTCAAAACCAAGAAAGTCTCACAAAAGCAGCCCCAGATGCAATTCCCCACCACACAGCTTTTCATAAGAAGAAAGAAGAGGTTACGGTGTAGAAGAAAGAGAGACAGAGGCGGTGGCGGAGACACGCCGACCTTCCTCAAGTTGCTAGGGTTTCGCCACAGTGTTAAAATCCCCGCTGCTAGAACAGTGGGTGATTCGCGGTGGTTCACGATGGAGCTTAGGGTACCGGAAATCACCTCACTTCTCCAGTCAAGACGTGTGAATCTTATGTATGGAATCGGGATTTCAAATGTGAATGCTTGCTTCACAACCATAGCCATGCTTAAGATTGTCGTTTCATATTATCACTTACAATGTTCGCCCAATTTTTCGCGGTTTTGTATTCTAGGATTTTTATTTCATCAATGGAAGTTCAAACCCAGACAATGGAAGTTCAAACCCAGACGATGATTCGACTGTAAACAAAACCAAAGACGACCAGGTATCGTTAGTAGGTAGATCTACAACTCCGATTGTTGTAATGTCATGTATTTGATCATTTTTTTTGTTTTTATTTATGATTAGTGTATTCGATTTGTATTCAAGTCCCAGTTATAGATGACAGCGACTATACAGCTGGAATTGCACTAGATTCAGGTATTTATGCATATTTCATAGTTTTGGTGGTAATTTGTACCAGCAGTGGTGGCTGCCGCAGGCTGAGCAAATCGACAGCCACAGAACAGTAGTGGCTACAGCAGTTCGACAAAAAGAACTAACGAAGATATACGGTATGTTGTCTTTTGTGACTTCATATTACCTTTAACGATTAACTGTGATGATGCTGTTGTGGATGTATGTTCATTTATGTATGCATGCTCTTTGGTGGATTTATGTAAAGACACATTATGTGAGAAGCCAAAAGAGATGTTGATGAATGAAAGCAATGTTTAGGTATATGACCATATAAAAATTCTTTCTTTCGGCCAGTTAAATATTGTAGGTGTTTAATTGTTTTTAGGCTTTCGTTTGTTGCTCAGATGCTTTATAACCTGCAAGTTTGCAACTTTAGATCTTATCATATATAGTTGAGAAATGGACCCATTTAAGTTATTAGTCTTTCGAGTTGGGCTGTAAAAAATATTTGGTACTTATACAACAATTAATTGTAAGGCAAACGGGTCATCACATGGACATTACGCTAACAAAGCGTTTGGATGTTTGGTTCTTCTGCAGCCTGTAAAGAGCTCTGTGACTATTAATTGTGATGATAATGATGGACAATTTCATGATGTTGCTGAACTTTTTGGGACAGTAACTACTTAATTGGCTTCAATAGAGTATAGAATGATTGTATTTTTATTTTTTTTTTTGTCATTGGTCATAATTATTAAAAATCTTCTTAAACAACTCATAATAACATTTTTGTCAGGTTGTTAAAAAGATCTTTAATAATTGGTAGTATATATTGGAGAATATAACCTCATCTGCAAATGGCTCGGTTAGCGTTCATTCATTAGACACTAATAAAATCATGAATACTTTTTATTTACTTTGTTTTGGTTGCGGTGTAGGTAATTTGATATGGGTTCTTGCTATGGAAAGGAAAGGAACGGAATAGTTTAACGCCTGTCCTGAAGTCCCTTTTGAAGTTTATGGAAGAGAGATAGGCTTATTTAAAAGCTACGGGCCACTTAGCTTCCTCAAGGTTCGTGGTGCGGGTCATATGGTTCCTATGGATTATTAGAAGTATAAGCTAGATATAATATGTAGTGTAATATGTTTATTATGTAATGCTAATGTAATTATTATTAGATATCATAGGTTGCGACGGTTATTCATTAAATCGTCGAGTATATATGTATTTCTTGTGTCATCATTATGATTACCAATTCTATTCAAGAACATCTCAATAAAGTGGTATTAGAGCCACAACGATCCATGCTTATAGATCATCAAACCCGTTCAAAAAATCACCAACTTCGCTCAATTCTAAAATCCAACAAGCATCATTGACGACAACAAACGGAGGAATTCAAACCCAAATTCCAAAATTACTGGGACAAAATTATTATCACTGGCACATACAAATTAAAGTATTGTTAGAGTCACAATATCTGTGGACAAACGTAGAAAAAGGATATAATGAACTCGCTACCGGAGCATCTGAAAACGATTAGAATACCCACAAAGAAAAAGTTAAAAGGGATAAGAAGGCACTGCATATTATATTTCAGGCAGTCAACGAAACCGTTTTTGAACGAATTGCAACAAGCAAGACATCTAAGGAAGCATGGGATATTCTACATAAAGCATACAGAGGGGAACACAGAGTGAAACCGGTAAAACTTCAAACTTTGAGATGCGAATTTGATGCCCTACAAAGGAAAGATAGCGAAACAGTAGAAGAATACATTAATAGAACGACGATCATAGTAAATCAATTACGATCATATCACAGAACAACGAATCGTTTAAAAAATTCTTCGAAGCCTAACGCGTAAATACGAATCGGTGGTAGTGGCCATAGAAGAATCTAAGGATTTAACCACCATGTCCACAGAAGAATAACTCGGGATCCTGCAGTCCCGTGAATTAAGGTTAAAACAATATGATGATACACCAATGGAACAAGCTTTTCAGATACAAAGCCATAATCAGGATCGCTCAAGGCAATTCAGATCAGATTATGCTGGAAGAGGAAGAGGCAGAGGAAGATTCAGCGGAAAAATCCGCTGTTATAACTATCAAAGATTAGGACATACAACACGCTTTTGTCAAAAAAAAAGAGAAGAAAATGATAAAAGTAGTAATGCTCTCTTACATGAAGATGAAACGTATGAGGGAAACGGTGAGACTCTGTTCATGATCTTCAACGTGCAAGAAGTAACGAAAGACAATTGCTGGTATTTAGATAGTGGGTGTAGTAATCATATGACCGGAAATAAAAGTCTGTTTATCACACTGAATGAATCCGAAAGGAGAGAGGTAAGAACTGGAGACAACAAGAGACTCGAAGTTCTAGGGAGTGGTGATGTAGCCATCAAGGTGAAAGGAGTAGAAAAAAGGGTACCCAACGTATTCTATGTTGAAGGATTAAAACACAATCTCTTGAGTGTAGGACAACTGGTGCAGAAAGGATATGAAGTGAACTTTCATAATCATGAATGTGTTATCAAAGATCCAACAGGAATGTATATGGGAACTGTCAAAATGACTGGAAACAAAATGTTTCCATTAAACCTGAATCATGATGTGATGCCACGCGTCTGTAATGTGATGATACAAGACGTGCTATGGCACCGACGATATAGTAGCGTGAATTTTGAAACTCTGCAGAATATGGGAACAAATGAAGTTGTCAAAGGATTACCGAAAATTTCTAAATCACCACAAAGTATATGTGAAGGATGTCTATTCGGAAAACATGCCAGAAAATCATTTCCGAAGCAAGCTACATGGCATGCAACTAAACCACTGCAACTTGTCCACTCTGACATATGTGGTCCCATAAGAACTTTATCGATTGGCGGTTGTAGACACTTTATCACCTTCATAGATGACTTCTCGAGAAAAACGTGGATTTACTTTTTAAAGTTGAAGTCCGATGCTCTAACATAGTTCAAGACATTCAAAAGATTAGTAGAAAATCAAGTTGATTTCAAAATAAAAGAAATACGTACAGATAGAGGAGGAGAATACCGTAGCCATGAATTTCAAAACTTTCTTAAGGAAAATGGCATTCGTCATCAACCCACTACCAGCTATACTCCCCAACAAAATGGGGTAGCCGAACGGAAGAACGGAAAAACAGAACACTCATGGAATTAAGCAGAAGTATGTTGAAAATGAAAAGGTTACCACATTCTTACTGGGCAGAGGCAGTAGCATGTGCAGCATATCTTTTGAACCGAGCCACCACTAAAGGTGTACAAAATGTGACCCCTCAAGAAGCATGGAGCGGAAAAAACCAAATGTAGGACATCTTAGAATCTTCGAAAGTGTAGCATATGCTCATATTCCAAAGCAACACCGTGGTAAGTTGGGTGATAAAACGGAGAAAACAATTTTAATTGGCTATAGCAAAATCAGCAAGGCATACAAACTTTACAATCCAACGACGAACAAAACCATCATTAGTAGAGATGTTATTTTTTATGAAAGTCAAGATTGGGAAGGAATTAACATGAATGAGAAAGTATCATGCATCCAACGGAATCATCCAGATGATGTCGACCAAGAGACGGAAACTGCTGATCAAAGCAATGACTCTGTTTCTGAAGTGAATGACCAAAATGGAAATCAATCCCGTGATGAAGAGATAGGAACACAAAACAATAACCGAGAAGATGAAGACTCGTCATCTTCGTCGGAAAATGAAGAATTAAGAACACGAAACATCACGGATGTATATGCAGATCACAACCACTTCCCAAAGAACAAGTTAATGAATTATATGAAAGAAACAGTTCATGTCCAATGATGCAGTGAACTTCGTGCTATATGCTGATGCAGATCCTACCACATATGGTGAGGCCCATAAGGACAGCAGGTGGAGAGAAGCAATGGACAAGGAAATGGAATCAATTCAAAGAAATGACACTTGGAAACTGGTAGATCCCCCAAAAGACCAAAAACCTATCGGTGTTAAGTGGATCTTCAAAATGAAGTATGATGAGCACAGGAATGTAAGTACAAAGCACGATTAGTAGCAAAGGGTTACAAACAAAAATATGGGATTGATTACCAGGATGTTTTTGCTCCTGTGATAAGGTTTGATACTGTCAGACTGATTCTAGCCTTAGCCGCAAGTAACAGTTGGCATTTACATCAGATGGATGTAAAAACGACCTTCTTAAATGGTAATCTAAACGAACAAGTGTACACTGAACAACCAGAAGGATACATTAAGATAGGGGAAGAACAAAAGGTATGTCATCTTAAGAAGGCCCTATATGGTTTAAAACAAGCCCCAAGGGCATGATATAGCAAAATAGATGGATATTTTAGATCAAATGGCTTTAAGAAGTGTGTGTGTGTGAACATACACTGTTTATTAATAACTCAAAAAACTCTGCTTATACGTAGATGATCTTATCATAGCTAGTGATTCGTTAAGTATGATAAATCAGTTAAAGAGTTCAATGAAGAAAGAATTCGAAATGACCGATCTAGGAGTTCTACATTAATTTCTTGGCATGGAGGTCAGGTATGAGAATAGAAACATCTCTTTATCACAACAAAAATATGCGAAGAGTCTACTTAAAAATTCAAAATGGAGAGTTGTAATGCAATCTCAACTCCAATGGAATATGGACAACGACTATCTAAAGATGATCCTGAAGACGAAGTAGATCAAAATCTATATAGAAGTCTAGTCGGATGTCTTATGTATCTAACAAATACACGACCTGATATCATGTTTGCTATTTGTAAAATAAGTCGCTTTATGGAAAGGCCGAAGAAAAGTCACTGGGAAGCTGGGAAAAGAATTTTAAGTTATATAAGAGGAACAATGAATCATGGAATCATGTATTCAAAAGGTAGTAAGGGAAAACTGGTAGGTTTTAGCGAAAATGATTATACTGGAAACATTGATGATAGCAAAAGTACCTCTGGGTATGTATTTCACTTAGGGTCCGGTGCAATTGCATGGCAATCTAAAAAACAAAAGGTAGTCGCTTTTTCGTCAACCGAAGCTGAATACATAGCACTGTCAATGACCGGTTGTCAGGTACTTTGGATAAAGGGAATTCTGAATGAACTTCAAATGAACATGGACTGTCCACCAACGATCTTCTGTGATAATAAATCAACCATCTGTTTGGCTAAAGGTCCTGTTTACCATGGAAAAAGCAAGCATATTAGAGTCAAATATCATTTTATTTGTGATCTCATTAAGAATGATGAGGTCGAAATCAGTTTCTGCTCAACAAGAAATCAAATAGCAGATATACTTACAAAAGCTCTGCAACCGAAAGACTTCAATCACATCAAAGAACTTCTACATGTTGCTCCAATCTAGCTTACGGGAGGGTATTAGAAGAAGTATAAGCTAGATATAATATGTAGTGTAAAATGTTTATTATGTCACGCTAATGTAATTATTAATAGATATCAAAGGTTGCGACAGTTATTCATTAAATCGTCTAGTATATATGTATTTCCTGTGTCAACATTATGATTACCAATTCTATTCAAGAACATCGTTATCTCTTCTATTTTCCAAACCCTAATATGAATCTCAATATGGATCAGCTCAGGGCTACACTAGAGATGTTAAAGAGGGGAACCAAGGGCTAACATAAAGGAAGTACAAGGGACTCCAAGAGCTTTCTTTAAGGAATTACAATGAAACATGAGTCTTTCTTCCATATAACAATTGTTTATAAATAATATTGCACAGCGGTTAGATTTTGTAATAACCCTTTTACACGATTAGTGTTATTAGATAGCGACTATAATTTGTTTGTATACATTACGCCTTGATTTGTAAGGCCCCCGGCCGCAACGCGGCGGGGCTTTAAATCTAGTTATATAACTATTTAAAACTGTTTAGTTTATAGAGTTTCATGAATTATATAATACACTATATGTGGCCAATGACGGTCACGGTTTAGGGCGAATGCTGTTAAACAGTTGAATAAGAGCGGTGAGTTTTCAAGGAGTTTGGCGAATTCGACTACTGATTGGCCGTATTTGTTGCTGGAATTGTTGTCTGAAGCTGCTCAAGCTGATTACTTTCAGGTATGTTAAAATGATGTTTAAGTTTATTGTTCGTATAATACAGAAGAGAACCAATGCTAATCGTGTTACTATGTAACATACTGACATGCTGCTTATTGACTACCATTTTTTATTAAGTGCTGTAGCCTAAAGTATGAGTACTGAAGTAGATGAACACATGTATATGCTATATTGAACTTAAGTAGAGTTTAATTTTTGGTCTACTTTGTGCTGTATATCGAGTTACCGACGCGTTCGCGATTATAGACCTATCATTAACAAGTCATCTGTAGTTGTAGAGCCGATCGAAATTTTAGTTTGGATGCCACAATTATCCACGCCATCATGTACCAGTTAACTCTAATTCCATTTTTAGTTTATTGTTTACAATTTCCTTATGTTTAGTTTCTTTCTTTCATGCACGTTGGTCTTATGTTTTATCTAGCTTAGTGGAGTTAGTGGTAGTTATTAGTTCTTAGAAAACTCTTGTAATTGTTAGTTTAAAAGAAGAACGAGATGAAAAAATTGTTGGAAATTTGGTGAATGGATATTTAATATATTTATAATTTAATGAAATTTTAAATATTAATTAGAATTTTCATGTGGTAGATAAAAGACTTGATGACATTTAATTAGTTTTATTAGAGTTTTAAATCTCTAATTAAGTGACTAATTAAGTGAAACATTACACTAATCCTTAAGTCTTGTACAAATAGTAGGCTATGAGCTTCTTTTTGTTACAACAAGAAGAGGGTATTGCTTGATACATGAAGAATACTAGAAGGAGTATGAAAACTTGAAGACTAACTAGAGAGATGAGTACTCTCTACTTGTTTTCCACCACATGAGTTCAAACACTATAATTACTGGATGTAACCTTGGGCCTGTGAGCCATCTCCGGCAGTACAGACTGCTTCGGATGTTGTACCCTGGGAGACAGACGCGTTGTCTTTAGTAGAGGCGCGAAATATGTTTTAAGGGAAGCGTGTTGAACACGTGCCTCAACCAAAATTGTCAACGTTTTAGTGTGCTCTTTGTTGCAGTCAAGGAGTATTTTTCAAGACTCAAGATGATGAATACTAGAGTCTAGGATGCTATCAAGTGCGCGTGAAGGACCCACCAGAGATACGACTTGAATATAGATTGGTATATATAATTATATTTTATATTCTTTTTATTTAGTTATTGCAACCAGTATTGTACTATGATATTTCCTACGAATAACGAGAGTCTTGTTATTATATATTTTGTAATTATATTTTACAAAGGTGAACCTAATTCCTACAAACTTAAAACAGACTTCATGAGATTGTTAGTACAATCTTAAAAACCTTATTTATAAGGATTTTGGGTTTACGAAAGGATTTATAATAGAATAAAAAAAATATTTTTAGAGGTTATGATCTTATAAATATTTATTTTGGGTAATATGTATGTAGTACAACTTGTTGTGTTTGGATTTTTTGAGATTGAGATACAATCTTAAATCCTATACCGTGGTACAAAACGAATAGTTTTGGTTCCAACGTTTGGTTTTGAAACGATTTTGGGAATCGTTAGTTTTTCTAACTTTTGTGTTAGATCGGGTTTATTAGTGTAAACCATACGTTTTTTTTGTAAACGTTAAATTCTCTAACATGTGTGTTAGGCCGAAATTATTTGTGTAATACGTTTTTTGTAAATGTTAAATTCTCTTAAGTAGAGTTTTTTTATGTTTTTAAATAAGAGTTTTATGTTACTTGATTAGAGTTTTATTTCTCTAATTAAGTCTCTTTTTAAAGTAGACCCTTCATCCACCCATGGATTGATATAAACAAATAAGTCTTATAATGATTTTTGTAATTATTTGTCTTCTAACATGTGTGTTAGAAATGTTCATGAAAAGCGTTAGTTTGGAAGCAATTTTTAATTGTTTAGTTTCTAACGTGTGTATTAGAAATGACTTATTTATTTGAACCATATATGTGTTTTTAGCAAGTCGAATTAACATTTTGTGGAAATGTTAACATTTCTAACGTGCGCGTTAGAATTTCTTTCATTTTAACATGATTGTTAAAAATGGTTAAAATACAAATGCTTTGAAATGTTTTATGTAAACATTTTATATAAGTAATTTATTGTAGCATTGTTTTTAATGCTTTGTATGATTTAGAAATAAAAAGTCATATATTCAAGTTGATGTTTGATTGGCTTCAAAAAATAAAATTAAATTACCATAAAGTGATGGTGCGGTTGTGTGCGATTTATCACAAACTTTAATTTGTGATTTCTAAATCCATTTGAGTGAAATTTTAATTACTAATTAAACTATTCAAATGGTGAAACTCTTGAGTAGAGTTTTAATGATGACATTTGATGAGTTTTATTAGAGTTTAAGTCTATAATTATTGAGACTCTTAACTCTTCATATGGTGAAACTCTTGAGTAGAGTTTTAATGATGACATTTGATGAGTTTTATTAGAGTTTAAATGTACACTTGTTGAGACTCTTAACTATTCATATGGTGAAACTCTTGAGTAGAGTTTTAATGATGACATTTGATGAGTTTTATTAGAGTTTAAATGTATAATTATTTAGACTCTTAACTCTTCATATGGTGAAACTCTTGAGTAGAGTTTTAATGATGACATTTGATGAGTTTTATTAGACTTGAAATGTATAATTATTGAGACTCTTAACTCTTCATATGGTGAAACTCTTGAGTAGAGTTTTAATGATGAAATTTGATGAGTTTTATTAGATGACATTTAATGCTCTAATTTGGTCATGTTTTGTATATATAAAATGACTTAAATTTTCTAACACGTATGTTAGAAAATGTGTATCACGAATATGAGATTACAGATTGTTCATAATGAACATAAATGTTTTATGTAAATATTTAATTGCCTATGTGAGCATTAAAGATGATGAGAAATGGTTTATTTTATAAACTATATCTTTGGAAAACGTTTTATGTAAACGTTCAATTCTATAATGTGCTTGTTATAACATTTTTTTTCCTAACATGCGTGTTAGAAAATGTTATTTGTAATAACTTGGTGTTGTTTTGAGCATAATTGTCCAAGTTTAAAGTTTAAAGATAAAATGGGGAACTTGTACTTACAAGTGCATGGAGTCTTATTGAGGGAGTACCTCAAGACATGCAACGGGACGATATTGTAGAGAAGATTTCGGTCAGATTATAGAGTGTTAAAGATAAAAGCACTTTGCTATTTGATGTCTACATATTGTCTGTGCTTCCGTTTAAATATCAAAAGTGATTGGCACTTTTGATTTAGTTTCCAATGTATTTTATTGTTTTGTGTTCAATATCTTCGGATAACACATGCAATTTTTTACAAAGAAATAAATCACTAATGGTTGTGACGTATAAATATTTTTGTGGAAAATAATTATAACGTCGGTTATACATTGTTTAAAAGAATATGGTTTTAAACGGATAGTACATGAAAATACTTGGACATAAACAACTTGAGAGTTGTTACATTGACTAAAAGTCAAAGACGAAACATAAAATGTATAACCACATCATGAATGAGTAATGAAAGAACATAGTGAGTGTATTGAGATGAAATACACTAACGACATTCATGTCGCATACTTCATTAGAAGTCATTGAAAAATTCACAAGTGTGAATTCTAACATATGAAAGTAAAAGTACTATATGTTATTGTATACCTTTAATAAATCTTGCGAGATTTATAAGTAGATGCGTCTACCACTTGATTATTGTTAGATCTATATGGAGATTTTACCTTCATTTGGGAGAGCATCCTAAATATAAATATCTATTAATGAATAACAATAGATGTGTGCAAATCACTTATGGCAAAATTATGAATGCCATGTTATTGAGTGTCGGTCTAGTTGACTCTATCTCACACATAATAGTGATTGTACACAAGAAACATTCATCTTGTTGGTGATGAATGTGTTCACCAAGTGACTTGGATTAAGACTTATGTCTAAGTACTTATGAGTCAATGGTAGATTGTTGGAGATCAAAGGTAATCAAGTTATGTTCCTTAAATGAATGATGAAATTTAGCTATGTGCTATATACAATAATTTGTGAGACCTTCCTAAATATTGATGTTTTAGGATTATGAATAAGTCTCATTATTTTGTCTTAACAAGGGATGAATGTTACAAAGTGATATTATGATATCCTTAGGGCTGTGGAGAATCAGAATGATGCATCTTCTGTTCACATGCTAAAGTATTGTAGTCTAAAGCATGCTAGACTAGTACTTGGTTAATTATGGGTCTTGACGGGGACTAATTAACTCTAAACATTCAAACGTGTATGAACACAAAAAGAATTTGTGTATAGACAAAGTTGAGGGAAATTTTTCATTCATTATAAGGAAAACACACGTAACTTTTTAAGAGTTTGTTCGAAAAGCTAATGAGGATAACTCGTTGTCTAAGCTTATTCTAGATGTTAAATTAGAATTATTCTAAGTTGGTGACAAACTTATGACAATGGCATGTGTTGCTTTGGATGCTATATGAGTTGAATTCACACAATAAGGTTGATCTTGTTCAATCATATGTGAATAAATGTCATCATAAGTGAAGTTATGGAAATGTTGATCAAATGGCAAGAAATGTGGGGGAGGGCCCATTTAGAAACAACCCTACAAGGGTATGTAGAAAAAGGGTATGTGAAGGACACCTAACTTAGTTGACTGGAGATCCCAAGATCTAAGTTCAATAGGACAACTAACTCATATGCCTAAAGGTGGTCACTGTGGGGGCATAAATAATATGCATAAGCTAGTATATATGGTTATACATACCCCCAAAGTATAAAAGGTTGTTTAAATACGTCCTAGTCTATTCCTATGATATTCAGTGACAAAGAGTGAGGCTAAGCATAATATGTGGTAAATGATTTGGATAAATCACGATAACCACAATGCTTTTAATGATCTAAGGAGAATCACCTATGTTAGAGAGAAGTGGGGTCGCTTCGAATGGAATTGGGGGCACAATTCCTAGAGCTCTCGCAGAACCAGGAAAGTGTTCCACGACCATTATTGGACACGACTATGAGGAGATGACCCGGCTAGGGAGAGTATTGTGTGAAGTGTATTGTCATCTACACAAACGGCAGACGAGTTCAAAGACATCAAGATCTACTCAGAGCTAGTGGGCTAAGTGCATTTTATGAGCGAAGGTTCAAAGGGTAACACCTACCTGTTGGTACACTTTATGTGGACGCGACTCGACTCGGTTCGATTCAGTTCAGTTCGACTCGGTTAGGTTCGGCTCAAGCCTGACGTAGCGACATTCCTACGTCGTGCGCCCCAGAGTTCATTGACTAATGCATGCAAATATTGAAATTGTTGGTGAATTCGTTTGATTTAATGCATGTTGGGCCGAAACTTTGTATGGGGCCGAAACTTCCTCACTTGGGCCGAAACCTTTGATCATTGGGCCATCGATCAACGATTGGGCTGAAACCCATTAGTTCAGCATACATTTCGATGAAACCTTGTGAGTTTCTTCGACTTTGTCAAGATCTTTCCTCGTTTCATCGCAGACATCAAAGCATTTCGTCGACCTACATCAGTTTCATCATGGTCTGTGTCTTGTACCCTATAAATACCCCTCATAGTTTCTGTGTGAAACTGATGAGTATGAGAGAGCTGTGAGACTTAGTGAGAGTCTGTAAAACATTTTTTGTATATGTTTGTGGTTATACTCATCCCTAATCAATAGATATTGAATCTTTGGTTACGCGTGTGTTTTACATTGTGTTTGGTTTGCACCGTCACGGGGATTCCGAACCCGTTACCGTGTTTGTGATAAACAAGGATAGGTTTTCGTATCGGATCCACTCAGATTTCGGGACCTACAATTGGTATTCTACTTCATACATCAAATATGAGTTGCACAAGTCCGTGGGATTGGAGTACGGACCCACGACCAGGTCAAAATCAGAATCAGACCTCGATGGCCGCATATTTAATGAATTCCATACCTCAACCCCCTCCACATCAAACTTCGATGGCCGCATATTTAATGAATTCCATACCTCAACCCCCTCCACATCAGACTTCGATGGCCGCATATTTAATGAATTCCATTCCTCAAGCCCAACCTCAACCTCAAGTTTCCACAACACAACCTCAATTCAATCCAAGTGGCAATTGTGGTCCGGCCATACAGTTGGGAAACGGTGATCAAACAAGAACTGCGTTTTATGCTGAAATTGTCAAGAATGTCAATGATGGTGAATCTTCAGGAAAAGATACGAGTTCAGGATATAGTGGCACTGATGAAGATAGCTCAGGTGTGAGTGATTACAGTTCAGAATCGAACGTCAAGGAGGGAATGGATTCTGAAGCTGATAGTTTGTCGAATGGTGCCAAGGAGATGAAATGTCAAAATTCTGACTTGATCAAGAAAGCTGATGCTACATCAGAAGAAATAGAGAAGATTCTCACTGAAGATGGATCTTTCTCTTCTCAGACTGACTTTATGGCTAATGTCACAGCTTCTACAAGTCAGGTAAAATCTGAAACTCCTAGCATATGTAGTGTTTGTGCTGATATGAAACATGAATGTGCTGAATTGAAACATGAATCTGAAATGGTTCATAGTCACAATCAGAGTTTGGTTATTGAACTGTCAAAGTGCAAAGAGGCAAATATGGCTTTAGCTAGAAATGAAAAGGATTTTAAATCTGTTATTGAAACCTTGAAGAAAAGTGTTTCCGAATTGACCAAAACTGTTTATCATAAACAAGTTAGTATTAACGATTACATTAACATCGTTGAGGAAACCAAAAAGGAACTAGCCATTGCCAAATGCGAGCATGATGCAATCAAGCTTAAGTTGGAGAGTTATTCTAACTCCCGATTTGTGCTCGATCACATCATTGACGTTCAACAACTGAAAGGAAACAAGAAAGGTGTTGGGTATAGGAAGTGTCCGCCCCCTTTGAGACACAACTATACTCGAATGCCCGATGAGGAGGAAATGCCGCATTTTGAGCCAACTGTACATCTCGATTATGAGGAAGTTACTACAGGATTAGGGTTCAAACCGGACAATTCATCGGAGGGCTCATCTGATAGAAAGGAAAAGTCATCATGTGCTTCAAATCAAAGTCCTCCAACCATTGAGGACTATGATTCTTCGGATGATGAATCGGATGTGAGTGATGAGGATAAATCTCTTGATGATAGAAAAGGAGCAGAAGTACCTTTTGAGAATCACATTCTGTGTGATCCTCCTACTCCTGCTGTGCAATCAACTGGTGCTAAACAAGAGATAGATCCTATCACTGAGACAATGTCTACCATTAAAAGTGATAACGTGTTGTATACTTTGGTCGGTGATAGTCAAATTTATTCAGACAAAGATTTTCCAATCAAAAACGTCAATCAATCCTTGATTGATAAAGTGTTTGAAGATAATAAAACTAAGTGTTTAGGAAAAGCGATCCCAAGAGTTTCAGTAACTCAGTGTGATCCTATTCCAAAAGCAGAAGTGAGGAAACAATTTGGAAACCAAAAGTTACCGACTAAGCAACAACCTGTCGCTTTTAAGGGTAAACAGCAACAACAGCGAGCTCAAAATTCTAAAGATTCACAACCGAAGGTTGAGACCAAAGGAGCTCGTTACAAGAAGAAAGCAAAAGACGTTAAGTTTGTGGCCTCCAAAGGTACTGATAAAGTGGAGACTTTTGAAAATAAGTCAAATACCGATTTTGTTCAAAAAGTCAACATTTTGAAACGTAATAATGATAACAATTACACTCAACACACAAATGGGTGTGAAGCTAGTACCTCCGGGTCTACAACTTCTACGTCAGGTCGTCGATCAGATTCTCCTAAGTTTGTTGAAAGGAGAACTTGTTTCAAATGTGGGAAGTTTGGGCACATCATTAAAGACTGCACAAACTCGCCCAAACAAATTTTTTTTTGAAAGAGCCCCCTCTGAACAAGGTCACTCACAACGTCGTCCTGTTTCTCCAAAACATGATAAACGCACTATTAAAGAACAAGAAACAAAACAACGACGTAAAAATGTGAAGGTGATCGAAAAGGCTTTAAAAACTGAAGTAAAATATGTTAAAAGGAAACCTAGTTTGTCACAACCATTAAAACCAGAAATTGTACATAATACACAATCTGGTAAACGGAAACAAGCTTGGAGACCTAAAATGGATAAAGTTTCAGGGGGAGCATCATCAGTTCTAGATCATCGAGAAGTTGAGATAACTTACGTCGATGAACATCGGCGACCTAAGTCTGTTAAGGCTTGGGTCCCCCTCTCCATCTAATCTCTGAGTGAGTGTGCAGGATGTTCTAGGAGGAACTTTCGATAGTCATAGGATTATTGATAGTGGAATGTTCATGCACAAGATCGGCGACAAAAGATATTGTTGCCTTTGATGGAGAGAAGAAGAAAAGGGAAACAGAGTTGTCTGTTGAAAGAAATTGATAACTTCGAGAAAATGCAAATCATTCCAAAAGTGTGATTGTTCAAGGCTTTAATCGGGTCCCCAGGATAGATTCAATCAAAATGTACGCACCTGTAGCATGTCTGAAGTTCAAATTCACAAGATGAACGTGCAGTGTACATTTCTTCGCGGTGTAATTGAAGAAAATGTGTTTGTTGAACAAACCAACCAGGTGTGCGGATGCCTTGGCGTGGATTGAACAACCGCACACTACTTTTCAAAGAGAAAGACAAAGACCTTCGCTGGTGCAATGTGAAAGACCAGCCGGACCCAGAGGTTTCTGATCTTGTTGCTGTGAAGAGTTTTCTTAGATTAATTGAAGTAGCTGCAAAATCGACCTTGAAATCCACACCGGGTGGATTTCCAGTTTGGGAGAGCACTCAGATTCCTTGCAATGCACGAAGCAGTTGCAGGATACGGTTTTAAATTTCTAATCTCTCCTATACTCATCGATATTTAAGCTGCTTTTTGAATTATTATCTCATACAGCACTCTTTGGCCAGACACGTTGATCTCAAATATCACCTCACACGTGATTGTTTCAATATGAAACTCGTCAATGTTCTTATGGTCCACACCGCTTATCGACGTGCCAACTGATTTTTTCCAAAATTCAATAAATCATTTCTGATTAAAATTAATTTTGGTAAACGGCATTAAGGTAAAACCATGAGTTAAACCAACATCGGAAAATCTTTTTTTGTAAATACCTTTGTTTTTTAAAATTTATCTTAGTTTGTTGATTTTAGGGGGAGTAAATCCAAAATTTGAAAATTCAAAAACATCGAAAAATTTCAAAACTCAAAAACAATAGAAAAACAAAAATGAGTTTCCTGGCGAGCAAAAGAGAAAATGATAGTACATCAGTGGTCTGTCTAAACCTTTTCAAATTGAAATGCAAAAATGAAAAATGTTAAGCAGCTCTATATAAGATGTATCGGTAGGCTCACAATCATCATAAAGTGTGCAGGGTGATATAAACTTAAATCGACTGAAGACCAGGTGGGAACCACTCATTGGCATATAGTCTTAGTACCGAAATTTCGTTTGAGAGATTGCCGAGGTTCTGAGATATGTGGTCTTTTACCGAAAAACATCTGGGTATCATGGTTGTTTCTTTTACCGAAAAACAAACGGAGACGAAGTCTAGATCTTCCATGATATCATACATACGTGTACATACTGTATACGAGCTCAATAAGTGATCAACAATCACATGTCAGCTTTATGCGGGAGTCAAGTTCGTCTCTTTGTTGTACGAAAGTACTGACCTGTTCACGGACTTGCTCCTGTGCCCTCATGCATTGAAAATCAAGTTCCTCATCAATAAGTGATTCTATCACATAGGGCTTGTTTTCAAACCAAAATAAGTGAGTTACTCACATCTTTTATACGGTCAAACAGATGATAAATGGTATACTCACCGGTAAGATGAACTCTCGTGCATACCTTGATACGGGAATGTGTCGTGTGTGGATGAACACCAGTCTGTAAGTATAATTCATACCTAATCGTATCCCCTCGCCATGATTACATCTGATAAGTTGAGCTTATGTGGACAACAATACCGATAATCGTTATAGGATGCTTATCTAATTGTTAACAAAATGAACAACCAGAGCGTTTTGACATGACCGTACACTGATATGATTCTCTTACCCTCGAAACTCGCAAAAAGAATGTTTGTAAATATTTATTTACTGCTTTTAGTTTCTGCATCTTTGTATATATTTATTTATTTATTGTTTTCCGTCTTTACATTTGAAAAATGAAAATTTCAAAAAGATTTTAGCTGTGTTTTAATATAAATTTTATAAAAGCCAAAAAGATTTTGCTTCTAGTTTATTTTAGATTGACCGATGTTGGAACTCGAGTCTATCCTACCCAAAATCCTGATTATAAGCCGGAGAACAATTTCACCTTCATAAACTGTCGAAGTTAACGAGTTTTGAAAGTTAAGAACTAAATTTGAATAATTTCTTAAACTTTCAAACTGTTGTCGGTCGGTGTTTGATTGAGATTTGATCTCATATGTGTTATTTGTTTAATCTTGTAAATAAACTTGGTTTCTTGGGAAAATTATTTTGTAAATCTTGTAAATAAACTTGGTGTCAACATACCATGACTTTGTAAATCTTGTAAATAAACTTGGTTTCTTAGGAAAATTATTTTTGTAATCATTTATTCACAAGATTTATATTTTTGTTTAAATCATCTTTACATATGAAAACCACTTTCATCATTCAAGTTCATGAAGACATAAAGTATGATGATCTTGGTCTTTCACAAGATCACCACCCTAACGTACTAGATCATGGGTTTAATCACAATCTAGTAGGTTTCTTATGATGTCTTATACCACTAACACAAATCATCAATCACCAAGAAGCAAATCATCATCATTCAACATGTATTCTTATATTTTTAAGCTTATGTTAAAGTATCATGATCATGTTCTTTAGTGTTCTTGTGATTAACAACATTCATCATCTTTTAACCATCAAAATATTAAGTAACAACAAGTGATAAGAAGCTTACAACTAGCACAAGGGCTAGGGAAGAACACTAGAAGTTGTAGATGACAAAAGTGTTGGATAAAATCAATCGGGATAGGTCCTTCAAGATCCACAAGCTCCACACTTCGTTAGACACCTTCTTGCACCTTTAAATGAGCTTGGAATGGAGGATTAATGGATGAAGGTGGTGGTGTTGTGGGTGTAGTTCAGCCGAGAATGGAGGGGCAAGGGAGGAGAGGTGTGGTGAAGATGAAGTGAGGGCCTTGATCTTATGTTTACTTATAGCCAAGTTTGTGTAATAACCAATGTGTTTTATGTTCCTAAAAGTACATGCAAGATCTTCATGATATCTAAATGAATCCAAGGAGATCAAGAAAGATCATGTAGGATTTAGCAAGATCTAGTAAGGATTTTGATGGGGGCCACCCCATGACCGTCCATTTAAAAGGGGGGGGGGGAGTGTAAGTTTGATGGGTAGTTAAGTAATCTAATTGGATTTCAAGAGATTTAGTTAGTGTTTGAGTGTATGATGTGTTATATAGTGTATTAGGGTGTTCGGGGATCATAACTAGCTCAGAAATAATAAAGCAATGCTTCTAGTATAATTTTGGTGTTTCGGGTAGTGTCCGGTTGTTTGGTTAGATACCAGTTCGTTAAAGTGTCAAACTATTCCATTTAGTGATCTTTAAGTACCCTTTTGTGACGCTTTTAATTCCCGACACTTAGGAAAGCATTCAGGACCAATTAGTCATATTTTTACATGTTACTAACTCATTACAATGCTGAATTTTGCTGAAATATATGAAATTCAGCATTTAAAGTGTGTTTCGGGTGCTTTTTGGTGCATATTCTAGCTTCCGGAAAATCTATATGTTAACCCTTGTATCCATTCTTGGGTTTTAAAGTATTTTAGACGTTGGACCTACTCCTAGGCCCCAATTCTATTGTCTGACTGCTTTCTGCATAATTGTTGACACAATGTGTCTTACCGGTGAGTTTACTAGTATTTCTGACGCAACGCTATCATTAATGCATAAAGCAGTATTTGTAGTATAAAACGTGCATGAATTCACGTGTATAGCATGTAATCAGACAATGTTGACATTTAAGCACATAATTGCAGTTATTAAGTATTAATTAAATTGTACAGAAATTACCGGTTTTGTGCCAGATGTCACACTTCAAGCCTTCAAGCCTTCTGGCTATTTGAATGTGTTTAGCTTTTGAAGCCTTCAAGGCTTCCGGCTACTACTTTGGTTTCATGACTTGATGCTTTGGTTTGTATTTTTGAGTTTTGGGTTGTGTGCAACTTTTTTACTTGTGTTGTTGCATTGTTCCTTGGATTATTCTTATCTTTATTGCATTGTCTTTGTTGGGTTTGTGTTGTCTTTATGTTTTTCATACCTTAAAGGGTTCAGTGCTGCAGTCACTTAGCCTTGGTATTTTTAACAAGAAGACGTAGCACCTATCCTATTATTTTCCTTAGTTTGATTTCAATTCGTAAGCCTGTTTTTTGACAATTTTTCTAAGGCTTAAGGAACATTTGGTGTAGGTTGTTCGAACCTGTCTATGAGACTGGTTTGTTTTCAATTATAAGTCTCATGGAGTTGTATTGATTTAGGAACTCACCCCTTATATAGGTCCATTCAACCCTTGAACCTATTAAGCGGTGTGGCCTGGGAGCTCATCCCCTTGCATGGCCCTTGCCATGGAGTCTTTTGCTAGGTTCTCAACCTGATTTTAGGATAGAAAGACAAATTTGATAAAATATCATCGTTCATTCAAGAGATATTGTGTTACAAAAGGTGATCATAGGACAACTCTTGAAGTACAACTTTGTGAAATACAAACCAATCTTTCTTGATCAGACATGGAACCTCTTAAGGGTTTTTCCATTCCAATGTCCTGGAAGCTTTTTACCCTCTGAGTCTGGTAGCTTATATGATCCACCCTTATGTGCTTCAAGGATTGTATATGGCCCCTCCCATTTTGGGCCAAGCTTTCCTTGGTTCTCTTTTTTACTAGCCTCATTGTTTCTAAGCACTAGGTCTCCTGGCTTGAAGCGTTCGTGCTTGACTCTTTTGTTGTAATAGGCTTCTATTACTTGTTTGTACTTGGCTTCTTGGATTGCAGCTTGGTCTCGTGCTTCCTCTAGGAGTTGTAAGTTCAACATGGTCTCTTTTTGGTTTGCTTCGGGATCCATATTGACCGTTCTTTGTGTTATAACTACTACTTCAGCTGGAATCACGGCCTCATATCCAAACACCAAGTTGTAAGGTGTTCTTTTGTGGCTTGTTTTTTCGGTTGTTCTTATGGCCCATAGAACACTTGGCAACTCGTCAAGCCAATTGCTTTCATGCCTTCCCAATTTGGCTTTGATTCCTTCAACTATGCTTCGATTCATCCTTTCAACCTGACCGTTTGATTGTTGATATGCCACTAAGCTGAAAACTTGAGCTATTCTGAATTCTTTGCACCAAACGCTGAAAGGCTTTTCAGCGAATTGCTTTCCATTATCGGTAACAAGCACTCTCGGTAATCCATAGCGACAAATGATGTTTTCCCAAACAAAGTCAATGACTTGCTTGCCCGTGATTTTTGCAAGTGGTTTAACCTCAGGCCACTTGGTGAAATAGTCTATGGCCACTAACAAGAATTTTACTCCACCTTTGGCTGGTGGAAACGGGCCAACGATGTCCATTCCCCATTTATAAAATGGCCATGCTGAGGTTATCGGGACAAGATCATGCTTGGGAATTTTCGGGACTGGTGCATGAATTTCGCAGGAATCACACTTTCTTAGTTACTCAGTGGTGTCTTGGTGCATGGAAGGCCAAAAATACCCAAGGTTCATTAGTTTAGCAACCATCGTTCTTGCTCCAAAATGGGCTCCGCATATCCCTTCATGAACCTCTTTGACCAAGTACTGGCTTTGTTCGGGACCAACACATCTCAGCAAGGGTGCAAGGTAACCCTTTTTATAGAGGATTTCACCTTGCAACACATACTGTCTAGACTTGATTTTAACCCTTTCAGCCTCTGTTTGATCAATAGGTAATTCACCATTTTTAAGGAATTTCTTAATTGGAGTCATCCAATTGGGGCCTTCTTCGGTGATTATGTCTTGAACTTCTAGTTCTTCAATTGATGGTGTTTTCAACACTTCTACCAACACCTTTTTAGTGAGGTGGGCAAAGGTGAGGGAAGTGAGTTTACTCAAGGCATCAGCTTTCTTGTTTTGGGACCTGGGAATTTGCTTGATGGTACACGTTTGGAATGTATTCATCAGCTCTTTGGATTTTTCCTTGTACCTCTTCATGTTAGGTTCTTTTGCAACGTAACTGTCGTTCACTTGGCTTGACACCAACAACGAGTCCGTGAAGACTTCAAGCTTCTGAACCTTCATTTCCTTAGCCAACCTTAAGCCAGCTATCAATGCTTCGTATTCAGCTTCGTTGTTGGTGGTCTGAAAATCAAATCGAAGAGCATACGTGAATTCTAACCCTTTCGGGTTGATTAGAATAAAACCGGCCCCTGGCCCTTCAACGCTTGAAGCCCCATCGGTGAAAAGCTTCCAGGCTTCAAGGTCTGAAGGTTCAGTGGCAGTTGTGTTTACTTCAGTGGTTGTTTGTTTTGGGACTTCTACAATGAAATCTGTCGCAACCCCCGATCCCTTATCTTTCCCGGGAACGGGCGGACGCGAGCTCAGAGTTGGTGGTATCAGTTCACATTAATTTGGCAGCGGAATTTTCATCAGGACCGTAGTTAGGAAATGTTTATCAGAGTAAAACCACCATATTTGATATTAATAATAACATGGGCAAAACCCAAGTTTCTTATTACAATACATTTATAGGGACAAACCCTATTTTATAGCCACATTTCTCCCAAGCCTTCAGTGCTCTCCAGCTGGCTTTTTACTAATTGGCTGTCACGTTTTGTTACCTGAAACGCGCTTTAAAAACATTTGTCAGTCGGAAATACTGGTGAGTGAATCCCAGTTTAATCAAGTTTAAATAAAAGTCACAGTGAAAAGTATTGAGAGCGATCACATTGTTTATGTCTACACAATTACTCCATTTAGTACTGTCAACCCTGACTTGTGGGTCATATTACCCATTGGCTAACTCATTGTCCAATGGTAACGTATTGTCATCCTCGACTTACTACTCACAGTGTAGTACATTTTGTATACAAAACCCCAACATACCGGCAGTAATTGAAGAACTACAAAGACTCAATCACTGCTAATTTTCATGGTAAAATATTCCAAAAAGGTTAACAAAAAGAGGATAAACTCACATTGCTATCTTAGACTTCTCGTGAGGGTTTCCTGGATATAATCTATAATTTATACAAATGTACATAGATTAGTACCATAACCCTTTGAAAATATTAATGATACCCTCCCCGAGACGGCATTCCAACAACTACGTTGGGCAGAACCACGACAGTTGTTACGGAACCCTAAATCAATCGGGCAGCGTAACTATTATGAAACCGGGGTTATAATACTTACAACGGAGCAGAATCTCGCTAATTAGGGGGATATAATACCCGCGTATTACTTCTACTACTCAGAAATTCGCTTAAGAAAGAAAAGAAATGAACGAGGAATACTGAAACCCGATGCCTGCTTATATAGTTGTTGAATTCGATTCTCACGCGGCCCGCGTAACATACAAGCGGGGCTTACACGGCCCGCGTCAACCCTGGTCAACATGGTAGCCTTGAGGTGTCATCACCCTAGCTTCACCACGTGTCGACACGTGGTGGCTACTGGAGGAGGGCAGGTGGCCTGTCTTGTCGCGTCCCGCGTCAACTAACGGTGTAGCCTTACGCGGCCCGCCTAAACTTAAGATTCACCAAAATCAAGTTCAACCTTGATACCGCCCGCGTGAAAGTTTAGGTGGGTCTACGCGGCCCGCCTTAGCCCTATATTTCATATTTGATTTATTTTAAATACTATTTAATATATTTCGGGCTCGGTTTTCACATACGGGGTGTATTTTGGGACATATTGGGACATTTTAAAATATACTAGGGTGTTGGAAAGATTATGAGGGTGTCGGGTTATGTGAGGGTTGTTACATCCTCCCCACCTTGTTTTAGAGCTCGTCCTTGAGATCTACTGGAACAAGTGTGGATATTTCCTTTACATTTCTGATTCAAGCTCCCATGTGTACCAGGTCCTCTTTTGGAGTCCCACTTCACTTTGACTAGAACTAGTCTCTTGTGTTTGAGATTCTTGACTTTCCTGTCTTCAATTTGTAGAGGTCTTTCTACAAACTTGAGTTGTTCATTTACCTCTATATCCTTAAGAGGTACTAACAAGGATTCGTCAGCTAAACACTTTTTTGAGATTAGATACATGTAAAACATCATGTATTCTTGTCATTTCCTCTGGCAGTTGTAGCTGATAAGCTACAGGTCCTATTCTTCTAATAATCTCAAAAGGTCCGACATACCTGGGACTTAGCTTTCCCCCTTTGATAAATCTTACTATTCCTTTCCAAGGAGAGACTTTTAACAATACTTTATCTCCTATTTGAAACTCCAAGGGTTTGCGTTGGTTATCAGCATAACTCTTTTGTCAATCACGTGCTGCTTTCAGTCGTTCCTTGACTTGAATAATCTTGTCGGTTGTTTCTTGTACTATCTCAGGTCCAGATAGTTGCTTTTCCCCAATTTCTGCCCAACAGACTGGGGTTCGGCACTTTCGTCCATAAAGTGCTTCGAATGGTGCAGCATTGATACTTGTGTGATAACTATTATTATAAGAAAATTCTATTAAAGGTAAGTGATCATTCCAATTACCTCTGAAATCGATTACACAAGCTCTAAGCATGTCCTCCATTGTCTGAATTGTTTTTTCACTTTGTCCGTCCGTTTGAGGATGATAAGTTGTGCTCAATTTTAATTTGGTTCCCATTTCCTTTTGGAAACTTACCCAAAAATGAGAGGAATCATAAACAATTGATAAAGGAATGCCATGTAAAGAAACAATTTCATTTACATATAATTTAGCTAATTGTTCCATACTGAAAGTTTCCTTCATTGGTAGGAAATGAGCTGACTTGGTTAGTCTATCTACAATCATCCAGATTGTATCATTTCCTTTCTTTGTTTTGGGTAATTTAGTAACAAAATCCATTGTTATCAATTCCTATTTCCACACTGGCATTTCTAATTGTTGTAACAAACCTGAGGGTTTCTGGTGTTCAGCTTTAACTTGTGAACAGGTTAAACATTTAGAAACATAGGCTGCTATGTCCTTTTTCATTCCTATCCACCAGAAATTTTTCCTTAAATCCTGGTACATTTTATCACTTCCTGAATGCATCGTGTACTTAGACTTATGGGCTTCTTCTAAAATACGATGACGTAGATTTCCTAATTTAGGTATCCACATTTTCTTTTTCTTTTTTTATGGAATCTCCTAATTCCATCTATTCCTTGTTCCAATTCTTTTAGCATACCTTTTAATTTTTCAGAATCATCCTTGATTACTGATTCTTGTGCTTCTCTTATCTGATCATTTAAATCTACTTGCAGATTTAACTTAAGAGAACATACCCTTTTTGGCTTTTCATGATATTTTCGGCTTAAAGCATCTGCCACTACATTTTCTTTTCCTTCATGATACTGGATATCAAAATCATAGTCACTAAGCATCTCCATTCAGCGTCTTTGTCTCATAGTCAACTCCTTTTGTTTGAAAACATACCTTAAACTCTTATGATCAGTGAATATGGTAAACTTACTACCATAAAGGTAATGTCTCCAAATCTTAAGAGCAAAAATTATAGCTCCTGATTCTAGATCATGGGTTGAATAATTCTCTTCATGATTCTTAAGTTGTCTAGATGCGTAAGCTATAACCTTTTGTCGTTGCATCAATACATATCCATAACCTAATTTAGAAGCATCACAATAGACTACAAAGTCTTCAGTTCCTTCTGGTAATGCTAGTATGGGTGTATGGGTTAATCTTTGCTTAAGGATTCTAAATGCTTCTTCTTGTTTTATTCCCCATTCAAACTTAACAGATTTACAGGTTAACTTAGTTAAGGGAATGGCTATTCTAGAGAAATCTTGAATAAATCTTCTATAATAACCGGATAATCCTAAGAAACTTCTAACCTCGGTTAGTGACTCAGAGGTTTTCCATTTAGTAATCGCCTCGATTTTCGTTGGATCTACATGAATTCCTTCATGATTAACTAAATGCCCAAGGAATAGTACCTGTTCTAACCAAAATTCGCACTTAGAGAATTTAGCATAAAGCTTTTCCTTTCTTAATAAACTTAAAAGTGCGTGCAAATGCTTTGCATGATCTTCTTTATTCTTAGAATAAATTAGAATGTCATCTATGAAGACAATTATGAATTTATCCAAATATGGCTTACATATTCGGTTCATCATGTCCATAAATGCGGCTGGGGCATTGGTTAAACCAAATGGCATGACAGTAAATTCATAATGACCATACCTTGTTCTAAATGCGGTCTTAGGAATGTCCTCTTCCTGTACCTTTAATTGATGATATCCTGATCTTAAATCGATTTTAAAGAAAAATCGAGCTCCTTGTAGTTGATCAAACAGATCATCGATTCTTGGTAATGGATACCGGTTCTTAATCATGACCTTGTTTAATTCACGGTGGTCAATGCACATACGCATTGTTCCATCCTTCTTTTTAACAATTAGTATCGGCGCTCCCCATGGCGACGAACTTGGATGTATAATTCCTTTTTCTAACAATTCGTCTAATTGTTTCTTCAGTTCCTGCATTTCTGCAGGTGCCAAACGGTAAGGTGCTTTGGCAATTGGTGATGTTCCTGGTAGCAGGTGAATTCTGAATTCAACTTCTCTATCTGGAGGTTGTCCTGGCAATTCTTCTGGAAATACAGCTGAAAACTGAGATACAACTGGCATATCTTTTTAATCCTTTCCTTTAGTGTTAGTGATTATAGAAATCAAATACACTATAGAACCTTTTCTTATACAGCTTGCAGTTTTCATCACAGAGATAAATTTAATGGACCTAGAGGGTTTATCTCCTTTAATTGTAATCATTTTACCTTTTGGTGAATTTACTTGAATTAACTTTTGATCACATAAAATACTGGCTTTATTGGCTATTAACCAATCCCTTCCTAAAACAACATCAAATCCTACCAGATTCATGGGATAAAGATTTGCAATAAATTTCTGATTTAAAATTTCTATGTTTGCTCCCTGCAAGATTTCAGAAATCCTAATGGTTTCTCCATTGGTTGTCTCTACTAAGCATTCTTGTGGTAGTTTAGTTAATGACTGATTTAGCAGTTTGAAAAACGAAGTATTGATAAAACTTTGGTTTGTACCAGAGTCAAATAATACTTTAGCAAAACATCATTAACTAAAAACGTACCAATCACATCCGAGATCATCCTTGCTTCTTCTGCAGTTAGAACAAATGCTCTGGCATTTTCTTAGGTGCTCTAGTCACCGTAGCTAATTTTAATTACAGGTTTCTCATAGTAATGCAAGGGGAATCTTTACACTTGTGATGGCATTTCAACTTTAAAGAGTTAGTGACATTCGTCTTGTCGCATAGATTGATGATCAAACAAAATAATGTTTATTATCGGAATTATAGATATACACACGAGAGATTTCTGATAAATCTAAATTCATACATGTTCATGAGTTATCCTTAAGGGTTTATTAAGGCTTTCGAATTTCCTTATAGATACACATATCTATATAATTATATATTTCATATACTGCCATATACACCTTATTCATAAGGTCAATATGTTTAACAGCTTCATCTTTTCAAAACAGATCAGACATCAAGTCATGGTATTATTTAGATATTTTCATTATCATAACATATACCCCATCTCACCCGATCTTGCTGGAGAGGTAACCCCATCTCACCCGGACAAGCTGGAGAGTCTACCGCACCATACCCAGTTTTGCCAGAGAGGTAACCACATCTTACCCAGACAAGCTGGAGAGTCTACTGCACCATACCCAGTTTTACCGGAGAGGTAACCACATCTTACCCAGACAAGCTGGAGAGTCTACCGCACCATGCCCAGTTTTACCGGAGAGGTAATTATCATAGTATTTCCCATAAATAGACTTCTCTCAAATTAGGATTTTGAAAGTACATCATTTATTATAGTTTGCATCAAGAAACAAGGAAATCAGTATTCTTATGATGGATCATATTCTAGAATCGAGTAATACTAATAAACAAGATATAACATTGGCCAGTTGTTATTGTTTATTTATCATATTTGCACTTTTCTAGTTATTATCCACATGTCATACCAATATCCATCACAAATTATCTATTCAATTAATTAGCTTATTTTAAAGCTTATACTAAGGCATTGAGAATTTCTTGTACTACTAGGTATTAGGTGTTAGTATTCCATTATTATCATTTATTCTGGTTTTTCCTGGTTTACTTCCTGGTTTCATTTATCAAGTATTAATTATCACAGACTAATATTTAGTACAATTATTTAAGTACGAAATTTTGTTTGATTAAAACGGCAAACATAGCGACTTATATATATATGTATCTATTACAAACTACAACTGGAATTCAAATTATACTAGTGGTTATGCATCCGTAACTTATTTTAATTTTTCTAGGAATATTATGCTTAACATGCTTTTATGTAAGGTTTATTCTATCTCCTTCCTCTACTAATTTGTTATCTAATGGGCGAAGTTCCTTTAAAGTTTCTGGGTCATAAGTGGCATGGGTGCTGGTACTGGTTTGGCGGTTCAACTATAAGTTAGCATTTGCTGCTGTAGTGGCTAACATATAGAGATTTGTCCATTGTTCATCTAGTTTATCTTCCCATGGTGGGTTATTACCTGTTTCCTGAGTTTCCTTATTAATTTTCATTTCTTTTGGTTGTGACTTCTTTATTTTCTATTGACTTTTTCTAATGATCCAACTTCTCTTCTTAGTGGTAGATGGTTTCTTAGACTGTGCCTTACGAATAAATATTCCTTCCCCAGTATCTGCTGAGTATCCTGAGGGATTTTGGTTGAAATGAGGCTCCCTTATCTTTTGATGAATTATCTAATTGACAATAGATGTCCGAAATTCTTTGCTTACCCATACTGTAGACTAACAAATAGTCAAATAACACATAACAAATAATTACAGTTATGCATGTATTTTCGTAATTTATTTCCTAACACAAAACTTATGATTTAAGTGTCAGCAGAACACTTCTTTGGCTTGAACCAGTGGCTAGGCTCTGATACCACCTTCTGTCGCAACCCCCGATCCCTTATCTTTCCCGGGAACAGGCGGACGCGAGCTCAGAGTTGGTGGTATCAGTTCACATTAATTTGGCAACGGAATTTTCATCAGGACCGTAGTTAGGAAATGTTTATCAGAGAAAAACCACCATATTTGATATTAATAATAACATGGGCAAAACCCAAGTTTCTTATTACAATACATTTATAGGGACAAACCCTATTTTATTGAATTTAAAACATCGTTTATTAGGTAACTTTTATAGCCACATTTCTCCCAAGCCTTCAGCGCTCTCCAGCTGGCTTTTTACTAATTGGCTGTCACATTTTGTTACCTGAAACGCGTTTTAAAAACATTTGTCAGTCGGAAATACTTGTGAGTGAATCCCAGTTTAATCAAGTTTAAATAAAAGTCATTGTGAACAGTATTGAGAGCGATCACATTGTTTATGTCTACACAATTACTCCATTTAGTACTGTCAACCCTGACTTGTGGGTCATATTACCCATTGGCTAACTCATTGTCCAATGGTAACGTATTGTCATCCTCGACTTACTACTCACAGTGTAGTACATTTTGTATACAAAACCCCAACATACCGGCAGTAATTGAAGAACTACAAAGACTCAATCACTGCTAATTTTCATGGTAAAACATTCCAAAAAGGTTAACAAAAAGAGGATAAACTCACATTGCTATCTTAGACTTCTCGTGAGGGTTTCCTGGATATGATCTATAATTTATACAAATGTACATAGGTTAGTACCATAACCCTTTGAAAATATTAATGATACCCTCCCCGAGACGGCATTCCAACAACTACGTCGGGCAGAACCACGACAGTTGTTACGGAACCCTAAATTGTCACGACCCCCGACCCACCCTGGACGGAATCGGAAGTCGCGAACAGCCCGTGGTACCGGTGATTTAATTTTTTTAAAACGTTGCAGCGGAAATTTCATCAGAACCGTGAGTTAGGAAAAATATCAGAGTTTAGAAACACCGGATTTTATTTATTAAATAGATGGGATAAACCCATGTTTTACAATGGTAGCTTAAATAAAGATAAATTTGATTATATAAAACAATATTTCTTATTTTGATTTAATTAATAAAATAAGCCACTTCTTGATGCCTTTCAGTGCCGTATCCATCTCTACTGTAATTACCTGAAACATGTTTGAAAAAGGTTTTGTCAGCGGGAAATACTGAGTGAGTTCATTCATTTTGATAAAACGACACATTTGTTATAATATACAGTATTAAGAGTGATTACAATGTTTCTGATATCAAGCCAACTACCCACAGTATTTGTCACTCGAATCTTTACGGTGACTGTGGTCATATCACCATTGGCTGCCCCAATGAATGACGAATATCACTAAATTTAGGTTCGCCCACCTAAAGTGATAAAACTGTAATACTGTGCACAATACCCCACATACCGGCTGTAATTTGGTGATTACATAAACTTAATCACTGTAATTATAACTTTTGAAAATAATTTGGAGTATTGTAAAACAGTTGATAAAAAGAGAATGACTCACATATAATCATGCAGATTCATACGGCCAGAATTTAGTCTACAGATAAGCCTTGATATATTGCAGATTTATACAGGCAGGGCTTAGCCTATTGATTTTGCCTTGTAACCTAGTGCATACGAACTAGGTAGGTAACTTAATACAATAATTACGATAACTCACGAGATCAAATTCTCACAGTGAACGACAAAGTGCAATACTTCATCCATCGAATTAACGATGATCCGTCAAATTAATGACGAACGACAAAGTATAATACTTCATCCATCGAATTAACGATGATCCGTCAAATTAATGACGAACGATAAAGTATAACCCTAGTGTGGGCGGCACTTAAACATCCATTGGATATATTGATCGGTCGGAAAATGAATCGTAATAGCGATTAAGTTAATACCCTGTATCGTAGCAGAATTTGAGCTAGTGTGTGTTTGGTAGTAATAAAAATATATATTTGTAATTTAAGTATAGTACCCCTAATTAATCTTATCCCGATGTCTCGAGACAGAACCCCAACGAACTTAGTCGGGCAGGGCCCTGACATGCGTTATAGGCTCAGATCAATCGGAAAGGGTAGCGGTGATCGGGAGTTAAAATACTTAAAATGGAGCAGGGCTGTACTATTATTATTGTTAGTGAAAATAAAAATAAAGTAGGAATTGAGAGAGGAAATGGCGAAATGAAAGAATACAGATTTTGAACATTCGAAACTGTAGAAGGAAACTCTATTTATATTTGAAAAATTCTTGGAGGGCAAGGAATTGTTTGTCTACGTGTATGTCTATCATAATTCAAGAGTATTAAATTTTAATTTAATATTTTAGTTTGTTCTTTGAAAGACACGTTGACAAAAAGAAAGACACATTGACATTAATGTTTAGAATATATTTTTAATATTATTATATTTTTGTGCTCATCATTTCAGAGACATGTTAAATCATAATTCCATTTTAATTAAAAGTTAAATCTTATTATTATTATGGTTCGTATGAAACTTTTTTCAATTTTGTTTATTATTATTAATTTAATTTATTAATTTAACTGCTTTACTCATTTGGCGTGTATTACTTTTAAAATATAACATTCTAGGAAATAATAAATATGTCTTTAGAACGAGTATATTTTTGTCTACATTTGGGTCTAAGTTTCATTAAAAATAGAGTAGGTTCAAAATACAATGTATTTTATAATTTAATTATTATACGGTTCCTAGGCCCGTCTAGGAACTTTATATTTCTTATAGTTAACTTACCCGTAATCTACCCGTCTAATAATATAAGTTTCTATAGACTTTTATTTTATTAGAAATGTCACTCTTATCCAGGCCCATTAATTAATATAATATTTCAACCAACTATATATAAAATAGTGTTTAAAACTATTTGGGTTGAATATTTATATTAAAAATAAACTAGTTACTAGTTACTAGTGGTTAATAAATTTAACCAAACCTATAATTCTTATATAGAAATAGGGATGTTACATTCTCCCCACCTTGTTTTAAATCTCGTCCTCGAGATTTGGGTTATGATATTTCTTTTAGATTTATAAATATTAAGGTAGATGACACAGAATCAAAATATCTAATTTTGTGAATATGAGTTGTACAATAAGTAGGACTCAATGGTTCAACTGAATTAGTTCAAGAAATAGATAACAAATGAATGAGATGAAATGATATAATTTTCAAAGTGACTAGGTTCAAGCCAAAAGATATAGGATCAATAGATATTTTAAAATGAATGTAAAGGATTTTTTTTTTTTTCAATAAAATTCTTTGTCAAAAGAAAGCTTACTTTAATTGGCAACTGAGGAAGACTTAGAATTAACATGTTCAAAAAGCATGAAAAATGATTTGTCAAATATTTATGATATAAGAAAATCAAAGTGTTGAAATTAGTGAATTGCAAAGGTACACTAAAAGACAATAAAGTTAGTGTATCATTATTTAGAGTTCCAAGTTGTTTTAATCGTGAAACAATGTGATAGTATACTTTCCTTCCACATATTCCCATATATTTTAGTTTTTAAATATTATTTTATTTTGGGGTTACTTCTGATTATGACTATGACTATTTCGATATTTCCACCCAAATTTTAAAGTTTAGATTTTATATATTTTATTATTTTAAATTAAATATTTTACGTTTACTTACAATTCATTTGAATTGTAATTATCATTATTATACTATAAATTTATATTATAATTAATTCAATTGTTTCAGTTATTTGGCACGTTTGTTATAACTATATTTAGATATGTTAAAATCTTATTTAGTATTTTAAATTTCCGATCACCTTTATGTATAAATTTTGATATGATATACATATACATGATTTATACTGTATATTCACATATATTATACTGTATATTCTATTTTTCTTATATATATATAGTTATCACAGTATAATTTAGCAGTTATAAATAATCTTTCTTATATATAAATATATATATATAGAGAGAGAAAAATTTACTTTATATCAAATATTTTTATAAAGAAAATTTATATAGGATTATATATATATATCGATTTTTATGAATATATGAAGATATATTTATGTGATAAAATTCTATATAGATATGGAGTCTACGTTTCATAAGAAAATTAATTTTTTTTTTTTAACTAGTCATTATCATGGTTAGATATTGGTTAGTGCTGCCTTGTTTAAGCATAGGTGGCCAGTCCATGCCTAACTAAGGCTAGGTTACCCAATATTTGCCCTTGACAATAACCCTAGTATTTTAAAATAATACTAACACTATTATTATTTAATATTTTCTTACTAATAATAAAACTGATATTAGTATTACATAACTAAACATACACTTAAATGGGAAAAATTTTAATAAAAATGGTGAAACCAGCCGTCCCCAGGATCGAACCCGGGTCTAGGCCACACCCTTTCGCGCATCTAACCAACCGAGCTAGGTGCCTAGTTTATGAAATTTCCATTTTGGTTAAATATAAGCACATGTACAATAAATTCTGTACTTCTTATTATAAGTCACCTACTTATATTGACTAAGTATTTACTTATCCTCCTTATGGTGACTAATAAGAATATAGTAATACTATTAGGTAATCACTTATGTAAGTTTCCATATATAAAATAAATTTTATATAATGTTTTTCGATTGAAGATGTTAAAATAATAATTTATCACGAAAGGCTAGATTGATGTTGTAAAAATCATTTAAGAGATACATTAAAATATGACAAGAATTTGTGTATCATTATCTTAATACATGATTTGTGTTAAGATAACTTTTATAAATATCCGTATATGATATATATATTAATGAGATTAGTGCAAGTTTTAAATTTTATGAAAACGTTAGTACAAGGTGACCGTGATCAAAGAAATGATTTAGTGAAGTCGAAGACCAAATAAGCATTTTATAGTTCTAAAGAATTGAAGTGTTTGTTGGGATTATGTTGAATATGATAGCTTTAATCCATCATATGGGAATTTGAAATGAATATGTAATGCGAACAAGTTCAAACAATTGAACTTGGTTTAATCACAATGAGTTCATGTAATAAGAAAGTTCGGACATGGTTACAACAAAATCATGTATGTCAAAGAAAATTGAATTTCTCAAGAAATTTATTGACTCGATATCAAAGGGTCATCGTTTTGCATTACTGTGGTATATAGTGAGTATAGCGAAATGATATTTGAGTTTGGATAAACAACAAATTGGAATGAAGTCTTCCAGTAGGTTTCATAAGTTAATCGAACCATATGCGCAACCAACAATGCATGTGTAATGTGTGGATTTATTAAGAAATGAAATAAATCAATATTCGTTACTATGAAAAATTCTCATGGTATGATGACCATTAAGGAGAGTAGCAATGCAAAAAGTCTATTCACCGAGGTCAGAATTTTACAAAAGAAATTTAAGAATTTTATTTGGATTTTCGTGTGATAACCGTTGCTAAATGACATTACTAGGGAATGTCGAATAAATGAAATAGGGAAATTATAAAGTATGTAACTTCTTTTGTAGTGCTAATAATTATGACTCTGATTAGACTGTGTACCGATTGTTGTGAAATTTTGTTTCAAAGTACCTCAGCGAGATTCATGTTATTTGTAGGATCACGTGGCCCAGTGCTATTAGTTCTTCTACTGACGGGATCCACATAGGTGTTATTATACCTAATTATATTTTTCAAAGGTCTTGCCTTGGAAATTGTGTGGAATATACTTCATCTTCTGTGGACCTATAATTAAATTTTTCATGTGTTTTCTTGTACATTATCACAACTTTACATGCTTCTTACTTGCGTTAATAGTTTATGGTAACGCGTTAGAAATTCTTTTGATGGCGTTTTATCTTAAAGGGTTTCCATTGTTTATTTTATCACACGAGCTACGAGACAGATGATTAAACGAAATAATGTTTGGTATCGGAAAAGAAATTCCTGATAAAGAAATCTAGACACAGATACTTGTGCTTTATTCCTATTTGACTTTTAGAATTCTTTATAGATATAACTATCTATATAATCATCTATTTCACATACCCTTCATAAAGTCAATGCATTTAACAGATTCATATTTTCAAAAACCAGTCAAATATCTGGTCATGATACTATTTTAGGGAAATCTTGTCACTCGTTTGACATATTATTTATCCCGTCTTATCCGATTCGCGCCGGAGCGGTAACCTCAGTATATCTGGACAAACTGGAGAGTCTACTACACCATACCCAGTCTTGCCAGAGAAAATTTTTCTATTTCCCATAAATAGTATCTTTTCAAAAGTGCCTCTTTTATTAGGCTTTTATCCATAATTAGGGAAATTTGTATTCCCGTAACATATCTTATTCTAGACCAAGTAATATCACTAAGCAATAATTACTATTAATTCTTGCTTATTTATCACATCTTGCAATATTCTAATTACCATTCTTATGGTATATCAAAACCCATCATACTTTTATTTACACAAGTACTTAACTTATCTTGAAGCTTATACTAAGGCATCTTTTCTTAAGTTCAAGTCTAAATACTATCCTGAGTGCTACCAGAAAATATCAAGTTCCTAACTCTTTTATATAAATTTAGGTATTATTATCACAACACCTAAAGGCTTAAAGCAGTGGCTCTGATACCACCTTCTGTCACGACCCCCGACCCACCCTGGACGGAATCGGAAGTCGCGAACAGCCCGTGGTACCGGTGATTTAATTTTTTTAAAACGTTGCAGCGGAAATTTCATCAGAACCGTGAGTTAGGAAAAATATCAGAGTTTAGAAACACCGGATTTTATTTATTAAATAGATGGGATAAACCCATGTTTTACAATGGTAGCTTAAATAAAGATAAATTTGATTATATAAAACAATATTTCTTATTTTGATTTAATTAATAAAATAAGCCACTTCTTGATGCCTTTCAGTGCCGTATCCATCTCTACTGTAATTACCTGAAACATGTTTGAAAAAGGTTTTGTCAGCGGGAAATACTGAGTGAGTTCATTCATTTTGATAAAACGACACATTTGTTATAATATACAGTATTAAGAGTGATTACAATGTTTCTGATATCAAGCCAACTACCCACAGTATTTGTCACTCGAATCTTTACGGTGACTGTGGTCATATCACCATTGGCTGCCCCAATGAATGACGAATATCACTAAATTTAGGTTCGCCCACCTAAAGTGATAAAACTGTAATACTGTGCACAATACCCCACATACCGGCTGTAATTTGGTGATTACATAAACTTAATCACTGTAATTATAACTTTTGAAAATAATTTGGAGTATTGTAAAACAGTTGATAAAAAGAGAATGACTCACATATAATCATGCAGATTCATACGGCCAGAATTTAGTCTACAGATAAGCCTTGATATATTGCAGATTTATACAGGCAGGGCTTAGCCTATTGATTTTGCCTTGTAACCTAGTGCATACGAACTAGGTAGGTAACTTAATACAATAATTACGATAACTCACGAGATCAAATTCTCACAGTGAACGACAAAGTGCAATACTTCATCCATCGAATTAACGATGATCCGTCAAATTAATGACGAACGACAAAGTATAATACTTCATCCATCGAATTAACGATGATCCGTCAAATTAATGACGAACGATAAAGTATAACCCTAGTGTGGGCGGCACTTAAACATCCATTGGATATATTGATCGGTCGGAAAATGAATCGTAATAGCGATTAAGTTAATACCCTGTATCGTAGCAGAATTTGAGCTAGTGTGTGTTTGGTAGTAATAAAAATATATATTTGTAATTTAAGTATAGTACCCCTAATTAATCTTATCCCGATGTCTCGAGACAGAACCCCAACGAACTTAGTCGGGCAGGGCCCTGACATGCGTTATAGGCTCAGATCAATCGGAAAGGGTAGCGGTGATCGGGAGTTAAAATACTTAAAATGGAGCAGGGCTGTACTATTATTATTGTTAGTGAAAATAAAAATAAAGTAGGAATTGAGAGAGGAAATGGCGAAATGAAAGAATACAGATTTTGAACATTCGAAACTGTAGAAGGAAACTCTATTTATATTTGAAAAATTCTTGGAGGGCAAGGAATTGTTTGTCTACGTGTATGTCTATCATAATTCAAGAGTATTAAATTTTAATTTAATATTTTAGTTTGTTCTTTGAAAGACACGTTGACAAAAAGAAAGACACATTGACATTAATGTTTAGAATATATTTTTAATATTATTATATTTTTGTGCTCATCATTTCAGAGACATGTTAAATCATAATTCCATTTTAATTAAAAGTTAAATCTTATTATTATTATGGTTCGTATGAAACTTTTTTCAATTTTGTTTATTATTATTAATTTAATTTATTAATTTAACTGCTTTACTCATTTGGCGTGTATTACTTTTAAAATATAACATTCTAGGAAATAATAAATATGTCTTTAGAACGAGTATATTTTTGTCTACATTTGGGTCTAAGTTTCATTAAAAATAGAGTAGGTTCAAAATACAATGTATTTTATAATTTAATTATTATACGGTTCCTAGGCCCGTCTAGGAACTTTATATTTCTTATAGTTAACTTACCCGTAATCTACCCGTCTAATAATATAAGTTTCTATAGACTTTTATTTTATTAGAAAGGTCACTCTTATCCAGGCCCATTAATTAATATAATATTTCAACCAACTATATATAAAATAGTGTTTAAAACTATTTGGGTTGAATATTTATATTAAAAATAAACTAGTTACTAGTTACTAGTGGTTAATAAATTTAACCAAACCTATAATTCTTATATAGAAATAGGGATGTTACATAAATCAATCGGGCAGCGTAACTATTATGAAACCGGGGTTATAATACTTACAACGGAGCAGAACCTCGCTAATTAGGGGGATATAATACCCGCGTATTACTTCTACTACTCAGAAATTCGCTTAAGAAAGAAAAGAAATGAACGAGGAATACTAAAACCCGATGCCGGCTTATATAGTTGTTGAATTCGATTCTCACGCGGCCCGCGTAACATACAAGCGGGGCTTACGCGGCCCGCGTCAACCCTGGTCAACAGGGTAGCCTTGAGGTGTCATCACCCTAGTTTCACCACGTGTCGACACGTGGTGGCTACTGGAGGAGGGCAGGTGGCCTGTCTCGTCGCGTCCCGCGTCAACTAACGGTGTGGCCTTACGCGGCCCGCCTAAACTTAAGATTCACCAAAATCAAGTTCAACCTTGATACTGCCCGCGTGAAAGTTTAGGTGGGTCTACGCGGCCCGCCTTAGCCCTATATTTCAGATTTTATTTATTTTAAGTACTATTTAATATATTTCGGGCTCGGTTTTCACATACGGGGTGTATTTTGGGACATATTGGGACATTTTAAAATATACTAGGGTGTTGGAAAGATTATGAGGGTGTCGGGTTATGTGAGGGTTGTTACAAAATCAGCCAAGACCTGGGCTTTGATGGCTTTTCTGGGAACATATGTGATGTTTTGTTCACCGAGTTCAACAGCCAACTTGGCTAATCGCCCTGAATTCTCCAGTTTTTCAAGCACACTTTTTATTGGTTGGTCAGCGACCACCTGTATGGGGTATGCTTGGAAATACCTTCGAAGCCTACTAGCCGTTTGGACTAGGGCTAGAGCAAGTTTTTCCAGGGGAGGATACTTGATCTCTGCCAATTTTAAAGTTTTGCTGAAGAAATAAACGGGTACCTGAACTTTGTCTCGTTCAATGATGAGGACCGCACTTATTACTTCTTCAGCAACTGAAAGGTATACCGAGATCAATTATCCCGTTTCCGGGGCTGCAATGTCAGGTAAAGAAGCTAGGTGTTGCTTCATCTGGTTGAAGGCTTCTTCAGCCTCATCAGTCCATTTGAAGTCCTTCTTATCAGAGCATCCCTTGAGCGTTTTGAAGAAAGGTAAAGACCTTTCAACCAATTTTGAGGTAAAATGCTTTAGGGCTGCAAGCTTCCCATTTAAGCTTTCTACCTCTTTTTTTGCTTCGTGGTGGCTTGGTTTCAAGAACAGCTTTCACCTTGTTTGGATTGGCTTTTATACTTTGTTTTCCCACAATGTGTCCCAGCAACTTTCCTTCCTCGAACCCAAACGAGCATTTTTCAGGGTTGAGCTTCATGTTAACCTTCCTTAGGTTCTTGAACGTTTCTTGGATCTCATCAAGCATTTGGTATTCCGTTTTGCTTTTGATTACCAAATCATCGACATATGTTTCCATGTTTCTTCCAATTTGACTGGCAAAAGCCTTGTCAACTAGACGTTGATAGGTTGCACCCGCGTTTTTTAGACCAAAGGGCATCTTTTGGTAGCAAAAGATTCCCTTATCCGTGTGAAAGGCCGTTTTCTCTTCATCTTCTTCCTTCATGAGAATTTGGTGGTAACCCTTGTAAGCATCTAGAAAACACTTGAAAGGGTAACCGGTGAGGGAATCAACCTTGAGATCAATTTCTGGCAACGGGTAACAATCTTTAGGACAAGCCTTGTTCAAGTCCTTGAAGTCTATGCAGATTCTCCAAGAGTTGTCGGGCTTTCGAACCATGACTGGGTTTGCAACCCAGGATTGATACTTGACTTCCCGGAGAATATCGGCTGACACAAGCTTTTCAACCTCTTGGCATGCAGCCAAACTTCTTTCAGGTGCTAGACTCCGCTTCTTCTGGACAACAGGCTTGACATCGGGCGGTATTTTCAACTCGTGTTCAGCAATGCTTCGAGGGATACCCGTCATGTCTTCCGGGTACCAAGCGAAGACATCACTATAGTGTACCAGCAGCTTTTCAAGATATGAGAGGGTTTCTTGTGAAAGGCTTGGATTTATCCTTATCCTTTGGTCAGGATACTTAGGGTTTATGATCAGCCTTTGCTTGTCTTCTTCACTCTTGGAGCTCTCTCCTTCAACCATGTAGGCCTCTTGAGTAGGTTAAAGGGTTACAATTCCCCTCTCGGTAGGAAACTTGACGGTGCCATGACCAACAGAAATAACCATGTAGAATGCACATTGCCCCGGCCTTCCTATGATTACGTCATAGTTTGAAGGTATATTGAGGACCACAAAAGTGAGTGGTTGAAATCTTTCCATCTTTCCTTCACTGAAACGGACATCAAGGGTCAGTTGCCCTAAAGGCTTGAGGGGTATGTATGCAATACCTTTTATGGAGGTTCCTGAGGGTTGAAGCTTTGAACGTTCCTTATTGCTCAAATGGTTGAAGAACTTCTCAAACATGATTTCAGTGGCTGCTCTAGTGTCTATGTATGCTTTGTTTGTTTGTAGTGTACCCACAGTTGCTTCAACTACAAGGGGGTTTGAAAGTGGGTTCTTTTCTATTGGAGGGAAACAAACACACTGATGCTCCCAAGCTTCCAACCTCTGTCGTTTGTGAGGAACATTTCCATCAAAATCCACCATGTTAACTTCCTTTCCCTTTCCTTCGGCCATCTTGTCCCTTACCCCCTTTACCAAGTGAGCAAGTTCCCCGGATTTGACGGCCTCTTCAATCCTCTTTTTCAATTGAAAGCAATCATTAGTATGGTGGCCCTTCTCTTCATGAAATTCACAGAATTGGGTGGAATTCTCATTTCTAGCTTGGCTGTTGCCTTACCAGCTTGATCCCCTTTTTCTTTGCTCTTTAATGTCTACGGCCTCCTCTCCCCGGATGTGGGCTTCAGCCCTTTCGAGAGCTTCTTCCAAGGTCTTGGGCAGGGATTTGTTGAAATCTCTTGTGAGATATTTGGATGTGATGGCGTTCATAAAACCGGCCACTCTCATCTTTTCGTCTGCCCCTACATATGTGAGACCTTCTTTTTTGTACCTTTCTATGAACTCCCGAAGGCTCTCGTCATCCCTTTGTTTTATTTGAAATATTACTGTAGCATCTTTGACGTATCGCCTTTGCTGTGAGAAATTGGCCAAAAATCCTTTGCTCAGGTCATCGAAGCTTCGAACGCTTCGGGCGGGTAAATCGTTGAACCATATTCGGGCTGATCCAACGAGAGTTTGCATAAAATGAGGCAGCATTCAGCATTTGACCATTTCTCGATCCTGGCGGCACCAGTGAAGATCTGAAGGTGGTCTTCTGGATCCTCAGTCCCATCATATGTCTTGATATGGGATGGCATCTTGATCTTCGTTTGAAAATCATAATCAGCTATTTTCTGTGAGAAGCACGAGAGATTACTCGGCTTGTAAGGCTTGGCCAAATCCTCTTCCACTCTTGCACCTGTGTTGTTGTTGTTATTGTTGTTCCCTTGGGTGGCCAAAACTTGGTTGATAAAGTGTTGCCACGGGAAGCTTGCCATCATCTGGGGCATAAGGTTGAAGCCTTGAAGGCTTCCAGGTGCAGTTGGGCAGTTTACCCCCAAGGGAGTGCTCATAACGGCACTCCGTGCCAAGGGAAGCACAGACAAAGCTTGCTCCCATGTAGTTGTTGTTGAGGGTGGAAGGCTTGCAACTGGAGATTGTAGGAGTTGGTCCAAAGTCAGCTCGTGCCCTAGTGGAGCACCGGCTGTAGCTGGTTGGGAAGAAAAAAGAGGAAATGTTGTTGGATTTGGCCTTGTATACAGGTATGGGTTAGGATTTAGAGGAGGATTGCTGGGACCAGCCTCATCCCTAGATGCAAAAGGTTGTGAGTTTGCAAATGGAAGACTGGGGGGTCCAGGAGATAGTGACGGTTCTGGTTCGTCATAATCCAAACGAATCCTCACTCCCTTGTCTCTCTCCCTACTCACATATTGGTTGAGGAGAGACCTCAACTCTAGGAAATTGTTGGCGACCCCTTCAGGGGCGAGTTCAATACGTGAGGGGGTGCTAGAGACACCGATATTGGGGGATGGGACCCCTGATCTGGACGGAGTTGGTGTTTGGAAAGTGAGAAACTCGGGGTATGAGGCTCCAGTGGGGGTGCTCACCGGTGTCGAGAAGGACGTTGGTATAGCCACATGAGCTTGGTTAGTGATTGGGGTAGACGCATTTGGGACTTGATTTACCTCTCCCGGAGATTCACTTTCCGACATGGTAGTTTTAAGAGAAAGGAGCTACACTACTAGGTCTTTTTGAAGAAAATTAGTGGCGTCGCCCCACGGTGGGCGCCAACTTGTTGATGCAACAAATAATAGACCAGTGTTAGTAGCGAGGCTGGTTAGGAAAAAGGGTTGGAGGGTTTAGTTTTGCCTAACGCAGGTTGTGGGGTCCCCCTACGTTTGCAAGACGTGGAGAGAGGTTCACTAGTTTGATTTTGTTGTTTGCTCGGGATCCTCCACTGAAATGTGCTCAGTCTCGGATGTGGGAGCGATAAGAATGTGTGTGTTGAATGTGATGGAGAGTGACTTGCATAGAGCAAGTACTCAAGAGCAATGACCAGAGATTTGTGTAGAATCAGAGCTGATCCAGAATGTCTTTCACACTTAATGAAGTGTCATATATATAGAGAAGGTTATCTCCCAAAGAAGAAACCATTGACTAGTGAAGTATGTCTGCAGTGGGGGACTTACCCTTTTGGGGGTTCAAGCCTTTTGACCTGCGGGTAAAAGACTGCGTTCTGTGTACTCGCCTTACTTTTGCGGCTAGGAGAGTTGGTGAAGCAATCAGAGATGTGACCATTTACTGTTCATGTATTGCTTTATCCTAACTCCCGGGTTTTTAACATTTCAACCTTTTAAGCATTCATGTGTTTTAGTCATTTTACTTTCATTTTTCTCGTGGTCTTGGGCTACCCCCGTCATCAAATATCATGATCGTTATTAGTAAGTTTACCTTTACTTTCATTTTTCTCGTGGTATCTTAGTGAAGTAAAAGGCAGTTTTGCAATAACAACTTCACCTCATGGAGATTCGGTTAAAAGTAGTGGAAGACTAGGGGCTCCTTCAGTTGGTGAACGGGAACCCAATAGTGCTGATAATCTTATGCTATTTGATCGAGAAAATAAGTTTCATGACGTTGAAAAAAGATCCCTACATCTTCATAAGAACAATATTGTATCTGTTGTGGAACTAAAGTTTCCCAAAAAAAGTCATATAAACTCGGAATAGGTCACTGACACTTATTAAATATATATATATATATATATATATATATATATATATATATATATATATATATATATATATATATATAGGGGATCGCTAGAATGAGAACCACCACGAGTTATGAGAACCACGAGAACCGCGCCCCGCGGGTGGCCGTCGGCGACGAAATTTTTTTTACACCTAGATCCGTATATTTTAGCGGGGGGTTTAAATTTTCGGTTCAAACGGCGCGCCCGAGGGGGTAGTTTTTTACGCCCAAAGTTTGGGTTTTTTTAATTTTTTTAATTTTTCTTTTTTTTTTACCAAACTTTGGGCGTAAAAAACTACCCCCTCGGGCGCGCCGTTTGAACCGAAAATTTAAACCCCCTGCTAAAATATACGGATCTAGGTGTAAAAAAAATTCCGTCGCCGACGGCCACCCGCGGGGCGCGGTTCTCGTGGTTCTCATAACTCGTGGTGGTTCTCATTCTAGCGGCTCCCTATATATATATATATATATATAGGGCCATGATCATTTCAGAACCATAAATATTTACAGAACTCGCAGAACTCCTAATAAACAATCTTTTTATTTATATATTTTTATGTTTAGGATAATTTTATCATTTATTATGTGTATTTTTACAATTACATACATGTTAAGAGTAATTTTATCATTTTTATATGTAATTTTATAATTACACATATGTAAACTAGTTTTTTTACATATATGTAATTAGTTATGACACATATATATAATTTTGGCAATTAAACATATGTAAACTACTTTTAACATGTATGTAATCAAAGAAATACATATAATAGATGATAAAAAGATCCTAAATACAAAAACTTATATATAAAATGATTGTTTATTAGGAGTTCTGAAAGTTCTGTAGTTATTTAGAGTTCTGAAATGAACTCAACCCTATATATATATATATAGGGAGCCGCTAGAATGAGAACCACCACGAGTTATGAGAACCACGAGAACCGCGCCCCGCGGGTGGCCGTCGGCGACGAAATTTTTTTTACACCTAGATCCGTATATTTTAGTGGGGGGTTTAAATTTTCGGTTCAAACGGCGCGCCCGAGAGGGTAGTTTTTTACGCCCAAAGTTTGGTAAAAAAAAAATTAAAAAAACCCAAACTTTGGGCGTAAAAAACTACCCCCTCGGGCGCGCCGTTTGAACCGAAAATTTAAACCCCCCACTAAAATATACGGATCAAGGTGTAAAAAAAATTTCGTCGCCGACGGCCACCCGCGGGGCGCGGTTCTCGTGGTTCTCATAACTCGTGGTGGTTCTCATTCTAGCGATCCCCTATATATATATATATATATATATATATATATAGGATTAGGTTCAAACGTGAACAAATTTCCAAGAGTGAACCGCGTGAACTGATCTGAACCATTGATTCCATATACATTTAACAAGGGTAAGATTGTAACTTTATATAAATATTGAATTTAAATTATTGTCTTATTAATTTCAAAATCCTAACATATTTAAATCATCATCAGTTACCAACATTTTCGACATCTACAAAACAATTACTTATTTTAAATATGTTAGGATAATCTTAACTTATTTTAATATTGTCATTGTTTTTTGTCATAGTAGCAAGATTCGAATTATAGTTTTAGTCTTTTTTTGGTTGAACTAGAGTTTTCAGTCATCTTTTTTATTGTATATAACTCTTAGCTCCGTAGTACACATGTGTACTGCTGTGTTCTATACATTCCAACACGATAGTACACATGTGTATAATACATGGTATATACACACGTGACCCGCAACATTGTTGTCTTAGCTCCGTAGTACACATGTGTACTGCTGTGTTCTACTGTTCTATACATTCCAACACGATAGTACACATGTGTATAATACATGGTATATTTACGGAATTTACTCTCTTATTATTGGAAATAATTTTCTTTCCTAGTTTTAAATAAGCAAAATAATATAATTACACTTCTACCCTTTTAATTTTAATAAAACAATAAAATCTAACCTATTAATTACAATCATGCCACCCCTTTAAATAATCAAGATCATATTAATCAGCGGTCAAGATTTGTTCACGCAATTCACTCTTGGGAGGTTGTTCACGCTGGAACCTTACCCTATATATATATACATATATAGGGAGGAGATCATGCGAGAACCGCGAGAACCAATGTGAACACAACCTAAAATAGCTAAAAAACCTAAAAAAAACCTAACCCCCCCCCCCCCCCAAGCTAAATGCTAAAAACTAAAACCCCCAAAAAAACCTAACCCCCCCCCCCAAAAAAAAAAAAAAAAAAAAAAACCTAAACCCCCTCCCCCACCCCCCAAAAACCTAACCCCCCCCCCCCCCCCCAAAGCTAAAATGCTAAAAACTAAACTCCCAAAAAACCTAAAAAAATCTAAAAAAATAAAAAAAATCTAAATTTTTTTTTTTTTTAATATTTTTTATGCTCAAATCGCTACTTTTAGTGGCAAAAAAAAATTTTAAATTTTTTTTTATTCGAAAAGTAGCGATTTTTATATAAAAAATATTAAAAAAAATTGTGTGATTTTTAGCTATTTTTAGGCATTTTTGGTTGTGTTCACATTGGTTCTCGCAATAAGAGGTGGTTCTCGCATGATCTTCTCCCTATATATATATATATATATATGTATGTATGTATGTATGTATGTATGTATGTATGTATGTATGTATGTATGTATGTATGTATGTATGTATGTATGTATGTATGTATTTGTCGGAATTTTGAAGTATTTAATTAAAAATAAAAAAACACTAATGAACTATCGAACACATGACCGAACGTTCACGAACATAAATGAATAACAACCTATCACATTCCTCCTAACACTCAAGAGTCTCCATAATTGTTCATTTATTCACATTGATGTTTGTTATTAATTTTACATTTATTCTTTGCCTATATGTATGATCATATTGTAACTTGTTTTGTTAGAGTGAGAGTTATCATTTCCTACATGGTATAGAGCCAAAACCGATCCACCCTCCCTCCCTCATTCTTCATAATCGCTGCTATGGCTGCCTCTTCTTCCGAATCACCCCCTCCCTCACTCTCTTGCTAATCTCATTCCCATCAAACTCTCATCATCCAACTACCTACTTTGGAAATCCCAAATGGAGCCTCTTCTTTCCCTTCAAGGTCTAATATCACATGTTGATGTCTCAGTTGATTCCCCAACTCCCACTGTTACCACTAATGATAAAACCTCCCTTAATCCTGAGTATGTTTCATGGCTTGCTGCTGATCAACACACCATTGTGCTCATCAATGCCATGCTATCGGAGGAAGCGATGACCGTAGTGGTCGGCCAGCCCACCTCTCATCAAAGGTGGCAGTCTCTTGAAGCCGCCTATGGTAACACTTCTATTGAACGGGTCCAGAACCTCCGTGATCAGCTTCGCACTCTTCTTAAAGGGTCTAAATCTGTGGCTGAATTTGGTCGTCAATTCAAGGGATTGTCGGACCAATTGGCGGCGATCGGATATCCGGTTAACCGGGATGACCAGACGCACTGGTTCCTTTGTGGTCTAGGACCCTCTTTTGAGTCATTTTCTGCCATTATCAAATCGGTTCAGCGCCCGCCATCTCTTCAGGATCTTATTTCCAAAGCCGAAAGCCATGAAATGTTTTTTCGGTCGTTACATGCAAACAATCAGCCTCCATTTGCTTTCACAGCCCAACCCGATCGCACCAACACTCCTGTGCGTGGTCGTCGTTCTTCTCGTTTTGCTGGATCTGGTAACCGTGGTGGTCGCAATGGTGGTCGTGGTTATAACCGGCGACTGCCCCATTGCCAACTGTACCGTCAATCGGGCCATTATGCCTCTGCATGCCCCTCGTTGTCCACTTTTGCTAATCACTACAATTCGGTTGATGAGAGCATTGCTAATGCTTTCTTATCAAAATGTGTTGTTAATGAATCTCGTCCCGATTGGTTTGCTGATTCGGGAGCAACGGACCACATGACTCCCAATGATCAAAATGTCATCAACACCACTCCATATTTAGGTAATCAATCGGTTATGTTTGGGAACGGTCACTCGCTACCTGTTGCCCGAACAGGTTCCTCTACTCTCTCTAATTCATTAAAATTAAATAATGTTCTTGTTGTGCCACATGTTACGCGCAATCTTCTCTCAATTAGCAAACTTACTATGGATAATCCTGTTGATGTCCTATTTTCTTATCCTTCTTACTTTATTCAGGATCGCAAAACAAGACAGGTTCTGGCTCGCGGTCAATGTGAAGGTGGTCTTTAAGTTTTGAAGCCCACTCCTCAAGCTTGCTTTTCTACGTCCTCGTTTTCCACCGCATCTTTTGAACTTTGGCACTCCCGTTTGGGACATGCCCATTTTGATGTTATTAATAATCTAAATAAACGTGGTTATTTGTCCGTTTCTGCTTTATTACCTAAACCTCAATTATGTCAATCATGTCAAATAGCCAAATCTAAAAGGTTACCGTTTGAGTCAAATAATAATAGGGCTACTAAGCCTCTTGATCTTATCCATTGTGACCTTTGGGGTCCATCACCGGTTTACTCAAATGATAACTTTAGATATTATGTCATATTTGTGGACGATTACTCTCGTTTTTGTTGGTGCTATCCTCTTCGTCTAAAATCAGATTTCTATCATACATTAGACATTTTTTTAAAACTCGTACAAAACAATTTTCATCAAAGGTTAAAGTGTTTCAAAGTAACGGTGGCACATAATTTGTTAACCATAAAGTTCGGTCTCTATTTGAACAAAATGGCACCCTACATCGTCTCTCATGTCCATATACACCGCAACAAAATGGACGTGTCGAGCGCAAACATCGACATGTTGTTGAAACAGGTTTAGCCATGATGTTCAATGCTCAACTTCCCACGTCTTTTTGGGTAGATGCCTTTTCATCCGCTGTTTACATTATTAATCATTTACCCACTTAAACTTTAGAAGGTGTATCTCCATATGAGCTTTTATTTCACAAAACACCAAATGACAACACTCTTCGTACCTATGGATGTCGTGTGTTCCCGTATCTTCGGGATTATGCCGACCACAAATTAGCACCTAGGATCCTTCCATGTGTGTTCATTGGATACAGTCCGATACACAAAGGGTACCGTTGCCTTGATCCTATTACCAGTCGTGTATACATCTCTCGTCATGCGTGTTTTGATGAATCCATTTTCCCGTTTCAAGGTAGTTCGGCCACACCAAACCTTTCACAGCTTGATCTTGTTGCATTTCAGGATGATGCTCCTACCCCCACTCCATTGGCCACTCCACCATGCCTTCGGCTACCTCTCCACCAGTTGATCAACATCAACTCTCTGTTAATGTGATATCTCACACTTCTAACCCACCAATCTCCACACCACTTCTGGTGCACCCATTTACCTCCTTCCCCTACTCTATCGTCTTTATCTGAAGACACATCATCGTCCCCTGCGTCTCCTTCGTCTGCGTCTCCTTCGTCAGCTGTCAGTCCGTCCTCGGCGGTCTCGTCGGTTCCTACACCGCCACCCTTACCATCTCATCTGATGATTACTCGGGCCAAAGCTGCCATCTTTAAACCTCGCCATTTTGCTGACTTCTCCCATTTAGTTAATCAGACACTACATCATGCCTTGCATGCGGCTAGTGACCCTAAAACTCATAAATCTGCGATTAAAGACCCTAAATGGCTAGATGCTATAAACAAAGAGCTCGATGCGCTTCATAAAAATCAAACCTGGTCCCTCGTTCCTCGTCCTACTAATCGCCACATAGTTGGCTCCAAGTGGCTCTTTCAGACAAAATATCTCTCTGATGGCACTATTGATCGTCATAAAGCCCGCCTTGTTGCTCAAGGTTTTTCTCAATACCCGGGACTTGATTACTCTCACACTTTTAGTCCAGTTGTCAAAGCGTCTACAATTCGCATTATTATGACCATTGTTATCTTGAATAATTGGAAGTTACACCAACTTGATGTTAATAATGCTTTTCTACATGGGAACTTAAGTGAATCTATTTATATGGAACAACCACCAGGATTTCTTGACCCACAGTTTCCAGATCATGTTTGTAAACTGAACAAAGCTCTTTATGGGTTAAAACAAGCTCCACGGGCCTGGTTTCGTAGACTAAGTGACTTTCTTGTGCGTATTGGGTTTACCTGCCCTCGGGCTGACCCGTCTTTGTTTATTTTTAACAAAGGCACATGTGCTATGTATGTTCTGGTATATGTTGATGATGTTATTGTGACAGGTAATCAAGGACACAAACTATAGGCATTTATTAAAGCTCTCAACACTGAGTTTGCACTTAAAGATTTGGGTGAACTTAGTTACTTTCTTGGCCTTGAGGTTGTTCACATGAATCAAGGTTTGTTTATACATCAAGCGAAATATGCTACCGAAGTGTGCTTGAACGAGCTCGTATGATGGATGCAAAACCGGCGGCTACACCTCTCTCATCCACAGTCTCGTTTACCTCAACGGGTGACCCGTACCATGATCCGACTTTTTATCGATCCATAGTTGGTGCACTACAATACTTAACTATCACTCGTCCCGATCTTTCATATGCCGTGAATCAAGCGAGCCAATTTTTACATGTTCCAACAACACAACATTTTCAAGAAGTCAAACGCATCCTTAGATATGTTAAAGGCACGATTTCATATGGGCTCAATTTTACCAAACCAATCAATGTTAATATACTTGGGTTCTCTGGTGCGGATTGGGCCAAGTGTCTAGAAACAAGGAGGTCCACCTATGGTTATTCTATCTTCTATGGTGGCAATCTTGTGTCTTGGAGTTCATAGAAACAACCAACTGTGTCCCGTTCCAGTTGTGAATCTGAGTATCAGGCCATGGCTAATACGGCGGCAGAAATTATCGGTATAACTCATCTTCTAAATGAACTTGGTGTCCTACCTACAAAGTGCCCAACGCTTCTATGTGATAACCAAAGTGCACTCTTTATAACTCAAAATCCAGTGGCTCACAAGCGGGTTAAACACTTGGAACTTGACTATCACTTCATTAGAGAGCTTGTTGCTTCGGGTAAGTTACTCACCAAGTTCATTCCATCCAAGCTTCAGGTGGCAGGCATTTTTACGAAGAGCTTGCCTAGACCGCAATTCGAAAGCTTTCGCTCCATGCTCTGGCTCAGTCTACCACCGTCTCGCTTGAGGGGGGATAACCACCCATCACATTCCTCCTAACACTCAAGAGTCTCCATAATTATTCATTTATTCACATTGATGTTTGTTATTAATTTTACATTTATTCTTTGCCTATATGTATGATCATATTGTAACTTGTTTTATTATAGTGAGAGTTATCATTTCCTACAATGAACGATGGTGGTCTCTATTCATGTTTGTTCTTTTAACTAAATGAACGGAATTTCTTTTTCGTGTTCCTTCATTTATTAAATGAACGAACACAAACGAACTTCCCGCCAAACGATTCACGAACTGTTCGTTGAACGTTCGGTTCATTTGCAGCCCTGGTGGCATTTGATCTCTGCCATGTATGACTCTTCTTATCTGTGCAAACAGGAAAAACGTAAGAGGATGGCTGGATTATTGGATACAATCTTACCACCCGAGAGTCATCATATATCACATTGGCAATTTGTTCTTGAAGAAATGTCATGGCTGGCTAATGATTTTGCACAGGTTTGGTTTGTTTTTTAAATGAGTTATTTAACCAACAAGCGCTCTTCATTTTCTTTGTATTTTTATCTTTTTCCCTTTTACCATATTTTCACTATTCTACGCTTGGTATTTTTGATTTGTTATTTATTCATAGGAGCGCCTTTGGAAGGCTACTGTAGCTGCTCAAATTTCTAGGAGAGCTGCGTATAATTCACGGGTTAGATTTCAGCAACAAAATTCACTTTGGAAGCAAAAACAAGTTGCTCATACATTGGCAGAAGTTGTCATGGAGTTCTGGCACACCGTGCAGGTAAGTTTAATTAGTTTTAAAATGCAATTATTATCTGTTTGGATTTTTTTTCTAAGTTTACTTATTTTTCCATTAGCAGACATTATGAAATATTGGCAAGATTGGTTTTGGTGAAAGCTTTCAAAGTTAAAATACTAACAAAGCTTTTTGATTTGAAAAACTCACAACCATCAATGTTTTCAGAAGAAAACAATTATCATCTTTGTCATCATATATTGTAAACAATTCAATGTATAATAACCATATGCGAGAACATACTTATAATTATATTACATGCTTAAATATTTATATTAAAGGAAGTTGGAAAGCTAATAGCTTTACACGTGACAGGTGAAATGCGATGAATTGGAGTTCGAGGGTCCTAAAAAAGATGCTAAACTTGAGCTTTACCAATACGGGTTGAGATTCCTGGAATACAATAGCTCTCGGGCTCAGTACAGCTCAGCTCAAGCACCTAGGACTCCTATGTGTTTCATTATGGATTTATTGAAGTTTTATTTTCGTTTTTTCTAGGTGCGCTGCACTTGAGAAGAGCTATAGGTTCACCTAATCGGGACTACCCAAAACTCTTAGTTAACCCGAACAACACCCCTTTTTGTTTTTTATCAGTTTTTAGGTTATTTTTTAGGACTTTGTTCAAAAAATACACTAAAGGTAAATGTTCATATAGAAAAAACAATTATTCGACTTCAAGTCATAATGTTCTGTTTTTAGTGTTTGGATTCTTTTGTAGGAGAATATAGCTTCTTCTGATACTGCAGCTTGAAGACAGTCTATAGCATAGAGACCTGGCACCTTCAATGGGTGTATGAAGAGAACTGTTTTGGTTGTTTCCGAGCAGAGCTATTAGAATTGGTTATAACAGTTTCTGCTTCATGCGTTTGACGTAAACCAAGGACCGTTCTAAACATTTTTTTGTGCCATAATGTATATTGAACCTTATAGTAGTTAAAAACTAACCCCACCATGAAGTGCGGTGTTTATACACATACGCACAACTTATATATGACTTATTTATCGTTTTAAGGTTTGATTTATATTCCCGTCTGCATTATCGACTCCGCTGCAATGCGCGAGCTCTCCACTAGTCTTTTAAAAAACTTAATTCACATACACAATTTCTAACTCCTAAACCTTATACGGGGAGGGACATGTTTTTTGTCAACCCTCAACCTCACAGGAAGAAAAATGTTTTTCAAACCTTAGTATCACCAAACTACAAGTCGATAAATATTTTTTTGTCCATTATATATGTACATTACAGTTGATTCAATTATTCATGTACTAGTTTTGTCATTTACTTATTCTTTTGTATGTTCCATGTTAATTCTTTTATAATAGAAGTTTCATCGTTAAAAAAATATATATAAATAGATACATGCTCCCTCGTATGGGACATGCAAATTTATCATTCAAATATGGTATTAGAGCTAAAAAATGTTTGAATAAATATTTTCTCTGGGTATATTATTGTTATTACTACTGTTATCATCATCAAATAAATAATCTCCTTCACTATTTTCTGATCTCAAGGTATTCATTTATTAAGATTTTAGTATGACTAGGGTCTTTGCTCTTCACAAGTAGTCTTCGTAACAATAAATTAATAAAACTCTGATGCTAAAAAATATGTGTAATACAAATTTTGTGCTCCCGTAATGAGAGAGATAGTTAGCATTTTGTCCTAGTAATTATAAGCATGAAGTACATACATTGTGTAGTAACATTTTCAAAATCAAATACATCCTTCAAAACATAATAAAGATCATATCTTATTAGATCACATTAAAAGGGTTTCCATTTATTTTCTTATATATGTAGAGAACCCAAACATCAAAATTCAATAGGATCTCTCTTTATGTAACATAGGGCCATTATTGAACTTCTTAAGCTAATAGTTTAAATATCTAGAGTCAAAATATTTTTTACTGCAAATGTTGAGAAACTCTAGTAACTTATCGATGAGACGGTGGAGATTCCCCCTGAAGAAATGAAGTGAAGAATGCAAGTGATGCACTTGGTTTGAAAATAGGCACTGCGTGACCCGCTCCTCTAAATGTCGCGAAAGTTAGCCCTTCGTATTCTTGAAGCCAACCGCCAACCTGAACCGCAACACCAAATAGACATTATATCTATAGTAATACAAAGATTTATAGACCAATTAGTCTCCAAAGAGATGAAAGATTAAAAAAAAAGTGTTATAAAAAGTTGGAGCAAGGAAAGTGCATCACCTGTTTTTGGTTGTACCATGGCCTCCATGCCCTTGTTATAGGCAAGCCCAGAGAGCTTAAACTGTATCTTGTGGACAACACAGGTACTCTTCCATCAGTATCTCCACTGTCAAAACAAGAAATCAATGCAACTTTATTTGAGTATAAATAAACACAACTTTTTCAAATGTTACATCACAAAATCACTCATTTAATTACCTATATACCCATATCCTAAGTTTTGCATCAATCAGTTTCTTGTATATGGGAAGAACTGAATCCTTTGATTGTGACCAGTTCCACCCATAGAATATGTCCATACTGCACAAACATAAATATGTGTAAGCTCATAATACATAATGTTTTTAAACATAGTTAAAGAGAGATGTATTCAATTCATTTCTTACTTGCAAATTGTCCAGTTCTTGAGTTGAAGACCATCGCTAACATGAAGAGCTTTCTGAACCGCGGGTTTATTGTAGTAACCTTTTGCATAATCATCAAGGCAAGGATCATACCCACCAAGTATGCGAGGCATCTAAACAAATGAGAAAAAAGTTGGTTGAATTATTATAGTGATTTAATGTTTTGTGAATTAATATATATTAGTGGGATGCCCATTGAACAAATGAAAAGTTTACCATCTTAGATGTGGTCTTCTTGAACATGACTTGTAGTGCTTTTTCATCTGAATATGCAGAGTTGGCAATACAAACAGAAGTGTAGAGGCTGTAGATGTCAATCTCCTTATATTGTTTGAGAACTTCATCCACTGCTTCGCTGCAGTCATTGTTGCTCCAAGTATCATTACTATTGAAATCACATGATTCTCTAATGGTTTTGTGAGTTTCATCTGATACAACAGCATGGCTCCAAGCATAGTCAACAAGACCCTTCCAATCCTCAGCATCACTTGTTTCAGGATTACCCAACTGTGTTTGCATAGCATAAGTTAATTAATAGCCGATTAACGCTTTTCATTGGTAATAAATAACAAAACAAAAAGGAAAGAAACCTTAAAAACATATGTAAATGAGATACAGATGTGCGTGTGTGTGTGTGTGCAGATCTAGATATAAAGAAAGCTAAGGAACCTAAGTAGCTTGAAAACCATAAAAAGAGTACCAATATTCCTTTCAGATTGATAAACAGGGATGGATCCTTATTTCGGTCGTATATAAGACCAGCGAGTTCTGGCACGTATTTTCCTACATAAGTTAATGTGTGAATAAGTCATCCTTGAGAAATTTTAAAATCAAAATTTGGTGAAAGGTGACACAACAATACCTGCATAGCTCTCTCCAGCAATATAAAATGTTCTTGTTCGATACGACGGAAACTTCATGAACCAGTTATGCAGGAAAGCATAAGTGTCATTTGCTGATATAACATTAAAATGCAACAAATCAGTGCTAATCGCTAGATATCAATACATCTTACAAAACATATCCACTTCTAATGTTAACCATGGCACTTGACCTTATGTTACAAAGAAAGAACCGCCATTCTTGCATAAACATAGAAGAATTACAACATATTGCATTTTGTAATTTTGGACAAAGATTTATCAAACTTATGTAGAGTTACTTTTATATTTTAACAGAAAAGTTGGTTTGTTTGCACCAAATTACTACAGAAAGTTTTTCAATTGTTTTAAATTCTTTCACACATATACACATTATATAGGTGTGTACACACTCATACATATACATATATTACATAGCATATATAGATGCCAAAAGCTTCCAAAACCAGAAGACTCACCAGTGGAGTCGTCTCCTAGGTTTTCATAATCACTAGTTGTGTTGGAGTAGGAAAAGCCAACTCCAACAGGAGATTCCAGGAACAACATATTGGCTTCTGCACCACCACTTTACAAAACTCAGTAGATGCCCCATTAAAGAATACTATATATGCTTATTAGAAGAATATAAAATTATAACACACACTAATCAAAGTCCCATGCTCCCATAAGCATGAGCATGGATGATATTCTTTTCATCGAAACCGATAATCATGCTAAGACGATACCTCTATTCCATGAGTAAGGATTTAACTGAAGATCATTTCCATCTGTGCCCACAATGAATGGCCCAATCTCTTGTGTAGCTCCATATCCCACTGAAGAACACCCGGGACCTGAAACATGTCACCAAAGTGGACACCAGGAGAATCAAACCACAAACTAGCCACTGTCCATAGCTATATGGGTGGATAATTAGATATTAATAAAGACTGCACTTCTCTTAAACAATGAATTTAATTATTCTTCAAAACTTTATTTCTTTAATTATTAAGAAACAAAGATTAATGAAAGGAGCATCTTTATAAAGAACTTTATCATCATTTGTCCCTCTCCTCTTTCACGCTACCATTCTTTATAAAGATATGTGTAGATAATAAAAAAAATAAAATGGATAGATTTTGTCAACAGATTGCACTAAGAACCTTAAACCAAGTATCAAGAGTTAGTTGATCGCATTATTTGCTTGGAGATGGTTATCAGAAGTTCAAGAAACATGATAAACTTCCAATCTATTGTTCTATCGTCCATATATCGAAGTTACAACAACAATAATAATAATAGTAGTAGTAGTATCATTTAATTAACTTGAAAACAGATAGGTTAGTTTGATGTTTTGTTACCTCCATTTAGCCATAGCACCAATGGTTTCTCATCTGGGAGGCTCCAGGCTTCATAGAACCAATAAAACAGTGCTCTTCCACTTATTTCATTTACAGTCACATATCCAGCATAATGCTGGAAATCAACATTAGGCTGACCGGGCAAGCCGGTAACAAGATGATCATAGTTCTGAATGTTTGATTTCTTTTCAGTATTGGACCATGGTCCATACCTAGAACCAACTACAACAACAGTGATCTCAGATAACAATAAAGCAAGAGTTATATTCAAAAGTGACATCACTTTTAGTTTGAAAGCCATAAGGAAGTGAGCTAGCACAAAACAAAGCTCAAATACAACTTTCTTGCTAGATAATGGATAAAAGAAACCAAGACCCACATATCTATTTATACTTGTAGATGAGATATGTATTACCAGAAGCATGCCACTAATCAAAGGTGAAGAGGTAAAGGTTACATTCAGATATTAGTGAAAAAGTGCCACGTGGTAATTTGTCTTTTTGTTGAGTTATAAGATGCTGAGATATATCTGACATGTATAGAGCTTTTCTTGCACAAATTCTTTGTAGGACCATGATCACGTGATACAATGTAAAGAAAAATTTGTTATTACAGGCCTCTAAAACCATTGTAAAAGAATATATGCTTTTAGTTTGAATCCGGAAACAAAATAATAATGCCTTTCTAGGAAGATCTTTTTCAAACTTGAAGTCCTTTCTAGTTTACAGTAAAAGACGAGAGGGATATTGTTTTATTATTCACAGCTGACTCTGAAAGTGCAAACATGGCATGTCATCCATTCCATGGTGGGTGGGTGGGTGGGTGGGTGGGGAGAAAGAGTGGACAGTGTTTTATTGGGTGAACCAACATTTCATCACTTTTACTTGAATGCCTGTATGGAACAACTCTGTTGAGTACAAAATTTATTTATATTTTTTAACACCATTATCAAGTTATTCTACATGTTGGCAAAAAACTAGGCTTCACGCGTAGCAAAACCTCCTCACAAGTCACAAGTCAAACGTTTCTGTACTATTAATGCATCTTTTTATACAACCTGCTAAGGTTTTCTTCATATTTTTCTTTGAGTAGTTACTACATGTTTTGCGGTTTTAGTACTTCTTCAAAGAAATTACGGATTTAATGAAGCGTTCATCGGAAGCACAGAAGTACTCAAGTGGCTCAAAAACAATAAATTTATTCAGAGGCTTGGAACTGAATGGTTCCGGACTTCCGGCCAAAAGTCGGCTGTTACAAGGTCTCGATTAAAATTCTACGGTATTCAAAACAATAAACTAACTAAACGATAACCCTATTTCCCAACTTATAACTAGGAACCATAATTCTAAGAGGAAACAACCACATTAAAGTAGGGAACTAAAATTTTAATAATTAATTAAAAATTTTATCTCAATTCTCAATCCTTTTCCCATTAAATCACCTCCTTCCGACCAAGTCTTAATGGATCACCACCTTCCAATAAATCCATGTGGGTTCAGGTCCACTTAAGGTTGGATACTCCTGCATCATTTGGTCTTTTGCTTCTATCAAATCATAACACGTATGGTACATACGTGAAATGTTTTAAAATTTATATGCAATGACCCCTGGCCATAAGCACCTGACAAAATTTTTAACAATGCACAACCCTCAATCCTATGCTCGCTTCGCCCAATTTTTGAGTCGTGCATGACCTAACAACATGGATGTTAGATTTTGCTTTGTGCCAAATACGTAATTTAGTTTCAGATTAAACTATTTTGATAGTACTCTCTTAATCTTTAATTAGATAAATCGAGAGAACAGAAGAACGAGTATTTTGTGTTTGCTTCTGATCAATTACTACAAACTAGTTATTACCCGTTACACTTGCCATTTATGGAGCAAGTTGACTCTCATCCTAGTTATCACTAACGAGTAACGAGCAATAGCAACATACTACTCATATACAACTAATGATCAGTTTTTAGGAAAGCCCTTCGACATTAACTCCATCATCAAGAACTATAAACCACCCAACATGCGCTAATCACCAATTACCACTAAAGGTTAGTTACTAGTTAATACTACTCGCAGTTTGCTACTAGTCAGTTACTACTATTCAGTGATTGGTCATCATCATTGTCGATAGACCAAGTTGTTGATCTCAGTTACTACTAATGATCAATAGCAACATACTATTGACATTTAGTTCCTACTAAAGCTTAGTTTCCATGCAATATTCGGCTAGACAGGCGCAACCCTTTGGACCCCACCACGAGGCAATGCCCTCGAACCTATGTTGCCCCCCTTGAACCTTTAAGATTTCAAGGTGCCGAAAACCAAAATGGTTTTGATTGAATGTACACTTTGCACCTCCTATATGTATCAATAAATATTTAGATTCTAACTAAACTAAAATAGCTTGAAAACACTAAAATAAGCAACACTATCAAACTCAAGAAATCTCGACTTTTAAGCCAATCCCTTCTCGTTAAACACCCTCGCCCCTCCCAACCTATTGGTGCAGTTTCTCACTCTTTCTCCATTCTCTATGTTGCTTGTTCTTCCTCTATTAGAACTCAGAATTTGTGATTTATGGTTTGTTCCACTCCCAACATCATTGTTACCACCATGTTCGAATTTGTTTTCTAGTTAGGATTACGTTTATTGTTGGTTTTTAGATTTTGATTTTATGTTTTGGTTTCAATTTGGATTTCACATCTCCTCGTTTTTTGGATTTAGTGTGTGTGTGTGACAACTTTTGTTTATGCTTTTTGTGTTTGAATTTTTTCACATATTTGCATGCTTGAATTTGTGTTTAATTTTCTTCATTTTAGTATTCATGTTTTGTATGTTCAAATTTGTGTGTGTCTCTTCCGATTAGTGTTTATGCTTTAGGTGTTTGAATTTGTGTTTAGGCGGTTTGGATTAGGGTGTTGTTTATGCTTTGTGTATTGGAACCTATATTAGCTTGTGAGTACTGAGTGCATTTAGATATGTTGTGTTGATTCTTTTCAAATTTGTGTATGTGGGTCTATCAAGATTTTGTTCATGAAAATTGGGTTTGCAATGATGGAGGTGAGAATCTATAGTATGTTGTCAATGGCTAACAATGGTGGTCCATGATAGTCACTAGTACAAATTAATGACGAATGTTTGATAATGTCAAGGGAAACAAAAAGAATAGAAAACGTGATGCCTTTCTATATTGGCCATAGGACGTAAACCATTTTCCATATAAACCATTGGTGTAATTTACAACACCTCTTTTTCTTTTCCTTTTTTTCATCCTTTTCTTTTTCATCCAAAATTTTCACGTCATTTACCTCTCTATGATCCCTACTACCTCTTTGTGAGAGTTTAATCTCATAAATTTTCACGTCACTTACCTCTCTATGACTGCGGCTGTATTTTAGTAGCTTTAGGTCGCTCAATAATGATGATTAGGTCGATGGTTGTTGTGTCGTAATAGCTAAAAATTCATACGAAATGGGCTTTGAAGCTGAGCCTTTTTTTTTTTTTGTTAAACAATTTATACTTTGGGCTCCTTCAATGAAAAACTATTTTAGTTTTGAAATCAAAGTATTTATTTGGGCCTAATAAATATACATATAAGAACTTTCTAAAAACTTGGAGGCCTGTATTTTTTGGTGGCCCTAGGCCCGTGTCTAGGTTGGCAAGCCTATGAAGCCGGCCCTGAATAACATTAATGGGACCCAAGTCAAAAGCAAACCCAATTTATAAAATAGTAAAAATTCACTCCACCGTAACCTAATAAATATTGAAATAACTGCCAATATGATTCTTAAATCGCTAACAAGTTTATTTATGGGTCTACATATTTACACACATTTATGCCTATTTCCACACCTTGTTAGACGCCTCGTATAGGGCTATACGAGGCGTATAGGGTTGCTTTTCCGACCAGCTTCTACACCAAGTACAACGTCACATCAGTCACATCAGACGGGGAGTCTAGGCCTATACGAGGGACCGATACGAGGGTGCTAAGACGCCTCGTATAGGCCTATACGAGGCGTCTTAGAGACTGATTTGACTACATGACTGACATGTGACTTAAAGCTATACGGGGTGTCCAGAGCTATACGAAGCGTCTATATCTCACATAAAGTGCAACATACAGTTCATTCTTGGTCCACACCGAGCATTCAACACTTCTTTCATTCTATTTCTTCTTGTATTTCTTCGAAAGAATTGTTGTTTGCATTTGTGTTCTTATCATCCAGAAGTGTTGAAATGTCATTATACTGGGACGGCAACTATGTCTTCGGGCAGTATTCTAGCGACAACTGGGTGCTCGAAAGCGTTCCAGTAACAGTTATTAGCTTAAATGTTTTAATTAGTTGTTGTTTTAGTTTATTATTTACTAATGATGACACGGTTGTTTATTTTGGAGGAGTCTGGTGTTCCCGATTCTAATGAGTAAGAGGAGGTTGTGTCTAGTATACAAGGAAAACAAAACAGACCGCTTCTAGATTTGAACAAGCATCCCCCTGTTGATGAAACAGCCCTTATAGATGACTCATACCATGCTGGTCAACCAAGTTATCTGACACAACATGGGTATCTGGATTATAGATACGGGTGTGAATATTCTGACGGAGGAGACGGTGGATACGGAGGAAATAGTGGATACGGAGGAGACGGTGGATACGGAGGAGACGGTGGATACGGTGGATACAGAGGAGACGGTGGATACGGAGGAGACGGTGGATACGGTGGTCATCAGCAATTCATTTCCCCGGGCACTCCTTACGTTCATCAAAACAATCCGGACGTTGGAGGATATGGTGGTTATGGTTATCCGGACAGTCCGTACTTAAAAAAGCAGGTATCAATTACATATTTATTATTATTATTATTATTATTATTATTATTATTATTATTATTATTATTATTATTGTCGATGTTACAGGTTTTCAACTCTTTAGATGAACTAAAGAAACGTATACAAGAAATAGCAAATGCGGATGGTTTCGTCATTGTCACCAGTCGATCAAAGAAAATCAGGGGAAGAACCGGGAGGGTATGGCTTGAATGTGATCGTGGTGGTGAGCACCAGACTACAGCAACACTTAGAAAAGCTGGAAGCAAAAAAACCGATTGTCCGTTTTACCTGCTGGCTGTGCGAAACCACCCGTATGAAACCTCGGAGATAAAAGACGGAACAATTGAACATAACCACGAACTTTGTGAGGACCTGTCGGCCCACGCGTTTGTGCGAAGGTTTACTCCAAGCAAAATGAAACTGATCGAGCAACTGACAGCTCAAAACATGGAGCCGCGCAAAATATTTCAAACGATAAGGAAGCAGGACCCCGACAGGTTTCATGTTCAGAAAGACGTTCAAAACGTTGTGGCGAAGATTAGAGCCGAACAAAGACAAGGATTGACTCCCATGCAGGCACTAGAAAGCATGCTGATAAACAACGACTTTATTTACGAGACACGGGAGGAACCCGGAACAGAGATCGTAACAGGATTGACTCCCATGCAGTCACTAGAAAGCATGCTGATAAACAACGACTTTATTTACGAGACACGGGAGGAACCCACACCAGCAGCAGCAGCCAGATCCATATTCGGATTGGGATGCATAGACCTGTTGTTGTTTTTATTTTTATTATGGATGTACAAACTTATCTTATATATTTTTGTTATGGATGTACAAAGTTATCTTATATATGTCATATTTATGTTTGTTTTCAGTTATTCGGTTACTTAATGATTGTTTTCTTAAATTGAGATAATACGGAAACAATATATGTTTTGAATATAATACGGAAACAATATATCCTCTGAATATAATACGGAAACAATATTTGAACGAGATAAAATTTTAATCGGAAGAATAATATTTAAAAAAGTAAAATGTTAAAAAAACATTATAATATTTAATCGATATAATATATTTAAAGAGCCGATTTTTAAAATAGTTGATTTTTAAAAAACAAAAAAAACAAAACTTTTTTTAAAACCAAAAAAAAAATTCAACCAAAAAACATATCTTCAAAAACTCTCAAAAAAACCATACCAAAACCCACCAAAACACCCCTTATTTCAACCAAAAAAAACCCTAGCCTTAGACGCCTCGTATAGGGCTGTACTCTTCGTATATGTTTTTTTAAACTTTGTGCCTGACACCCTCTGAGACCCTCTTGAATTCAGTGTTTAGACGCCTCGTATAGCCCTATACGAGGCGTCTATGGCACAAAAAGTGTGAAAATAGGCACAGAGGGTATCCGGATAGTCCAAGCCTTATTATTTATATTGATTCTACATGCAACCATCTTTCATTTTTTTATATCCAACTCCATGAACAATTAACTAAAATAAAAATAGATAGAACCGAATACTGATCATCAATATCATATATATATATATATATATATATCAGGGGAAGGTTCCACTAAAAAGTGGATTTTGCCTAAGTAGCCTAAGAAGGAATCTTAACCATTCATTTTTCAAATCAATGGTTAAGATGAAAGGGTAGGAGAAAGGAGGAGTGCAAGGGTATCTTGGGAAAATCATATTTATGGACTTTCTCTCTCCATATGCAAGTCACATGCATATTCCACCCTCATTTTTTAAACGTTCATAACTTTTTTATACGACATTATTTTTCATAAAAATTTCACCGTAAAATCGAGCGTCTTTTTATCTTTAATTTGAGTACCATATTGCTATATAAAATATGAAGACAAAAAAAAACTCACTTAAATGTGTTGTATTTCTATGTTATATAACATTTTTTGTGCTGAATTTTTGTACTATATTTTTGTGCTGAATATTTTTGTCTTAAATTTTTTTTTCCTCAATTTTTTTGTGCTAGATTTTTTTGTACTACATTTTTTGCTAAATTTTTTCGTGTTATATTTCTTTGTACTAGATTTTTTTGTGCTAAATTTTTTGTGCTAGATTTTTTGTGCTATATTTTTTTGTACTACATTTTTTGTGCTAGATTTTTTGTGCTGGATTTTTTTGTACTAGATTTTTTTTGTTTATATGTTTTAAAAACAAAAGGGGTGCCACATGTCATTTTCACTCCTATTTATAAGGACCAAAATGCCCTTTATTCCTACTTATTAGTAGTGCCACATGTCATCATCACAATCCTTTTTAGACTAAAATCCACTTTTTAGTGGATCCTTCCCCATATATATATATATATATATATATATATGATATTTCAACCTAAAGCAAACTGAAAACGCAATCCAAAAAAAAGTGTCCATTTGATTTGGTAATCATTTTATTATCCACTCAAGCTAAACAGTTGATGACGAACCAGGTCGTCGTTATGGTGTCCGGGGCACTTAGCGGGGAGGCTAGCGGTGAGCCAAGTCCCCGAGCGGGAACACCGCCGCCATCAATTCGGGGAAGGTAATCGGGGAGTGGGAGCGGGGGGTATTCACCGCACAAAAAGAGAGGAGAGAGAGAGAAGATGCTGAGAGAGAGAGAGAGAAGATGATGGGGGAGTTAAGAGAGGAGTGCCGCCATCAAATTGAGGGTATGAGGGGAGTTAAGGGGGGAGTTGACGTGGCGCGTGCTAATTGGTTTTTTGTAAGAGAGGTCACTCATCCCCTAAAAGAGGAGTGCCGGTCTCACCCTTATAATGTTCATGTTTAACCTGCTTCTTTTATCTTTGCTAGTGCACTTTTCATATATATACACAACTATTGGTTTGTGCATGTAAACAGACCCACCTTGTCTCCCCACTTGATCATCTGGGATTTCACATGTGCTTGATTGACAGCCTTTTCCTCAAACACTAATAATAATAGCAACTTGCACAGTTGCACTAACATAAATCTTAATTCTGTTATGATTATTGATGGTACTGTGAGAAGGTCAAAACTATGATGAATGAAAAGACTTGATGTTCCAACTCGTGGCGAATCGATTGGGTTTTATTTGAGTGCCAAAGAAGGTAGAAGAGATAAGATTGTATGGTCAAAGTGACGTTTTGTCAAAAGAGATATATATTCCAAGGAATCTCATCATCAAAGAGAAGAAACTAAGGAAGTTTGTGCTGGGCACTGTTGATGGTAACCATCATCCGGGGCTATAAGGAACGGACAAAGGAAAAAATAAGAGAATATAGCGAAGAAAACTCACATGATGGAATATTTTACGTCTGGATATTATGAAGAATTTACACACATGAGTAAAGGACATGTTAGAAACTCTGGAAGTTACAGCATAAACATAGAAAACCTTAAATGTGTTCTGACACTTTGAAAGGTGGTAACATGTTATTGAAGAGATAATTCTGATTGATTTGAAGGATTATCCAGAAAGTTGATATGGGTTAAAAATAATTCAAGTTAGTTAGAGATAAATTAGTTTGAATTATCCGTTTATTATATAGGTTTATCTACTTAGTTTATTTAATTATTTAAATAGAGTTTGAGTAGGTTTATGATTAGTTCATGTTTAGTATAAATATAGAGTTATGTATTCAGTTTTATTTGTCGAGTTCAGTTTAATAATAAAAAAGTATGAGACATGTTAGTTTCCAAATCGTTTGTGTTTGGTTTTGTATATTCGTGATTGGAAGTCTGGGCCAACAGTTATTTCGGGAATACCATATTCGCTCATTATCTCTAAGATAAGGTCATTGTTGTTGGTGATGGTGATCCAGTGTTATCCATCATATTAGCATATAGTTAGATTTATTCAAAACCATATAATAAATTATAATAAACATTTACTCGAGTTAGGAGGTGTAGAGTATGCACTCAGTCAAGATTGTTCTGATTTCGAGCATCGTGGGAAGGATTCTAAGCAGGGGCGGATTTAGAGGTAAAGACCGGGTTCCCAGGAACCCAGTCTTTTCGGAAAAAAACGTTTTTTGTAGTGTAAATCTTGTATGATTTGAAAAAAAACGTTTTTTTTGTAGTGTAAACCTTGTATGATTTGGAAAAAGGAACCCAGTGATTTCTCCGGCTGGATCCGCCACTGATTCTAAGGGGTGAAGCCCTAGACCATGGTGGGTTTCAAAAGGGCACCGCCCCTTTACATGGGTCAGGGCGATGTATTGATGGGGTCCAACGGGCAAGACCTCTGATGGCTAGTAAAAAGTTGCATGTAAAATGATCATCAGTGTTGGTATATATTAGTGGCAAGTAAGCTTAGCAGGAAGTTGCTACTAAACACCGGCAAACGGATCCTTATTTGTAAATTACTACTGAGTAGTGGGCATTATGTCTTTTTACAACTGAGCAATGGTAACTTAGCTCAGTGATAATGGTGCTCAGTAGTAACGACGCGTGGTGGTAACCACTACAGTATTATGTTGTTACTGATATGATTGATAACTGTAAGCAAATTACAACCGTCACTTAACTAGGCTTTCATAAAGAGTTGTAACATTTCATCTCAATTATTTGTGATGGTTCATCACTATATAAAGGACATCAACTTCTTTGTTTAACACATGAAATAACAACTTTTTTTCACATAAAACAAAATCTTTGTAAAGAAAACCTTTAGTTTTATCTAACTATAATTTGTAGACCCACAAAATACTTTAATATGAAAGTGAACTCAAAAATGATTTAGAGAGTTATCTAAGTCTCATTAGAAATACGAAACCTACAATCAGTACAATAATCACATTAATGGGGAACAATACCCGAAGTCCTTACACTTTGCCTATAAATACTCACCTCTAATGAGGAAGGTAAGTTATAAACCAAAAAATTAATAATTTTGTCACTCTCCCTCTCTCCAGATATATTCGTCTTGTACGGCAAAGCTTGTTCACGAGGCCTAAGCCTCGTGGCGAGATAACGTTTTTTGTCTCGGGTTTGGAGCTTCAAGCACAAATGGAGCTCCACCCGATCAACACTCCAACCATTGCTTGTTTTGCAACAATCATTATTTACTCTTAAAATTAAGAACATTAAAAATAGATGAAAACTGAAATCAGTTTAAGTGAATTATGACTTGGAGTCCAACTTATCTTAGTTGAACAGTGAGATGGAAATCATCCATTTTTATTATTACTTTATTGTTTTTTGCTATATTTAACTTGGAATGGATGTATATCTACTCATCTTGTCATAATGACTAGAGTCACTTATTGCTAACTACATTTATGTTTAGATCATAGCATTTTAGGTCATTTACCTTCTGGATTAGCCACAAGTAAGTGTGGTAGGAAAAAGTAAGTGCAAATCTATGCAAGGATAACGATGTTTAGGGTCATAATCGATTCGACTTGTCTATGATAGGTTCCTAGAATCATGTAAACATTAGCATAATATAAACTAATGATATTGACACAATGCACCTCTTGTTGCTTTTCAAACGAATACTGATGCAGATCCCCTTCAACAAGTAGGTCAGGTCAATAAACAAACAAACATTTAATCAAATAGTTGATGATAAAACAAACCACTCAGTAAAATATATATAATTTATTCGTATAAGCAGTTCCTTTGTTTGAAGATTAAGGGTAATAATATTTGGATGTTCCCTGTTAAAAAGACATAAGTATATAATTCCTCACCCATAGTTGTAACATCCAGTCCTCATACCAACGACTAATATTTGTCATGTTTTTGGTTACCAAGTGAAAACTTCCTAGGAGGTTACCAATCATAGATTGCTCTCATTCAAACACGCATATATGTGGAGTTCTCCTCACATCCACAGTCATTGCTCCCAAAACACGCCGATACGTGGTATTTGAGGCAATCACACGTGTGGATTTACCTTAGGTGTCATAGTGGTATTCTTGATTATCATAAAGTCCAAACTGTAAATGAAATGAAATGAAATCAAAATGGTTGTCAACAAACTGAAAACTTATCTGACAAACATATACCTAATAAAAGACTTTATCATTTCTTTCTTTCTAGCCATTATGATAAGATTTCTTTGTTTTGATATGGGTCTACATATTTACACACCCTATTGCCTATTTGGACACCCTTCAAGACGCCTCGTATAGACCTATACGGGGCGTATAGCCTTTTCCAATTTCCAAGAGAATCTCTGATTATGTCATATTTTGTCTTATTTGCCACGTATACGCCTCGTATAGGCCTATACTGGGCGTCTATGCGAAAAAGACCATTTAGCCCCTGATTTAGGCCTATACTGGGGGTAAATTGGTCTTTTTTGCCTCTCTTATATGCCTAGTATAGGCCTATACTAGGCGTATATAAGGGGTTTTTTTTTTTTTTTTTTTTTAACAAACATTTTATACAATATTAATCGTTTTAGCAAACTTTTATACAAAAACAAGTTTTTTTATTTTAAATAATTAATATTAGGACCCCTCGTTGGTTTTTTTTTAGTTGAGTTGTTTTTTAAGAAAAGTTTTATTTTTTTATAAAAATATTTTACCGTTTTCAAGATCGGCCTTTAAAAATATTCGATCGTAGAAATATTACATTCGGTAAAATATTTTTATAAAAAAATAAACGTATCAAAAAAAACCAACGAGGGGTCCTAATATTAATTATTTAAAATAAAAAAACTTGTTTTTGTATAAAAGTTTGCTAAAACGATTAATATTGTTTAAAATGTTTGTTAAAAAAAAAAAAAAAAAAAAAAAAAAAAAACCCTTCAAGACGCCCAGTATAGGCCTATACGAGGCGTATAAGGGGCAAAAGACCATTAAACCCCTGAATTAGGCCTATACTGGGGGCAAAACAGGGCTATAATGGTCTTTTGGACCCCTCGTATACGCCCAGTATAGCCCTATACTGGGCGTCTATTTTTATTTTTTTTTTGTTTTCTCTTTTTAATATTTAAAAAAAGAAAACAAAAAAAAAATAATAATAGACGCCCAGTATAGGGCTATACTGGGCCTATACGAGGGGTCCAAAAGACCATAATAACCCTGTTTTGCCCTCAGTATAGCCCTAATTCAGGGGTTTAATGGTCTTTTGGTCCACATAGACGCCCAGTATAGCCCTATACTGGGCGTCTTGAAGGGTTTTTTTTTTTTTTTTCTCTTTTTAAATACCAATAACACTAATATTAACTATAAAAACTCATATTAATTATAATAAACTCATATTAATTATAAAAAAACTCATATTAATTATAATAAACTCATATTAATTATAAAAAAACTCATATTAATTATAATAACACTAATATTAATTATAAAAAAACTCATATTAATTATAATAACACTAATATTAATTATTAAAAACTCATATTAATTATAATAACACTAATATTAATTATAAAAAAACTCATATTAATTATAATAACACTAATATTAATTATAAAAAACTCATATTAATTATAATAACACTAATATTAATTATAAAAAACTCATATTAATTATAATAACACTAATATTAATTATAAAAAACTCATATTAATTATAATAACACTAATATTAACTATAAAAAACTCATATTAATTATAATAACACTAATATTAATTATACGATGCCTATACGAGACCTATAGGAGACTTATACTATACTATACGATACGATACAACACGATAGGCTTATACAAGACCTATACGAGACTTATACTACACTATATTATACGATACGATACGATGCGATACAACACGATACTATAGGATACGATACGATATGATACGATACAATACAATACGATATTAGACTATTGGATAAGATACAACACTCGTATAGGACTATAGGTGTGGTTTAGGTCCCGTTTAGGCCTATAGGCTTATACAAGACCTATATGGGACCTATACTAGACTTATACTATACACTATACGATACGATACAACACCCGTATACGTCGATAGGCCTATACAAGACCTATAAGGGACCTATACTACACTATATGATACGATAGTATCGTATTGTATTGTATCGTATAGTATGGTATCGTATAGGTCTATACGAGAGCTATACGAGACTTATACTACACTATACGATACAATACGATACGATACGATACTATAGGATATGATACAACGCCCGTATACGTCGATAGGCCTATACAAGACCTATAAGGGACCTATACGAGACCTATACTACACTATATGTTAAAAACAATGTAATATTTCTACGATCGAATATTTTTTAAAGGCCGATCTTGAAAACGGTAAAATATTTTTATAAAAAAATAAAACTTTTCTTAAAAAACAACTCAAATTACCCCACCAAAACACCTATTTTTTTACTCAAAAAACATCACCCTCAAAAAACAATCAAATTACCCTACCAAAACATCCATTTTTCAACAAAAAAAAAACCAACGAGGGGGTCCTAATAATAATGATTTAAAATAAAAAAACTTGTTTTTGTATAAAAGTTTGCTAAAACGATTAATATTGTATAAAATGTTTGTTAAAAAAAAAAAAAAAAAAAAAAAAAAAAAACCCCTTCAAGACGCCCAGTATAGGCCTATACGAGGCATATAAGGGGCAAAGGGTCCTATACGAGGCCTATACGAAGGGTCCTATACGCCCAGTATAGGCCTATACGAGGCGTCTTGAAGGGGTCAAACCAGAAGTGACATGAGTCAGGCACTGATTTTGATGTAACCCTATACGCCTCGTATAGGCCTATACGAGGCCTATACGAGGCAAAGGGTGTCCAAATAGGCGCAGAGGGTGTCCAAATATCTCCACCCTTTGATATTTGATTTGTGTGGTCTACATGCTTCTTCAATCTACATCAGTCACATAAACCATCAAGTCACTAGCTGGGCATGTTCTTAATTCAGTGGTTGACATCGGAACAGGGTGGCCAACCAAGAGTGGCAGGCTGCAACTGAACATGCAAGGTAATTGTTTTCAGCCATTGATGTAATATCAGAATAATGACACTCATTTTTGTCAAAATATGGCGGTGATAACTGTAGCTGATTACATATATGTTCATGAACTTGTACGTCGAGTCGAATCTTGCATTTTTTTATAAGATGACATTATATTCTACTACCTAAAAAGGGATAAATTTTCTGACATGTTCTAAAACCTCAAGAACTAATGTTGAAAGGTTACATGATCAATATTTTGTTTTCTTCTTACACCATAAACGGTTAACTAAAACAGGCAACCGCACATTACTAGCTCCAACTTAATGGAATTCCACTTTTTTAAAAGCTAAAATATCTAACTAACATTAGTATTCAACAAAAACTCAGGCAAATTGATAATAAAGTAATCCTTGTAAAGTAAAGAGGCATAAATTCGGTAAGTGATACACGTATAGAATAATCCTAGTTTGCATACGTGTGCTTTATCTGTGTTCTTTACATCTATCATCAGGTTTGAGTTTTAACAATAAAGCTTAAAACACATCTTTTGTTTAGTGGAGTCCATTTTTTCCTTATTTCCCTATACTTATAGCTAGATTATTGCAGCTCAAATGTACAATCATGGAAAGTGTATGCTTTAGAACACATGATGACAATTGTAATTGGTATAGTTGAAATAATTGTAATAATGTATTTATCTTACTAGTTACGGATAAAGAGACGTGTGTGCTTGAAATAAATCATGAGTTCAGTGGCCACTTTTATCTATTTTGCCTCCTCATGAGCACTAAAAGGTGGATCACAAGAATCAGTTTTCATTTTCTGTCAATGATAGTGGATCAATAGATTAAGTTAGTGATCGCATAGTGACACAAGTCCAGTCCAACTAGAATCGTTTTACTAGGTGAGAAGATGTAACACCCTACGTAAATCCCACATTTGTATATTGAAGAAGTATCCTAATGCAAATACCACCAACACGTCTTGCACGCATTAGTTGTAGATGAGTGGACATTACACTAGACACGTAGACCAAGTTTTATTTGTGTAGAAAATCAACAAGCATATGAATAATTTCAAAGTTCAAACCAATAGCATGTTGCATGCACAAAATGGATGGTAATCTGGACAAAAGCAATTCCTAGCAATTTCCCATGTTATACAAACCAACCCGACCACTTTGGCACTCATATATGGATTAGGACCTAAAAAACTGCTGGTCTTGACCTGATTCCAATTCCAAAGGTGGTATCAGATAACCTTTTTTGACTGATCCAATATAATGGCTTTAAATTTTATGCACGCGGGTGGTTTTTCGCTTCTCAAACTTTGTTCAAGTCTTTCATCATGACGAACGAATTAGATTTTAGTTCCTTTATCTTTATCTTTAGCCAACTTTATCCTTTATGACCTTGCTTGTTTATACTTTGACCAATCCACATTGTCTGTTTACACCTTTCTTTCTAGAACAGATTCCTTCACTTTATTCCTTCTATTGTATTGTTTAACAAAATTAGCTTAAAAGCACTAACTAGTGATCACTTTTTTATATATCAGATGTTGGGTTAGTCTCATCTATCTCCTATTATTGTCCATACTTGGTTCCGTAAGGAATTGAATATGTACAAATTTTCAGTGATGGCAATTTGTTATGCAAGAAATTTGTCCAACTGATCCACCTTTAATCAGAGGTTATGAATCAAAGGGAAAGAGATAAAAGGTTAGGTAAATGAAAGTAATGTTTGTAACTTTGTGTGAGCAGTATAATGTTTAAAGAACAAAAGCCTTCACTAATCGTCACTTCTTTTATGTTAATAAAGAACCTTTCTAAAGTTAGTTGGGCTATAGGAATTAAGAAGTTGTTCTGTTCCCCATGTGGGATTTGTAATTTGTTCACAAGAACTGGGCTTCAAAATGGGCGCCGAAGGGCCTTCTTGGGCCAATGGTGTAAATAAGACCTTCTGAGTTATGTCCGTCATTGTGGGTTTAGACCTCATTTATATGGTAATATTGTTAAAAGGGTATCTAATAAACCTCCTTAAAAGGGTATCTAATAAGCCTCAAAAGATTGTAGTGACGGGTCGGACCGGCAAATAGGTCATCCAGACAGGCTGGTTGGGTTCGGGTCAAAGTTTGGTTTCCAGCAAATGATGGTGGTGGTGGATGTGCCAATGGTGGTTGTGAAGGTATTGTCAGCACCACCACTATGGGGGTTGGCCCATTTGGACCCCTTTTAAATGTGACCCATTTAAACTTGTATTAAAAATTACCATGCTACTGAGCCTTTGGAACTAATACATTATGATTGATGTATGCCAAACATACATCACTCACATGTTTGTGTTACCTAATAACTTTTATAGACTACGTATTTACTCACGTTTTACTTAGATAGATATTATGAAAGAGAAGACTCACGCCTTCGAATGTTTCAAGTCATTTAAGATCGAAGCCGAGATGACAACAAGAAAGCATGTTCGGTGCATGCAGGTCAACAAGGGTGAATACATAGCCTCCGAGTTTACCAAGTTTCTAAAGGATAACAAAATCAAGAGACAACTTACATGCTTAAATACACCGCGTGTAAGCGAATGAAAGAACGGCCACCTCTCAGAAGTATGTTGGAATATTATGCATGATAAAAACGTATTGGTTCGTTTCTGGGCTGAACCTATGACAACATCGGTGTACTTGATCAACCGGTTATTGACAGTGGGTTTCCCAAGATCTTCTTTGGTTTGTTAGTTTTCTTCATGTTTGCAGTAGATTGTTTTGTAGTAATATTGAAGTGAGAATGAAAGAAATGAAATAATGATAATAGTGGGAATATTATATTGAAAACAGAAACTACCATACATGTTAACTGTTTACATTGACTTTGACATATATATACATGTGCAGAGACATGAAGAACCGATGTGTTGTTTTGTGAACCATCGTGTCCCTTCACAAATCAGTTTCAAACTTTAAAGGCTGCACATTTGACCCTTCTACTTAATACAAGTACATACGTGACTTAAACTTACTTTATACTATTTACATATTTGACCCATAACTAGTAACAAATAAGGATCCAATAATTAAGTGGATTAGTAGGCTAACATTCACCCCCTTAATCCATTTAATTTTGGTGTAGTCTTGAACTTCAATCTTCAGCAGGTTCTCCGTCGTCCAGGAGAACGAAATCATCCAACTCTTCATAATCTTCCAAGTTGAGATCTTCAAGGTCTTCATCAAGTAGTGATCCGCCTATTTTTAGAACATCTTCTAAGTCGATAGGTGCTTCTTCCAGTTTTTCAGCATGTACATCCCTCTTGATATCTTCCATGAATACATCTTTATCTTCATTCAAACTCTCAACTTTGACATCCATCGAGCAACTCGGCTCACCAACCATTTTCAAACTATCCTTTTCCATATTGTACCTCCATGACATCAAGTCTAAATAGCCTTGATAAATGATCCTTAAGTTTGCTGCATACATCTCTTGTAACCCAAGTTTCATGGCTATTTCAGCCCACTTGTTGTTTTTGGAGGCATTTTGATATCCCCCATTTTCTTCAACAAACATGTAAAGATCTAGAAGTTCTATGGCACATCCATTTGGTAGTTTAGGCGGGTATTCCTTGTTTCTTTGCCCAAACATTTCTTCATAAAACCATTTGACAAACTTTGCAAATTCAATTCTTAAAGCTTCTTTTGATTCCTCAACATAGTCGGGAATATGCAAAGTGTCTAGGAAAGTAACCCAAATAGTAGGATCATTGGACACAAGTGATTCAAGGTTTTGACCATTTTTTATCAAACGTTCTCCTTGTTTAATATTGGAATCAAAGTAGCCTTCAAGATCGGCTTCAAGTTTTCCCAACTTAAGTTCATTGGCACTTTGATCATCCAATTTTTCAATATAATCACTCCAATAATCATTTTCTTGTTCATTTTCACCGACCAATTCTCCGGTGTTATTTGGACCATTCATGATTGCAAACATGTCATTTATGGAACATACATCACCATCGAATGTTACATTGTACCCTTGATCATTCAATTGATTCAAACTTAGAATATTTTTCCTTTTCAAGGCGGGTACAAAATTCACACCGGGTATGACTCGTGTTTGCCCATTTATCATGATTTCAACTTCTCCAATTCCAATGGAGTAAAGTTTGTTATTATTAACAAACCCAATTTCAACACCGGGAGACTTGTTCAAGTTTTTTAACGTGTTTTCATTCCCCGTCATATGCTTCTTATACGATAAATCAACAAACCAACATCCATCCCATGTACCCAAATCGGTACCCTTAACTAGATAATCTTTAGGAAGATGTAAAACGGGAGAAGAAACTTCAAGGTACTTACCGGGACAGTTTATTGCTTTATGACCAACGACATTACAAGAGTAACATCTGATTTTCAGACTCCTGAAATAACCACGTTTGAAGGTCTGCGCCTTCTTGACAATTCGCTTCGCTGCCATCCGCTTCTTGTTCACCATGCCCGGTTTCGCAAACCTTTTGCCATGTACCATCGAACCAGAACCGATATCCAACTTCGAAAGACCCCTCGTGATTCCCATACGTTCCCTCCACGGAACAGAACTAACACCCACACTACCCTGTGCAAGACCCTCTCGGTCCTTCGTGGTTCTCCATTGTCCGAACTGGCGAACGGAATCAACACCCGAACAAGCCTGTTCGAGGCCTTTACCCTGTTCACGATCGGCCCTGTTCTTGGCTTTGAATTTGTTTGTTCTTCTTCCCGCCTGCGCTCTGATACCACTTATTGACAGTGGGTTTCCCAAGATCTTCTTTGGTTTGTTAGTTTTCTTCATGTTTGCAGTAGATTGTTTTGTAGTAATATTGAAGTGAGAATGAAAGAAATGAAATAATGACAATAGTGGGAATATTATATTGAAAACAGAAACTACCATACATGTTAACTGTTTACATTGACTTTGACATATATATACATGTGCAGAGACATGAAGAACCGATGTGTTGTTTTGTGAACCATCGTGTCCCTTCACAAATCAGTTTCAAACTTTAAAGACTGCACATTTGACCCTTCTACTTAATACAAGTACATACGTGACTTAAACTTACTTTATACTATTTACATATTTGACCCATAACTAGTAACAAATAAGGATCCAATAATTAAGTGGATTAGTAGGCTAACACCGGTTGCCACAACAAAACCTTGATTTCAAGTTGCCTTATGAAAAGTTATTCAAAATTAAACCCAAAGTGAAGCATCTAAGAGTGTTCGTCCCAAACCACTTAAGAACAAAGATGAAAAAGAAAGCAATTAGATGCATATATGTTGGTTACAGCTTGGAAAAGAAAGGGTGGCGATGTTGTGACCTGACAACTGATAAATGTTGTGTATCTAGGCATGTTATGTTTGATGAGAATTTGTCTTAAATGATAAAGAAGTATTACCCAATACTCAACAACTTAGAGTAAATCTGGAGTCGTCCTACTTAACTCTTGGGTTCAATGGTGAATTTGAAACTAAAGAAGCGACCGAGTTAGGAGCAGGCCCCAAGCACAAGATAAGATTGTGAAAGATCAAGTGTGGTCCTAGATCAAGGTGGCCTAAGCCCAAACCATGTGGTTACTGAAAGCCCATGGAAAATCAGTTCCCATACTCGATGAGGCCCAAGTGCAAGTCCAAAATAACATGAGTTAAGACGTTCAACATGAACATAGATGGAATCCCAAATATGCTGCAAACATTACAGTACTTGAAGATAACGTGATCAAACCAAAAAAAACCTTCGATGAAGCTGTCTTGAAAGATGATTTGATTGAAGCAACGAAGTCCAAGAAGGGAGTGCTATACCATAATGAAACCTAGGAACTCGTCCAAAAAAACCGGTTGTGATTAAAACTATATCAAATAAATGGGTTTTTAAATTGAAAAGAAAAGGCGACGAATCAATTGACAGATACAAGGCAAGGCTCATAGCTTTTATCAACAAGCTGGAATAGATTATGATGACACATTTAGTCTGGTGGCAAAGTTGAATACGGTACATGTAATCCTATCCCTAGATGCAAGTAAAGAATGGAACTTATGGCAAATGGATGTGAACAACACATTCCTCTATGGAGATTTAGATCACGTTATTCATATGGAGTAACCGAGAGGTTTTCAATATAAAGAGCATCAAGAGTATGTGTGAAAATGGAAGAAAGCTTTTAAAACAGTCCCCGAGAGCTTGGTTTGGGAAATCGATGAATTTCTCCAACATAACGATTTTGAAATGGCATCTTAGATGCTAAAGTCTTTGTGAAGAATGTTTGAGGCAGATTAGTAGTTGTCCTAGTCTATGTGGATGATTTAATTATCACCAAAGATGATGAGGTGGCGATCGAGTAACTAAAAGAAAATATGAGCATTCGGTTTAGCATGAAATATCTTGGTAAACTAAGTCATTTTTTAGGGTTGGACATTGCGTATAAAGCTAAAGAAATTGTTTTAAGTCAAAAGAGGTACCGTTGTGTATTACCAGATAAATTTGGAATGTTAGAATGGGTACACCTATGAATACAACAGTAAAGTTAAGTATAGATAAAGGCAAGAGCTTGCTGACCCAACTATGTATCAGAAAATATAGTTGGTAGCTTAATTTATCTAAACTTACTAGACCAAATTTAGTGTACGCAGTAGGTATACTTAGTAGATGTATGCAAACACCGAGGAAGCCACATCTAAAAGCCATATGAAGGGTATTAAGGAATGTGAAAGCAACCATGAGTTACGGAATCAAGTTTAAGAAAGGTTACAAGTTAAAGTTGGTTGGGTACAATGGCATGGATTACACGGGTGATCTAGATACAAGACGTTCAACAATCGAATATGTTTTCATGCTAGGCGGTAGTGTATTTGTGTGGTGTAGTAAAAGGCAATCCACTATTTCGTTATCCACTACAAAAGCCGAGTATAAGGCTGCTACAATGGCGACCCAAGAACTGATGTGATTACGGTTAATATTAAAAGATTTAAAGCTAGAGTTGGCAAAAGAGGTTACACTATATTGTGATAATATGTCATCAGTTAAGCTCGCCAAAAAGATCCGGATTGTCATGCTAGAACCAAACACGCTGAGGTTCATTATGATAGAAATATAAGTTGCAGGATATTTTGTACGACAGAGAATTTTATAAAAACTAAAACTTTCATTACGTACAAATGAACAGGTTTGACCAATATTTATACCCTATGTTTCCTTGAGGAACAAGGCACTAATTTATATACGTATACATAAATGGCCCCTATACTTTACATACTTGACATAAGAGACTCTAGACTAACTTTAGACTATTTTACATAAATAACCCGTAAGTTAACCTACATGGATAAGGAATTCACATTCAACATTCCCCCTTAATTTCTTAATCCATGTCTTCAACATCACGTGCGTCATTATCTTTATCATAAGAATGTTGTAGCGGGTCCTTGTCTTTGAGCTTTGGCTTCCTTCCATTTTGATAGATGTTATCCTCTTTTTTTTCACAACTTATAGAATTAACTTTGTCTTGATCACGAACAAATGTTGTTATGACATTACACCTTCCTTGAATATCATCATCTTTAACTTGTGTATCATCTTCTTCAATTTTTAGTGAGGCGTCTATTGATAGTAAGTCAAGAATAGGTTCTAGTTTCTCCTTTATGTAACTTGACTCAGCACCCTTGACAATCTTGGATGATATTTGTCCATGTCCCTTGTATTCCTCTTCTACAACACATATACTAGGCTGTTTCTTTTCTTGTTGCTTCCATTTTGCATGTTCATGTCTTTCTTTGTCTAGCAATGCTCTTTCTTCTTCCATCCTTTCAATTTCCTTAGTTGCAACATCTTTCAAGCATTTCATACTTTCCATTTTCCTTTCTATCTTGTCTGCGAATGATTTCTCTTTTTCATGCATTTGCCTTTCAAATTCGATTTCTCTATGTCTTAACTCAGTCTTGAGTTCCACCTTTTTTACTTCCAAGTCATAATGCATATCTAATTTCCAAAGCTCCAATTTTCCTTTTATATCGATCGCTATTTCTAACCTTATAACTTTCAAGTTTTCTTCATCTTGAACTTGTTTCCTCTCAGTAACTAAATCTGTTCATTTTGGTTCTTCAGTAACTGTCATTAAGAGTGTTGGTTCGTCATCTTCTTGTAACAAGTTAGCCTCCTCTTGTACTTGTTTTTCACGAGGACAGTTTCTTTGGTAATGTCCAAACTTTTTACATTTATAACACTTAGTTCATTCAAGTCACTTGTAAACTTGTTTTAGTCTCTAGAGTATCTCCTTGTTTTATCGTAGCAATCGTTATCGTTTGTAAAGGTTTTATCTGACATATTTTCTTCCTTTCCTTCTTGTCTAAAACAACCACGACCTTGTCCTTGCGACATATTAAATCTTCCTCGTCCACGATTTCCGAAACGTTTTCTATGACTAGTGCTATTATCATAATGTGTGTATAACAGTTTCTCTTGATTGTCCACTAGGCTTTCTTTCTTAAGATTGATCCTCTCCACAAACATTTTCAAACTTCTTATAGTTGCATCTAGAGTAGTGGTATTTAAATTAACAAATTGTTCGATGGATGCGACTATATGGATAAACCCCCTTTCCCCGGGAGGCGGGGGCGGCCGCGAGCTCACAGATTTAGTGGTATCGGTGTTTATTAATTTGGCAGCGGAAATTTACATCAGGACCGTAGTTAGGAAATAGTTTATCAGAGTAAAACACCTCAATTTATAAACAATAAACACATGGATAAAACTCAAGTTTTCATTTATTATATGTTTATAGGGATAAACCCTATTTTATTGAAATAAAACTTCATTCTTGTTTTAGGTAACTTTTAGAGCCACTTTTCCAAGCCTTCAGTGCTCTCCAACTGGCTTCTATTTGGCTTTCACATTTTGGTACCTGAAACGCGTTTTAAAAAGATTTTGTCACTGGGAAATACTGGTGAGTGCATCCCAATTTAATCAAAACAATTTTATATCTTTACAGTATTGAGGGCATCCGCAATTACATTTGTTTACATCTACCAAATTACCACCCACGGTACTGTCAATCCTGACTTGTGGTCATGTTACTATTCTCAGTATTAGTAACAAGTAATGTATACAAAACCCCAACATACCGACAGTAATTGTAGAATTACAAATACTCAATCACTAATAATTATACTTTAAAACAATTGAGGTTTTGTAAAACAAGTGAATGTACTCACATTGCTGTTTTAGATAGCCCTACGGCTTTCTGATAACTTCCAAGTTATAATCTATTAAATTATACAATGCACACGTGTTAGTAAGATAACCCAATTTTACATTAGCTATACCCTCCCCCCGAGACAGAAATCCAACGACTGAGTCAGGCAGAGTCTCGACATGCGTTACAGAGCTCTAGATCAATCGGGCAGAGTAACTAATATGTAACCGGGGGTTATAATACTTACAACGAGACAGAGCTTCGCTTTTTAGTGGGTATTATACCTGAGAATTATATTAGCTATTCAGAAGTTGAGAGGATTTAAAAGTTTTGAACGAATAACAACTGAACCTCGACCTCTTATTTATAGTGCTGATCGTCCACCTTGTCGCTCCCCGAGAAACCCCAGGCTAAGCCTGTCGCGGGCCGTGAGGAACCGCGTGTCAACTATATCTTTGAATAGTCACCATACTAGCCCTGACGAGTCACGTGCCACGTGGCACTGTTCAGCGCCGACCAAGTTAAGGCTCTTGCGCCCCGCGAAGGAATAGCCTTCGTCTGTCGTGGGCCGCGAGCGACACTTAAATTTTGTTTTATTTGATTTTCGTTAATATAAAGGTATTTCGGGTCCGTTTTTCGCATACGGGGTTTTTTTTAGGACGTATAGGATATGTTTAAGGGTTCTAGAATATATTTAGGAGGGTTGTTATATCCTCCGCACCTTGTTTTAGATCTCGTCCTCGAGGTCTACTGGAACAGGTGTGGATATTTCTTTTGCATCTCGGCTTCAAGCTCCCACGTATATTCTCGTCCTCTCTTGGAATCCCATTTCACTTTGACCAGAACTAATCTCTTATTTTTGAGATTCTTGATCTTTCTATCTTCAATCTGTAGCGGTTTCTCTACAAAATTAAGTTTCTCGTTTACCTCTATGTCCTTAAGAGGTACCACTAATGTTTCATCTGTTAAACACTTTTTGAGATTACATACATGAAACATGTCATGTATTCCTGCCATTTCCTCTGGCAGCTGTAGCTGGTAAGATACTGGTCCTATTCTTCTAATAATCTCAAAATGTCTAACATACCTGGGGCTTAGCTTTCCCCTCTTGATGAATCTGACCACTCCTTTCTAAGGAGATACTTTTAACAATACCTTGTCTCCTACTTGAAATTCCAACGGCTTTCGCATGTTATCACCATAACTCTTTCGACGATCGCGTGCTGTTTCCAGTCTTTCCTTGACTTGAATAATCTTATCTGTTGTTTCTTGTACTATCTTTGGTCTAAACAGTTGCTTTTCTCCAATTTCTGCCCAATAGACTGGAGTTCAGCATTTTCGTCCATAGAGTGCTTCAAATGGTGAGCATTGATGCTGGTATGATAGTTGTTATTGTAGGAAAATTCTATTAATTGTAAATGATCGTCCCAATTTCCTCCGAAATCAATTACACAAGCTCTAAGTATATCATCCATCGTCTAGATTGTCCTTTCGCTTTGTTCGTCCGTTTGAGGATGATAGGCTGTGATTAGATTTAATTTTGTTCCCATTGCTTTTTGAAAACTAGTCCAAAAATAAGAAGTAAAACGGCTATCTCTATCAGAAACAATAGACAAAGGAATTTCATGTAATGAAACTATTTCATTTATATACAACTTGGCTAATTGTTCCATACTGAAAGTTTCCTTCATATGTAAGAAATGAGCAGATTTGGTTAATCTGTCTACGATCACCCAGATTATATCATTACCTTTTCTTGTATTGGGTAATTTAGTAACAAAATCCATTGTTATTAATTCTCATTTCCATACAGGCATTTCTAATTGCTGCGGTAAACCTGAGGGTTTCTGATGTTCAGCTTTAACCTGTGAACAGGTTAGACATTTAGCAACATAGGTTGCTATATCCTTTTTCATTCCTATCCACCAGAAATTCTTTCTTAAGTCTTGATACATTTTATCACTACCAGGATGTATCGTATACTTAGACTTATGGGCTTCTTCTAAAATTCGGTGGCGTAGATTTCCTTGTTTGGGTTTCCAGATTCTTTTCTTATGGAATCTCCAAATTCCATTTGTTCCTTGTTCTAATTCCTCAATCATTCCTTTTAATTTTCCAGTATCGTCCTTGATTACTTATTCCTGTATTTCTTTAATTTTCTCATTTAAATCTATATGTAGATTTAACTTGAGAGAACATACTCTTCTTGGTTTTTCATTATACTTTCGACTTAAAGCATCAGCTACTACATTAGCTTTTCCTGCATGATACTGGATATTACAATCGTAATCACTAAGAATCTCCATCCAGCATCTTTGTCTCATATTTAACTCCTTTTGCCCAAAAACATATCTTAGACTCTTATGATCGGTGAAAACTGTAAACTTACTACCATAAAGATAGTGTCTCCAAATTTTAAGGGCAAAAATTATAGCTCCTAACTCTAGATCATGGGTTGTATAATTCTCTTCATGATTCTTAAGTTGTCTAAAGGCATAAGCTATAACCTTTTAACGTTGCTTCCATAACCTAACTTAGAAGCATCACAATAAACTATCAAATCTTCAGTTCCTTCTGGTAATGCTAGTATGGGTGCGTTGGTTAACTTTTTCTTTAGAATCTTAAAAGCTTCCTCCTGTTTTGGTCCCCATTCAAATTTAGTTGATTTGCAGGTCAATTTTGTTAAGGGAATGGCTATTCTAGAAAAAATCTTGAATAAAACGTCTATAATAGCCTGCTAGTCCGAGAAAATTACTCACTTCAAACGGTGATTCAGGGACTTTCCATTTAGTAATCGCCTCGATCTTCGTGGGATCCACGTGAATTCCTTCATGATTAACCAGGTGTCCAAGGAATTGCACTTCTTGTAACCAAAATTCGCATTTTGAAAATTTAGCGTAAAGCTTTTCTTTTCTCAGCAAATTTAAAGTATGCAGATGCGCTGCATGTTCCTCTTTATCCAGATATGGTTTACATATTCTGTTCATCATGTCCTTAAATGCGGCTGGGGAATTGGTTAAACCAAATGGCATGACTGTAAATTCATAATGACCATACCTTGTTCTGAAAGCAGTCTTAGGAATGTCCTCTTCCTGTACTTTCAGTTGGTGATATCTGATGGAGGGTGTGAAACCCGAGTGTTAATGTGCTTAATTTACGTGTTTTACTTTCGTTCATGTGATTATACGCTTTGAATATGTTAACTACGTGAGTTTGTGGTGTTACAGGTTGGGTGCATAATTCGGGAGAGTTGAAGTGCTTAGTGATGGAACAAAACGAGCAAGGATGATAATCAATGCATTTCATATCATTCGGTACTTGTTTGGAATGGAAGACGGATTGGAATCGCAAGATACACGCAAGAGTGAAGTCTGAGGGCCTGTGGGTAATCAAGTAAAAGTTGAATGTGAGAAGGACATGGCTGGTTAAAGTGCGACGTAGGCTACAGTTCTGCATGCGTAGCCTATGGTTGAGAGGTGTATCAAACAAAAAGGAACAGAATGTACAAACCGTAGCCTATGGTTTTGTACCGTAGCCTACGGGTAGAATTAAGAAGACATGTGCATGCTGACTTTTGGGGATATTGGAATAAACAACTCGTGACTAAGGATCACATCAGCCATCATCAATTCATCATAAAACATTATATATACACACGCATGCACGGTTTGGAAAAAATCACAAGTGGGCCGAGAGGATCAGGGGGAACATCATTGGACTATTTTTATTGGGTCATCACTATATTGGATATTATATTTTTGGACTCTTGGAGGATTGTTAGTGGGTTGCACATGAACACATACATGTGAGAGATGACACACAAAAAGAAACGGCTGCAGTCACGTGAGGGAAGGAAAAAAATATAGACTTAGAGGCACAAGCATAAAATGTCAACAATCACATCTGGAAGGTTGCCAAAGGAGCACACGTGATTTTTTGGGGGCGGCACATGTGAAGAAGCAAACAACATTATACAAAGCATCACATCATCACAACAATAGAGATAGTGGGCCGAAAATTATCATTATGAAATCACGTGGACCTTGGCAGTCACATATGGACTTGAGACATTGGGCCGCACATGTAGAGAATAGAACATTTTGACGGCTTGGACTTTGTGAGGGACTTGAACATCACGTGTTTGGGGGATATTATTATTAATTTTTTTTTTAACACACAGATCGAATATCATCATCTGCGACGGCAGGGGACGCAAACAGAGGCAGCCGTGAGGGTTTTCAACCATGGCCTACGAAGATCAATCTTTCGCGATGAACGGCTAGTGTCCTAGTGGTTTCCTCCGGATGGAGGGTTTTTGTAAGTTGGATAATTTTATGTGTTTGTGAAAATCGTATAACTTGGTGATCTAAGCATTCGATGTTTTTCACCTTGATTTGATTTATTGGTTGTAAACAATTGCATTTATTTAAACCTTAATTTCTAAGCATTCAGTTCCCGAGAGTTCTAGTAATTGGGATATATTTGACATGGGGTTAGGGTTTGTAATTGTAATTGATAATCATTCGATAACCTCCCGTTATGTATTGACCGGAGTACTTAGTCGTTGGTTATTACAATTGATGAATTAAGTTTAAACACTTATGTCTATGTGAGTGTTTCGATTAAACACATAATTGAATCTAGCTGCAAAACCTGAAATCTGGAGGAACCATTTTTCTCTATTGATTTAAACTTCACCTTTTAGTTTGTAATTTTAGATAATCAATCAAATCCAACAATTGAGTTTTACATTTTTTTATAGTAGTTAATAAAAACTGAGCATTATACACTTTCCACAATCCTCCTCTGGTTCGATATCTGACTTATCCTATCTACATAGTTTAGTTGGTTTTTGCATGTCACTAACGACAGACATCAAAATGGCGCCGTTGCCGGGGAGGCGTGCACAAAGTGTTTAGTGTTAAGTTTTTAGTAAAATTGATAGAAAAAAAAATCAAAAAAAAATCCAAAAATAGTATTTTATTCGTCACATATTCCACTGTTTGCTTTTACCTTGGGTATACTTGTTTTGTCTGTGCAGATCTTATTATGGAAAGTGCTTACTGGTCATGCCGAGGTTGTGGTAGTCCATGTCACACGCGTGACGATTGTCCTGTGTTCCGGAAAATGTGTGAAGAAGAACAGAGGAGAGCAAATGAGTTGGATTTTTATTCTGATGATCATGTTCACCCGTACTATTCTTATTCCGATTCGCTGCGAGTTGCATATGATTACCAATCGGGTAGAAATTATTGTTATGATGAGCAGACATGGTATGAGAGTAGCTATGATCCGGGGATGGTACAAAGCATGAGTTACCAAGAGGAGTATGACCATTGTTATGATGAATACTCCCGACTTTCTTATGAAGACCATCCGGTACACTATCAGGATGCCTATCATACCCAGTATACAGTTGATCAGGATGAGTCTGAATGTGCACCCCATTCATCTAGTTACTATCAATCACCCCAATTTAGAAGTCTTATGGGATATATGAGACAACGAGAACTGGCATACATTGAAAAGGAATTGGCGAAACCTGACCTGTCAATAGAGGACCGGTTGGAGATGTGGATTACTAAGTATAACCTTTTGATGGCTGAAGTGAAGGATGATGGGCCAAGAATGACTCCAATGGAAAAACGCCAAGCCAGGGATAGATGGGTGTCTCTACAGATGTCTCCTTCTCAAGTAAGGGATGAGGGTGTGGAGGTTAATACCACACCGGTGATTCTCTCAATTGTTGAACAATCAGATGTGGAGAAAATTGTTGAAGTTGATGAGGTGAAAGAAGACATTCCACAAAATAAGTGTGGGGATGCACGTATAGAGAGGAGGAAGGTGACGGTGAAGGAAATCGGGCGGATCATCATAAAGTGGTTGTGCAATAATCCAACTTATCTGCTGATATGGAGTAAAAAGAAACGCTTGTGGAGAGTTAACTATCGAGTGTATGTTGGGAACTCGATAGGAAAGTGCGGATTGAGGCCGGATTGCAGTGCGTCAGTGGACATCTTGATAAAAATTAGACCCCGCTGGATCAGTGATGTCAGGTACCGTGCATTCATGGGAAATACAAGGGGTAAATGTGCACTGAGACCACCGTAGCGGATATCAGGTACGGTCTGGCTGAAGACCTTTAAACTTAGCGCTCTCGGGAGGCAGCCCGAGGATGTAGAGTTTGTACTTTGTTTTGGTTTCGTTTGGTGTGTTTGTGTTTTGACAGGTTTCTACGTTCCATATTCACAGATGCAATGAATCAAGTGTGGGGATGTTTGGCAACATCCCCGGTGAGATATCAGAGAATCCTTGGATGCGTATTCTCTGGTTTTGAGCACAACAGTTACACCGCTACAGACACTCACTTGTTTTCTGATCAGGTGCATGTGTTTATCTATCCTATGTTTTATTTGTTTTCGTGTTTTTGGTGGTGTGAAATTTTTGTGTTGGGAGTGGTTTCTTTGTGTTGAGTCATCTAGTTATTGGCCGTTCATGGTTTGCGGGTGGTATTTCTCGAGTTTAGATTATAAATTGCACCATACATTGGGGACAATGTATCCCAAGTGTGGGGATGCGGTAACTCGAGAAAAGGGTTGGTAAGATTGTGATCTTAAATGCTTGAAGGGTTGAATTCACTGAAAATTGAAAAATTTTAAAAAAATTTGTGTCTCAAGTATGCTTGAAATTCATGAAAACCAACATTTTCAATCGCTAAAGGGTTCCTACTGATATTAAACTAACTTAGATCCCTAGTCATGGTTGTCCTTTTAAGTTTCATGAGAGTGTTTCTGACATGTTTTAGAAAATAGTTGAGAAGAGATGCCTAACTAGGGGTAACATGCTTTAGGAATTACACATGCTACGTGTCGGTAACCCATATTCCTTTATTCGGTGAGAGATTTGAGCCTACTATATTGTTAGTTGAATTACAATAACTATTCAATTGTTGAGTGTAGGCCATATGTTGCTTTGTGTTAGAACTTGTGTGGTTTGATACGTGCCGAGACTGCGCTTTAGCGTTTACACATAAATGATAAAGGCATTAGGATTCCTTCGTTGTGTTATTTGTTGATTGTTGATTCCACCCACCTTAGTTAACCATGTTGAGCCTTTCACCTTTCGGTTGTTACACCTCGTTTGACCTGTTTGATTACCAACCATTAATGACAAGTACGTGTTAAGATGTTTGATTGAAAAAAGAAAAAAAAAGAAATGAAAAAAAAAAAGAAAAATAGAAAAGAAAAAAAAAGAGAAAAAAAAAACAAGAGAAAAAAAATATATATTATGTTTGTATTATATAAGTGGGTCGAAAATAACCCAAAGTGTTAGTATTATCGTGAATAAGTTGTCATGGTTTGGTATTCGTTTGTGTTAGCCAATAAATATAAAAATCCAAAAATATTTCCTTACCTTTACCCTTAACCCAAAACCCAAAAGTCCTTTTGATATGTGCTATGTTATTTGATACAGTGGAGGTATGATTGCTATACAAGCTTATGATTGCAAGGTAACATATTTGGTTTTGAGTGAATTACACACTAGCACATTACACGCTAGTCTTGATTGAGACGAGAGGAGTGATCATTGTGAGGGGCGTGTGGCATGTGTGTAGTATCATAAGCATGTTAGTTTTAGTTAGGCAAGTCTTAAAATTTTTTAAATGCGTATCACTTATTTGTCAGATTGTCAATCTCGATTGTGTCAGTCTATGGGACGCGTATGACTTGGGACCTTAAATTGCTAATTCGGTAAGGGATTTAATGGTGATTTGTTAATATGGTGAGTAATGTTCGTGATGGTTGCTTGAGGACAAGCAAAGGTTAAGTGTGGGGATGTGATGGAGGGTGTGAAACCCGAGTGTTAATGTGCTTAATTTACGTGTTTTACTTTCGTTCATGTGATTATACGCTTTGAATATGTTAACTACGTGAGTTTGTGGTGTTACAGGTTGGGTGCATAATTCGGGAGAGTTGAAGTGCTTAGGGATGGAACAAAACGAGCAAGGATGATAAGCAATGCATTTCATATCATTCGGTACTTGTTTGGAATGGAAGACGGATTGGAATCGCAAGATACACGCAAGAGTGAAGTCTGAGGGCCTGTGGGTAATCAAGTAAAAGTTGAATGTGAGAAGGACATGGCTGGTTAAAGTGCGACGTAGGCTACAGTTCTGCATGCGTAGCCTATGGTTGAGAGGTGTATCAAACAAAAAGGAACAGAATGTACAAACCGTAGCCTATGGTTTTGTACCGTAGCCTACGGGTAGAATTAAGAAGACATGTGCATGCTTACTTTTGGGGATATTGGAATAAACAACTCGTGACTAAGGATCACATCAGCCATCATCAATTCATCATAAAACATTATATATACACACGCATGCAAAGTTTGGAAAAAATCACAAGTGGGCCGAGAGGATCGGGGGGAACATCATTGGACTATTTTTATTGGGTCATCACTATATTGGATATTATATTTTTGGACTCTTGGAGGATTGTTAGTGGGTTGCACATGAACACATACATGTGAGAGATGACACACAAAAAGAAACGGCTGCAGTCACGTGAGGGAAGGAAAAAAATATAGACTTAGAGGCACAAGCATAAAATGTCAACAATCACATCTGGAAGGTTGCCAAAGGAGCACACGTGATTTTTTGGGGGCGGCACATGTGAAGAAGCAAACAACATTATACAAAGCATCACATCATCACAACAATAGAGATAGTGGGCCGAAAATTATCATTATGAAATCACGTGGACCTTGGCAGTCACATATGGACTTGAGACATTGGGCCGCACATGTAGAGAATAGAACATTTTGACGGCTTGGACTTTGTGAGGGATTTGACCATCACGTGTTTGGGGGATATTATTATTAAATTTTTTTTGAACACACAGATCGAATATCATCATCTGCGACGGCAGGGGACGCAAACAGAGGCAGCCGTGAGGGTTTTCAACCATGGCCTACGAAGATCAATCTTTCGCGATGAACGGCTAGTGTCCTAGTGGTTTCCTCCGGATGGAGGGTTTTTGTAAGTTGGATAATTTTATGTGTTTGTGATAATCGTATAACTTGGTGATCTAAGCATTCGATGTTTTTCACCTTGATTTGATTTATTGGTTGTAAACAATTGCATTTATTTAAACCTTAATTTCTAAGCATTCAGTTCCCGAGAGTTCTAGTAATTGGGATATATTTGACATGGGGTTAGGGTTTGTAATTGTAATTGATAATCATTCGATAACCTCCCGTTATGTATTGACCGGAGTACTTAGTCGTTGGTTATTACAATTGATGAATTAAGTTTAAACACTTATGTCTATGTGAATGTTTCGATTAAACACATAATTGAATCTAGCTGCAAAACCTGAAATCTGGAGGAACCATTTTTCTCTATTGATTTAAACTTCACCTTTTAGTTTGTAATTTTAGATAATCAATCAAATCCAACAATTGAGTTTTACATTTTTTTTATAGTAGTTAATAAAAACTGAGCATTATACACTTTCCACAATCCTCCTCTGGTTCGATATCCGACTTATCCTATCTACATAGTTTAGTTGGTTTTTGCATGTCACTAACGACAGACATCAATATCCTGAGCATAAATCAATCTTAGAAAAGAATCGAGCTCCTTGCAGTTGATCGAACAGATCATCGATTCTCGGTAATGGGTACCGATTTTTAATCGTAACCTTGTTCAATTCGCAGTAATCAATGCATATACGCATTGATCCGTCCTTCTTCTTGACCAACAAGATTCGTGCTCCCCATGGCGATGAACTAGGCTGTATGAAACCTTTCTCCAGAAGTTCGTCAAACAATTTCTTCAGTTCCTACATCTCTGCTGGTGCTAAACGGTAAGGTGCTTTAGCAATCAGTGATGTCCCTGGTAATAGGTGAATTCTAAATTCAACCTCTCTATCTGGCGGTAATTGTCACACCCCAACCGATAACCGAAACATTGGGGCGTGGCACTGAGCGAAACAGATTGTCCAAGAGAAATCCACAACAACTAAATTACCGGATAGTTAATATTATGTCTCATACCATAATCCATCAAGCAATCAATTATTATAGACATAGATATCTCATAGACAAATAAATGTTCCGACAACTCAGATTTAAATTGTTTGTTTGTTTCTAGACTCATCCTACTTGATTCCACAAAAAGCAAGAGCACAACATCCTAAGCATTCAAACACCTGCCACATACGTTAAAATAGAGGTCAATACACATAGTGTAAAGGTGAGCATACAAGTTTAATAGTAATATTAGAGTTCGAAAGCGTTTATGCATAACCAGCATGTAACATGTATAATGTGAAGCTAGTAGGTTATCGACAATGAAATATGCACAGACATGACTGCGAGTTGTAGAATGCGCAACACATATCACCACTGTGACACGTGAAGAAATAACCTTAACAACCCCTGTCCACAACAGGTGCTGAGTCCAAACTATAGTACTATCGTTGCTAAGGCGTCAGGAAACAATCACTGTGTTAACATAACATACAAGCATTCATCGAGTAACACGTATAACATGTAGTACGGTCAGCGTATAAAGTGTTTGCGTTGTGTGGTCGATGTGATTTAGAATAAGTAACGTATATAACACCCAAAAGTGCGTAAAGAAAAAAGGGATCGAGTATACTCACAGATAGTGCTTAATAACTTAAACACTCTCTTGGATTGAAGGGAGCGCTAAGAGATTAGCCTGAACAGTTAACGATAGCAAAAGCGAATGAACGGCGCGTTAAACGGTGCAAGTGAACAAGTGACGAATGGTCATCCGATTGGATGGCAATCTGAACGGATGGTCATTCGATCGGATGTCAATCTGTTCGGATGGTCATCCGTTCGGATGGCCATTCGGTCGGATTGACATTCGTTTGGGATGGACGTGTTTGTGTATGATGGCTTTGAAGTTTTCGTGTAGCATTTCAAAATCAAAGAAGTATCTCTACCTTTCAGGTCTTTCGATCGAACGGTCGTTCGATCGGATGGCGATCCGATCGGCGAGATATTTCTAGTGAGAACAAGTTCACAGCAGGATGGTCATTCGATCGGATGGTCTTCCGATCGGATGGCAATCCGTTAGAAACTAATGATCTTTGAAATTGTGAAAAATGTTAAGTGTTGAAGTCCAAATGCAATCCGATCGGATTATTGTTCGATCGGATGGCATGGCAATCCGATCGGACGGCAATCCGTCTAACAACCTGATCGTTTGAAACTTGAATATTTTGAAAGTTTTGCGGTTTGATCGAGACGGTATGACTACGTTTTGAACAACAGGAACCCCATCAGGCCCAGGTTATCCGATCAAACGGGAGTCACCCCAATCCGAATCAGTTAACTATTCACAACGGTTGTTCGTGTTCAACCCGAAGTCGGTTGTCTCGTTGATAGGAATCAGATCTTGGACCGACACTTCACTAGGAAACGAGTAAAAGGCCTGAACTAGCTCTGATTCTATCAGTTTTGAGTGCATTGAGTGTCAAAGAGTTGAAAGAAAGTTAGAAACCATCTTTCAATCTTTTTAATCATGAAAAAAGTTTAGATCTAGATGAAAATAGTGTTAAATCATGTGGAAATCGTGTAGATCTGAGTTGTTCTTGGTGGAATGAGCCCAAAACTTGAAGTTCATAAGAACTCCATGATGACATCATCCTAAAACACCTCAAATCCGCTGATTTCACGATTAAAAGTGAAGATTCAATGGTGAAAGTGATGAAGAAGTGCGTATAGATCATAGAAGTACAAGATTTGAGTGGAAAACTTACAAGAATCGCGAGAAATCGGGAGAAAAGTGGGTTGGAACGCTGGTCGAACGAGAGAGAGCTGTCACATCACTTTGGTGATGTGACAGGGGGTATTTATAGGTTGCCAAAAGAGGAAAGTGGCACATGGAACGGATCGGATGGCACTTCGATCGGATGGCCATCCGATCGGATGTTCATCCATTCGGATGACCATTCGATCGAGCGGCTCCGGCGAGTTGTGTTTCGATGTTTCGTTTTGCGTGTTGAGCGTTGCGTTGCGATGCGTTTCGAGTGAGTGATGCGATAGTATTACCCATTAGTTACCCAAATAACCTAGCTATTATATCTAACATACAATCACTATAAATAACTTGCGTTTAGCGTTTGCGATTAGATTGCATTGCGATAGAATTGCGATTGCGATTAATCATCTCAACATAAACATAACATGCATATGTAACACATAATAGCACACACACATAAAATAATATCCAGAACACATAATTCGAGTTGCGATGCGATAGCTATGCGATTAGCGATTAACAGCGATCAAACCTTGATTATTAACAAGTACTCCACATAATACAACTAAAGCAAACAATTAATAGGGTTCTATTACAAGTCAAGAAGCACAACTCGGTAATCAAGCAAGGAGTGACAGGTCGCAATTAGCAATCTTTTCTTCCTTTGACTTTAACTTTAACTTGTACTTTGACTTCAAAATGTCGGGTTGTTACAGCCTCCCCTACTTTAGGAAATTTCGTCCTAAAATTTAAGAAGTAGGCATAACAAATAGTTGTGGGTACTTCGCCTTCATGTCACTTTCGAGTTCCAAGGTGAACTCGGAGCCGCGTTTGCCTTCCCAGCGAACCTTCACAATGGGGATGCGTGAGCGTCGGAGTACCTTGGTTTCTCGTCCCATGATCTCGACAGGCTTCTCCACGAAGTGTAATGTTTCGTCCACTTGCAAATCCTCAAGAGGGACATGTAATTCCTGTTCGGCTAAGCACTTTCTAAGGTTCGAAACGTGGAAAGTCGGGTGGACATTACTAAGTTCCTCCGGAAGTTCGAGTCTGTAGGCCACTTTTCCAATCTTTTCCAGAATTTTTAAGGGTCCAACAAATCGAGGCGCGAGCTTTCCTTTCTTACCGAATCTTATCACCCCCTTCCAAGGTGCAACCTTTAGGAGTACGTGATCGCCAACATTAAATTAAATGGGCTTGCGGCGTCTATCGACGTAACTTTTCTGACGACTCCGAGCTTTCAGTAGATTGTCTCAAATTTGGAGGATCTTGTCATTTGTTTCTTGTAACAGCTCAGGACCGGTAATTTGTGTGTCTCAGATCTCGTGCCATACAATAGGCGATAGACATTTTCTCCCGTATAATCCCTCAAATGGTGTCATTTGGATGCTAGAGTGATAATTGTTATTGTACGAGAATTCGACCAAAGGTAAGTGTGCGTCCCAATTACCACCGAAATCTATGACACACGAGCGAAGAATGTCTTCAAGGGTACGAATCGTCCTTTCAGTCTGACCGTCGGTTTGGGGATGGAAAGCGGTACTTAGATTAAGAGTAGTACCGAGAGCAGATTAAAACGTTTCCCAAAAGCGCGAGGTAAATGACCATCGCGGCCAGAGATGATGTCACGAGGCGTCCCGTGTCGACAGATGATTTCATCGGTGTAGATTCGGGCTAGTTTTTCAACCTTAAAGTCTTCTCGTATTGGCAGAAAATGAGCTGATTTAGTCAAACGGTCAACGACAACCCAGATGTTGTCGTGACCTGATGGCGTGCACGGGAGTTTTGTTATGAAGTCCATAGCTATACTCTCCCATTTCCAAGTGGGGATCTCGGGTTGTACGAGTAAGCCAGAGGGGCGTTGATGCTCAGCCTTGACTTTTGAACAAGTCAGGCATTTCGAAACATAGATAGCAATATCCTTCTTCATGCCCAGCCACCAGTACTTGTTGCGCATGTCCTGGTACATCTTGTCAGCAACGGGATGAATAGAATACTGGGATTTGTGGGCTTCGTCCATCAGAATTTGTCGCAAATTCGTACGCTTGGGAATCCAAATTCGGTCTAAATAGTGAAAGATACCATTCGATTTATTCTCGAGTTGAGCGCCATCGTTAAGAATTCTTTCCTTCTTCAAAGTACGTTCGGTAAAACAAGCATGTTGGGCGTTGCGGATGAGGGCTTCGAGATTATGCTGGGCTTGAGAATTACGAACGCCACGCAAATAGCTTCATCGACTGAGAGCATCGGCAACGACGTTTGCTTTGCCCGGATGGTAACGAATCTCACAGTCGTAATCGTTGAGGAGTTCAACCCATCGGCGTTGGCACATATTCAGTTCTTTCTGGTCAAAGATGTGTTGTAGGCTCCTATGATCGATGAAGATCGTACACTTGGTACCGTAAAGGTAGTGTCGCCAAATCTTTAACGCAAAAATAACTGCACCTAGCACGAGGTCATGGGTTGTATAATTATTCTCGTGGATCTTATGCTGTCGAGAGGCGTACGTGATAACCTTGTCTCGCTGCATGAGAACATAACCAAGACCAAGGTTTGAGGCATCGCAGTAGACTACAAAATCGTCGTTTCCGTCGGGCAGTGAGAGCACAGGAGCATTGCAAAGCATAGCTTTGAGAGTTTGAAAGGCCTCCTCATGTTCGGTTTCCCAAACAAAAGGTTTGTCCTTATGAGTAAGAGAGGTAAGAGGTACAGCGATTTTTGAGAAGTCAGCGATGAATCGGCGATAGTAACCCGCCAATCCGAGAAAAGAACGAACTTCGGATGGGTTCCTTAGTGTAACCCAACTCTTAACAGCTTCGATCTTCGCAGGATCGACATGGATTCCTTGACTATTGAAGATGTGACCGAGGAATTGAACCTCCTCAAGCCAGAATTCCCACTTGGAGAGCTTGGCATAGAGGCGGTTTCCCTGGAGTAACTCAAGAACCAAAAGTAGATGCTGCGAGTGTTCGGTTTTTGACTTGGAATAGATCAGGATATCATCGATGAACATGATGACGAAGCGGTCAAGAAAGGGTTTGCACACGCGATTCATTAGATCCATAAAGACTGCGGGAGCGTTAGTTAAACCAAAAGGCATAACAACAAACTCGTAATGACCATAGCGGGTTCAAAAAGCGGTTTTGGGTATATCTTCCTCCTTAATTCATAACTGGTGATAGCCTGAGCGTAGATCGATCTTCGAGAAACACGTAGCACCTTATAATTGATCAAACAAATCATCGATTCGAGGCAAAGGATAGTGATTCTTGATAGTCAGCTTATTCAACTCCCTATAGTCGATACACATCCGGAACGATCCATCCTTCTTTTTGACGAAAAGGACAGGCGCGCCCCAAGGGGAGGTGCTAGGGTGAATGAAGCCTTTATCAAGCAGTTCCTGGAGCGGACTCAAGAGTTCGCGCATTTCAGAAGGAGCGAGACGATAGGGCGCTCTAGCAACAGGATTTGCTCCAGGAATGAGGTCAATTCGGAAATCGATATCACGAGTGGGAGGTAAATCGTCAGGAAATACGTTAGGAAATTCACAAACAATGGGAATGTCTTTCACTCCTGCGTTTCCTTTCTTTTCCTTCTCCGTTATTACAATGTTAGCCAAGAAAGCCCTGTATTCCTTGCGGAGATACTTGCTCGCTTAGACACATGACATGAGTTTGAGACCTTTCGAAGGAGTTTCGCCATACACACAAAGTTGATCACCATTAGCGAGCGAGAAACGAATCGTTTTATCGAAGCAAATAACTTCAGCACGATTCTCGCGAAGAAAGTCCATGCCTACTATGATGTCAAAACTACTGAGCTGCATCGAAATAAGGTCGATAGAGAAGACATGATTGTTGAGTTCAAGCGTACAATCACGTAGAACAGAATTGACAGCGACGGTTCTTCTAGTGGCAACTTCGACATCGAACGTCGAGGGGAGATGGGCGCGCTTACGATTAAGGAGCTTTTCAAATTCAAACGATACAAAACAGTTATTTTCTCTGGTATCAAATAAACACGAAGCATATATACCATTCACAAGGAACGTACCATTAACCACATTGTTGTCTGCTTGAGCCTGGCGGGCGTTGATGTTGAAAGCACGTCCGCGGGCTGCTGGTTGTTGCTGCTGCTGAGGCTGCTGCTGTTGATGTTGTTGTGGCTGCTGCTGGGGCTCTTGCTTCACCACTCAGTTGGGGCACATGTTTGCAAAGTGGTTGTGACAACCGGCACAAAACCGGTAATTTCTGTACTATTCTAATATCATTATTGTCTGCAATTATATGCTTAAATGTCAACATTATCTGATTTCTTACCATACATATGAATTCATGCATGTTTTATACTTCAAACATCGCTTTACGCATTACTGTAAACACTGCGTCAGAAAAGCTAGTAAACTCACCAGTAAGACACAATGTGTCAGCATTCTGCATAAAACAGTCAGACAATAGAATTAGGGCCTAGGAGTAGGTCCAACACCCAGAATACATTAAAACCCAAGTATGGATACAAGGGTTAACTTACAAGCTTCCCGAAAGCTAAACTATGCACTAAAAAGCACCCAAAACACACTTTAAATACAGAATTTTACACAAATCAGCCAAAATTCAGCAATAATCAGCTTTTTAACATTGAAATATCATGCAGAACTCATGTTTTATTATCCAGAATGCCTTCCTAAGTGTCGGGAATTAAAAGTGTTACAAAAGGGTGCATAAAGAACACTAAACGGTATGATTTAGCACTTTAACGAAACGGTATCTAACCGAACAACCGGACACTACCCGAAACACCAAAATATTGCTAGAAGTATTGTTTTACTTTTTCTGAGCTAGTTATGGTTCCCGAACACCCTAACATACTACATAATGCATGATACGCATAAACACTAGACCTTACACTTAACACCCTAACTAATTACCTACCTTTACCATTTAAACTTACAATTTACCCCCCCCCCCCCATGTTGTAATCGCTCACAAGGTGATGGCCCACCTTAATCTTTTAAAGATCTCACTAAATCCCCTAATGATCTTTTCTTGGATTGAGCAAGATTGTGCTTGTACTATGGAGACATAAGAACCATTGTGTAAAACTCAAAACTTGATTATAAGTAACCTCCATCATCTTCACAACACTCCACCACAACTCTTCTACTCTCTCTCCCTCATCTAGGCGGAACATAGAGCCCCCACCATCACCATATTTCAATCATCATCCAACCAATCCAAGGCCATTCCAAGGTGTAACAAGGTGTATTAGGAAGCTCAGTGCTCACGGATCTTGAAGGACCACTCACACAAGCTTTTATCCACTCCATTTTCATCATTGTTTCTTCCCTAGCTTAAAGCTAGTAGTAAGATCCTTTTTAACCTTTGTTACTTCTATTTTTAGTGGTTAAAAGATATGTTATGATGCAAGTAACAAGAACACTAAAAGACATACACTTGAATCTTGAACATAAAGCTTATCATATGATGAAATATGGATGAAATGATGTTGTTTAAGTATATGTTTGATACTTGTTGTTGTTTATTTGAGAATATGATGTTGATCATCACATAGAGCTTGCTAGATTGTGATTAAACACATGATCTAGCAAGTAGGAGGATGATTATGTAACAACATAAGATAATCATCTTCTTGTATGAACATGAACTTGACGAATAAAGAGATTTCATGTAAAATAATGAACAAAGTAAGCTAGTAAACTTATAGATCCAAGATTTACAAATGATTTTCCAATCAAACCAAGTTCAAAATATAATTTTTGAAAGATCGTGGCTTTTACTTAAACTTACACTATTTTTAGTGGAAAAACAAGTGTAAGGAGACTAGAGAAACAAGAAGATGTTATAAATAAACATTTTTGTGAAATGTGTTTACAAGTTGCGAACACCTAAACTCTTTAAGTATGGGATTATAAAAGGAATAAACACATTTTGGAGGGTAACTAAGTCCATTAAACTTATTACCAAGTCACTACAAGTTTTTGTGAAAAGATCAAGTTCATAGTGTATGTAAAATGTATAGTTTTGGCTTTTGGAAAATATATTGTTGTTTAGGAATTGATTGTTAATTGTTGTGTTGATTTCGAAAAGAAAATGATATGCTTAAATAGCATGGACACCTCCATTTTTCAAAGAAACTATGGCGAAATTTTCTAAAAATGCAAGCACTTAGAAAATATTTTCTAGACAAGTATTTACAAGTATGTTTTTAACTATGTTTTTCAACATAAACTTTGCCATAAATTTTGTTATAAAAATACAAACATTGGAGGTTGATTTTGATAAATAAAAAAATGACTAAGTATATATATTTAGTTGTCACAATATGTGTGTTACTTGTATATATATGTGGTAGTTATATTATTTTAGAAGCTCGAAAATAATATAACACACAAATACACCAAGGTTTGGAATACAAAATATAACTTATTTTGGGCAAATAGAAAATGTATCATGTTGACAAAGAAAATATATATTTTTATACAAGTTAAAAATATACTATTTTGGGTGAAAGCTAGAAAAATATACTTTCTAAAGCTAATCTTAAAAATATATTATTTTGAGATTTATACGAAGATATACATATCTATACCGGAATGCACCACAAATTGTTGGCAAATTACACAAGTATGAATATACACAAATACAAGCATTCCTATGCTTTGGATTATGCACCTCAGAATTATACGATACATCAAGGGTGTAACACAAATATAACAATGATTCCAAAATCAGTCCTAATAAACCACAAAGACAAATAGTCGTTACACGACCTAAGCGTCTAATAAGACATAACACGTGTGTAGGTAGTGATACGACGCTCTAAGCAAGCCCGGTGAAGTTACGACCCAAGAAACGCAAAATTGTGAGTTCATGTCCCCACTTTTAAACTTTTACTTGTTTTCTAACTTGGGGAAAATACATGTACAATGGTATGTAGCACACAAAACTAAGGAATGAGACATAGATCACGTGACGAATAGGGTACCATAAGCACCATTAATCAACGTATACATTTAGACCGCGGAACAGAAGGGGTAGATCTAATGGGTTTCAGACAACCCCACTCTTGGCCTACTTTTACCAATGAGTGCTTTTGTGTCTCAGTCGATCTCGACAAAAATGCCTAGGTTTGGTGGCTTCCTATGTCGTGACATATGTTAATGGCATAGCTAACCATTAGCGATCTCGTATTCCTTACATTTGCAGAAACATTCATTTCATACAAATTACATACCATGTTTTCATTCAAGTATATAAACATTCTATTCAAAACTGCATGAATTCACACCAACATTATGTTGCTGTTTTTTCCAAAAACTTACATGTATTTCAGGTAACTAAGGTGGATGTACGCGCAGTCTCACTCCGGCTCTTGGATGTTTTTGTGTTTTTAAGTTACTATGTGTCAAGACTCCTATGTCGTTCTGTTAGGTTTGGTTGTTATGCACCGTTCTATGTGGTGTCATAAGAACCAAAACCTTGATGTCTATCTTTTAATTAAAGTTGTAATCTTTTAAACAATATGTTGTCTTGTGATGTAAACTCAAAACTTAACTTATGTTTTTAGTCTTGTATTATTAATGGCATTTGGAGTTATTTTATGAGCATGTAGTATGTTTACCATTCGTATGCAATGAAACCTTTCAAGATCACACCTCGTGCTTCCGCCTTAGAAAGGGGTGTGACAGATTGGTATCAGAGCTGCGATTGTAGTGAACCAGGATTCCTTCACGAGTCTAGTCTACAATCTTTAGGATCCTCTCAGGAAAACAATTTTCAAAAGTTTTCATTGCATAAAACTTTCCGCGACATCCACTACCTGAACTTGTTTTTCAAGGAGTCTAGTAAGGACACTACGAGACTTAGGGTGCACAGGGGTAGCACTTAACTTCAAACTAGGAACTACTTGTTTATTTGTGTGTAACTATATATATCTGTTAATATATATAAACTTATGGCGTAACATTTCCCCTACAAGCTATCATGCCTCCCTCCATAAGTGAGGAGATATATGACGAAAACGACCCGACGGCTATGACTTCTGATGGTGATGAAGATCCCAGTTGAGTTTTAGAGGACGCCAATGTGAAGAAAGATATTTAACTTATGTGTTGACGGATTGTTTGATGTTGCTTATGTGTATACATGTTTGTAAATGTATATACTACTATCTTGTATCAACCGAATGCCTAACCCTGTTGTGTTGTGTTCTGGCAGAACATGGCACCCAAGAGAGCTGTAGACACTCATGATCAACCTCCTCCTCCCCTACTACCAAGGACTGTTGAAGAACTGAACTCCCTACTGGAAGAAAGAATCACCACACCTATCGCCCAATACGAGGCAAACCGCACCAAACAAAGTGGAGGACCAAGCAATGCTAGACATAACGGGCAGGGAGACTCATCTGGAGGAAACGCAACTCAAGGTAACCTTAAGCTGATTTGCTAAAATGAAATTTGTGAACAGCCCTTGTTTCTTTATTTCATTGATTGCTCACGTATGAATTGGTTGGATCAATTTCAGGCTGCACTTTCAAGCAGTTTCTCGACTGCAAGCCACTAAACTACGATGGCACTGGAGGTGCAGTGGCTTTTGTGCGCAGGACGGAAAAGACTGATTCCACTATCCGCATGAGCAAGTGTACCGCAGACCAGCAAGTCACTTTTGTTACTGGGTTGTTTGTTGATGAAGCATTGACTTGGTGGAATTTGCAAGTCCAAACTCTAGGTGATGATGCCGCGTATGGCATGACTTGGGAAAAGCTGAAGGGAAAGAATGAGGGAAAAAATATTGTTCTCGTGCTGAGCTCCAAATGTTGGAGACTAAGTTCTGGCACTTGACCATGGAGGGTGCGGACATTACTGGTTATACTCGAAGGTTCCATGATCTATCAAGAGTGATCCCCTATATGGTAACTCCCGAATTCAAGCGCGTCGAGCGCTACATCTGGGGATTGGCTCCAGAGTTTCGCAGCATGGTAACATCGGCTAAACCCACAACAATCACTCAGGCTGTAACTCTGGCTATCAGCCTTACTGAAGATGCTTTCCGTATGAAGAAATTGTCACTAAACCCCACTGAGAAAATCGAGACACATGCTGAGTCGTCCGGTGACAAGAAAAGAAAACATTCAAATCTGAACCAAGCAACCCGTAGCAACAACAAGGGTTCAGACAACAAGAAGCGTGATACCAACCCGCCTAAGGAGGCGAAAACCTTCGCAGCTACAAATGATACTGGAGCTAAGAAATATCAGGGCACTCTGCCCAAGTGCAACCGCTGTGACTTTCACCATGTGGGAAACTGTCGCGTTGGGAGATGCGAGAACTGTGGGAAGTCAGGCCACCGTGCCGAGGATTGTTGGGGAAAAGGTATTGGAGGCCGCAATGGAAATGGTAATAGGAGCGGGAATGGAAACCAAAACGGTGCTAGAAATGGGAATGGTAACGGTAACCGGAATGGTAACGGAGCGGGGCAGAACCAAGGATGCTTTGGTTGTGGTAGCAAGGACCATTTCAAGAAAGATTGCCCAAAGGAGAACAACGCTCAAGCTCGAGCATTTGTGATTAGAGCAAGGAACGCACGCGAGGACCCTAACGTGGTCACCGGTACGTTTCCCGTTAACAATCACTTTGCATCCATACTATTTGATACTGGTGCCGATTTTAGTTTCGTAGCTGTGGAATTTAAACGTATGCTTGGAATGAAATCTAGTAAATTAGATATTCCTTATTCCATAGAACTAGCCGATGGTAAACTTGTTGAATCAGGCGAAGTTGTTAGAGGTTGTACGTTAGAACTTGGTGAGCAGAGATTTAGTATCGACCTCTTACCTGTCCAATTGGGTAGCTTCGATGTGGTGGTTGGAATGGACTGGTTGTCCAAGAATAAAGTTGAAGTTGTTTGTCACGAGAAAATCATTCGCATCCCTCTTGCGAATGATGAAACTCTCATTGTGCATGGAGAGAAACGAGACACGCCTCTGCGAATCATCAACTGCATGAAGGCACAGAAATGCTTGCGAAAAGGATGTGTTGCATTCTTGGCACACGTAATAGATAAGAAGGTTGATGAGCCAAAACTCGAAGACATCCCTGTGGTTAAGGAATTCCCTGACGTTTTTCCCGAGGATCTGCCAGGACTACCTCCGCAAAGACAAGTCGAATTCCATATTGACTTGGTTCCAGGAGCCGCTCCTGTAGCCAAGGCACCCTATCGGCTTGCACCATCCGAGATGCAAGAATTATCTACATAACTGCAGGAGTTGTTGGATAAAGGATTCATAAGGCCGAGCTTCTCGCCTTGGGGAGCTTCGGTATTGTTCGTAAACAAAAAGGATGGAACACTGCAGATGTGTATCGATTACAGAGAACTGAACAAGCTCACTGTCAAGAATCGGTATCCACTACCGAGGATTGACGATTTATTCGATCAGTTGCAAGGATCGAGCTACTACTCGAAGATTGACCTTCGGTCTGGATAATATCAGTTAAGGATCCAAGAGGAGAGCGTACCAAAGACTGCATTCAGAACACGCTATGGGCATTACGAGTTCCTTGTGATGCCATTCGGACTGACGAACGCACCAGCGGTATTCATGGATCTGATGAACCGCGTTTGCAAACCATATCTCGAAAATTCGTGATTGTATTTATCGACGATATCCTGATTTACTCACGAACAAAAGAAGAGCACGAGCAACACCTCAGGACCATTCTGGAACTACTAAAGAAAGAGAAGCTCTATGGAAAGTTCTCAAAGTGCGAATTTTGGATTCGCGAAGTACAGTTTCTTGGCCATGTTGTGAACGAGAAGGGCATTCATGTAGACCCATCCAAGATTGAAGCAATAAAGAATTGGGAAGCCCCCAAAACCCCAACTGAAGTTCGATAATTTTTGGGCTTAGCGGGGTATTACCGGCGATTTATCGAGAATTTCTCCAAGATAGCTCAACTGTTGACTACCCTTACGCAGAAAGACAAGAAGTAAGACTTGGGTGATAAGCAGGAAGAAGCTTTCCAGCTTCTTAAAAACAAGCTATGCGATGCACCGTTACTATCCTTACCCGAAGGCACCGAAGACTTCGTGGTATACTGCGACGCTTCGCGTCAAGGGTTGGGTTGCGTACTCATGCAACGCAAAAAGGTCATCGCTTATGCCTCAAGACAGTTGAAAGTTCATGAAAGGAATTACACCACGCTCGACCGGGAGCTTGGTGCGGTGGTATTCGCCTTGAAGATCTGGCGACATTACTTATATGGTACTTGATGTACTATCTTCACTGATCACAAAATTCTACAGCATATCTTTGATTAGAAGGAATTGAACATGCGTCAGTGATGATGGGTTGCGTTACTGAACGATTACGATTGTGAGATTAAGTACCATCCTGGAAAGGCTAACGTAGTAGCAGACGCGTTGAGTCAAAAAGAAAGGGTTAAGACCCTAAGAGTCCGAGCATTGGAAATGACTATTCGGACGAACCTCACTGCATGCATTTGATGTCTGTCGTTAGTGACATGCAAAAACCGAAATAAACTAGTAGCTAGAGTAAGTCGGATATCGAACCAGAGGAGGATTGTGGAAAGTGTTGTAATGAAAAGTTTTAATTAACTATTACAGAATTGGAAAATCAGTTTGTTTGATTGTGAGAATTATCTAAATTAACAAATAAAAACTAAGAAAAAGGTTGAGTTGTAATAAACAATGATAAGGAAAGGTGATCACTCCGGGATTCAGATTGTGTGATTAACTAATAACTTAGCTGATTGTCATATTGGATACTATTGGTTAAACGATATAATTATCAACTATTCATGCAATGAATAATTATTCAACCAACAAAGTATAATCGGATTTAAACGTATTTATGTCTCTGTCTAACACAGGATTCGTTTGTCAAACGAATTATAAAAACGCAAGTAAAACCGTCTGTCACACGGTTACAATCCAAACTCAATACATAAAACAATAAACCAAATCAATAGTGTCTTACACAATCATTCACCCGAAGTGTCCACAAGAGATTTAGCCGCTCATGATACTCGTTCGATCTTCAAAGGCTTGAGATGAGATTGAAGACATGATTGGTTTCGGTCAGTGGTGAGGAATGATGATGAGATTCCGTGATGATCGATTATGTTGAGTTTTCTTTCCATTGAGGCCGCCCCCAAAAGTTCGTGATGTATGGCCCCCTTGTCGAGATAGATTTGCCGCGTTTAAGGGCTGCCACAATCCCTAGAGTTCGGCCCATGTGTAGCCCACCAAGAAGTCCACGTGACTATCATGATGTTTTAATGATCCTTCATGTTGGCCCAATTCCTTCTAAAGATGATGTGATGTTGTCTAGTCTGCCAAGAGATCACGTGATATGATGCTGACTTTTTGTGAATGCATGAATTGATATATTGTTTGTGAATAAATTAGAGTGATAGTTCCCTTAATATATGCCGCCAGTATGTATCATGAATTGATTTGTGATAGGCCTCCTCCCCTTTCTAAATGTGCAATGATGATGTTCTCAGAAGTCCCTTTCACGTGTGATGGGCCCCTTGCCGTCAAAACCCTTTGCTGCGTGTAAGAAGTCCACATGACTCCTTGTGATGTTATTGAAATTCAATTAAAATCTTCCACCTAGAAGTCTGCATGATATATCTTTCTTTTGTCGGCTGCAAATCCCTTGTGTCTATTAATGAGATGTGATGTTTCCCAAAAGTCTACCACAATTCTCTAAGTCATATGATGCCTTTCTTTATTAACCGTAAGCTACGAACTAAATCGTAGGCTACGTTTTCAGCATTCTGTTTCTTTTGCATCCCTCCTAAGTCAACCGTAACTTACGGTTCATTATCCGCAAACTACCACGCTAATATCCCAGCCATTGATAACTTGAACTCAACTTTCAGCAAGTGTCACAATCGCCTCCTAAACTTTATTATTTCTCGTTTCTTGTTCCTTTGAGCTATCTTTCGACCCGAACAACTCCCATTTAATGTGATTTATCTTTAATAATCACCCATGCTTGTTCAGTTTCACCACTAAGCTCTCTAATTTCGCCGTATTATGCGTTTAACCTGCGAAACCATAAACACTCGTAGTTATCACATTCGAAACACATAACAGCATAAAACGCATTAAATCACACAAGATAACATACTTAAGGCTCATGTTTCACACTCTCCATCACATCCCCACACTTAACCTTGATTGTCCTCAAGCAACCGTCACAAACAATACTCACCTTATTAACAAATCACCATTAAATCCCTTACTGAATTAACAATTTAAGGTCCCCAGTCATACCTGTCCCATAGACTGACACAATCGAGGTTAACAATCTGACAGATAAGTGATACGCATTTAAAACAATTCAAGACTTGCCTAACTAAAACTAACATGTTTATGATACTACCACATACCACACGCCCCTCACAATAATCACTCCTCTCGGCTTAATCAAAACTAGCGTGTAATGTGCTAGTATATTTTTCGCTCAGAACCAAATATGCTACTTTGCAATCATAAGCTTGTATAGCAATCACACCTCCACTGTATCAAATAACGTAACACATATCAAAAGGACTTTTGGGTTTTGGGTTAAGGGTAAAGGTATGGAATTTTTTATTTTTTTTTATATTTAATGGCGAACACAAATGAACATACCAAACCATGACAACTTATTCACAATAATACTAACACTTTGGGTTATTTTCGACCCATTTATTTAACACAAACATAATAATGATTTTTGTTTTTCTTTTTGCTTTTCTTTTTTTTTTTACTTCTTTTTTTTCTTTCTTTTTTTTCAACAAATATCCAACACGCAATTGTCATTCATGGTTGGTAATCAAACGGGTCAAACGAGGTGTAACAAACGAAAGGTGAAAGGCTCAACATGGTTAACTAAGGTGGGTGGATAAATAATCAACAAATAACACAATGGAAGGGATCCTAATGCCTTTATCATTTATGTGCATACGCTAAACCACAGTCTCGGCATGTATCAAACCACACAAGTTCTAACACAAAGCAACATATGGCCTACACTCATCAATTGAACATTTATTGCAATTCAACTAACAATCTAATAGGCTCAAATATCTTACCGAACAAAAGGAATAAGGGTTGCCGACACGTAGCATGTGTAATTCCTAAAGCATGTTACCCCTAGTTAGGCATCTCTTTTCAACTATTCTCTAAAAACATGTCAGAAATACTCTCATGAAACTTAAAGGGACAACCATGACTAGGGATCTAAGTTAGTATAATATCAGTAGGAACCCTTTAGCAATTGAAAATTTAGGTTTTCATGTAGTTCAAGCATACTTGAGAAACAAAAAATTTTTTAAATTTTTTCAATTTCAACCAATTCAAGCATTTAAGATCAACAATCTTACCGACCCTCTCTCGAGTTACCGCATCCCCACACTTGGGATACATTGTCCCCAATGTATGGTGCAATTTATAGTCATAACTCTAGAGATACCACCCTACAAACCATGAACGGCTAACAACTAGACGACTCGACATATAACACCATTCCCAACACAAAGACTCACACCACCAAATATACGAAAACAAATAAAATAAAGGATAGAGAGACACATTGACCTGATCAGTAAATCAGCAAGTGTCTGTAGCGGTGCAACTGCTGCGATCTAACCGGAACATACGCCCCTCATGGATTCTTTGAGATCTCATCGGGGATGTTGCCAAACATCCCCACACTTGATTCATTGCATCCGTGAAGATGGAACGTAGAAACCTGTCAAAACACAAACACACCAAAACGAAACGATACCAAACCAAAATACAATACTCTACATCCTCGGGCTGCCTCCCGAGAGCGCTAAGTTTAAAGGTCTTCAGCCAGACCGTACCTGGTTTCCGTTACGGTGGTCTTAGTGCACACTTACCCAAAACATTTCCAACAAACGCCTGAAATTTTACATGCCGTCTCCATAAGCTCGTCGGTATAATTGGCATGTTCGGACTGCACCCGCGGGTTTCGCTAATCCACTTCACAAGATAAACCTTGATGTCTTGTTGTTTCACCCTTCTCATCTTCTTACTCGAACCCTCTTCCCCACACTTATTAATTTGAATGATTGATATGGGAAGAGGTTCGGTACACATATTCATCTCCTCAGACTGTTCTGCCTCATCATCTACACACACCATCTGATCCACCAGTGACTCTTCATCAGATAAAGGACTCATTGGTGTGGTATTATCCTCCACAACCTCCTCCTTCATGTGAGAATAGTCTCTAATGTCATCAGGTAATGGTGAAAGGCGTTGTTCTATTTCTATCTTCATTTTTAAATTCTGACACTTAGAAACTAAACAGCTGATTCGATCTTCATCGGAAAGGTTGGGTGCTGATAAATGCTGCTCGAGTTTGGACAAATTCGCTTCCAACATAGCAAGCTTTTTCTCCTCCTCGGTCTGATAAGTATAGACACCCTCGGGCTCAGGATATTCCTCGGGATGATACTGTCGATATCCCTGATACGGTGTTGAGATGTACGCATCCATCATTTTTTTATTCCAATACTCTGGATTTTCCAAATACACCGCGCACACATCTTCATAAACAGAAGTATGATTATGACCACAACAGAAACATCGTCCATCCGTCCTTGGTTCATAATAAGCATCCTCGTCCCGATCCCATCCGTCAGAGTAATAACCATCCTCCACTTTTGTATCAGAATCATAGAAATATGGTGGAGGGGAAGGATTACCATAGCAAGGCATCGGTGGTTCTTCCAATTTCGCTCTTTCCCGTTTAAATCGGGCCTCATGGCAACCGATACATGGGTGAAGTGGTTCCTTGCACAAAATGCATCTAAGAGAAGTGCATAATATTGTAAGATCTATCATCCTACACAAACACAAAAACACAAGCACCACGCATAAATCTGAACAAAACAAAACAAAACAAAACTGACACTATTTTTGAAATTTTTTTTTTAAACTAAAACTTAACACTAAACACTTTGCGCACGCCTCCCCGGCAACGGCGCCATTTTGATGTCTGTCGTTAGTGACATGCAAAAACCGAAATAAACTAGTAGCTAGAGTAAGTCGGATATCGAACCAGAGGAGGATTGTGGAAAGTGTTGTAATGAAAAGTTTTAATTAACTATTACAGAATTGGAAAATCAGTTTGTTTGATTGTGAGAATTATCTAAATTAACAAATAAAAACTAAGAAAAAGGTTGAGTTGTAATAAACAATGATAAGGAAAGGTGATCACTCCGGGATTCAGATTGTGTGATTAACTAATAACTTAGCTGATTGTCATATTGGATACTATTGGTTAAACGATATAATTATCAACTATTCATGCAATGAATAATTATTCAACCAACAAAGTATAATCGGATTTAAAAGTATTTATGTCTCTGTCTAACACAGGATTCGTTTGTCAAACGAATTATAAAAACGCAAGTAAAACCGTCTGTCACACGGTTACAATCCAAACTCAATACATAAAACAATAAACCAAATCAATAGTGTCTTACACAATCATTCACCCGAAGTGTCCACAAGAGATTTAGCCGCTCATGATACTCGTTCGATCTTCAAAGGCTTGAGATGAGATTGAAGACATGATTGGTTTCGGTCAGTGGTGAGGAATGATGATGAGATTCCGTGATGATCGATTATGTTGAGTTTTCTTTCCATTGAGGCCGCCCCCAAAAGTTCGTGATGTATGGCCCCCTTGTCGAGATAGATGAGCCGCGTTTAAGGGCTGCCACAATCCCTAGAGTTCGGCCCATGTGTAGCCCACCAAGAAGTCCACGTGACTATCATGATGTTTTAATGATCCTTCATGTTGGCCCAATTCCTTCTAAAGATGATGTGATGTTGTCTAGTCTGCCAAGAGATCACGTGATATGATGCTGACTTTTTGTGAATGCATGAATTGATATATTGTTTGTGAATAAATTAGAGTGATAGTTCCCTTAATATATGCCGCCAGTATGTATCATGAATTGATTTGTGATAGGCCTCCTCCCCTTTCTAAATGTGCAATGATGATGTTCTCAGAAGTCCCTTTCACGTGTGATGGGCCCCTTGCCGTCAAAACCCTTTGCTGCGTGTAAGAAGTCCACATGACTCCTTGTGATGTTATTGAAATTCAATTAAAATCTTCCACCTAGAAGTCTGCATGATATATCTTTCTTTTGTCGGCTGCAAATCCCTTGTGTCTATTAATGAGATGTGATGTTTCCCAAAAGTCTACCACAATTCTCTAAGTCATATGATGCCTTTCTTTATTAACCGTTAGCTACGAACTAAATCGTAGGCTACGTTTTCAGCATTCTGTTTCTTTTGCATCCCTCCTAAGTCAACCGTAACTTACGGTTCATTATCCGCAAACTACCACGCTAATATCCCAGCCATTGATAACTTGAACTCAACTTTCAGCAAGTGTCACAATCGCCTCCTAAACTTTATTATTTCTCGTTTCTTGTTCCTTTGAGCTATCTTTCGACCCGAACAACTCCCATTTAATGTGATTCCTCTTTAATAATCACCCATGCTTGTTCAGTTTCACCACTAAGCTCTCTAATTTCGCTGTATTATGCGTTTAACCTGCCAAACCATAAACACTCGTAGTTATCACATTCGAAACACATAACAGCATAAAACGCATTAAATCACACAAGATAACATACTTAAGGCTCATGTTTCACACTTTCCATCAGCATTCATGACGCACAACAAGAAGCCCTTAAGGGGGAGAATCGTAGAGCTGAATATCTCCGAGGTGCGCTGAAAAATTTGGTGCCAAACGAAGAGGGAACCTTATACCTTCAGGGGCGTATTTGGGTTCCGCTCTATGGTGGTATTCGAGAAGTCATCCTTGATGAAGCACACAACTCGAGATACTCGATCCACCCAGGATCGGACAAAATGTATCAAGACTTGAAGGAATATTATTGGTGGCCGAGACTCAAGAGTGACGTTGTTGTCTATGTTTGAAAGTGCCTAACCTGTTCTAAGGTTAAGGCTGAATATCAGAAACCGTCCGGTCTACTGCAACAACCAGAGATTCCCATGTGGAAGTGGGAGCAGATATCCATGGACTTCATAACCAAGTTACCCAGGACCCCGAGAGGGCATGATATGATAGGGTGATAGTCAATCGGTTAACAAAGTCTGCACATTTCCTACCGATCCGAGAGAAGGATAGCACTGGAAAACTTGCTGAATACATAATTCGAGTTGCGATGCTATTAACGATAGAATTGCGATTGCGATTGTGATTAATCATCTCAACATAAACATAACATGGACATGTAACACATAATAGCACACACACGTAAAACAATATCCAGAACACATAATTCGAGTTGCGATGCTATTAACGATAAGTCGATTAGCGATTAACAGCGATCAAACCTCGATTATTAACAAGTACTCCACATAATACAACTAAAGCAAACAAATAATAGGATTCAATTACAAGTCAAGAAGCACAACTCGTTAATCAAGCAATGAGTGACAGATCGCAATTAGCAATCTTTTCTTCCTTTGACTTTGACTTATACTTTGACTTCAAAAAGTCGGGTTGTTACAGTAATCCAGGTAATTCTTCTGGAAAAACATCTGAGAATTTGTATACTACGGGAATATCTTTTAATTCTTTTCCTTTAGTGTTAATGATTATGGATATCATATACACTAGTGATCCTTTCCTTGCACAACTCACTGTTTTCATCATAGAGATGAATTTTGTAGACCTAGTTGGCTTATCTCCTTTAATTGTGATCTTTTAACCCTTTGGTGAACTTACTTGTATTAACTTTTCATCACATAGAATACTGGCGTGATTGGCTACCAACCAATACATTCTTAATACAATATCAAATCCAGCTAGATTCATTGGATAAAGGTTAGCAATAAAATTATGATTTAAGATTTCTATTCTTGCTCCCCGCAAGATTTTAGTAATCTTAATGGATTCTCCATTTGCCGTTTCTACCAGGCATTCTTGTTGAAGTTTAGTTAATGGTTGATTGAGAATTTTGCAAAACGGAGTGTTAATAAAACTTTGGTTTGCACCAGAGTCAAATAATACTTTTGCAAAAATATCATTAACTAAAAACGTACCGGCAATCACATCCAGAATCATCTTGGCTTCTCCGGCTGTCAGAACAAATGCTCTAGCATTCTTAGTAGCTTTGTTGTTTGTTGTTGGAGCTAGTTTCGGACAATTCGGCTTGATGTGCCCCATCTCTCCACAATTGAAGCATAGCTTGTTGTTGGGTTTCCTCCTGCAATCTTCTTCCTTGTGTCCGGACATTTTGCAGAAGTTACAGTATATGGAGCATTTCCCTGAATGCTTCTTCTTGCGGGACTTACAGTAAGGTGCAGAGGTAGAACCTATACTTTTCCCACGGTAGTTATTTCCATAACGAAATTCTTGGGTAAGTTTCTGGGCTAGGTTCTTTCTCAGGGTCTCTTCTTTTGTACGTACCAATTCATCAATCAAGGTATTGGCTAATTCTACTGCTTCTTCTATAGTTTGTGGCCTAGCTGCCTTGACTACGTGTCTGATCTCACTAATTAATGCCCAGAGGTAACGTGAGATTAATACGGGTTCTGGTGAAGCTAAGGTTGGCACTATTCTAGCATATTCGAAGAATATGGTAGTGTAACCCTTGCAGTCTATTCCAGTCATTCTAAGGTTCAAGAACTTATTTGCAATTTGTTCATTTTCATTGGGAGGACAGCATTTTTTTTCAACCATTTCCTTAAAGTTGATCCATTCCATATTATAAGCTCTGTCACTTCCCTTAGATTGAGAATAGTATTCCACAATTCTAAGACTGCATTCTTAAAAAGATTAGAAGCAAACATGATCTTATTTTCATCTGCACATTTGCTTATTTTAAAGACTGCCTCTGTCTTTTCTATCCAACGTAGAGCTGCAATGGCCCCTTCATTGCTAGAGAATTCTATTGGTTTGCAGGACCAGAATTCTTTGTAAGAATAACCATATGACACAGTTCTTCTTCTTTTTGGAATTGGTAATTGGAGTAGCGGTCCATTATTCAGGATATGACTTGGTTTACTAGGTGTTCGTTTACTTCCACTTTTATTATTTCCTTCTTCTTTAACAGACTTAATAATATATGGCATAGCATCTCTAATTCCTTGTGATACTATATGTTGGATGGCACTGTTATCTATTTGGTTTTCATTATATCATTATTCTGGTTTTTCTGATTTTCTTCGTTGTCCATCTGGATTTACAAACATTTATCAGGTATTAATATCACAGAATAAGATTAAATACAAACAATCAGACATACAAATTGATCAAAATCGTCGAGCATTGCGACATTTACTCTTTCTCATATATAGAGAGAGAGAAACGGGTTTAGGAGAAAACGCTCAAAAGTGTGAGAACGGTGAGAACGCTTCTTGGCCTAACACGTGTCCCGCGTCATAGAGAAGGGAGGAGTGGCTTTTTTGTCTTTTCATTCTTCTTTTATTTCCCAATGCGATATAATTTTTTATGGCGTCTAAGTTTTTTTGGCGTTAATCGTATTTTTTAAACTTTTTGGCGTTGAATTAATTGTTTTTGTGTCACATATATAATTTTTTGGCGTTATAGAGTTTTCTAGTTAATTTTTTTGGCGTTATGGTGTTTTGTATAATAATTCACTATGAGTCTCTAATATTTGCATAAGATTACAATAAAACCAAATTTTTTTTGGCGTTTAGTGAATTATTTGTCGTTTAATACCCTTTACAAGGTGTTTTGCCAGCAGTTGTTTTCCTAGTTTTCATACTTCTAGCTTTTTGGTGTTTGTAGTTTTTGGCGTTTTATATAATAATGTTATTTTTTTATAGAGAACTAGTTAACAAATCAACATATAACTTGATATCAAAACAAAACAATATAAAATGAAAACTAAAATAATAAAAAATTATAATCTAATTTCTCTTCCGAATCTTCACTGTCATCAGCCTCTATCTTCTTGAATTTGTTTTGGCGTTTTTAACCTTTTTTTAATAGTTTTGCTAGTTGCCAACTTTTCTACATAAACCCCGTCTTTTTTCAGAAGAAGCTGCTTAGTGGCATCCTGTTTTTTGGTGTGATATTCTTGTTTGGAGGCATGTCATTGAAGATCAACTCTTGCTTGATGCTATTTGTAATAATGGAGTCCAAAATAGCATTTTACACTTTAGTTGAACCCTTTCTTCCATGCCTATAATCATCAAGAAGAAAGCTCACATGATGGCATATCAGTGTCATCAGTCTCTTTTTCTTGAATATTTGTCCATCTCATCCAGCAAAATATTATTGAGTTAACCCTCTTAGAAAAAGGATCCATTTCAGTGAAAGCTTTGACATCTGTGGCGTTTTAAAGGGAGTGGTTTCTAGAGGATATGGCGTTTTTGTTTTTTTCTGGGTGTGATTAATTTCACTGTGTATAGACCCCTCTCTTATAGGAGGTTTTTTGCGAGTAGTTTAGGCAGGACTTTTTATTGTAATAAATGATAGTTATAAAGTAACTGTCTTTTCAATTACTGTATTTTGTATTTCCTATGTTGATCAGCTTTTATCAGTTTTATATGTTATAGACGTCCCATCTTCTAAGTTTGGCGTTTTTTTAAATGGCCTTTATGCAGACCATCATGACAAAATACAATAACGGAGTAAATAAAATAGTAAGGAGGAAAATATTTTTTGTTATTTATGGCGTTTTGTTAGGGTTAACCATTTTTAGTATTATTTTGGCGTTTTGCTAATAAAGATAGTAATATATCATTTAATTATCTTTAAAAAAAAGATTACATAGAAGAAAAAAAAAGAGGAAAAAAATTAAAATCCTTCGTCAGAAGGTACTTTATCGGAATAGTATCCATCACTTGTGTCATCTTCTTCCTCCTCGGAGTCTTCATCTTGATCTTCATCCATGTCATCACATTCACCTTCATCAGCTTCTTGTTCTTGAAGATTTTGAAGCCTCCACCTGAACATGTCTTGCATTAACTCCAATTTTGAGTCTATTTCTGGGTTGGTACAGGTGGCGTTATGCAATTCTTCCATGAAACCCAGTCGTTGCTTTGTCATGATGTTCTCTAGCCAGTAGACTTGCTGCTCTCCACTGCCGTATGTAATCGTCACCATGTCTGTTTCATCATCAAAACGCCATGATGTCATGACAGGGTCTGGCTTCACATTTCTTTTGATTGGTCCAAATTTGTTGGTTAATGCTTTCATAAGCATATGCGTTTCATGGCATTCGTTGTCTAGAGTGATGCCAATGGATAGGATTTGCTTCTGTATCTCTTCTTCCATCTTCAGAATTGCCCTGATCGTCTTAACATACACCCTCCTTCTGTTGTCAAAATGGATGACGTATCGCCTGATTCCCAGAGTGTATCTCCACGAAACGATTGTTGTCATTTTTGGCGTTTTGTTTAGTTTGGCGTTTTTTGGTTAAAGATGTTTTTTTTTTTGCAGAAAATGGATAGATTGAAGTGATTATTGAGGCTTTGTTTTTACGTTTGTTTATATAATGATGTTTTTGGCGCGTAATTTAGGAGGGAATTTCTTCTAATAATTGTTAATAACTGTAATTCAGTTATTTGTGTTGTTTCATCTTCCTGTAATATTCAACGCGTTTTGTTTTTAATTTTTGGCGTTTTGTTTTTAATGGCGCTTTATTTTTTGTATGGCGTTTTATCATATGTTGGTGTTTTGTATATTAAGGGTAAAAAGACCCTTTTACCCTTAATGAAGCGCGTCCCACCTAATAATATTGATGTTATTTACGAAAACGCCACCGCGCAATCTAGTCCATGGATTGTTTTGATCGGACGATCCATAATCGTTCTCACCGTTCTCACACTTTTCACCGTTTTCTTCAAATCCCGACCATATATATATATAGGGAGAAGATCATGCGAGAACCACCTCTTATTGCGAGAACCGCGAGAACCAATGTGAACACAACCAAAAATGCCTAAAAATAGCTAAAAATCACACAAAAAAAATTTTAATATTTTTTATATAAAAATCGCTACTTTTCGAAGCCAAAAAAAAGTTTTTTTTTTGCCACTAAAAGTAGCGATTTGAGTATAAAAAAATATTAAAAAAAATTAGATTTTTTTTTATTTTTTTAGGTTTTTTTGGGGTTTAGTTTTTAGCATTTTCGCTTGGGGGGTTAGGTTTTTGGGGGGTGGGGGAGGGGGTTTAGGTTTTTTTTTTTTGGGGGGGGGGGGGGGGTGGTTACGTTTTTTTTAGGTTTTTTGGTGGTTTTAGTTTTTAGCATTTAGCTTGGAGGGGGGGTTAGGTTTTTTTTTTGGGGGGGGGGGGTGGGGGTGGGGGTTAGGTGTTTTTAGGTTTTTTTTAGGTTTTTTTAGCTATTTTAGGTTGTGTTCACAATGGTTCTCGCGGTTCTCGCAATAAGGGTGGTTCTCGCATGAACTCCTCCCTATATATATATTACATTCTATAACTGAAATGTAAACACACTACTAGTTATGCATCAGTAGATATTAGGTTACCTATTTTAGTTGATTTGATTTTGTTTTTCAAACTATACGCATTTATATATATATATGGGATGGATCATGAGAAAACTAATTTAAATGAGAAAACCAAAAAACTAACAAAAAAAGCCTAAAAAACATACCAAAAAAATTTTATTTTTATAAAAAAATCGAAGGTTTTTATACATGGAAAAAAATTTAAAAAAAAATAGTTCTTTGTTGTATTGCACATGTGTATTACTACACATGTACAGTACAACAATTTTTTTTTTTTTGAAATTTTTTTATATATAAAAACTAGCGATATTTTTATAAAAAATGGTAAAAAAAAATTGATATGTTTTTTGGCTTTTTTTTAGGTTTTTTAGTTAGTTTTCTAGTTTTCTTATTTATATCTAGTTTTCTCATGATCCTCTCCCTATATATATATATATTATGGGTTGAACTGCATTTCCCGCTCGTCGTATTTTCACACGAGCTTTTCTCCTATCTCTCTCATCCTTTCTCCTCCTTCTATCAATTCCTCACCATAAGTGTGGAGTTCCTGTACATTCTCGTCACTCATGGGTGGTCGTGGTGCTGGTACTGGGTCAGGGTACAAAGGTAACGGTTCTCCATATGGGTACGGATTGTTTAAGATTTCCTGCACATACTGATCGACGTTCCAATATGGATCTAAAGGATTAAGGTTGGTGTACTGTGCTATAAGGTTTGGAATTGGGTCTCCCTGTGGGCAAAGTTCCTGGTATTCCCTATGGTCATCATTCCATGGATCATATGCTAGAGGATTGGGTGTTGGGATTCTGGGTATCTCGTCAGGGTTAAAGGCTGGTACGGGAAATTCGTTTCCTAGGTTAGGTTCTATCTCCATTGGTTGATGTAACAACTCTCACCAAAACTATTATTTCTTATTATATTTTGTCCAATAGGAAACCCTAATTAAGACCCCAAGTGATCCTACATATACCCTAAAATTTTCAGAACAATCGGAATCAGGATCAGGGCCCCTAAAACTCAGGGGGGGGGGGGTATTTCCCCGTTAGTATTATCTAAACAGATTTACGTGGAAATCAAATTTCGATGAACGGCGAACTCACCTGAGCTACGCAGACACTGGGCTACCCTATGGTAGGGTGGTACCCCTCGCGCCACGCGACAGCCCCTCGCGCCATGCGAGGGGGCTATTTTCCAGGTATAAATAGAGGGGGTTGGCAATCGAATTCTGGCACTTGATCGACGTAAAAACTCATTTCGTGCGTTGAGATATGACCAGTTTACTACAAAACACACACAAACACGAAACACTGCCGCAATAACAGGGTAATAACTCAATCGCTGCTACGATTTAATGTCCGATCGAAAGAAACCAATACAATGGATGTTTAAGTGCTGCTCAAACTTGGGTTATACTTTGTCATTCGTCGTAAATTCGATGGATGTTTAAGTATCGCACTTTGTCATTCATTGTGAAGGTTTCGATCTCTTGAGTTGTCGTAAAAAGTTGGATTAAAGTTACTAACCTAGTTTCGTGTGCATTGTTATTTGAACTAGGTTAACAAGGCTAATCAGTAGGCTAGACTCTGCGCGTATTAAATCTGCAATGTGAGTCATTCTCTTTTTATCAAATGTTTTACAATACTCCATTTTCAAATGTTATAATTACAGGGATTAAGTCATGGTTATCTTGAATCACTGGCTAGTGGGGTATTGTGCACATTACTAATTTCTCACGGTTAGGCTAATAAATCCTAACTGTGATAATCATCACTACTTGGGGAAAGACCCAATAGTGGTATGACCATCGTCACCAGGTGACACGGCGCTAGATAAAAATAAGATAAAAGTCATTGTAATCGCTCTTATGCTGTAATTTATAACCATGTGTCGTTTTATGCAAAATGAATGATTCACCAGTATTTCCCCGCTGATAAAATATTTTTAAAACATGTTTCAGGCGACCTGCTGTGATTCAAGGAAAACGTGCTATGGAGCACTAACAAGCTTCAAGAGGTGGCTCAATAAAAATGAATAAACATGTTTTGTAAAATCAGGGAATTTCCTTGTGAAATTCCTCTATTGTAAATTACGGGGTTTATCCTGAATTATGAAATAAAATAATCGGGCATTTTCAAGTTTTAAAAGATCCTGCTAAAATCTTCCGCTATCGCATCAATTAATAAATACCACGGGTTCCTGTCCCGCGGCTCCTGACCGGGTCAAACCGAGGCTGGGGCCGTGACAGGAAAAGGTGGTATCAGAGCCACTGATTTAAGCCATTTAAGTATTCAGAATTACTTAATTTTTCCTGATTACCATTTTGTGACTATGTGTTTTTTAACTGACTGCTTGTTAGTTACAGTATGGGTAAGCAAAGAATTGTGGACATCTATCGCCAATTAGATAGTTCACCAAAAGACAAGGAAACCTCGTTCCAATCAAATTCCTCAAGATACTCAGCAGATACTGAGGAAGGAATATTTGTTCGGAAAGCACAATTTAAGAAACCACTTACCACTAAGAAAAGAGATTGGATCATTAGAAAAAGTCAAGAGAAAATAAAGAAATCACAACCAAAAGAAGTGATGATTAATAAGGAAACCCAGGAAATAGGCAATAACCCACCATGGGAAGATAATTTAGATGAAAAATGGGCAGATCTTTATATGTTAGCCACTACCGCAGTAAATGCTAACTTTTAAATACCCTGACCCAGTACTAGCACCCATATCACCTACAAGTTAGAAACTTTAAACTTTGCCTAGTATTTAGACTAAAATAAATTATGAATGCATAACCCTAGTATATTTTGAATCTCAGTTGTAATATATAATAATTATATATAAAGGTCGTAATTTAAATAATGATATTTGAGTAATTATACTAGCCTGTGAAAATTTAATTTACAAAATTTTAACCTAGAACTTTGTATGTTTTCTTCATATATACTAAACAGCATGAATGAGTTATCTGAAGCTCTTCAGAATCTCAATCTCTATCCTGTGAAAGTAGAAGTTTCCAAAGACCTTACTGGTTATTGTGCTGACATGGAGGAACCTATGGAATTTCAAGCTCAACCTCCGGAAAAATCAAAGCCTAAGAAAAGAAGAAGATTTGTGGGATGGAGGCGTGTGCGCAGAAGGAAACCAGCAACTAGGAAAGTTCCCAAGATAGAAAATCCCATTGATAAAGGAAAAGGGATCGAGATTGGGGAAAATTCTAGGCAAGCAGGAATAGAAATTGGGGAAAGTTCTAGGCAAACCGAGGAGTGCCCATTGCAGGAGGAATTAGATCGCATATTGGCAAGTTGTGATATCCTTAGGCCTATTAATGAAAACCTCTTCCCTTATCCTACCGAAACCCAACTTCCAGTGAACTTGGAGCCGGCCATTCCAGATCCCCTTATTAATACCCGACCTTTAGGAGAAATGGACGAATGGTGGACCAACGACTGCCAATTTCAAAACCTCCTAAATAACCCTTATACCTTTTTCCCTCAGTTCGAGCCAGAACCTGCACCAAACCCACCAATGAGTAATGAAAATTTAGCTGAACTCCGCCATTTTGGCGAAGAGCTGATAGATGCAGGGAATAGGATCAGGGAGGTGGGAGAACAAATCTCCTGGAAGTGCGACGAGAGGGAACGTCGCTTCTGAGGTGCCAGCTAACAAGGGATTATAAAGCTGTGATTGGATAATAATAATAATAGTAGTAAAATATAACCCTGTAAAATAACCTAAAAATAAAACTTTTGTAAGATAACAAGTGTGTACGGACACATAATATAATCTATAAAAATGGAAGTCGAGAAATCGACAATTTTGGCTATACATGTGTTGTGATTATTGTGCGATTGTTTTACATATAGTTATTATTTATTTTATGCTAATTATTTATATATATATATATATATATATATATATATTAAATTACCAGATGGAACACGCTAGTAATGAACCAGTTAACGAAGTTAACCAGTCTGAGCAGAATAATCAGGATCACTTCCTCAATAGGCAAGATATCGAGAATATTGTTTCTCAAGGAATAGCCAATGCTATTCCTGCAATCCTTGCTGCTGCCCAGAAACCTGTTGAACCTCAACAAATTATTCCTAGTAAACGTACTCATGAAGACAACTTCAGTAATAGCGTAAACGGAGGTGGCAACCATATTAACAACAATAATGATGTACTGCAAGCCCTAATTCTCAAAAGAATAAAAGCTGCAACGCCTGGTTGCACTTACAAGGAATTTCTTGCCTGTAAACCAGCTGAATTTGCAGGCAATGAAGGGGCGACTGTGGCGCTGCGTTGGTTGGAGAAAACCGAAGCAGTAATTATGATAAGTAAATGTGCCGAAGAAGATAAGGTCATGTACGCGTCGCATCTTTTTAAAGATGGGGCGCTAGAATGGTGGAATACAGTACTTCAAGCTAAAGGAAGAAATGTGGCCTATGCCATGAGTTGGGAAGAATTTAAACAGCTAGTGGACAGAAAATTTTGTCCCGAATACGAAAAGGAACAAATGGCAAGTAAATTCCTGAACCATCGGATGATGGGTGTAGACTGTCGAGGGTATACTTCGACATTCTTTGAGTATGCTAGAGTAGTACCAACCCTGGCTTCGCCAGAGCCGGTGCTTATTTCCCGCTATATTTGGGGACTGATTGGCGAAATCCGTAATATCGTTAAAGCTACGAGACCTCGCACTATTGAGGATGCTGTAGAATTAGCTAATACCCTAACTGACGAGCTGGTACGCACAAGAGAAGAAAACCGGAAAAAGGAAGTGGCCCAAAAGATTACCCAGGGATTTCGTGTGGGTAATAGTAGCAACTTCAAGAAAAAGGGAAACGGGCGACCTTCCACTGTTCCATTTTGCAATACCTGCAACAGAAAGCATTTGGGAAGATGCAAAGGGTATTGCAATTTCTGCAAAATTCCAGGGCATCAAGAGGAAGACTGTAGGAAGAAGAAATCCACAATCTGCTACAATTGTGGAGAGGCTGGACATTTTAGGCCAGATTGCCCAAAACTTGTCAAACCAGCTGATAACAAAACCAAACCCGCAGAAGGAGCTACCAAGAGAAACGCAAGAGCCTTCCAACCGACTACTCAGGAAGCAGAGCTAATTCCTGACGTGATAGCTGGTACGTTCTTAGTTCACGATGTTTATGCAAAAGTATTATTTGACTCTGGTGCAAACCAAAGTTTTATAAATACTTCATTCTGCCAAGCTCTTAATTTACCCTTAACCAACCTTAGGCAAATTTTTACAGTCGAAACGGCAGATGGGAATTATGTTAAAATAGATAAGGTTTTGCGAGAAGGAAATATAGAACTTTCAGGTCATAAATTCTCTGCAAACCTATTACCTATGAATTTAGCTGGATTAGATGTCGTATTAGGAATGGATTGGTTAGTAGCCAATCATGCTCGAATCCTATGTGATAAGAACTCCATAGAAATTCGTGCACCCACTGAAGAAGTAATCATGGTTACAGGAGATAAGCCGCGAAAATCCATGAAGTTCATTTCAGTAATGAAAGTTGCTAGTTATGAACGAAAGCAAGGAATAGTGTATATGATTTCGGTAATCATTAGCACTAAGGGTAAGGAACTTAAGGACATTCCTGTAGTAACAGAATACCCATATGTATTCCCAGAAGAGTTACCAGGATTACCACCAGATAGGGAGGTAGAATTTAGAATTCATTTAATTCCTGGAACTACACCTGTAGCTAAAGCACCTTATCGTTTAGCACCCACTGAAATGTTAGAACTTAAAAAGCAATTAGATGAATTGCTCAGTAAAGGATTCATACAACCTAGTTCATCCCCTTGGGGAGCACCAGTGTTGTTCGTAAAGAACAAGGATGGTTCGATGAGAATGTGTATCAATTATAGGGAACTAAATAAGGTTACAATTAAGAATCGATACCCATTACCTAGGATTGATGATCTTTTTTATCAACTTCAGGGAGCTAGATACTTTTCTAAGATCGACTTACGCTCTGGATACCATCAATTGAAGGTGCAAGAAGAAGACATACCTAAAACTGCTTTTAGAACTAGGTATGGTCATTACGAGTTTACAGTCATGCCCTTCGGACTAACGAATGCACCTGCAGCATTCATGGACATGATGAATAGAATCTGTAAACCGTATTTGGATAAATTTGTAATTGTCTTCATCGACGATATACTTATTTATTCCAAAAGTCAGAATGAACATTGTCAGCACCTGCATGCACTCTTAACTTTGTTAAGAAAAGAAAAGCTTTACGCCAAATTCTCGAAATGTGAATTTTGGCTACAGGATGTGCAATTTTTAGGACACATGGTGAATCACGAAGGTATTCACGTAGATCCCTCCAAGATAGAAGCAATCACCAAATGGAAGGTCCCGCAATCAGCCATGGAAATTAGAAGCTTTTTAGGGTTAGTTGGATACTATAGGCGATTGTTGGTGCATATTATGTGATAACAGCTTAATAGTTTGATTATTTAGTCTTTGGATATTTTGTAATGGGCTTAGCTTATTGGTTAGTGAGTAAATTGTTGTAATGGGCTTGGAAAATGGCCTAGCCCAGTAGGAAGCCCAGTTCACAGACATGTGATATATAAACATGTTTTGTGATTAGGGTTTTATGTAGTAACTTGGAGGCTAGAGAGAGAAAACGTAGAGAGAGAAAGGAAAAACGAAATTAGGGTTGTAGAGCAATATCACAGAGAGAGGCTGTGAGGTTGTGAGGTCTTGAATTGATTGTAAAACGGATTGTTTGGATAATCAATAGAAGACCTGTTTAATTGGAATTTCTATTTCTACTCGTTTCTGTAACAAATCTGATCTAGAGGATTCCGCACTCTAGGTTGGATAAACAATTCTGTAACGATCCGTACGAATAAAGGGGACCTACAATTGGTATCAGAGCATTAGGCACTTGAAGAAGCTCGGTTCAGAATTGTGTCTACAGATTGGGGTGGAATTTTCGAAAATTTTAAATCTGAAAACTAGGGTTTTGGAAAATTTCGAAATTTTTGAGTTTTGTTCTTGGGATTTTCGAAATTTTTGGTATTTTGATCTTATTGCGTATTAAATTTTGTTGTTTTTAAGTGTTTTCGGTTGCAGGTTTGGTTGATGTTTTGAAGAAATTTCGCTGAAAAAAACTTGAAGATTCGAAGATTTGTTCTTCGTGTTCTTCGTTAAGTTCATCAATATTTTCAAAAAAAAATTGGCTGATTTGGTGTTTAATTTTGCAGGAAACTGTTAGAAGAATCTGGAAAATCTTCATAAATTTCGAACAGATTGAGTTTCCAAAATTTTCTAGCAAATTTGCTGATTTCGGATAAATACTCTGACAGACCAGCGAATTTAACATCGGTGACCGGCGAAATTAAAATCCAAAGGCGACTTTGGTAACCGTTTTAATAGTCCTCAGCGACATTATTACGGTGAACGGCGAAATTAACAATCGTCGTAGTAGCGAACTTGACCAGACCAGCGAAATTAATCTGATCAGCATAATTAACCAGCGAAATTGTGTTGATTTACCAGCGAATTTAATCCAGCATAATTAAGTTACCAGCGTAATTATAATTACTCTACCAGCGTAATTATAATTACTCCATCAGCATATTTAACTTGGTTTGCTAGCATAATTAGAGTGGCACAGCGAAATTAACTTGGTTTGCCAGAAAAATTAAAAGGTGGAGTATTTATTTAGATAGGTATATAGAGGATTTAACGTTTTTGAAAATAGAAAGTGATCCGTAGCTCATCTCGACAAACCGTTTCACGGTTGGATTCGTGGGATTTTTAGGACCAAAAAAAAACTCTGGAAAATCCCGAATTTGGTTTTCGACATCATATGTCATTGGATTCGTTTTTTCGAGACGATTCTAACGGTATAATTTGGTAAAAACAGTTTTCGAAAAAATATTGTACGGTTTTTATCAGTACGGTTACGGTAAAAGTGTGTTTAAAGATGGTTAAAATGGATAAGGTCAGTGAGACTGTTAAGAATTGGCCAAAGCTGAGAAACGTCAAAGAATATTCTGTTTGGAAAGAGGAATTTGAGGGATGTGTGAAAAGTGAAGTTATCAGAATGTGGTATTTTATGATTGATGGATACATTGCTCCTACACGTCGTGTTGAAGGAAGGGTTAAGGTGATTTCTTATGAGATGATGGATGAATCTGAGAAACTTATGGTTGATGCTGAGAAGCAAGTTTTAGCAGTGATCAAGAAGTCCTTGCCTGAGGGAATTAAACATACCATCAAGCACTATGGGACTTCTAGAGATCTGTGGGAAGGTTTAGAAAAACGTTATCAGAATTCATCAAGGAACAGTGTAGGAGGTCGTGCTTTAGATGAAAAAGAAAATGTTGTGGTAGAAGAGAAGAAGAAAGATGATAAGGAGAATGGTGAGAAGAAGGATACAGAAGTTTCAAAGGGCTTGACTGATGTGAACGGACTTACAGCAGAGGTGAAGGTATCATCATAATCTGTAAGTCATACATGTCATAATTGCAATGAACTACAAGGTAAAGTTAACAGACTATCGGAGCAAAACAAAATTATGTTAGCTGAATTGGAAAAACAAAAAGAGTCAAATGTTCTTTTGATTAAACGAGAGTCAAATTGTTTAAACAAACTCGAGTCAAATGAACAGGAAATTCGCAGTTTAACAAGCAAAGTCAATGAACTATTACAGGTCATTGATTTGGCTCGTGAAACTGTGAAGGGTAAAACTAATGAATTTTCTAAAAAGTGCAGGGAATTGGCCGTTGCACAAGACCAAATTGTTGAACTAAAAGGAAAGTTAGACAAATTTGGAAATTCTTCATTAGTTAGGACTCAAATTCAAGCAAGTTTGAAAAAGAGTAATGATAAAAAGGGTTTGGGGTTTAGTAAAGCCTCATCTTCTAAAAATCAAGACTACTCTTTTTTACCCGATGAAAATGAGTTAATTGATTTTGTGCCTACTACACCAGCTGTAGTGGATCCGATAGTTGTGGACTTGCCAAATAGTCCAGTTACTTTGAAAGAATCTGCTGAGTCTAGCAGTACACCTCATAAATCGGATGAGGATACTGAAGACGAAAAGAAGAAAACATTTAAAAAGAGATTTAAGAAAAAGAGAAATTATAAGACAAAATCTTGTTTTAGATGTCACAACAAAGGGCACGTGGCAAGTTGTTGTCCTTTGAAGAAAAATAAGCAACAAGTTGATGAAGTTAAAGATGGGAATAGAGTTGGTTTAAATAATAATGTGCAACCACATTGTCAACGTAATCAACCAAGATTTAAATCAAAGACTTCAACATCAAGAAGATTTGATAGACCAAGAAGCAATTCTACACAATTTAGTCATCATAATGGTAAATCAAATCAGTTTCAAAGTCAAAATAAAAATTTTGGATATCAAACTCGATACCAAACTGCTGGTAATCGAAATTTTCAACAAAGAAATGGACATAGGGGTTTTAGTAACTCAAATGTTCAACAACATTCAAGATTTTTTCAAAATTCATGGTATGAGAGTGGGAGAAAAAGATATCAAGATAATAATTTCCAAAGGTCAGAAAATCCGAGAGGTTATTGGAACTCTCGCAATCAAAGACCTAGTGGAAATTATCATTCTTGTTCAACAATGGGTAAGCAATCCAAGACTCCAGTTAGGAGTGATGGATATTGGATGGATGTTCCTGTAATGGATGAATTTGGAAAACCCAAGACTATCAGGGCTTGGGTTCTCAAGACTAACTGAGTTGTTGAGTGTGTGCAGGATGACCAAGAAGGACTGTTGATGTGTTCGACAGTGGTTATTCCTGTAAAGTGACCGAGGTGAATAGTAGGTTAACATGGGTAACAAACTATTTACTTGGCGATTGATTGATGACTTATTGGTGAAAAACTTATTATCAGATTGAAGTGGGAGTCTGTTTGGTTGTAAATTTGTGTTTTCAAAACTTACTCCATAAAAACAAAAATTTAGGGGGAGAAATTTCCCTAAGCCAAAAAGAGTTTAGTTAATGCGTGTGTTTAGGGGGGGTAAGTTATAAAATTAAAATTTTAAAAATACAAAAACATTGAAAAATCAAAAACAAAAAAAAATAGAAAATTAAAAATGAGTTATCACTGTGTGAAAAAAAAAAAGAAATGATAGTACATTAGCAAGTTAGACTGTCACACTCAAACTGAATTAAATTGCTTAAGTGTGATAGCAGCTTCATCATATGATGTACCAGTAGGCAAAAAGCATGAAATAATCAACTTACCAATGTGATATAAACTTAAATGAACTATGTATGAGTGGGGAACGCATCACTGGTGTATGGTTTAATGACCTTAAATCTTGCGTTGATAGATTTCCAAAATCTGAAGTTTTGGGTCTTTATACTGTTATTTCATATGGGGATATCAGGGGTGTCTTTCTGCTGCATCCAGATACATGCTGACCTAGACACACCCAGGATATCTTAAAAGAGCTAAAAATGCCAAAACCCAAAAATGAAGAAGCTCTCAAAGAGAGTTATTCAAATGTGCAAAAAGCATAAATCGTACCAAAAAATGGTATTTGCCATAGCCCTCGTTAGATATTTTGGTCTCTTTGCTGTACGGAAGTACTGACCTGTTCACCAATTATCTAAACGTTGAAAAACAAAACGGATGAATTCAGTATACTCACCTACTACGATGAATCTTTGTGGATACCTTGATCGCGGGGGTATATCCTGAAGTGGGACACACTAGTATTTCAGAAATAAAATTACCTTAACGTGTCATACGGTAATGGTACTTGAAATGTTCATGCATTTTGTTTAAGAGGACAAACATACTGGTAATCGTCTTTGACTGCTTTTCACGAAAAATTACATAAAGAATTAATTACAAGTGTGAAACAGTTTGATTTTGCTGATATGATCTTCTTACCGGTGATTCTCACAAAAATAGAGTGTTTATTGCTTTTGTAAATAGTTTACTGCTTTCTTAAAATATCAAAAATACCAAAAATATTTCTTTTTAAAAGGACTTCCATTTTGAATTGACAGGTAGTTGTTTTTGCAAACTAAGATAAAATATTGGTTTATCTTTAAATGTGAAAGGACTAATGGTTTTTCGAGATACTTGCTTGTGTTGCTAAACAGATTGATGCAGTTATCAAAATGAAGTGCAGAATACAAGTAAAGTGCAGATTAAGAGTGAAGTGAAGATGTGTGAAGATGCATGGTAGGATCCTTCTACTACATTGCAGAGAGAAAGAGATATGAAGAGTTGGAGCTTACTTGCTTAACCAAGGATTGCTAGCTAACTGATCTACAATGAATAAAAGTTTTGGAGATTGGAAGCATCAGCTAAGGGGGAGTCTGTTGATGTCAGAAGCTGTGTAGCTGACGCTATCCAAAGACCAAAGGAACACAAGATATTTGAAGACAGTGTTACACTATGAAGCTATTGTCAAGGGGGAGTTTGTTGGTGCATATTCTGTGACAACAGCTTAATAGTTTGATTATTTAGTCTTTGGATATTTTGTAATGGGCTTAGCTTATTGGTTAGTGAGTAAATTGTTGTAATGGGCTTGGAAAATGGCCTAGCCCAGTAGGAAGCCCAATTCACAGACATGTGATATATAAACATGTTTTATGATTAGGGTTTTATGTAGTAACTTGGAGGCTAGAGAGAGAAAACGTAGAGAGAGAAAGGAAAAACGAAATTAGGGTTGTAGAGCAAGATCACAGAGAGAGGCTATGAGGTTGTGAGGTCTTGAATTGATTGTAAAACGGATTGTTTGGATAATCAATAGAAGACCTGTTTAATTGGAATTTATGTTTCTACTCGTTTCTGTAACAAATCTGATCTAGAGGATTCCGCACTCTAGGTTGGATAAACAATTCTGTGACGATCCGTACGAATCAAGGGGACCTACAGCGATTTATTAAGGATTTTTCCAAAATAGTTGTACCATTGACTAAGCTAACTTGTAAAGCAATTAAGTTTGAATGGGGACCTAGGCAAGAAGAGGCCTTTAAGGTTTTAAAGCAAAATTTAACAAACGCCCCAATTCTAGCCTTACCAGAAGGAACGGAAGATTTTGAAGTTTACTGTGATGCTTCTAAACTAGGATTAGGATGTGTGCTAATGCAACGCAAGAAAGTAATTGCGTATGCCTCAAGGCAATTGAAAAAGCATGAAGAAAACTATACGACTCATGACTTAGAGTTAGGAGCCATAATTTTTGCCCTTAAGATTTGGAGACATTATATGTATGGAAGTAAGTTTACTGTCTATACGGAGCACAAAAGTTTAAGGTACCAATTTGGGCAAAACGAATTGAACATGAGGCAAAGGAGATGGATGGAAATCCTAAGCGACTACGACTGTGATATTCAGTATCACGAAGGAAAGGCAAATATAGTTGCAGATGCCTTAAGTCGTAAGTATCATGAAAAATAACGACAAGTTCGTGCTCTTAGATTAAGTTTACAATTAGACTTAATGGAACAATTAAAGAATGTTCAGGAAACAGCAATCAAGGATGATGCTGAAGGAATGAAAGGAAGAATAAAGGAATTGGAGCAAGGAGCTGATGGAATCTGGATATTCCATAAGAAAAGAATTTTGGTACCTAAGCAAGGAGATTTAAGACATAAGATCTTAGAGGAAGCCCATAAATCTAGGTATACCATACACCCGGGAAACAATAAGATGTACCAAGATTTAAGAAATAACTTCTGGTGGATAGGAATGAAAAAAGACATAGCTAGATATGTTTCTATATGTCTTACTTGTTCACAAGTTAAGGCAGAACACCAGAAACTTTCAGGGCTACTTCAACAATTAGAAATGCCAGTATGGAAATGGGAACTTATAACAATGGACTTTGTTACTAAGTTGCCCAAAACCAGAAAAGGTAATGATGGGATTTGGGTAATTGTGGATCGATTAACCAAATCAGCTCATTTTCTACCTATGAAAGAAACCTTTAGCATGGAAAGGTTAGCCAAGTTATATGTAGATGAAGTAGTATCCTTACATGGAGTTCCACTCTCCATTGTATCGGATAGAGATAGTCGTTTCAGTTCTCATTTTTGGACAAGTTTCCAAGAAACCATGGGGACTAAACTGAACTTGAGCACTGCATATCATCCTCAAACAGACGGACAAAGTGAAATGACGATCCAAACCCTGGAAGACATGCTTAGGGCATGTGTGATAGATTTTGGTGGAAATTGGGATGACCATCTACCTTTAATTGAATTCTCCTATAACAATAGTTACCATTCAAGTATTGAAGCTGCCCCATTTGAAGCATTGTATGGACGAAAGTGTAGAACTCCAGTTTGTTGGGCAGAAATAGGAGAAAGTCAATTATCAGGTCCTGAAATAGTACAAGAAACCACTGACAAGATCACTCAAATCAAGGAAAGATTGAAAACGGTTCGAGATCGCCAAAAGAGTTATGCCGATAATCGACGCAAGCCATTAGAATTCCAAGTGGGAGATAAAGTACTTTTGAAAGTTTCTCCTTAGAAAGGAGTAGTACGGTTCGGAAAGAAGGGAAAGCTAAGTCCAAGGTACGTAGGACCATTTCCAATAATCCAGCAAATAGGACCAGTTGCTTATCGCTTACAACTTCCAGAAGAGCTAGCCGGGGTACATGACGTATTTCATGTATCCAATCTTAAGAAATGTCTATCTGACGAATCCCTGGTAGTACCTCTTCAAGAAGTAGAGGTAAATGAAAAGTTAAAATTTGTTGAGAAGCCATTACAGATAGAAGACAGAAAGGTCAAGTTTCTCAAGCACAAACGACTAGTGCTGGTCAAAGTCAAGTTGGATTCAAGGAGAGGACCTGAATACACTTGGGAGCTGGAGTCGGAGATGAAGCGAAGGTATCCCTACTTGTTCCAGTAAATCTCGAGCACGAGATTTTTATTAAGGTGGGGAGGATGTAACAACTCTCACCAAAACTATTATTTCTTATTATATTTTGTCCAATAGGAAACCCTAATTAAGACCCCAAGTGATCCTGCATATACCCTAAAATTTTCAGAACAATCGGAATCAGGATCAGGGGCCCTAAAACTCAGGGGGGTTATTTCCCCGTTAGTATTACCTAAACAGTTTTACGTGGAAATCAAATTTCGATGAACGGCCAACTCGCCTGAGTTACGCAGACACGGGGCTACCCTATGGTAGGGTGGTACCCCTCGCGCCACGCGACAGCCCCTCGCGCCACGCGAGGGGACTGTTTTCCAGGTATAAATAGAGGGGGTTGGTAATCGAATTATAGCACTTGTTCGACGTAAAAACTCATTTCGTGCGTTGAGATATCACCATTTTACTACAAAACACACACAAACACGAAACACTGTCGCAATAACAGGGTAATAACTCGATCGCTGCTACGATTTAATGTCCGATCGATAGAAACCAATCCAATGGATGTTTAAGTGCTGCTCAAACTTGGTTTATACTTTGTCATTCGTCGTAAATTCGATTGATGTTTAAGTATCGCACTTTGTCATTCATTGTGAAGGTTTCGATCTCGTGAGTTGTCGTAAAAAGTTGGATTAAAGTTACTAACCTAGTTTCGTGTGCATTGTTATTTGAACTAGGTTAACAAGGCTAATCAGTAGGCTAAACTCTGCCCGTATTAAATCTGCAATGTGAGTCATTCTCTTTTTATCAAATGTTTTACAATACTCCATTTTCAAATGTTATAATTACAGGGATTAAGTCATGGTTAAATTGAATCACTGGCTAGTGGGGTATTGTGCACATTACTAATTTCTCACGGTTAGGCTAATAAATCCTAACTGTGATAATCATCACTACTTAGGGAAAGACCCAATAGTGGTATGACCATCGTCACCAGGCGACACGGCGCCAGATAAAAATAAGATAAAAGCCATTATAATCGCTCTTATGCTGTAATTTATAACCATGTGTCGTTTTATGCAAAATGAATGATTCACCAGTATTTCCCCGCTGATAAAATATTTTTAAAACATGTTTCAGGCGACCTGTTGTGATTCAAGGAAAACGTGCTATGGAGCACAAACAAGCTTGAAGAGGTGGCTCAATAAAAATGAATAAACATGTTTTGTAAAATCAGGGAATTTCCTTGTGAAATTCCTCTATTGTAAATTACAGGGTTTATCCTGAATTATGAAATAAAATAATCGGGCATTTTCAAGTTTTAAAAGATCCTGCTAAAATCTTCCGCTGTCGCATCAATTAATAAATACCACGGGTTCCTGTCTCGCGGCTCCTGACCGGGTCAAACCGGGGCTAGGGCCGTGACAGTTGAGTTGGGAACAGTGGCAACGGTTGTGGTGCAATTATTTGGTCAAGGTTTGGATCGGCTGCAGTGTTAGCTAATATGTGGAAGTTGGCCAAACGTCTATTAACTAAGTCTTGTGTCTGGGCATTGACTTCCCTATTGGCAGCTACTAAGGCTCTTTGTTGCTGCAACTTTCTCATTCGCTTTCTCCTCTCGTGTGCTCCCCGACTGAACCATCCTCTCTTTTTCGAATGGAATGGTTCTTCAGATTGCGCCTTAAATATGAAAATCCCCCCTACTGTATCAGCAGAATACCCCGAATGAGTAGGCTGTGATGAGGTTCCTTCACTTTTGGGAGAACTATCTAAATGACGGTAGGCGTCAGACGTACCTTGCTCACTCATACTGTAAACTAACAGATTGTCAAACAACACAAAACAATAATATACATGTATGCATATAGTCACATAGATTATTTCCTAACAGAATTGACAAATTTTGGTGTTAGCATAACACTTCTGTGGCTAAAATCAGTGGTTGTAGCTCTTATACCACTCTCTCTCTCAACCCCCGACCCCTTGCCCCGGGAGGCGGGCGGCCGCGAGCTCACAGATTTAGTGGTATCGGTGTTTATTAATTTGGCAGCGGAAATTTACATCAGGATCGTAGTTAGGAAATAGTTTATCAGAGTAAAACACCTCAATTTATAAACAATAAACACATGGATAAAACCCAAGTTTCCATTTATTATATGTTTATAGGGATAAACCCTATTTTATTGAAATAAAACTTCATTCTTGTTTTAGGTAACTTTTAGAGCCACTTTTCCAAGCCTTCAATGCTCTCCAACTGGCTTCTATTTGGCTTTCACATTTTGGTACCTGGAACGCGTTTTAAAAAGATTTTGTCACTGGAAAATACTGGTGAGTGCATCCCAATTTAATCAAAACAATTTTATATCTTTACAGTATTGAGGGCATCCGCAATTACATTTGTTTACATCTACCAAATTACCACCCACGGTACTGCCAATCCTGACTTGTGGTCATGTTACTATTCTCAGTATTAGTAACAAGTAATCTATACAAAACCCCAACATACCGACAGTAATTGTAGAATTACAAATACTCAATCACTGTTAATTATACTTTAAAACAATTGAGGTTTTGTAAAAATAGTTTACAAAAAGTGAATGTACTCACATTGTTGTTTTAGATAACCCTACAGCTTTCTGGTAACTTCTTGGTTATAATCTATTAAATTAAACAATGCACACGTGTTAGTAAGATAACCCAATTTTACATTTGCTATACCCTCCCCCCGAGATAGAACTCCAACGACTAAGTCAGGCAGAGCCTCGACATGCATTACGGAGCTCTAGATCAATCGGTAAGAGTAACTAATATGTAACCGGGGGTCATAATACTTACAACGAGGCAGAGCTTTGCTTTTTAGTGGGTATTATACCCGAGAATTATATTAGCTATACAGAAGTTGAGAGGATTTAAAAGTTTTGAACAAATAACAACTGAACCTCGACCTCTTATTTATAGTGTTGATCGTCCACCTTGTCGCGCCCCGCGAAGCCCCAGGCTAAGCCTGTCGCAGGCCGCGAGGAACCGCGTGTCAACTATAGCTTTGACTAGTCACCATACTAGCCCTGCCGAGTCACGTGCCACGTGGCACTGTTCACTATCGACCAAGTAAAGGCTCTCGCGCCCCGCGAAGGAATAGCCTTCATCTGTCGCGCCCCAAAATTTGACATGCTGTCGTGGTACACGCAAATTTAATCCAAATAACAACTATAGATAGTGGTAAATGGGTATCGAACTCAGGGAGTATGTGGAAAATGTGTAGATTTTATAGCTTTGCGATTAAACTAAAATTAACCTAATTTGCAGAATTTAAAGATTAATGATTTGGATTGTTGTTTTAGAAAACTAAATTACTAGCTAATTGCAAATCAAAATTGGGTGTTTAACAGATTAAGAGAAAATGACCATCTTAAGTTCCGGTTTCCATTAACAAATGTGTGCGAATCCAACTAGAAAGAGTTACATAGACATAACTCATGCATAAACGTTTGTGGTGATAAAAGGGAACAAAGTACTCGGATTATGTAAACGCGAGGTTGTTACCCGATCATCAATTAATCAATATCCAACCCTAACCCTTCCCGTGATATCTCGATTGTCAACGACACCAAGAACGTACGATTTAGATTAGGAACAAAACATCAATTAACAATTTACAATCAAACATTCATGCATCATAATAAACATAGCAACATACCAAGTCTATTATTCTAGAAATAAAGATTCATCACACAAAAGTCAATAAGAAACCTTCACCTAAGATGATCACCGAAAGTTTAGCCAGACATTGTTTGGTGGATCATCATAACATCAAGATTGAAGTTCATATGAATCAAAAGACAAACCGAATGTTAGAAATTGTTCACAAACACTTGCCAAAAGCCAAAATTCGCCCCAACACTCCAGAGAAACGTCTAATGATGAGATAATCCCAAAAGACACCATAAAAAACTGTTTTAATGAGCAGTTACGAAGTTGTGCGTCACCTCCACCGTAATTTATGGTACCACCGTAAATTACGGTGGTCTTCAAAATGTTACGGTGGGTATAGACTGTGTTACGGTGAGATTTGTTGATGTTTCAGGGCCACCGTTGTGACAACTGTACTCTGTAATCGATGTGCGATGTAAAACAATGTTGATTATTAATAAAACAATGTGCTTTGGTGTTATTATATGTGTTTTGATTTCTTTATGTGTGTGTTTATGTTTGGTGATTTTACAATTCGATTCGATTCCGATTTCAAGCTTTAAATCGCTTTCTGGAAGGTTATACGCGCGCAGATGCGTAAATATAACCAGTTTAATGCAACAAACACTCCGGAATAGTGACATAGGCTTAACATACCTTAAATAACATTTACACAACTTAGAAATAAGTTTTGAATGGTTTGGTGTGTTGAAAACAAGTCTATTCGATCACAGGGACTAATTGTGTCAAACTGTGAAACTATGAGGATTTACACAGTAACGAACATTCCGGAATTTGATCATAAGTTAAACATACCCTAAATATCCTTTACAAAGCTTAGAAATAGGCTTTGAGGGGTACGTTATGCTAAAATAAACTTTATGCTCATTCAGGGACTAAAAGTGTCAAAAAGTGCACAAGTTTGCACTTTCGCGCATATCTTACGTTCTGAATACATCTGGACATCCAAAAATTTATGTAAGCACTAAAATATTTTATTTTAGTGTTTGGCATAAGAAAAATCCATTCGTCGCGTCATTTGGTTCGTTTTTCGCGCTTATGCGCATTCCGTAGTAATTAAGCGAACATCGCGTTCGTACGGACAAACGAACCGACATCCGAGATATTTTTGAGCATGTTTCATGTCCACAATGTTTAGGCATCATTTTAGGGCCTTAAAGTTGGCTTAACGGGCCTTAAACGCGTCGGAAATGGCCTTAAACACCAACAGGGACCAAAACTGTCATTTTGGAAACTTGTTTTCTGATCAGAAGCTCCAGGCGGCCCGCCTGAGTTTTTGTGTATCCTGAAGCAGGCCGCGTCAGCCTATCAGACCAGATTAAGTGAATTTAACAGCTGTTTGCAGCTGTTTTGCACTCCCAATTCCAAGTGTCAATTCCTTATGGTGGGTGGCAAATTTACCTACCACAACATTCCAACACATGTACGGGTCAACAACGAAGTGGTTAACGGTACGTTTCTTGTTAACAATCGACCTGCATCTATTCTTTTTGATTCCGGTGCCGATAGAAGTTTTGTTTCATTGTCTTTTGAGCCTTTGCTTGCGATACCTAGAACAAAACTGAGGAAACCCTTATCTGTTGAAATTGCCATTGGTAAACCTCTTATTCTCGATTCTGTTATTCATGGTTGTCAGTTGAACCTTGATAACCATCTTTTTCCTATTGACCTCACACCGATGCAACTTTGAAGCTTCGATATTATTGTTGGAATGGATTGGCTAATCAAACACCATGCTGAGGTGGTTTGTTTCGATAAGATTGTTCGTATTCCTTTGTCTTCTGGCGATGTTCTGGAGATTCGTGGCGAGAAGCCATCTGGTGGATTGAAGCTTATGTCGTGTACAAAGGCCCAAAGTTATTTGCGAAAAGGATATGTTGCTTTTCTGGCACATGTCACCGAGGAGAAAGACAAGAGCAAGAGTATTCAGGATATTCCGATTGTTCGGGATTATCCAGAGGTGTTTCCTGATGAACTGCCTGGTTTGCCTCCAGTTCATCAAGTCGAGTTTCATATTGACCTTGTACCCAATGCCAACCCGATTGCGAAAGCGCCTTATCGACTTGCACCATCTGAGATGCAAGAATTATCGAAGCAGCTTCAAGAGTTATCTGATAAAGGATTCATTCGACCAAGCTTTTCACCTTGGGGAGCTCCTGTCCTCTTCGTGAAAAAGAAAGATGGATCTTTTCGAATGTGTATCGATTATCGTGAGCTTAATTAGCTCACCATCAAGAATCGATATCCCCTACCTCGAATTGATGATCTCTTCGACCAGCTGCAGGGTGCTTCATGTTTTTCCAAGATCGATCTGCGTTCTGGGTATCATCAACTTCGTGTTCTCGAAGAAGATATTCCCAAAACTGCTTTCCGCACAAGATATGGGCATTTCGAGTTCACAGTCATGCCTTTTGGTTTGACTAATGCTCCTGCTGTTTTCATGGACTTAATGAATAGGGTCTGCAAGCCTTATTTGGATCAGTTCGTCACTGTTTTTATTGATGACATCTTGATTTATTCAAAGTCTCGAGCCGAGCACGAACAACACCTTCGCTTAACATTGGAACTCTTGAAGAAGGAACAACTTTTTGCAAAATTCTCCAAGTGTGAATTCTGGCTTAAAGAAGTTCAATTCTTGGGTCACATAGTCAATGAGCAGGGTATTCATGTGGATCCATCCAAGATTGCTGCTATTAAGGACTGGAATACACCAACGACGCCCACAGAGATTCGATCTTTTCTTGGTCTTGCTGGTTATTATCGGCGATTTATTTCAAATTTCTCGAAGATTGCGGTTCCACTCACTGCTTTGACTCAGAAGAAGAAGCTTTTTGAGTGGGGACCCAAGCAAGAAGAAGCATTCCAAACGCTGAAGCAGAAGTTATGTAATGCTCCTGTTCTATCTCTGCCCGAGGGAAGCGATGATTTCGTTGTCTATTGCGATGCATCCAAACTAGGCCTTGGTTGGGTCCTCATGCAACGAGGTAAAGTTATTGCATATGCATCTAGAGAGCTGAAAATTCACGAGAAGAACTACACGACTCATGATCTGGAGTTAGGAGCTGTGGTTTTTGCGCTTAAAATCTGGAGACACTACCTCTATGGAACGAAGTGTGTGGTTTTCACAGACCACAAAAGTCTCCAGCATATTCTTAATCAGAAAGAGCTGAATATGAGGCAACGACGTTGGGTTGAACTCTTGAACGACTATGATTGCGAGATTCGCTACCATCCTAGTAAGGCGAATGTCGTAGCTGATGCGCTTAGTCGAAAAGAACAAGTCAAGCTTCATTCTATTCAAACTCTATCTGATCTTCAAACTCGTGTTCTTCAGGCTCAGCAATTTTGTGTTTCACAAAATTTGATAGGTACGGAATTACCACAACAGCTTGAGCTTAAACTCGAAGCGAAAGACGATGGTTTGCTCTATTTCATGGATCGTTTGTGGATTCCGAATCAGGACGATCTTCGCACCTTGGTAATGGACGAATCTCATAAGTCTCGATATTCTATCCATCCTGGTGCTGATAAAATGTACAAGGATCTTCGTACTTCGTGCTGGTGGCCTGGTATGAAGAAGGATGTTGCCTTGTATGTATCAAAATGTCTAACTTGTCTCAAAGTCAAGGCCGAACATCAACGACCTTCTGGCTTGCTTGTACAGCCAGAAATACCGGTTTGGAAGTGGGAAAACATTACGATGGATCTCATCACTAAATTACCGCGTACATCTAAAGGTCACGATGCTATTTGGGTTGTTGTCGATCGATTAACGAAGTCAGCTCATTTTATTGCGATCCGCGAGGATCTATCTGCTGATAAACTTGCAAAGATTTATGTTGATGAGATTGTGTCACGACATGGTGTTCCTTTGGATATCATTTCTGATCGTGATGCTCGATTTTCATCTCATTTCTGGAAGGCCATGCAATCTGCTTTGGGAACCCAATTGAATCTAAGCACTGCTTATCATCCCCAAACAGATGGCCAATCTGAGAGAACGATTCAAACTTTGGAGGATATGCTTAGAGCATGTGTAATAGACTTTGGTGGTAGTTGGGATTCTAATCTGCCACTGATCGAGTTCTCTTACAACAATAGCTATCATACTAGTATTAAAATGGCACCATTCGAAGCTCTCTACGGTCGAAAATGTCGTTCACCTGTCTGCTGGAATGAGACCGGTGAAGCTCAGCTTACTGGACCTGAACTCGTTCTGGAAACAACGGACAAGATCAAGAAAATCCGCAATAATCTTATGACAGCTAGATTACGTCAAAAGAGATATGCGAATTTACGAAGCAAGCCCTTAGAATTTCAAGTCGGAGATCGTGTCCTACTCAAGGTTTCACCTTGGAAGGGAGTCGTGAGATTTGGAAGGAAAGGAAAACTTGCACCACGATATGTGGGACCATTTAAGATCGTTGAAAGAATTGGAAAGGTTGCCTACCGACTAGAGCTACCTCCAGAGCTTGGATACGTTCACCCGACTTTTCACGTGTCCAATTTGCGAAAGTGTTTAATTGACGCTGATCTTCACATTCCTCTCGACGAGATCCAAATCGATGAAACGATGCACTTTGTTGAGAAACCTGTGGATATAGTGGAACGTACGTACAAACAGTTGAAGAACAAACGGATTCATTTGGTCAAAGTTCGCTGGGAATCCAAACGTGGTCCTGAGTTTACTTGGGAACGTGAGTACCAGATGAAGACGAAGTATCCGCATTTGTTTTCACAAGCTTCCTCTAGTTAAAATTTCGGGACGAAATTTCCTGAAGTAGGGGAGACTGTGACAACTGTACTCTGTAATCGATGTACGATGTAAAACAATGTTGATTATTAATAAAACAATGTGCTTTGGTGTTATTATATGTGTTTTGATGTCTTTATGTGTGTGTTTATGTTTGGTGATTTTACAATTCGATTCGATTCCGATTTCAAGCTTTAAATCGCTTTCTGGAAGGTTATACGCGCGCAGATGCGTAAATATAACCAGTTTAATGCAACAAACACTCCAGAATAGTGACATAGGCTTAACATACCTTAAATAACCTTTACATAACTTAGAAATAAGTTTTGAATGGTTTGGTGTGTTGAAAACAAGTCTATTCGATCACAGGGACTAATTGTGTCAAACTGTGAAACTATGAGGATTTACACGGTAACGAACATTCCGGAATTTGATCATAAGTTAAACATACCCTAAATATCCTTTACAAAGCTTAGAAATAGGCTTTGAGGGGTACGGTATGCTAAAATAAACTTTATGCTCATTCAGGGACTAAAAGTGTCAAAAAGTGCACAAGTTTGCACTTTCGCGCATATCTTACGTTCTGAATACATCCGGACATCCAAAAATTTATGTAAGCACTAAAATATTTTATTTTAGTGTTTGGCATAAGAAAAATCCATTCGTCGCGTCATTTGGATCGTTTTTCGCGCTTATGCGCATTCCGTAGTAATTAAGCGAACATCGCGTTCGTACGGCCAAACGAACCGACATCCGAGATATTTTTTAGCATGTTTCATGTCCAAAATGTTTAGGCATCATTTTAGGGCCTTAAATTTGGCTTAACAGGCCTTAAACGCGTCGGAAATGGCCTTAAACACCAACAGGGACCAAAACTATCATTTTGGAAACTTGTTTTCTGATCAGAAGCTCCAGGCGGCCCGCCTGAGTTTTTGTGTATCCTGAAGCGGGCCGCGTCAGCCTATCAGACCAGATTAAGTGAATTTAACAGCTGTTTGCAGCTGTTTTGCACTCCCAATCCCAATTCCAAGTGTCAATTCCTTATGGTGGGTGGCAAATTTACCTACCACAACATTCCAACACATGTACGGGTGGGATTCGAGCACGGTTTCCATGAAACGATCTTAACGGTTACCCGAATACTATAAATACCCAACCCACTTAACTTCAAAACTCACAAGAATCTGATCTCAAAGACTCTAAGTTGGAACCATTGTTTCATACCTGAGTTATTTTGATCTAGATTAGCATTCGGGGACCCTTCGTAAGTATTCTTTCGTTCTTTTATTGCTTTTCGAGTCTTTTCGAGTCTGAAAGTCAAACTTTGTTTGACTTTCTGCGTTGACCAGTTTATGGTCAATGCGAAGTTCATTTGAACTTCGCAACGTGATTGTAATCACGATGGTTATAGTCCCTTGGGACTATGCCTACTAATTACCACGTTGTCTAAGGTGGTCGTATGGGTAAGCGATCTGATAAATCGCTTATACCTTCGAACCCGACCCATTTGGTCGATCATTAGGATCTGACCAAATACTTTAGGTGACCATAGTATATAGGGAATAACCTTCCGAGGTTATACCTTATGGTCGCTTCGTTAAGTAGTTGTATGATAGGTAGTTTATATGCCTTAGGTAAATTACCAAAATACCCTTTTCATTTATAATTGGTAATTTAGCTTATGTAACCTAAACTTTTGTACATAACTGATTATACAACATGATAAAACATGTATAGGCATATAATACTTGTCATAGGACTAGTTAGACATCTCGAACGCGCTTTGCGCGCACGACGCGTTAAAGAAGCATAAGCTACCTTAATGGGTCACGATGGGTCGAAAGCACTTAGGTTAGGTTCCGATTTAGGATGTAGGCTTTGTTAAACCATATCACATGAGTTCTAACACTCATTTGGTTTACAAGACCTCATTCTATCCGATCTTCCGATTTAGGCGTCTATTGTTTGATTAGTGATTCGATTACTAGGTACTGTTTGATTTCTCTGGTTAGCTCGAGTTGTTGAAGTTCTATTGACTGAGGATACTTTGCACTACAAGTGAGTACATAGTTCCCCTATTTTACTGCTTTCAATTGTTTTGGGGTGATTCATATGTACTAAACGATTTTCGAGGTTATAACGATGGTTTCAAAAAACGTTTAAGACGATTTATACAAAACTAATAACGATTTCGATAATGTGAACGAACTTGTTGGTTGGGTTACATAACAAATGACATTCATTAGCAATGATCAAGCCGACCAGTATTAGGTTATGGTACCATAGGATCTGACAAATCCCGTTATCTTACTACACCCATGGTTATGTGTGGGGGTTGTGGGTAGTGACTGAATCTGATATTTGTTAATTTACCCTATGGTGGTTTATTAATGCGAGAAACGAGGGACGAGTCACAAAGGTTTGAATGTTATTAGCGAGACGACCATATATAAGTTATTCACAATTAAAACGAGGACGATTTGGACGATGTAAACGATTTGGACGATACGATGTTAAACGATGTGGGTAAACGATTGATTTTAGTTAGTGTTTAGATAACGAGACGTGTGTAATGTGGTGAAAACACGGTAGATACGCCGCTGGTACTTCTTATATATAGGTGTTTTCAACATATTACATACTGTGGCGTTATTTAGTTCACTTGGGTAAACGATAGCGAAACGATGTCACACAACAATATTTTCGAAGTAACATACGAGTTTTATTAACGAGTTAATACGAGATGTTTTACAATTTGCTTTACTAAAACAAAGGTTTTTGGGTTAAGAATCATGGCTACGAGGTTTCATAAACTATAAACCTGCTCGATTTGAGTTGGTTAATAAAGTTGCAATATTATACTCTTTTCAAAACAAGCTTTTTAATAAAGTATTGCAACATTTAAAATAGCCATGAATTCAATACTCCTATAAAACCTATGTACTCGCCAGCATTACTTTGCTGACTGTATTTTCACATATGTTTCAGGAGTTGATGCTTGATGATGATTTGCTAGGATGCATGTGTCACGTAGGATCTGGACGAGGCCTTAGTGACATAAAACAATATTAGTCTATATGTAACTTGTTTGTTCTACTTTAAGACAATGATAATGTTTAATATTCAATAAAACGAAACACTTTTGTATCCATGGTTATGAAACGATAATTCTGTTGCAACACGCCCCGACGTTTTCCGCCGCGCTTTGTTGTTTTACGCGGTCGGGGTGTGACAACCGTAAATTACGGTGGCCACCGTAATTTACGGTGGCACCCTGACTTGCGTGTTTTGTTTCTTCATTCTCTTCACGCACGACCCGTTCATCTCCAAACCGTCCAAATCTGCGTTTTATCCCTTTTAAGCTCCCGAACCGCACCTGAAACATAAGCAAACGTAGTTACCTAATTCAAGATAATTACACGATTAAGTGAAGGATAATTTCGTCTTTTAACATCATTAAGGGTTGTCACATGGACCACCCGTCACATCCCCACACTTAACCGTTGCTTGTCCCAAGCAACTCATCAAATCAATTTCAAAACAAGCGATCAATGTAAACCAAGCAGAAACATGTAGTCCTTTTACTAACCCCTTTTTAACACCCAAAATAGTGCACCCCTCGCTATGTCTCTCCTCTCGGTAACAAGTAAGCACTAGCAATATGAGCTAGACACACAAAGGCTAATGGGCGGTTGCACAACTATAGGCTTGTACCTAAATCGATCCTTCTCCTAAAACGTGTCAAACATGAATGCAAATCAAAGGTACTTTCAAGGTTGTAACGTGGCTAGGTGTATGGGTTGGAAATGGAATATATATGAAGTAGCGAAAACTTAATCCGGTCTTTTATTACACAAAGAAACAAACAAACAACTACCAAACTTAACTACTATATACAAGATAACTAATCATCACTTTTTTTTTCATTGCTTTTTCTCTTGTTTTTTTTTTCTTTTCTTTCTGATTTTTTTTTTAACATAAACATAATAACTTTCAACATAACATCAAATAAAATTACATACTACTAAATAATCACTAACACTATAAGACCGGGTCAAATCGGGTAAATTTTTAGGTACTAGCTAGGGGTAACAAATGATAGGCTTTTAGGCACAAAATTTGGCAACTAAATGTCCAAACCCCTGCCCCTCTCACTATCATGCTCATATATATAACTTGTGAGGTCCAACCCCCCAAATCCCACACTCACACACACTAAAGACGAGGCTCCCTAAATTCCCTTATCCTCTTCGCATTCATATCCAACTAAGGACTCAAACCGTATCAAGGCACAAGTTCTAATGCACCCCCACCCGTGACCACTCTCATCAAAGACAAGTTTTATTTATTTACATGTGTGGCTTCAACTCTCACCAAGAATAAAAGGGGTATCAAGGGTTGCCGGTGCATCAATTGGGGTTAATCTAGGGTGTTCAAATTCTCACATCATTTCGCTTGATTTAAAATTTTTTCAAAATTTTCAAAAATTTCCCCCTATCCCCACACTTGAGATAAATTAACCCCAATGTATGGTTTTAGGAGGCTTTGATCGCTTAAAACTCTTTCACATCAACTGAAAGCTCTTCAACTCAAACCACAAATTTCTTTTTTGATTTTTCATTTTATATTTTTTTTATATTTTTCTTTTAAAAACATCACACACCAACTCGCACCAACCCAAACATAACATCACAAACTAACACCACCCAACCGCCCAACCATAAACAAAACAAGCTAAATAAATATTCACAAAATATACAAGGAAGAAACACGACCTGACTAGTAATAGCGTGGCCCCTGAGGTCCAAAAATGGAAGACATCATGTCATTCCATTCTCCAAATGCAAATGAACCGCTACTACTCCCACCTTGTTGTTGAGATCATTCTTGTTGGCGCGGATCGATCCATTGTGAATGATGGAGCGGCGGGGTTGGATACGAAACACTACCATCATACGGTGGTAGAGACGCATAATCCACATGTTGTGGATCCACAACCACCGGCCGCCCGGTGTGCCAATCTGCATGCAATCTCCTTTCTTGGTCATCATGGTATCGATTATTCATTTCTACTTAATGGGAATACGCGTGTGTGCGATTCCACGCCTCTTAACGATCAAGGTTTTGTTTCAAGGACCGCTCTATGCTTGCACTCATCATTGTATGTTGATCAAATAACGTCCGCTCTGAACCCGACCACGACTCAAAAATGGGTGCCGGAGGCCGTTGATTTTCGATAACCTCTTGCATTGTGCCATCATAAGCCCAATTTGGCACATAAGAACGCTCCGTATAATCGTAAAAGGCACCACCATAACCTCTACCATGGCCCCCTTGGCCCACATTCTCACCACCATGCGGCTCGTCCGCATAATCCTCATCACCACTTGGAGCCTCCACATCACTTTCCGGCTCATCCGCTTCTCCCGGTAGAAGATCTCTTCCACCCACCTTTAATGCTCTCCATCGCTGCCCCTCCGACTTGAGTTTATGGTACCGTTCCGACTGCGTATACGTCCAACCAATCCCCAACTTGTCTAAAGTAAAAGGCTGATGCCTTTTTGGTGCCCCTTTATCTTCTGACGTGATTGCCTTTTGTTGCTTCATCAATCCCGTGATGATTCTGCAATAAGGGATAATATCTCTTCCCAACTTGTTTCGGCAAATCCATAGGTGGTTCATGATCAAGTATCGGATTGGAAAACACGGAGATCCATTAAGTAGCGAATAGAGGACAGGTACTTCCGGGTACCTCACTTGCTCCTTGTCCCCCCTTCGTGGAATGACATTGAGAATGCAGATTGCTAACAACAACTTCGCTTCAATCTTTAAATTCCTCCGGTACAAAATTCCACTATATGTACCGGGTAAAAACAGTGCTGCCAACATATCATTCCAACGAACATGCTTCTCTGGTTTAAGCAAAAGGTCATCAAGACTAGGTATTATGTAATCACCTGTAACAACTGTGCTTGTAATCTTCGTGAACAGTTCTATTAGCAATAAAACAATGTTATTTGATCCCAATGTTTGTTTGGTTGTGTTTTACATTTTTCATGTTTTGACTTTTATGTAATTTCAAACTCTATATCGCTTTCTGGAGAGTTATACGCAAACTGGTGCGTAAACGTAATCAGTTTAATGCGAAAAATACTCCGGAACATCAACCTATACTTAACATACCTCAAATAACCTTTACATAACTTAGAAAAAAGTTTTGAAGGCTTTGGTATGGCAAAAACAAAGTTAATTCTCTTACAGGGACTAAACTTGACAAATTAAGAAAGTATGTCAATTTGAACTGTAACGAACATTCCGGAACATGACCATAAGTTAAACACACCTTAAATATCCTTTACATAGCTTAGAAATAGGCTTTAAGGGGTTCGGTGCGCTAAAATAAACTTTTGGGTCATTCAAGGACTAAAAGTGTCAAAAAGTGCACAAGTTTGCACTTTCGCGCATAACTTACGTTCTGAATACATCTTGACATCCAAAAATTTATGTAAGCACTAAAATATTTTATTTTAGTGTTTGGCATGAGAAAAATTCATTTGTCGCGTCATTTGGATCGTTTTTCGCACTTATGCGCATTCCGTCATAATTAAGCGAACATCGCGTTCGTACGACCAAACGAACCAACATCCGGCATATTTTTTAACATGTTTCATGTCCACAATGTTTAGGAATCATTTTAGGGCCTTAAAGTTGGCTTTACGGGCCTTAGAAGTGTCGGAAATGGCCTTATACACGTGCAGGGGCTGAAACTGCCATTTTTGAAAGTATTATGCTGATCAGAAGGGCCAAGCGGCCCGCATTAGCTTTGTCTGATCCTGAAGCGGGCCGCCTCAGCCTCCCAGATCAGATCAGAACAAACAGTCAGCATTTTCCAACTGTTTTAACCACAACCACAACTTCTAACTTGACCTTTCAGCAGATTTAGGACCATTTTTAGGTACCACAACATTTGGACAATTGTACGCACAAGATTTAGGCATGATATTCGACAAACGATCTTAACGGTTCTCCGAATACTATAAATACCCAACCCATTCCATAGCCAAAACCACTAGAATCTGATTAAAAAGACTCTAAGTTGAAACCATTGTTTCATACCTGAGTTATTTTGATCACGATTAGCATTCGGGGACCCCTCGTAAGTATTCTTTCGTTCTTTTATCGCTTTCGAGTCCGAAAGTCAAACTTTGTTTGACTTTCTGCATTGACCAATTTATGGTCGATGCGAAGTTCGTTTGAACTTCATAACGTGAGCGTGATCACGATGGTTATAGTCCTTAGTGACTATACCTACTGATTACCACGTTATCTAGGCTCAGTGACGAGTCGTAGTTTCGGTCAGAATACGTATTCTTGCGTATTTTGTAACCAAACTACTTATGGGTATCAAAACCGTTTGTTTTGATACCAAACCTGTTTTCTAAACTTAGTTAAGCATGTTTTAACATGCTTAGCTCGTCACTTTTAGTTTAGTGCTTATATAGGGTCGTCAGGTAAGCGATCTAAACAATCGCTTATACTTTCGAACCCGACCCATTTGGTCGATCATTAGGATCCGACCAAGCACATTAGGTGACCATAGTATATAGGGAATAACCTTCCGAGGTTATACCTTATGGTCGCTTCGTTTAAGTAGTTGTATGATAGGTAGTTTATATGCCTTAGGTAAATTACCAAAATGCCCTTTTGACGTCAAAATTCATTTTAAGCATATGTAACATAACTTTTGACATCTAAAATGATTTGACAACAATATTAGACATCTTAAGGCATATTTTACTTATCATAGGACTAGTTAGGCGGTCCGAACGCGGTTCACGCGAACGACGCGTTAAAGTAGCATAAGCTACCTAAACGGGTCGTATTGGGTCGTAAGCACTTATGTTAGGTTTCATTTAGTGTGTAGGCTTTGCTAAACCGTATGACACGAGTCTCTACACTCGTTTGGTTTACGAACCCTCATTCTATCCGATCTTCCGACTTAGGTCCGGTTTATTAATGTAGTTACCTATATTAGGTGCCGTTTGGTATTCCGCGATCTCTAGCATTGCTTGGTGGTTATCTTAGGACTTCTGAGCAATCTCAAGTGAGTACATAGAACCCCCTCTTTTAAATGTTTTCAAGGTGTTTATGTGAGTACATAGACCCCTCTTTTACTGTTTTCCAAACTGTTTTGGGGTGGAACACATGTGCCTACTTGTTACTTTCGTGCTTTCCTGTTTTCACATCATATACCTGCTATGTTTGTTAGTACATTATAGTACATGATTTCATTACATTTCATGCTATGTATGTCCATTGTGTGCATACTTAGTACATTGTTTTACATTACATTTCTGCTATGTATGTTGACTGATAGCATGCTAGCACATTGATTTACATGACTTTTCTGCTTTGTATGTTAACTTAGCATACTTAGTACATTGTTTTTATATAACATGTTCACTTTTGCTATGACATTTGGTTTGCACAAACGAGACTATTATACGTTCATTAACATTAGCTACGCCGCTCGGTAGTAAGTACTGGTACCATAGGACTTGACAAATCACATTCCTGACATCCCGGGTTTGTTTGGATGTAAGGAATGACTGAATCCGAATACAATTCTTTTGATAACCTTGACTAAAAGGGTTATCCGACTGTCTCAAGGCTTGAATGTATGCGTTAACTTACCACATAAATGTTTGTATCAATGTAACATGCATTACTTTATAAAACATAACTTTTTGATACATTCAAGATACTTTGTTTTGTACATTTCTACATTTGGACTACTTGACAATACTTTACTTACAAGACATAACACTTGTTACACATTACTTGACTACTTTTGGACTATCAACATTTGACATGGTTTATACAAGGACTTTTGACAATTAGTTTAAACATAGACATTATACACTGTTGGTTGGTTAAGTGACTTAAGTAACGAAATGTGAGTAATATGATACAAGCATGGTGGATACGCTGCTGGTACTTCCTATATATAAGTGTTTGTATTATATTACATATCATAGCGTTATTTAAATCATTCGTTTTGGACTTGTACATTTTACACAAGTAACATGTTTTCACAAGACTTTGTTTTACAATACGGTTTATTTTATACAACTCATTTTACATGGTTATTCATTTAACCATACATTATTCTTTTATTTATACATATCATCTGAACTTATTGTTTTTCAAGCGATTTACAAAACAAAATCAAATTACAAGGTTCATGACTAAACATTTTCTTAAACTTAAGTCATGAATCTTATTTTCACAAACCTATGTATCTCACAGGCATTTTTATGCTGACGTACCTATTTTCACATGTGTTTTCAGGAGCTTTTCCGTAGGATGATGATCGTGACACTAGGGCGGACCTGTGCCTTAGAGACTTAAAATGAAGAAAGACTTAGTTTAATTATGTTATAAACTCTTTAATTTCTGTTTAAGACAATGAAACTCTTATGTTAATAAATAAAATACAACTTTGAATGCCATGGTTATGAAACAATTAATTCTGTTACAACACTCCCCGACGTTTTCCGCCACGTCTTGTATGTTATACGTGGTCGGGGTGTGACATCACCGGACGATAGACTGTCGTATTTTCCCAATTTCTTCAATGTGCTAAAAGACATCTTTACCGGAATCCCATTCACCACACCCGTTAACTTCATTTGTGATGGCTTTTCATATGTGTTGCACGTGAGGGTTGCCATCCATTCTTGAATTTCGGTCATGAACAAATTCTTGCTATCCTTATCATAGCAATTAAGCGCCCCCTCCCATCCTAGAGCACGGAATTTAGCAAACACACCAAACGGGCTAAGTTGAACCTCATTAACTACTCTCTCACAAATAAATGTGGCCACCCTGTTTTTCAATCGATTCATACTATCGTGAAAGAGAGTCGGTTGCCAATGTTCTGGTTGGTCATCCAATGGACCCGACTCCCATTTTGGCTTTTCATCCGGGTCCAACTCCATTTCTTCCTCGCTTTCACTCTCATCAACTCGACCCAAATACTGCCTTTTTCTCGGTTGTTGTTCCGGTTGCTTGCCCTTATCTTTAGACGAAGAAGATGAACTTGCTCCGGCTCTTTCTTTTGTTCATACCATTTTTCTACACACATTAGAGCAAACAACACAACCAAATACAATAAATTAGACACTTTTCACCAAAATATCCCCATACTTTCTTGTTACTATGGTTGTAGATGCTAGTGAACCAAAATTTTTATAAATCTTTTTCAAAAAATGGGCATGGTGTCTCTACATTGTAGAGACTCCCAAAAAGTTCACTACTTTACATCAAATCTACATCTACAAACCATAACAATGTTCAAATAACTAATTTCATGACAAAATCCAAGAACAAGCAAGTGGGTATGAGCAAATAACACAAATAATCTTACTTTTCACAATGCATCATCAACACATAACAAATAAACTTCCATACCTTTGGTTGAAGATGCTAGAATGCTTGTGAAACAAAAACTCCAAAAACCCCCAAAAATTTTCGGACTAGGGTTTGAAATTCGGACTAGAAAGCTTCGTTTTTTCGCAAGTCTCTTCTCAAAATCAGAAAGTTCGTGAAAAATTAGTCAAGTTAGACCTCAATTTCACTTGATTTGGCTAAGAATTGAGAGAGTTATGGAAGAATTGAAGGTTGAAGAAGTTTGAAGATCTTGTGGGTCTTGAGAGTGATAGGTGAGAATGATGGATGAGAAAAGTGATAGATGAATGAGTGGATGGGTTCACGTGACCTGATTGTTGGCTTATTATTATTATTTATTTTATATATGCAGGAACCGGAACGGCGAATCAGTTTTCCAGGTCCACCGTAAATTACGGTGTGGACCGTAAATTACGGTGGATGCTGGAACTAAAATTCCACCGTAAATCAGTGTGTTTCTATCGTAAAGAACAAATGATTTTTACCCACACCATAAATTACGGTAATACCGTAAATTACGGTAGTATCTGGGCTTTTTTTCTTCGCCAAAAACTCGAATTTTAAGTATATTTTTTATATATTTTTTCAGTGTTTTCGATTTTTTTGTATTTTTAAAATTTTTCAAAAACATGTAAAACAATACCCTACCCCCTCGAAAATCCCGTGTTGTCCTCAACACAATGTTAGAGCAATTCGTGACCCGAATATCCCCACACTTGTTTCAAACACAAGATTCAAGCGAGTACGGTAAAGGTGCAAACTATACAAAACAAACAAAATGAAATGCTAACTATTTACACTACCAAACCTGGGCCTCTCACGATTGTTCCTCATCGACCGGGCGTAAAATGTAGCCCGCTTTATCAAGCTCCAAGTTGTTGATGTCGTTCCCCTCCAAGTATGGCTTCAATCGGTGACCGTTCACCGTTTGTTGTTTTAGTGTTTGCTCATCTTGGATATCTACATCACCAAACCTCCCAACTCGCCGAACGACATACGGGCCCATCCATTTGCTTTTAAGCTTGCCCGCAAACATCTTGAGCCTTGAATTGTACAACCAAACCTTTTGACCCACTTCAAAGGTTTTCTTCCTCAACTTTGCATCATGTACTTCTTAAGCTTGTCTTTGTAGGCCGATGCACACTCATACGCCTCATCTCTAATTTCTTCAATTTCGCTCAATTGCAACTTTCTCATCTTTCCCGCCTCATCATAATCCGCATTTACCATCTTGATAGCCCAATGTGCCCGATGCGCTAACTCCATTGGCAAGTGACAACCCTTTCCATAAACCATCCGGTAAGGTGTTGTGCCAATCGGAGTTTTGTAGGCCGTTCGATATGCCCACAACGCATCATCCAACTTGCTCGACCAATCCTTCCTATCCGTTCTTACCGTCTTCATGAGGATTTCTTTGATTTGACGGTTGGACACTTCGACTTGTCCACTCGTTTGCGGATGGTAAGGTGTGGCAATCCGGTGATTCACACTATACCTCTTCAACAATTTCCCGAAATTAAAGTTTTTGAAGTGCGAACCACCATCACTTATAATAACACGCGGAATACCAAAACGAGAGAAGATGTTGGACTAAACAAATTTACAAACAACCGAATGGTCGTTTGTGCGTGTTGCAATAGCTTCAATCCACTTCGAGACGTAATCCACCGCTACCAAAATATATAGAAATCCATTCGAATTTGGGAAGGGATCCATAAAGTTAATACCCCAAACATCGAATATTTCCACAACCAAGATTGGTTGTAATGGCATCTCATCCCTCTTCGATATGCTTCCCATCTTTTGACAATTTATGCAATTTCTAGCGAACTCACATGCATCCTTGAAAATTGTGGGCCAATAAAACCCACATAAGAGAACTCGGTAGCCCGTTTTATGCCCACTAAAGTGACCTCCACATGCGGATGAATGAGCATGGGTCAGAATTTCCAACACTTCCGTTTCGGGCACACACCTCCTAATAACTTGATCCGGCCCTATCTTGAAAAGATCCGGTTCATACCAAATGTATTGCTTCACTTGGACCATAAATTGTTGCCATCGCTTCTTGGTCCAATGACTTGGGATGGCACCCGTGGCTAAGTAATTTACGTAATGGGCATACCACGGTGCAACAAAAGTGGAAACGGCTAAGAGTTGCTCGTCGGGAAACATTTCATTTATTTCACTAACATCGTCGATCCCTTCCACCGGAATCCGAGACAAGTGATCCGCCATTACGTTCTCACTTCCCTTTTTGTCTCGGATCTCTAAATCGAACTCTTGTAATAACAACACCCACTGAATTAAACGGGGCTTCGCATCACCCACCGAATTAAATGGGGCTTCGCATCCTTTTTCTCCATCAAATATCGAACCGCACTATGATCCGAATAAACCACCACCTTGTTCCCCCAAATATACGCACGAAACTTATCCAAAGCATACACCACCGCTAATAATTCCTTTTCGGTTGTGGTGTAATTGAGTTGCGCTTCGGATAAAGTCTTGCTCGCATAGTAAATCACCACCGGCTTTTTATCAACCCGTTGACCCAAAACTGCACCAATAGTAGTGTCGCTTGCGTCACACATTATCTCGAACGGCTTTGACCAATCCGGTGGTTGCAAAATAGGAGCTTTGACCAAGTGTTCCTTCAAAACAGTGAAAGCTTGCATACACTCATTAGTAAAATCAAATGGAACATCTTTTAATAACAAATTGCATAAAGGTTTGGTGATAACACTAAAACCTTTTATGAAATGTCTATAGAACCCCGCGTGTCCCAAAAATGACCTTACACCCTTAACATTTTTCGGAGGTGGCAAAGATGCTATTACCCTTATTTTTGCCTTATCCACCTCCATTCCCCTTTCCGAAATTACGTGACCCAACACAATACCCTCTTGCACCATGAAATGACTTTTCTCCCAACTAAGCACTAAATTTTTCTCAACACATCTTTTTAAAACTTTTTGTAATTCGTTGAGACAAGATTCAAAACTAGTGCCAAAAATGGAAAAGTCATCCATAAACACTTCAAGCGACCCTCCAACCATGTCCGAGAAAATACTCATCATACATCGTTGGAAAGTTGCCGGTGCATTGCACAAGCCAAATGGCATTCGCCGAAAGCAAAGGTGCCATATGGACAAGTGAAGGTGGTCTTGTGTTGGTCATCCGGGTGTATTGCTATTTGATTATAACCCGAATACCCGTCCAAAAAGCAGTAATATTTTTGACCCGATAATTTTTCAATAATTTGGTCAATGAAAGGTAACGGGAAATGGTCCTTAGAAGTGGCGACATTCAATTTCCGGTAGTCAATACATACACGCCACCTGGTGACCGGTCGGGTGGCAATTTGTTCACCATTTTCATCTTTGACTACTTGAATGTCGGCCTTCTTAGGCACAACTTGGGTGGGACTCACCCAAGCACTATCCGAAATCGGATAGATGATTCCCGCGTCCAACCATTTGATTACCTCTTTTTTTACTACCTCCCTTAGGTTCGGATTCAATCGCCTTTGATCTTCTCGTGTTGGTTTGGCATCTTCGGTGGTAATGATTTTGTGCATGACAATTGATGGACTAATTCCTTTGAGATCAGCAATCGTCCATCCGATAGCTCCCTTGTTTTCTTTCAAAACTTCCAACAATGCTTGCTCTTGTGCCAACTCTAAACTAGAGGCAATAATGACCGGTAAAGTGTCATTATCCCCTAAAAACGCATACTTCAAGTGGATCGGCAAGTCTTTAAGTTCCAACTTTGGCGGTTCCTCTAACGATGGTTTAGTACCCGAGTTTATCTCCACCGGCAAGCCTTCAAATTGGTGAGTCCATGGCGGTCGACCTTCTTTCAAGGCCATTGCATCCTGTTTTTCCTCTTCAACCCGGAGTGCGTAAGCATGTACCTGTTCAGAAAAATCACACAAGCAAACATCCAAACCATCCTCCTCATACTCATGCGGGTTGCATCCATCAACTAAATCTGCCATGAAACACTCATCAACACCATTAGCATTAGAATTGTTAGTAAAAACATTCAAACGCATTTTTCGGTTCCCAAAAGTCATATCGACTGTACCAAATCTACAATCGATTACTGCATGTGCGGTGCTCAAAAATGGCCGACCCAAAATTACGTTTTGTTGTTGCTTTAGGTCCGCGGATGAGTAGTCCAAGACTAGAAAGTCAACCGGGTAATAAAATTCATCAATTTTAACAATTACATTTTGAACCATCCCTCGAGGTAGCTTATGAGACAAATCGGCCAAAACAACCGTTGTCTCCACCCTAGCTAACGGACCAAAATCATATTGGTCATATAAGCCCCCCGGTAAAATACTACCTCCGGCTCCAAGATCTAGTAACGCCTTCGCCATTTGAAAATTACCAACTTGTATATTAATCAATGGTGTGCCCAGATCTTGGAGCTTATGAGGAAGCTCCCCATTTAAAACTGCACTTACTTGCCCGGTTAAATCCACCCGCTTAGGCATTTTCTTCTTTTGTTGCCTTTTTTGTGTACATAATTCTTTTAGAAATTTTGCATAAGCAGGTACTTGTTTTATTGCATCAAGGAGTGGAAGGTTAATTTTAACTTGTTTAAACATGTCCCACAACTCTTCTTTTTGGGGACCTCTTGGTGCAATAAAATTTTTTCTACCCGGATCAAGTAAGGCCGATGGAAACGGGACTTGACTCGGTTCACCCTCAACTTTTTCACTTTTTTCATTTTCTTGATTTTCATCCAACCCCGGTCTTTTAACATTTGATTCTTTAGGTGTAACCGGTGAAACTTCATCATCACTATCATTACCCGTGATGTCCTCAACTACCCCCTCAACCAATTCGGGTGACAAATTGGCTTTAAATTCTTTTCCACTTCTTAAAACACTAACATGATGAACATTAACATTACCTCGTGACAAACCGTGTGAAGGATTTACCTTGGTGTCGCTAGGAAGTTGACCCTTGTTTTTCTTCAATTCCGCCACATCGGTTGCCAATTGACCCATTTGGGTTGTTAGTGATTGGATGCTTTTGTCACGAACCTCATCTTTTTGCATTCGAACTTCATCGAGTTGGTTCCGTTTTTGCATCTCCGCTTGCATGCTTTTTAGCATTTCCATCATCTCATTTCCACCCGAAGACCCCCCTTGTTCTTGACACGTTTGATATTGCTTTTGATACCCTTGGTTGTTCCCACCTCGATATCCACTTTGATTGTTGTAAGGTTGGCGCGAACCAAAGTTACCTTGGATACCTTGAAAGTTCGGGTTAGCTTGATTTGAAGGGTTCCCATACCGAAAATTTGGGTGGTTCCTCAACCCGGGGTGGTAGGTATTAGAATTCATGTTGTTGTAATTTCTACCACCCCCTCAGTGACCTTGAACCGCATGAACTTCTTCATATTGCCCTTCCACCATTCCTTGGCAATTTTCGGCCGCATGACCTATTTCATTACACAAGGCACAAACATCATAAATTTGGTTAGTGGTTTGAACATTACCATCATCTATTGTGTGCACTTGAGGTCGGGCAATGGCCGGTCGTACTCTCCTCGATGCTTGAGCTTTCCTCTTTGAAGTGATTGCCATTTGCTCCAAGAACTCCCAATCATCATTCTCGTAGTTTGTACCAAAATTTCCACCGGTAATGGACATTAAGTCACGAGCATCTTCGGCACTCAACCCCTCATGAAAGGCATTCATCAACTCCCAAAGTTCAATTCCATGATGAGGACAATTCTTGATCATCATGTTGAAACGCTCAAAGGCTTCATGAAACATTTCGCCTTGTTGTTGTTGAAAACTCCTCAACCCCTTCCTAGCATCGTTGGTCTTTTGAGTGGTGTAAAATTCGTCTAGGAAAATTTGTTGCATCTCCGCCCAAGTATAAATAGATGCTGAAGGCAAAGTGTAGAACCACTTCTTTGCCTTGTCCTCCAAAGAAAATTGAAACAGAACCAACTTGACATCATCAGCCGAAAAACCTTGACTCCCAAGAGTATTGCAAATTGAGTCATAGGCCTCTAAGTGGAAATACGGTTCCTCCGTTGCTAGCCCTTTATATTTCGGCAAACTTTGCAAAGAATTTGTTCTCACTAAAAAGGTTCTCCCTTGATCATTGTGAGGAATAACTACCGGTGAGGGATTTTGAGTGATTACCGGTCTAAAATGCGCTTCAATTCCTCTCGCATTTTCTCTAAAATGCCTTCTTGGCACCCCCAACCTAACCCTTGGTCGAACAGGACCCATTGGCCTTGGTATAGGCCCTTGTGGTACATGTGGTTGAAATTGTTGTTGTGGCATCGGTTGGTGTTGAATCGGCCTTTGGAATTGAGGTTGTACGTTTTGCGGCCGAAATTGTTGCAATGGTATAGGGCGTTGCACTTGTGGCCCTTGTCGTCTTGGCCGAATATGTTGTGGTATGAGTTGTTGTTGTTGTGGCATTCCACCTACACTTGCCATCCCTTGAGATTGGCTTTGCACATAACCGAACTCTCCTTGATCACCATAACCCCCATAAGCATACCCGTCTTCATCATAACCCTCAAAATATTCATATCCTTCCTCATATCCATCCCCCCTATACCCGAAGTTTGCCCAAATGGAATGGATGAGTATTGAAAGCCCATTTGGTTTGATGGTCTAAATGTAGAGGTAGAATGGACAATATTTGATGTATGGGGTATTGAATAGTGGGAAGATGATTGACCCGTAGATGGGGGAAAGAAGTGTGATAATGGTGGGATTGTGGCTGAAGGGCTAAAGGTAAGATTGGGTTCAACTTGAGTAGTGATCGGTTGTGTGGTGTTGATTGGTGTAGTGTCATGAGGTGGAGTAGGAATTGTAGTGGAATTTGGTATGGTTGTGTTTGGTGATGGTTGTGTGGAAGTAGGTATAAATGATGAGGTCGTTTGACCCGTTGTGGGTGGTATTTGAGATTCTTGCATGATGTTTCGTGGTGTGATGGGTGATGTAGGTGAACCAATAATTCTGTTTTCTCTTACTAAAACACGGTTTTGCCTTAGCGTTCTTTCGATCTCCGGATCAAATGACAATGGTGAAGACTTATGAGAGCCTCTAGTATGCATGCACCTGTAGAACCTGCACACTAAACACACCAGTGTAAACCCGAAAATAACAAAGCAAAACTAACAAACTGACACACGTTGCGCACAACTCCCCGGCAACGGCGCCAAAATTTGACGTGCTGTCGTGGTACACGCAAATTTAATCCAAATAACAACTATAGATAGTGGTAAATGGGTATCGAACTCAGGGAGTATGTGGAAAATGTGTAGATTTTATAGCTTTGCGATTAAACTAAAATTAACCTAATTTGCAGAATTTAAAGATTAATGATTTGGATTGTTGTTTTAGAAAACTAAATTACTAGCTAATTGTAAATCAAAATTGGGTGTTTAACAGATTAAGAGAAAATAACCATCTTAAGTTCCGGTTTCCATTAACAAATGTGTGCGAATCCAACTAGAAAGAGTTACATAGACATAACTCATGCATAAACGTTTGTGGTGATAAAAGGGAACAAAGTACTCGGATTATGTAAACGCGAGGTTGTTACCCGATCATCAATTAATCAATATCCAACCCTAACCCTTCCCGTGATATCTCGATTGTCAACGACACCAAGAACGTACGATTTAGATTAGGAACAAAACATCAATTAACAATTTACAATCAAACATTCATGCATCATAATAAACATAGCAACATACCAAGTCTATTATTCTAGAAATAAAGATTCATCACACAAAAGTCAATAAGAAACCTTCACCTAAGATGATCACCGAAAGTTTAGCCAGACATTGTTTGGTGGATCATCATAACATCAAGATTGAGGTTCATATGAATCAAAACACAAACCGAATGTTAGAAATTGTTCACAAACACTTGCCAAAAGCCAAAATTCGCCCCAACACTCCAGAGAAACGTCCAATGATGAGATAATCCCAAAAGACACCATAAAAACTGTTTTAATGAGCAGTTACGAAGTTGTGCGTCGCCTCCACCGTAATTTACGGTACCACCGTAAATTACGGTGGTCTTCAAAATGTTACGGTGGGTATAGACTGTGTTACGGTGAGATTTGTTGATGTTTCAGGGCCACCGTAATTTACGGTGGCACCCTGACTTGCGTGTTTTGTTTCTTCATTCGCTTCACGCACGACCCGTTCATCTCCAAATCGTCCAAAGCTGCGTTTTATCCCTTTTAAGCTCCCGAACCGCACCTGAAACATAAGCAAACGTAGTTACCTAATTCAAGATAATTACACGATTAAGTGAAGGATAATTTCATCTTTTAACATCATTAAGGGTTGTCCCATGGACCACCCGTCACGCCCCGCTAAGCCCCAGGCTAAGCCTGTCGCGGGCCGCGAGGAACCGCGTGTCAACTATAGCTTTGACTAGTCACCATACTAGCCCTGCCGAGTCACGTGCCACGTGGCACTGTTCACTATCGACCAAGTAAAGGCTCTCGCGCCCCGCGAAGGAATAGCCTTCATCTGTCGCGGGCCGCGAGAGACACTTAAATTTTGTTTTATTTGATTTTCGTTAATATAAAAGTATTCCGGATCCGTTTTTCACATACGGGGTGTATTTTAGGACGTATAGGATATGTTTAAGGGTTCTAGAATATATTTAGGAGGGTTGTTATAGAGTTTATCAAATTCAGCCTTTATTAGTTGTAATCGTGCCTCTTGTACTTCAGTTATTCCAACGAATCTAGTCTTCAGCGTATCCCAGACTTCCTTTGAGGTTTTACATCCCGCAACTTGTAACGTAAGGTCTTCACGTAAACCTTGATACAGATAAGCCAACGCAGCCTTATCTTTCTTCACATCTAGTTCTGCAGATGTGTCGCTTTCTATTACTTCTCACAATCCATTTGCTTCCATTATTACTTCCATTTTCATCGCCTATATTGTATAATTTGTGTAGTTTAACAACGGACACTGAAAGTTTGATAACGATGGAATTGAATCTCTATAAATTATTTATTTTTTATTTTTAATATCCTTGTCTCCGGCCATATTTTATTACCTTCTTAAAAAAATCTCTAGAACCTTTTGATAATTTTATTTCTCCTTTCTTTTGTGCCTTCCTGCGACAACAACCAGCAAATAATCCTTTTGCCTCCTTTTTTTCTTTTTAGAACTTTCCAACAGAAACAATCTCTGTCTTCACTTTACTGATCAGCAAACAATCATCAATAATTCACAATTCTTCCTTAATTATGTACAATTTTAACACTCGAACACCCGTGTATTCTTTTGATCCGCGACTGAATCTTCACAACAAACACCTACTTTTGGTTTCAGTTCTATGTGATAACAAAAAATCTGATTGCTAGAATTTGTTTTTATTTTCTGTAATCAAACAGCCTCTTTGGTTGTCTTCCTCTCGAACAACAATAATAATAGTAGTAGTTTTCGTATTTTACGTTTCTGCCTTTAATGAAATAAAACAACAAAATATAACTTTTCTTCCTTTTGTCTTTGATCCGCAAACACTATATCAAACAACTCAACTTTGATTTTGATTGGTGGATAAGTAACAATAAATCAACACTTTCTTTGTAAACAGCAAACCTTCCACACCGAACAAAAATTAATTCTTTGATTCCTTCTTTTCTTCGATGAAATAGCAATCAACAGCCTTATTTTTTTCAATTAATCTTCAATAGTCGGACTTCAGTTTCTGATTTCGATTATGGCGGCAAACAACGAATCTTCAATTCGTTTCTGAAACTTCGATGCAAACAATTATTGGAACAACAATCAACGATTCCTCTGAGATTGGCTTCTTCCGATTTAGATATATTCTTCAACAATCCGACAACACCTAACAATTTCTGATGTTTTGGAACTTTGATTGGAACAAACGAACTCAACGATTTCAAGTCCGCTTCCTCCTATTTAGATATCTTCTTCAAGGATCCAACTGTAACGCTCCGCTTTTTTGTAACTTTCCTTAATTAGAAAGCTTGTCCTGTATTTCTATTTTTTGGAATCTTGTAATTCTTGTAATCTTTTTTCGTTGTATCGTTGTCAAATCCGAGACTTGTATCATAATAAAATTCATTATTTCTTACAATTATACTTTACATATTCGTACATGCTTGAGCGTCTTAATTCTTATTACATTGATACATTATTCATAATTCTTGTAAATATGTGTTAAACTTACAATAACGTCTCATACATTCACGATTTATACGCTTATCACTCATGATTATACATCATTTGAACATTACGATACTTATACGTGACTTGCATACTTGGGTTTTTTTTTGGGTAAAGGCTTGCATACTTGGTTATACTCTTAGATTACATAAAAACACCTTATAACACACTTATTACTTTTAAATTATAACATATAAGAAGTATAGGGGCTAAAATCGTCAAAAGATCAACAAGTTTCCTCGGCCAAAGCCGTCGCACCCCGCGACCGGCTCCCTTGTTTCTTGCCGCGGCCTGCCACAGGGTCAAATCCGCATTATCACGTTAACAGCTCGCGTATTGGCCAATTTTGTGTTAGTTTAAGTTGTGTTTCTTGCATTTAAAACACCCAAACTAACCCTAAACCTCTCCTATAAAACCCACCTCATTCCCACACTTTTTCCACTTAGCAAACACATCAAACCTCACTCTAAACACTCTAAATCAGCAGCAAATTCTCATATTTCAATCAAATTCAAGGCATATTACAAAACTGAGTTCATACTCATCTTTCTTCTTTTTTTCTTCACTTCTTCTTACTTCTTAACACTTGGAACACCTCTAGGAGTGTTTCCATAGGTTTTCCATGGAAAACCAAGATGGAACATCACCATATTTGAGGTTAAAGTGTAAGATACTTTATGTTTTGAATAAAATCTTTATAAAACTTCTTTAGAGTTATCATTAGCTTCGATCGAGCCTATCCTTGACATATATAGCGCTATAGGATTAACGCACCACCCGTAGACTTGAGGTTATGTCATGAGCTTATTGTGTTTCATCATTGGTTTGATATGTTATACACATGCGATTTTAATGTTTATCTTGAATCATTAGCTTGCCATGAGGAATCGTTTAAACTTATATTTTTATGTTATGTATGTATCAAACTTGTATACTCGCCTTTGCTTTTTCATTGAACTTTATTTTAAACATGTTACAGGTTGAGGATGATGATGTTATGAAATGAAGTAGCGATGATGCCTAGATACACATTAGACGTGTTAGGTTTAAAATGTTGTATCAATTTTGTTATTGTTATGTTATGAGCATGTTGTTATTTGAATTTCCTTGTAATGTTTGACAATTTGATTATGAAATGAAAACGGTTGATTTAACTATTGTCACAAATAGTGTTATGAAGTCTCTTGCAATCTTTCTCGTCCCACTCCGATGATTCTGCCATTGGTTGGGGTGTGACAGCCTGGCTCAGAGCCCAAACCAATATAGGGCCAGAAAAAATTTAATTATATATATATATATATATTAAAAAAATCCATATGTAAAGGGCCTGTGTATAACAAAAAAAATTGTTAAAATGGGTTTGTGTTATAAGTGTGTACATCATATATGAGAATGAGGTTGGTAACTCTTAAAAGTTAAAATGCCCAATGGCTAATGTGTGCCTAATTAACAGGCCCAGGCCTAGGTGGCTAATAAACGAACGTATTTCAAAAATTATAACCCAATTGTGGGCGCTCTTGGGCAATAGAAGAAGTCAGGACATCGATCATTCTCGCTGGTCACTAGGTTCATTCATCATCATCGCAACAGAGGAGTGGATTGATAGGTCGAAATCGAGTGAGGAAGCAAGGGTATCATCATCATCATCATCATCATCATCATCATCATCGACGCATGAGAGGTTTCAAAGGGTGATTCTAGGGTTTTGTTGAGTGGATAATCTTGAGATTAAGGTATAAAATTCTTGAGATTCTTATTTTATTTTAGAACCATTAGTCTTATTGTGTGATTTCATATGTTATGTTTAGGGTTTTTAGTTTTTAGGATTATGATCAAATACAAAGGATCCTAATTGTAAGAAGTGTAAAAAGGATTTTATAGAGTGACAAGTGTCCAATAACCTAAAAAAACCCACTAAAAAAAAACTTAAACATCCACCACCAAAAACCCCCACCCCCCCCCCCCCCCCCCCCCAAAAAAAAAAAAAAAACCTTTCTATAAAAAGGGTTAGGTTTTTGGGTGGGGGTGGGTGTTTAGGTTTTTGGTGGTGATGTAGTGGGTTTAGTTTTAGGTTATTGGACACTTGTCACTCTATAAATTCTTCTTACACTTCTTACAATTAGAAGCCTTTGTAGAATAAATTGACTCTTAGTTTTTATATATTTAATTGAATGATTGATGGGTTTATGTTAAATTAAGATTCGCGAATAAGGCCAAAAAAATTTTTTCGTATTTTCGGAGACGGCCTTGGCCCAAACCCAAACCTAAACCCGTTCTGATGTTAAGTACTAAACATAGTTACAATAAGAACTCAATTTCTCAAGAATAAAACTTAAATATATATATAAAAAATTAAAGAAAAAAGGAAACAAACCATGACACTTAACAGCCACATGCTGAAATACAAGTCTTCAAACGTGTGCCGCACACGCACATACCTCAATAAAATTTATAATTTCAAGTAAAAGTTAAATAATTTAATAAAAAAATATTAAAACTTTAATCAATATTTCATTATCTTCATTCATTTCATTCATTCGTTAGAATCAATCAAAGCCCAATTGAATAAAATAAAACCAGATCACAGAGGTTACCCACCCAATAGCCATGGATGAACAAAACAAGAGCAGTACCCAAACCCGAAAATACTTTTGGGGAAACACACCAGAAGAACAAGACTACTACAACCTCCACAACATCAAATCCACCTCCTCCTTCTTCACCTCCCCCAGAGGCTTATCTCTCTTCACCAGATCATGGCTCCCTCTCACCCCTCCACGTGGCATCATCTGTATGGTCCACGGCTACGGCAACGACATCTCCTGGACCTTCCAATCCACCGCCATCTTCCTCGCTTCCAACGGCTTCGCCTGCTTCGCTCTCGACATGGAAGCCCACGGCCGATCCGAAGGCCTCAAAGCCTTCGTCCCTGACGTCAACTCCGTCGTTGAAGATTACATCGCTTTTTTCACATCCATCGTATCGAGTGATGAAGGTTACGAGAAGCTTCCGAGATTCCTGTACGGTGAATCCATGGGCGGTGCTATCTGCCTTTTGCTTCAGTTTAAGAAAGCTTTCTTCAACGGAGCTGTTTTAATCGCTCCGATGTGTAAAATTTCGGATAAGGTTAGGCCGAAATGGCCGATACCGGAGATTTTGATGGTTGTGGCGAAATTTGCGCCTAGGTTAGCAATTGTACCGACGGAAGATCTTGTTGATAAGTCGGTGAAGGTGCCGGAGAAGAGGATAATTGGGGGGATGAATCCGGTGAGGTATACGGGGAAGCCGAGGTTGGGGACGGTTATGGAGTTGTTGAGAGTGACTGAGGATTTGAGTAGGAGGTTGAGTGAGGTGGAGATACCGTTTATTGTGTTGCATGGTGATGCGGATGCGGTTACGGATCCGGATGTGAGTAAGGAGTTGTTTGACAAGGCTAAGAGTGTGGATAAGAGCTTGAAGGTTTACCAAGGGATGTGGCATTCGTTGTTGTTTGGTGAGACGGATGAGAATGTTGAAGTTGTTCGTCGTGATATTCTCGAGTGGTTGAATCATCGGTGTTGATTGAAGATGATTTAGTAGTTGTTGGTTTGATTGATTTGTGTTGAATGTGTGTGGTTGATATTGTTTGTTCTAGTGTTTTGATCAAGTTAAGAACCACTGAAAGAAATCAAGTTTGTTGTGCAATGTTGAGAACAATTTATATTTTCTTCTTTACTTCATTAGTTAAAATCCGTTGTGGTTGCGATCTCATGGGCGTGCAGGAGCCACAAGCCACGTCAGGTGGTGGGGCGCGCGCAGAGAGGGCACCAAGTGAGGGCAACCATGGGCGTGCTAGCGATTTGAAAGAAACCAAACTGCCCAAATCAAAGTAAATCATATGGTTTAACCGGCTATATGGTTTGGTCTACAGTTTACAGATTAGAAAACTAGGTTTAATGTTTCAGTTTTATAATTTACTTCTTCATTTTTAAACATACAGTTATGCATATTTATCATTTTTCTTTAATAATACCAAGTAAAAAAGTTTCAAATTGTAATTTGCCCCACAACCAACCCTCCAGAGTTTGGGTTGTTATTATCAAAACCAGTTGGGCGGGACCATAAACAACCTAGTTGCAATCATATATGTTCATACAATAAATATAGCAATTTGTTTTCATTTTATAAATACAAGGTGTAAAAATTGAGTCAAACTAATGGTACAAGTAGAAGGCAGATAATAAATGATAAACATATAAAAATAAAATGCAAAAAGAAACCTCTATATCCTGCTGTATGCCATTATCATATCCTATACATGGAGATCAAACCCAAAAACATTTTCTGAAATGAATTCAATCTTTCTATAACCTTCTAGTGAAAAACTATCAAGAAACTGTAGAAAAAATCCTGCTTTAGTTAATTATCATCACTGGAAGTCAATATATCCATTAATGAACCTTGATTATGATTGAAAGAGGTATTTCAAGTCATCAACTGTAAGACGAGTCTGGCTGCTACCCGTCTCATCTTCTCCGAATGCAGAAGCCACCATTTCTCGCTTCTTTTGCTGCAAAAACCACACACACTTCTAATTTCAGTAACTTTAAAGGGTAGATATGGAAAGTTTGAAACTGTAGTCCAGATTTCCAAAGGGCCAAAGACCAGTTTATCAGATCCTGAAAATTATTATTATTCAAGTAACCCTCTAAATTTAAATTTGAGTAAAATGCCATTTTCATCCCCGAGGTTTGGCTGGTTTTGCCATTTTCATCCAGCTTGTTAACTCCATCCATTTTTCTCCGTTAAGTCAGGGGTATTTTCGTCTTTTTTGTTAACCTAAAGGGCAATTCGGTCTTTTTCACTTTGGCATTTAGCATAATGTACAAGTATTCAAAAGACCGAATTGCCCTTTAAGTTAACAAAAAAAGACAAAAATACCCCTGGCATAACGGAGAAAAATGGATGGAGTTAAGTTGGATGAAAATGGCAAGATTTCAAACCTTTTGGATCCAGATGCGGAAAAACAAACCTTGGGACTCAGTAAGGGGTTTCGGTTTTTTTCTCGGGTTTCGGGTTTTTTGGGTCGGGTTGTTCGGGTTTTTGGCTGGGAAAAGGTGACCCGAGAACCGAACCATTTAAAGCTCGGGTTGTTCGGGTTCGGGTTGGGTTGTTCGGTTTTCGAGTTTAGATGTAATATTAAAAAAAATGTTTTTCTGCAAAACATAATTAAAATTCAGTGTTCTACTTAAAAATATTTTCAGAATTAAAATATATTTGACAATATGATACGATAATGTTCAAATTGTCCTAAAACATAATGTTTCTGATACCAAAAACTTTAAACCAAAACACCTCTACCAAAAAAACACACTAAATGTTCAAGGGTTTTTTTTCGGATTCCGGGTTTTCGGTCGGGTTTTTCAGGTTTTTGGCTAGGAAAAAGTGACCCGATAACCAACCCATATCGGGTTATTCGGGTTCGGGTTTTTCAAGTATTCTCTAAGCCGGGTTCGGGTGGCTTCAAATTCGGGTTGGATTTCGGGTAAAAATGAACAGCCCTAGACTCGGAGACGAAAATGGAATTTTACTCTTTAATTTTTAGAAGGTGAAGGGTTTCAAGATAATATACCTGAAGAGCCAATATGCGATCTTCAACAGTATCTTTAACAGTCAGCCTTAAAACAGAAACTGGACGAGTCTGCCCGATCCTATGAGCTCTATCAACCGCTTGATCTTCAGTTGTTGGATTCCACCATAGATCCAAAAGTAGCACATGACAAGCGGCAACCATGTTCAATCCCAGGCTTGCTGCTTTCAACGACATTATCATAACATTAACCTACAACAATCACAAAATTGTTTAACGTTATTTCCAGGAATAACACTCCATACACATATACATATATAGTAGAAAAGGCGTTAGATTCCCAACAAAGTTGAACAAACCTCTGGAAGAGTGTTAAAATCTTTCACGGCTTTATCTCGCGCCGCAATAGACATTGTTCCATCTAGTCTTCTGTAACCAATGGAAGATTTATTCAAGCAAGCTTCAAGCAAATCCAGCATCCGAGTCCACTGTGAAAACACAATCGCTTTCTCTCTAACAACCTTGACGTTATTCTTATCATCGGTTTCTATTTCACGGGGTTTAGCGATAGACTCTAGAACCTCAACTGCTGCCTTAATTTTAGAGGAATCAAGTGCCTCAGAAGCCACTATATTATGTGACCAACTAGACGAACAAGGGTCGCTAATCTCTTGTTTCACCACACCAGTAAAATCCGTTATTTCGTCATCAATAGAGCTTTTGAGTGTCAATTTGGAAAATATTGATGAAGTGTTAAGAACAACTTTGCATTTAGGAGACGGACACTGGCTATCATCCGTTGACAGATGTTCAAGTATGCACTGGTTGCAGAACACATGTTCACAAGGTGTCACCACAGCATCTTCAGGCGGATCCTATGGAATTTAGTCATTTACAAGAACTTTAATTATAAAATTTCATTAAAGAATGTGGTTTGAGCAGGAAAAGATGGTTTACAACTTTACAGTTTACATACACTGCATATGCTGCAAATTGCTAAGGAAGCTTCCAAACAATTAAGGAGACGAATTCGTGTTTCGGGAGGAAGCTTTTTTGCCTTATCGAGAGATGACTTCCACTCAGAGTTTGGCTTGCACCCTTTGACCAATAGAGGGTGATCACAAGCTTGTCTGAGGCGTAAAAGCATCAGCAGTATGTTAACGTAGTTTTGTTTCACAGTTCCAGCTGCTGCATATTCCTGATACAGTGAAATTTATAATATTAAGTTAATTAGCATGAAAGATATTTTGATATAATAAACTGATAAACATACTTCAAACTGAGCACGAGAATCAGACTCCAGCCTGCAGTAGAAATCCCGCTCCTCAGGAGTGAAATCGACTTTCTTCAGATTAATGGTCTTTGGTGGCAGAGATATAATCGGTTGTCCATCAAGCAGTGTAGCTTAACAAAACATATAAGCAACAAACAGATTAGTTTCCGGACAATACATTACTAATCAGTACAGTTTGGATATGTTTAATCTTTAACAGATCAAATAGGTCAAAAGGGGTCGAAACTTGCCCAAAGTGTATTTCTTATTGTAAAAATATAGTTTCTCTATCAAATTCAACTAACTAATTACTAAGAAAACTAACAGAGTATTTTGACCTGACCCGACCCATTTCAAACTGTACTAATTAGGGCTGCAAACGAACCGAACTTTCAGCGAATAGTTCATGAACCGTTCGGCGGGAAGTTCGTTTGTGTTCGTTCGTTTAATAAATGAACGAGCACAAACAAGAAATTCCGTTCGTTTAGTTAATTGGATGAACATAAACAGAGGCTGTCTTCGTTCCTTTATGTCCGTGAACGTTTGGTAACATGTTCGTTTATGTTTGGTACCTAAAATTAGGTTTATGTTCGATTTTTCCTTTTTTTTTTCTTTTTTTTTTTTGAGACACTATTGTATGTTAATTATGGATCTACTTAATGCTTGCGATGAAAGATGTCAATTTTATTCGAGATTTTATATATGTTCATTTCTGTTTGTTCCTGTTCATTATATTTGTGTCCGTTTCTATTTGGTCTTTATATACTGTATAACAATCGAAATATGGTCGAAAGAAAAAAAAAATCTCTATTTGAGTTTGTGTTCATGAACGTTCATTTGTTTTGTTTCTGTTCACGAACGCTTGTTTTTGTTCGTTTGTGTTCATGAACGTTTATTTGTGTTTGATACTTAAAATTAACGAACGAACACGAACACAAACACATTCATTTCCTTAATGAACGAACACGAACAGAAAATCTCATTCGGTCAGTGTTCATGAACTGTTCATGAGCACATGTCTTTCCTTAACAAACAATATAGGGATCATATCTTAAGAATCTGTCTCACCTTTTGTGCGACGAAGCATAATAGTCTTCAAAACAGCCTGTAGCTTCTTATACCCATTTGCAGGATTCCTTTGAATGGGGGACTTGATCGTAGAGCAGAACGTTTTATAAACAGTATAGGGATCATATCTCAAGAATCTAAAATAGCTATAGAGATCATCAATTGCATTCTGAATAGGAGTCCCTGACAAACACCACCTACGTTTAGCCTTAAGACCCCAACAAGCCCTAGCTACTTGCGTTCGATAATTCTTAATACTCTGTGCTTCATCAAGTACTACCCTAAACCATCTCACCTTAGCAAGAGGCTTAGCAAGAACTTCGTATAATTCACTATCAATTCCCTTTTTGCCCTTCTTGGAAGACTTACTAGAAGTAGAATGTTTTCTTTTATTCCCAACAGGATTGAATTCATTACGCCTTTTTGTTTCATCGTCGTCTTCATCAACGAGTGGCTGTTTTGGGACCTCCATGCTTACAATTGCGTAAGTGGTTAGGACCACGTCATACTTGGCTAGCTCACATGGGTCCTTGGTCCGGTTTGGACCATGATATACTAAAACTGAGAGCCTAGCTTTGCTGCTTACTTTATTATGCAACTCATCATTCCATTGACGAAGAACACTAGTAGGGCATACAACTAGGGTCCCCGCAGCTGGCCTACTTTGTGTCTTACTTTCCACCACACAAGAATTTAATGTTTGTTTGGATTTATAACGCTCTGCCGCAGCATCATCACCGTCGTCATCGTCATCATCCAAATTAAGAGTCTCTGTCTTAATCTTATTCGCTTCAGCAGTATTAACACTAGATGATGGAGATCTTTCTTTCAGAATCAGAGAAATTGTTGATATCGTTTTACCCAGTCCCTGCAAGAGAGTTACCACACAGAACCAGAAGGGTTGATCAGCAAGTTGGGTAACGGGCCAACACGGGTTCAAGTCAAAACAATTGACCCGTATCATCTAAAAAAATTTAATCCTTTATAAATCATTAGTCTCAGATATGCTTCGGAAATTGAAAGTAATGAGTTTATAAACATGATGATTTATAATGTTTATGCATTAAAATTAAACTCCTTGTATCCTTTTTAGCTTACTTTTTATTACACCCATCCGACCCATTCAAGATAAGGTATTAACCCAAATCAACCCGTTCATATTAAACGGGCCAAGGTTGCAACGTCTATGTTATAAATAAATTAAACAATAAACACCTGGTCATCAGCAAGGATTCCTCCAAAGCAGTGCAAGCTTTTAGTCTCTTTCTGTACCATCCATGATAAAGCAATTCGCTGCAAAACATCAGCACAAAAATTAGAATCATAAAAAATCATTTTCAAATAGTTATGTTAGGAAAAATAATATTTCATGCACAGATCTGAACCTGGTGTCTCAAAAGTTGAACCTCCAATGAACCTTCAGGTGCATAAGCCTCTGACTTCGGTTGGGAAAGATCCTGCAGTTGAACAACAATTCAACATCCAAATTTCATCGAATTCAACAAGATCTTGCAACTTATAATCCTTAATAAATAGAATCACCTGCAATGCAGCTCGATAAACAATATGTTCATCATTTGCCTTGGTTCTTGCATTGTTATATCCCACGGGAAGTGGAGGAACGCCAAGTGGAGGCCTTACCGGAACACTAATAGGTGATTTCCCACCCACAGAAGACGGTTTTCTAGCCGCAGGTCCACTCATATCTTCTAAAATACATATATCAGGGTCATCAACATCAATATATGTAGTATTTTTCCCGAATGCTTGCAGGCCGAGCTCTGGTGGCATAGAATTCATATTGGGAAATGCAGAAAATCTACCATCTATTTCTTCCTTTGTAGAAACATGTTGCTTCTTAATTAAAACATCTTGACGAACATACGACTGGGAGGGCCTAAAATGGTGAGAATTGTTGATTCCATAAAATGGTGGCAATGAGTTTTTGTCAGTTAACAGATCAGAAACATCAAATGACTTTTCAGTACCCACATCAGGTTTCTCATCCACTATAGAAATAAAGTGTTGTTTGTTTGGTAACATAGAAGGATAATGAGTTCCATTGGCAGACACTTTAGCAGGCATTTCGGTAGAGCTTTCACTGCTCCGTAAAAAAGGACCACTTCCTAATGCAATCTTATCATCAAATAACATTCCACTATTGTACATCGCAGCTTGGGTGCCAGAATACGGTTCGTTTATGTCCATGATATATGGAATATAAGATTTCTCATTCATGTTGTAGAAACCGTCAGAATACATTTCATCAGTCATCCCAGAATTATCCATCAAATTGAGATCAACATTACCGTCACCAGTACCAAAGGTCCCATTTTTAGGATCGTTAACATCATTGTGGCGGCTATATGATGAAAAATCTTCCCTGTTGTCATAATGGCTAGATGAGGCACCTGGCGGAAGTGGTGCCGCCCAATCACCAGGGGTCCAACTGGAAAAGTGTGCTGAGGAGACGTCAGGCGGAGGTCCCACCACCCCGTGATTAACTGTTTGTCTCTCGAAATCAGATGAACCACTTGAGCAAACAGTTCTACCTGCTGAAGCTTCTGCATGATCTGAAGAGAAAATCCAAGTGAATAGAGATAATCCATAATCATAAAATTAGAGCATTCAAATGTGATATAAAATACATAAGTTGGTTCATGAAAAGTAACTGTTACCATCAAGGGTTGGGGAGTATTCATTAGGACCAGCATCCGAAGCTGACTCATTATATGGCGCGGTACTTAAAGAAGGATCAGCTAATCCATTCTGTAAAATGTATATCAAACAGTAAGTTTCTAACTTAAATGCTTTTTTAACAACATAAGAAAAAATCCTATTTTTAATTTGTTAACAAAGGCGCCTTTCGCAACAGCATTAAGGCACTATATAAACACAAACTATTCAAGGAACCAAATTTAAACTATCAAAGTTGTTCATATTCATCATTATGTAAACAAAAACTCATCCTATGTTGTCAAAAGCCCTTCGGGTGCACGCCTAGGCCTTCAGGCAAGGCAAGGCGCAAGGAAAACACCTTGCTGCCATCAAGGCCCTCCGGCAACCTTAGAGCAGAGTTTCAGTCAGCTTTCGGTCTAATTCTGGGGAGATTCTGACAAGAATCTGCAAATTCTGGGCAAATTGGTCTGGAACATCCAAAAATGGTCTTGAATCAGCCTACTCTAGCCCTAAAACATGTCTAAAACCCCAAAACTTGGCACATTTATGCTATGCGTAGTGCTTATCTCGGGCCCTCCTCGCGTTGTAGGCGCCGTGTGCCTTTGCAACTATTAACTCATGACTCGTCTAATGATGTTAAATCCTACAATCAAACACATCATTAGCCCGAAAATACGACAGATACCACCACGCTAAAAGAAACAAAAACATCAAACACCTTATGCAATTACACAAAAACCATAACCTACACATCAAACCCTACGACATGGTCTACTCTAAAACCATCACTCCACAATTCCACTTTTAAAAAACCAAAATGATCTTTAATCCTCCAATCAAACACACACACAATTCATACAACATCACATAACGTCATAACCAACATTATTCCACTATCAAACACCAAATCAACCTCATATAACCAAACAAACAACAAAAAACTACCTGAGAACAATCCTCCGGCAGCCTCTCGTCCAAAATACTCATAAACGAGTCCATATCCATGCTCATCGATGCATCATCCGCAACAAAGGCTTCATCCTCATCCTCGCCGTCGAATTTCCACTCATACGATGTCCCTACGTTCGCCGTCATCATCACAGCCAGAAAATCATCCAATCGGTTGAAAAAGGAAACCCTAAATCGTGAATCGCGACGGTTAACTGTTGAATTGCGATCGGAATCAGTGGATCGTGGGTGATAAAAAAGGTGAAATTGTGAGGGTTATAGAGAGAGGGAGAATTAGGGATTTGTATGTGAAATTGGGGAGAAAGTTCTATGGAGGTTCTGGTGATGTGTGTTTGTGTGTGTATGTGCGACTTTTCCCCGTCGTTGAAGGTTAAAGATTTGGAATCTGCGCGTGACTGGTGCTGTTTTTCGTAGTTTTTTGTTTTTTTATTTTTATTTTATTTTGGTTGCCGTTTACTTATTATTTAATTAATTAATTTTGAAAAAGAAAAAAAAAGATTAATTTAGAGGCAACAATTATGAAAAAAAATTTATTTATTTAATTTTTTTTTTTTTTTTTGGTTTATAATTGGTTAGGGGAGTGATTAGTGATTAGTGATAAGAACAGATGGTAGGATTTTTTATTATTTTAATTTTAAATGATGATAAGAGATTTAGTTTATTTATAGTTTAAGTATAACTAATACCGTACTTATATAATTTATTACTAAGACTATGTTCTTGAGTCTCATTGGGGAAGGAATATTTTCTCTCCTAATCTCTCCAATTTGGGATGATAAATATATGGTCATATTTTCTTCAATTTTCCCTCTTTTTCCCTCCCTCCCCTTGTTATATGAAACTCGGGAACATGATTTTTCATATTTTCATCTATTTTCCCTCTCATCCCGCTGTTAAATGAGACTCAGGAATAGAGTGTAAAGGTATGTCTATTGTATTTTTATTGGCTTTTGACACTTTTTACACTTTACGTTTTTTGTTCAAACGCATTTTATGTGATATTTGCACATTTTCAGTCCTCGTACAATTCTGAACTTTCAAAAATTTTTGTTTTGGCAGAAATTCGTTAACTGATACTCAAACGTAATCAGTTTAACGTGACGTACACACTGAAACAAGGACACAAGCTACACATAACCTACATACCCTTTACATAACTTAGATATAAGTTTTGAAGGGTTAGGTATGACAAAAACACGCTTATACAAGTCTATGGACTATTTTCGGCAAACTGCGAAAGTCTGTCAATTCTCGTATATTGAATACGGACCATGTGAACAAATCCGAATATTTTTGTATTGAATAAAATCTTATATTTTATTGATAAGAATGCAAGAATGTCAATCGTCGCGCAATTTCGATCATTTTCGTGTTCGATAAAGCATTGTGCGTTATTTGCGAAACGCGTAACCGTACAACCGAACGAACCGACCTCCACGACATTTCCGGGCAAAATCTAAGTTACATATTCCTTAACACCTTTATATAACCTAAATATTAGGTGAAAAGGGTTAAAAGTGACAAAACGCGATAAAACAAGTCCAGGGGCCAAATCTGCCAAAATGGAAACTTGGCCCCCAAGGTGCCTTACGGACCGTATGCACAAACCCCTTACGGTCTGTAAGGGGTGCCCAGACAGAAACTGTGTGCAGCCTATTGTTTCCTTTCTTGATGCCCAAGAACTCGAAAATTCCAGCTTCTTTCCTTCAAGTGACATGTGTTAACACCCTCCTAAGATCATGACACATGTTGGACACTTGGATTGATCTTAGAGCTTCAAGAATGCTATAAATAGCAACCACATTTCACCATTTTTTCTTGCTCGTTCATCTTTTATTTCTCCCACTCTATTGGAGCTTGCTTCTAGCTTTTGGAGGCCTCCTACTATGAGTTCTTATAGTGTTCTTCAACACAAGTAAGCACTCTTCCTAGTTCTTTCATTAATTTTAGCTATTTTGAGCTAAAAGTCAAACAATTTGATTTTCTGTTTGACTTTCAGTTCTGATCATAATTGGTCAAGTCAAAGTTCAATTGAACTTTGCAACGTGATCGTAATCACGAAGGTTATAATCCCTTGCGATTGCACCTTCTGATTACCACGTTTACTAGGTGAAGTGACGAGTTAGAGTTTTAGTCAAAGGTACGCATAAGTGCATTTTACAACGAAATGGTTTTCGGGTTTTAAAACATAAAGTTTTGACGCCAAATAAGTTTTATAACTTAGTTAGACATGTTTCAACATGTCTAACTCGTTACTTCAAGTTTAGTGCTTTGTTAGGGTCGTTAGTCGAGCAGTCTTGACCTCCGCTTTGACTTTCAAATCCGACCCGTTTGGTCTATCTTAGGATTCGACCAAGCATATTTTTGTGACCATAGTTTTATAGGGAATAACCTAATGAGGTTATACCTTGTGGTCATAAGGTTTGGTTAGTTTTATGATAAGTCGCTTTTATGTTCTTTAAAAATGACCAAAACGCCCTTTTTGCGCATAAATCGATATTAAGAATATGTAACCAAAGTTTTGGCATATAAACTGATGTTACAACATTATCAAACATGTTTTGGCATATAAGACTTATCATAGGACATATTTGACCATCCGAACCTATAATTACGCTAATGACCTGTTAAAGTAGCGTAAACTACTTTAAAGAGTCATAACGGGTCAAAAGCACTTAGGAACACTATCAAATTAGAATGTTAAGTTTATTAAACCATGTCATGTGAGTTCCAACACTCATATGGTTCATAAGACTTCATTCTATCTGATCCGCTGATTAAAGTCCCGATACACTAACATAGTTATCCAATATTAGGCACACTTGAATCCTTGATCTCTTGAGCTTTGTTTTGTCACACCCCAACCGATGGCGGAATCATCGGGGCGCAGCAGTAGGCGAATCAGATTGCTCAAGAGAATCCATAACAACTATTTAGTGACAATATTTAATGCGTTCATTATCCCATACTAATAAACAATATTTCAGCAAACAATTATACAGATTTCATGTCTCTCAAACAATACAAATCCGAAAACCTAGATTTTATGTGGGTTTCTAGACTTCCTAATCTTGTTTTGAGATAGTCTGCGATTAACCTGCAACATACGTTAAAATAAAGTCAATACAAAAAGTATTGGCGAGTATACAAGTTTAAATAGATAGAGTATAGAAAGCGTTTACGCATAACCAACATGTAACACATAATAAGCGAATCAAGTAAGCTACCAACAATGATACATCCTAACCATGAGACTGTGTTTTAGAGTATGCGCGACACGTGTTCACCACTGCGAACACGTGAAGTAGAGTGTGTTGTGATCCCTAGCAACCCCTGTCCACGACAGGTGTTGAGTCCAAACTATAGTGCTATTGTTGCTAGAGGCAGTCCGGGACGTAACATTGTATAAGCATAACAACAAATAATTCAACTAATCATGTATAACACGCGAGTGTGGTTAGCGTTTGAAATGCATTTAAGTGTTGTGTTTTTTATAGAGAACGTATGTTACACCCCAAAGTGCGTTAAGCGAAAAAGAGTTCGAGTATACTCACAGTGTGTGTTTATCAAGTAAACACAAGCAGGGTTGGATTGAAGGGAGCACGTTGAGTTAGCCTGTACACAGAAGCATGGTCGTAAACAGAGTGTCAAATGGGTTAGTGTTTAACAGGGGATCCGAACGGATGGTCATCCGGAAGGATGGTCATCCGGGCGGATGGCCATTCGAACGGATGGGTTCCATCCGGACGGATGGTCATCCGGGTGGATGGCCATTCAAACGGATGGTCATCCGGGCGGATGACTATTCGAACGGATGGCCATTCGAACAGTGTATGGGTGTTTGTGAATTGTTAAAGTTCGAAGTTTTGTTATAAGCGTTTAAACAGGGAGTAGTATAAGGGGCAGGTCCCTTGGTCGGATGGTCATCCGAACGGATGTCCATTCGAGCGGGATGATCTGTAGTCGAAGTTTTGTAAAATTTTCTAAGTAAAAGTTTTTGAGTTAACGGAGACGGCTTGATGACGTGTCAAACAACGGAATATACCAAGCCCAGTTCATCCAGTCGGATGGGTACCACCCCTTCGGACAGACGAGCTGTTCTTGATTAGATTCCATGTTTAACCCGTTAATCGGTCCATCTCTCCGGTGGAAATCCGTTTTCAAGCCGGCTCTCGACTAAGGAATGAGTCGAGAGTCTTAGTGAGTCTAGATTCCATCGAAAATGTGTAAAAAAACCGAGAAATAGTTGAAAATGTGTTGAATCTTTCATAACTTGGTTGAAAATGTGTGGAAATCCTTTAGATTTGGAACCAATCTTGATCAAATGATGCTCCATGTCAGTTGCCTATGCGAACCGAGCGGAATCCACCTTCAAGAGGTCCAAATCAGTCGATTTCGAGGAAAAAGTTAGTGTTTGTGTGTGATTTTGATGAAGGAAATGATGTAGTAGTGATTAGTGGTGAAAATTAGCAAAGATTCGAGGAGAAATGCTTCCAAAATGGCCTTGAATCGCGATAGAGTCTCGAGGAGCGAATGAGAGAACCAAGGTGTTGAAATGAGACACAATGGCCCTATTTATAGGTGAGAGCGAGGGTTAAGGCGGTGGCGAAAAGGGCTGTATCGGATGGCTCTAGTCGATCGAATGGGTTTAGCCAGTCGAATGGCCATCCGGTCGGATGGTCATCCGAGCGGATGGTCATCCGAGCGGATGGTCCATTCGGACGGCCGGGTTGCCTTTGTCAGTTTTCTGACTTTCGTCTCGTTTGGTGCGTTAACCATTGCGGTACTTTAAGCATTTTAGTGAGATAAGTAGTATCGTGTTATGTTGTGCTTTTAGTGCGATAAATTGAGTTGTGTGTGCCAGCATGTGCGCGTTTAACCAAGTATTAGTACTTATATATTTGTATATAACTAGTAATATTATATAATAGGTCATAGCATCAGTAACTGCGTTTCGAGTTTGCGTTTGCGAGTAGCGTAGTAATAGCGCAATAGTATATGCGAACAAAAGGTAAGCGTTGTGATATAGTGTGTTGTAATATGCATCGCGACGCGAAAATATGCGAAGTAATGTAGTTTGCGATATAGTTTACATTATGATTCGAATCTCTGGTGCTAGGCGTAACGAGTGTAGCGAGAGTAACAAGCGCGAAAATGCGGGTTGTTACATGTTTGATCACTTGAACAAGACTTACACGCAATCCCAAATGAGTACATAGTCCCCTCTTTTACATTTTCAAATGTTTTGGGGTGATTCATATGTGCCTGTCACTACGTTCTTGTTTTCATGACACTATACATGTTTTGCTTATCTAGTACACATAGTACTTGATTTCAAATACATTTTGCTTCATATGTTGACCTAGCATACCTAGTACACCGTTCTCAAATACATTTTGCTTTGTATGTTGACCTAACATACCTAGTACATGGTTTTAAAACATTTTCATGACATGCTTACATTGTTCTAGAAATTTTGGTGCGTTGAACTCGACAATGATCTATTCATTAACATTAATCCTGCCGACCGGTAGTATGTTATGGTACCATAGGATTGACAACCCCATTTCCGCTTCATAGGTTTGTTTGGAAGTGACCTTAGGGAATGACAAAATCCAATGAATATTTGATAAACCTTTGTCCTTATGACGGTTTATCCGACAGTCGACAAGGCTTGAATGTAATCGCCAACAATCCATATAAATGTTTACACAATAAAACCAAAGTATAGTTTGATATACTACCAATGCTCTTAGTCATAAACCAAAGTATATTTTGATATACTACCAAAGTATAGTTTGATATACTACCTATTCTCTTATTCATAAACCAAAGTATATTTTGATATACTACCAAAGTATAGTTTGATATACTACCGATTATCTTATTCATAAACCAAAGTATATTTTGATATACTACCAAAGTATAGTTTGATATACTATCCATTCTCTTATTTCAAAACCAAAGTATATTTTGATATATTATCAATTCTATTATTTCATAAACCAAAGTATATTTTGATATACTATAAATTCTATTATTTCAAAACCAAAGAATATTTTGCATATACTACAAATCCTTTTTATCAAAAAGTAAAGTATTTTAGATACCAAATTTTTATCAAGGATTCATGGCTATTTTTTAAATCGTTTAATTTTTTTCTTATAAATATCCAAAGTCATGAATCTTAATCACAAAACCTATGTTACTCATATGCATTTTTATGCTGACGTTTTATTTTCACATATGTTTCAGGTACTATTATGTGATGATTGTTAACGCATGCTACACATAGGATGGACTCGGGCCTTAGCTTACCTTAAAACTTGAAAGACAATTCTTTGTATTTGTTTGATTGTATCAAAACAATGTAACTTATTTTAATTCAATAAAACAAAACTTTAAATATCATGTGTTGTGAAACAATTTCCTGTAACGTGACTCCCCGATGTTTCCGTCGCTGTTTGTTGTATTACGCGATCGAGGTGTTACATTTTACACATTATGTTATGGTACGCGTTATTAGATGAAAGGCTTAAGAAGAAAATGAGAGACGATAAGGCAAGTTTAATGATGTATTAGGAAAAACTATCCATCGTTTGTTAATGAAATAAATTAATGATGATGTATTAGGAATTTATATTTTTATTTTATTTTGGGAATTAGGAATTTGATTTTTATGTATTAGGAATTTGATATTTAGGTTTATCAAATTCTTTATGTTTTTTATTACCATGTGGTGGACTTTTGTCGTTTAGGATTTTTGCGAGTATGTATGGGTATTCATAAATGTTAAAACTAGATTAACCGTCCTAATAGAAGTAAGGGGCTGTTTGGTAGCCTCTGAATGATCATTAAGAGACTACCTCTTAATGGAACTATTAAGAATTTTACAAATGAGAAGGTAGAAGAATGTGACATGTGATGATTGACCATTCAGAGGTTACCTCTTAACCATTCAGACTTGAGGTTATCTCTTATTCATTCAGAAGTTTTAAATCATTAAGAGGCTACCAAACAGCCTCTAAATCGGTTGGTTTGGTAGTTTAATCGTTTAGTCTATGGTTTGATTTGATGGTTTAACATTCAGCAAAATGGCTTAAAAAAGAATGCAATCGTTTATACATTATTATTTTTTATGTTTGAAATATGCATTCATGTATGTACTATATGAACGAGTCATTACCTTTTTAACAAACCAATGATTTTGGAAAATAAAATAAAAAACCAGGGCAATCTGGTTTGTCGTTTTCAAACCATAATAGTTTTTCCATAGTCCACCGACCTAGTCAACCTGATTGATCTGGTTTGCCGTTTCTAAAAAGCATAGTTAATCATTCGATCCAAATTTTCATCATACCCGGCTTAACCAAATCGTGAACACTCCTACCTAGTAGACCTCTGGTCCTTCACAAACCCAAAAAAAAACAAGACCGTGTGTCTCTTAAGTCTGATTTTTTTTTTTGAATCTGTGCTCATTCAATATGTTGTAAATTGTTGCCCTTTTGTACAAAAAGTATATGTTGATGATCAAAGAATGAAGTGACCAATGTGTGTCGGATACTAGGTTGAAAATAAAATATGGTTGACTAGAGATTGGTGTCACAGTTTGATACACATAAGATGTTTGTTAAATTATGTTAAAGAAGCTCAAAACCTAAGTGCAAGAATTGTAGTCATAAAAGGTTTCACACTAAAACGTTTTGTTTCTGGTTGCTTATTTTAGTTTCGTTCTAAAAAACATATTTTACTTTTGTTTTCAGTTACAATTTGCTTAATACGAAAAATGTATATTTCAATGTGATTAATGACTTTAATAATGTCAATAAAATATTTAAAATGTAAAATGCAACTTTTTTAAACACACTTAATATTTTTTTTTTTTATCAATTTGACATGCTATTTTTATCGTATAATTCATTTTTTGAAAATAAAAGGTTTGTATGGCAAAAGAAAAGGAAAAATAATGTATGCATTGTTAAAAGTAAAAGTGTGCATTGACCATTAGTAACGCATTCGTGACATTTGAAGGTTAATTTTAAAATATAAGTTGCACATTTATGTTCAGGTGCCTGTTGTTCCTTGCACCTATTAATCTCGTGCGTTTTAATAGATTTCAATGATTCCATTAATTTATGGGCCAAGAACAAAGTGAACAGAATAATAAATATCCCTTTAGATCACAATGGTGTTAGGAGTGGTTAAACACCTTAGAGTGACAAACCAAAAAAAGGACCAATGAGAGTGTGTCATATCAAAGTGGTAAACTATACTCAAAAGTGTTGGCAATGGTTAGACACTTGGTGAAGTGGTAAACTATTTTAAAAAAAAAAGAAAAAGATGTAATTGGTTGAGATTGGCATGGACCCCACCTCACACCCCCCCTCTCTCTCCTATCCTTCCTCCCCGCATCGGCATGGCATCACCGCACAAACCAGTCAAAATTGGCAAACATCTTGCTGGCGGTGGTTTACCGCGTCGGTAAACTCGTTTGCCGAGTATTGTCGATCACCACTCCTAACACCCTAAGGACCATTAATGTAAATAGAAGTCTACGGCAGGGTTTTTGTAACCGACCAAGGGTTTCTATGACCGACCAAATGAATAAATAAAGTGAGTTAACATGGAACGTGATTTTGTTTGTTTATAACTACTAGATGCCCCGTTCGCATTGCGGGGCGAGGGCCGAATAATTCTCAACCAATTTAAAAAAGACTACTATAATTTTCCTAGGAAAAAAAAACAAAAACGATGATAAGACCGTAGTAAACCAATTAAAACAAAAAACCTTTATAGTTTTGGTAAAAAAAAAACTAAAACGATGGGAAAAACGTAATTTTTAACTCAGGACCAAATCATAAATTTAATTCGGGGATAAATTGTAAACTAAATGGACCAACGGGGGAGTGCCAGGAAGTTGCCGACACGACTGTAATTTTACACTGGGGGCAAAATTGTAATGTCACCAGGAAAACAAACAAAAACGATTGGGAAAATGTAAAGTTAAGTTGGGGGTAAAATCGTAACTTGGCTGTGAGAAAAAAAAAACTAATGGTAAAACTATAAATTTATACGGGCAAAATCGTAATTTTGAACCGAGGGCAAAATCAAAAATTTTAGTTGGGAGTAAAAGGGAATTTTTTTTAAGTGGGGGTAAGAACATAATTTTGAACTGATGGCAAAATTGTAATTTTAAGGGGAAAAAACTAATGGCAAAAGTGTAAAATTAAAAGGGGCAAAATCGTAATTTTTAACCGAGGGCGAAATCGAAATTTTTAGCTAAGAGTAAAAGTGCAAATTTATTTTTAAGTGGGGGCAAAAACATAATTTTATACCGATGGCAAAGTCATAATTTTAAGGCGGGACAAAACCGTAAATTTGCTTGGCCAATAAGGGAGTGTCAGGCAGGTGCCTGGCACTGTTGAGCCTGCCGCCCATTTCACCCAATTGGGTGGCGGACCTATTACCCGATGACATCATCATCTTGAAATTGTATGTATTAAAAATATCACTTTATTTTATTTTGTACTTAAATTAGGGGGCTTTACCTTCATAAATCTAGTTGATAGACATCTATACCGTGGTGCACATGGCATTATGGGTTTTTTTTTCCAGATTTATGGGTTTATTGCTAAATTGGTGTATATGTGTTATTGTTTAGTAACGATAATATGATTGAGTGGTTCCGTTGCTGACACGATTATACTCCAGTTGTTTGTCAGTGATCTAAATTTGTCGTTGAAAAGAAATCTATATCGTGGTAAAAAAAATCATTGGTTACATTAGGTAGATTAACTTCAATTTGACTAGTGGGCGTGGGGCGTTTTTCGGGGCGGGGGATGCCAGACAACGCTGGCTAACCCACACTGTGCCAGCGTTGGCTATGGCGTTGCCCCGCTAGTGTGGATTTGAAGCCCGACGTTGGGGGGGTCTGAGCTGACTAGCTAGGATTGCTTGTTGAAATGTGACCGTTTGGGGTAGCCGTTAGCCATAACCGTTGGGCACGACGGTTTCAATGTAAAAAATCAAATTTAAAAAAAAATTACAAATTTTTACCTAATCCCAAACTTCATTTTTTCCACAGTTATTTACAAATCTTCTTCAACCAATCTCACACCAAACAACAATTTTTTTTCAACCAAACCAACATAAAAAAACCGAACATGATGCATTGGACGGAGGAGAAGATCGCACTTGTCACATCGATCGTCGATAGGGCTGTAAACGAGCCGAGTCGAGCCAAGCTAGACCCAGCTCGAGCTCGGCTCGAACTCGATTCGAGCTGGCTCGGCTCGAGCTCGAATTTCAAATCGAGCTGGCTCGGCTCGAGCTCGAATTTCAAATCGAGCTGAGATTTGAGGCTCGAGCTCGGCTCGATTAGAATTCGAGCTAGCTCGGCTCGACTCGATCTAGCTCGAACTAACAAAGAATCACAAAATTTATTACTTAAAAAAGCTCTTAAAATGAATTTCTTCATAGCCTAAGGGCCATAATTGCCATTTAATTTAACCATATGGTTAAATATGCAAGTATAAATAGTTAATTCACTCCCTTAGTTTTTGTTTTCTAAGCGATGTGGGACAAAAAAATGAAGGATGTAAACCTTATCGAGCCAGCTCACGAGCCGAGCCAGGCCAAGCTCGAGCTCGACTCGTTTACAAACCGAGCCGAGCCGAGCTGGTTCGTTTACAACCGAGCCAATTTCGAGCCGAGCTTTCTTCGAGCTTTTTTCGAGCGAGTTGCAAGCCACGAGTTTTTTGAACACCCCTAATCGTCGATGCACAACGTACGTTACAACGCGGTCAAACCACGTATTGGGGACAAACATTCCAGCAATACCAATAACACGTTGGGAACGCTCATCACATTATAAACGTCTGCCAACACAAGTGGCATGAACTAAAACCGAAGCTGGATCGGTTTAAAGTTTGTTTCGACCGTGTCCTTGCGGGCGACCTGAGCTGCGAGGATCGAATGGAGGCATGACGGGAATCCGGAATTTAAGTGGGTTCTCCACTTTAATATTTATCGAACTCTGTAATTTTTTGGGGAATTACTAACTACTTTTTTTTTAGGATTTAATAAGTAGTTTATTTATTTATCTACTCTAAATAAGTAACATTTCAATGCATAGATGTGTTGTATGCATAGGGTGGTTTTCAAAAAAAAAAATATATATATATAATGTTATACTTTTAGTCCTAAAGTTAATTGATATTTTACTTTTAGTTCAAAAGTTTTCATATTTTCCGGTTTAATCTTACAATTTTTTTTTACTTTCAACTTTGGTCCTCTAACTTTTCATATTTCGCAAAATTTTCGTTTTGCCTTTTGTTCTAAATTTTGCAAGTTAACATTACGCGACGTTCGTGTGTGGTTCAATGTTTTTTACGTTTTGTTTTACGCTTCGTTCTATATTTTGCAAGTTAACATGGTGCAACATGCGTGTATGGTTCAACGTTTTTATGTCATCTATTTTTTCTGTTTGACAGGCCCGTCGCAACGCGCGGGTCTTTAATCGACTTAGTTATTATTTTCCATGTTTTACGTCTCGGTCTCATTTCTCCGCATTAACACGCCGAAACTTCAGTGTTGGTGGTCATTGGCAGTGGTGTGGTGTGGTATTAGTGCTATTTGTCATGGTTTTACGACCCCACCACAACGCACGTGCGCGGTGGGTGGGGGGAGGGTGTTAATGCTAGTTTTTAGGATGTTATGTAACTTTTTTTTAAATTAATATAAGTTTGTGTTTTATTTTATAAATCTCAAGTATATAAAAAATATAAAAAAACCAACATGGACTACCAACGCCGCTAACTCACGTCGCTTCTACACCCCACTTTTTTGGGTGGTCTGGTGAAGCCCGCAATCACCACGTGTCGAGCAATGCCCCCAACCCAAGTTCTCCACATCCCATAGTCATAGCTTTATTTAGCTTTCCAAATTCTACTAAAGTGCCACTAGAATAACCGGTGAAACAAATGGGTGTATAATTATCTAGGGATGAGATTGGTACCGTATTATTACAATATAGAAAAATACCAAAACCGAATTTAGCTCAACCCTAAACCGAATACCGTTCCAGCTGTGTATGTGTAATTCAAGTCGATATCGTAAACTAAATATCAGTAGGTACGGGCACCGAATTAAGCTCAAGCTGAATGCTAAATACCCTAAACTGACTCATATCAGTACCATAATCAACGAATACTAGTACTAGTACCGTTGGTGTTGGTATAATATTACGTCTTCACATAATTTGCTTCAAGCTTTGGGCTTATGTGTCACAGGACTTTGGAATACATACTAAGATGCAGATTATTCCTAGCTTTGCCGACATGCCCCCACTCACCTTAACATTGTACAACAAAAATATCTAACGTTTTAAAGAAAAATAATTCAAAGTCCTCAACGTGACAAAAAGTTTAATCCATAAAGTCATAATCACTAATCACTTGTGAATTGACCGGGTAAAGAGGGCAGTTAGACTAGTGGGCATGGGGAGGCTTATCCGCATGAGGATGAGCCGCCACGTATGCGCCACACCACTATCCCATGGAGGATGGGCCTCATTCATTTTTGAGGGGTGGAGGATGTGGCTACCCCACCTAAATATTTTATAATTTTCTAAGTTTTTTTATTAACTTAATAAAAACTTTATAAAAATTAAAAAATACAACATAAAACAACATAAATAAATTCATTTCATAACATAAAAAAAATTACATTTCCTAAAAATAAAAAAAATACATTTCCTAAAAATAAAAAAAATTACATTTCCAAAAAATAAAAAAAAACCTACGACGTCCATTTTTTCATCATCATCGTCAAGTTGAACCGGGGGTTGCGGTTGGGAAGTTGGCGGTTGCGATTGGAATTGATCAAGTTGAACCGAGTTACGTTGCATGAATTGTTGGAGTGCTTGGTATTGTTGCATTTGTTGAACTTGGGACATTTGGGAGAAGGCGTTAGGTGATTGTTGGAAACCCGAAAACGTAAATTGTGGAGACACCCACGAAGGATCCATAGTCGGAGTGTAAGCGGGACTCGAAAAAAAGTTAGGTTGGTTCGGGTTGGGATTGTTCGGGTTGTTGTTGTTTGGGTTGAATGGATTCATTATTGTATAAAAAATGGGAGTGTTTTTTTTTATAAAAATGGATAAGAATGGGAGAAGAATGGAAGAAATATTGAGGAAATGGTATAAAAAATGGATGAAAAGAAGGGTATATATTTAAAGTGAAAAAGTTTTTTTTTTTAATAATTCTAGCCGTTACAACGGCTATAACTTTGAAAATGGCCCGTCGAAATCGTCTATGGGGAGCCGGAAAGGACGGGACGGAAGCAGGGGGCGGTGTGGGGGACCGGCGCCGGGCCTCGCCGGGCCTAAGCCGGCCCCCATACCGCTTGGTCTTATAGTCTAAGCCAACGATCCCAACATAATCCAATATTTTTATTTCTTTTTAGTTGATTAGTAATCTTGAGTGCCAATGAGGTGGTGGTGGAATGGTAAGGCAAATATTTGGTGTTCTAAGGGACCCAAGTTTGATTCTTGTCCTCCCCGTTAGTTTTTGCGGTACCTAGTGATGATGGGAGACTAGACGAATAGGTGAAGATCTCTAGTTCGATCCTTGGACTGAGTGGGTTTTACCTCACCGCACTGTCGTGCCTTCGGACGAGTGTTCACAGGCTTTAGCCTTAGGTGGGGGTTTTCCCCAGTTCGGAGACGAGTGTATCCCGATGTGGTGAATTTCGCTAGTAGCTCATTTGAATATTTCGTTGGCCGTTCAAAAAAAATCTCGAGTATTGATTATGTATTTTTTTAAAAGGCAATTTTTTATTAAAAAATAAAACAAAAAGAATACGCAGAATAGAATAGAATAGAAAATAAAATTACATACAGGAAGGGCGGACTCACATGGTACGGGTCGGGTCCATGGACCCCAATATTTTTAAAAAAAGTAGTAGAACCAGTATGATAATTTTTTTAAGGACCCCATAAAATAATTTAGTTGGACCCCATAGTATGAAAAACAAAGATGGTCTAGTGGTAAATCACCTTTCGTTCCCACAAATAGATCTCAAGTTCAAATCTTCCATCTCCTCTTTTTAGTTTATTTTTTCCATCAAAATTAAACTAGTGCTTTAAAACAAAAGAGTCATCCATTAACCCTCTAATTTGCTTCTTTGAAATGATAAATTTAATATCTTCGAATGATTTTATTTCACATTTGATTACCAAATAAGACTTCCAACATATAGTGGCGTTCATAAAAAAAGCTTAAAAAAACTTAAACAAAAGTTTGAAGTTATGTGAAGTAATTGTGTTGTTTAGGTAGCTATTGGTTCCAAGCAACTTATTAAGCACCACTACTTGATAGCTTGAAGCTTAAAAATGGTTGTTAATAATATAGTGGTTTCATGTCCACTAAAGGCTTTTACATTATTTCCTAGCCATGACCTGACTATGATGACTGACCTGAAAATTTTAATGTTTGTTTGTGAAAAAAATTATACAAAAAATGGAACCCAATGGAAAAAAAAAATCATAGGCCCGCCACTACATACAGGGATAATAGATTGAAATGAATCAGTGAGTTACTAACGACCATGCGAAACAATTAGATTGAAATGTAAAACATATAAAAAATAACTAAGTTGATATAGGACCCACCTGTTGCGACGAACCTGTTAAATGAAAAAAAAATAGATGTAAAAACGTTGAACCACACATACACGTTGCATCGTGTTAACCCGCAAAATTTTGAACGAGAAGTAAAACCATTTAACCACACACGCATGTTGCGCCGTATTAACTCACAAAATTTAGCACGAAACGTAAAACCAAAATTTGCAAAAGATTGAAAAGTTTTAGATTAAAAGTAGAAAACAATTTTATAAGATGAAATTTGCAAAAAAAAAAAAAATGTTGATGCATTTAATGTCTATCGCCTTCGTCAATCCGAGCCGTAGCGAGGAACTGAAGAAATCAAGTCTTTAAAGTATTATATCTAGTAAAAAGGCAAGGTGGCAATCTTGTAATTAATGAAATGTTTCATTAAAAGGCCTTGACCTATAAATAGAGGAGTTAGTAGTAAAGTTAGTGACTTTTGCTCATTTGTGACATTGGAGGAGATCTAATTGTAGAGAGAGAAAGTCTAGAGAGAGAAAACTCTCTCAAGTGGTTGTACAAGTGTATTTTCAATAGAATCAAGGTTCTAGTACGTTATCGTGTGTTCGGTCACGCACGTTCACGGATTCCGCACGTCGAACGTGTCGTTACGCAATCGAACGGTGTCAAAACCGATCCTACAAGTGGTATCAGAGCTAGGAGCTCGATTGCTTGATCAAACACATTGATTCGTACCTGATTTCAGCAGATTCAGATCCGAATTTCACCGATTTCTTCATATTTTTCACATTTATCACGTTTTTCACGGTTTTTCATCAAATTGAACGGGTTTTACTGGTCCGAATCGGATGATTTTCTAGTATATTGTGCGAAAACACTTGTTTTTAAACCCTACCAAGTTTCAAATCAAAACTCCAAGCCGTTTAGGAGTAATTTGAATTTTTGTGATCGAATTTGTGTGAAACAGCGAGATTTCGCTTGAAAAACAGCAGTGATTCGCTTGAAACATTCATATTTCGCTTGAACTTGTGTTTATTTTCAAGCGAAATCATCTTTAACCTTGATTCCGCTTGAAAAATCGCCTGAAATACACAGGTTCCGCTTGAATTTAGTGAGTGTTTGAAGCGAACTAATTGATTTCGCTTGAAAAATAGAGATTGTTTGAAGCGAAACACAAGATTTCGCTTGAATTGACGTGACTGATCTCACTTGAAAGAACAACTGCTTAAAAACATTGGCTGCTTGAACTATCTTTAACGAGAAAATTTTATTGATTTGTGTGAAAACATTAAAAGATATCATGTGATATTGTGTCAGGTTGCATGTGATCGAGATATTAAAAACATTAGTGTTGTCAGCTTACTGTTGTGATTACCAATGATATTGCATGTGATCGGATAAGTGGATTGTTTGGTCAAATTACATTGTGAGAAATATTAAAAAAATTTGCCGCCCACTTTACATGAGAACAAAATGTTAGTCGGTCATTAAAAATCCACGAACTTTTGTCGGTTATTATTAAAAAAATCAATTTTTTTTGTGAAGTGATAATAGAATATATTGAAAGGCACAATCAGATTTAGTTTGAAAATATATAGTGCGGCCCATGTGAACTTAAACAGTAACATGTGAATGTTTTGTGTGTTTGTGAATTGATTTGATAGAAGTTCATTTAAAAGCAACCGGCCTATGATTTGATAACTGATCATCATCGATTCATGTGATTCATTGATTGCTGCGTGTTAGTTTTCATGCAAAGTTATTAAAAAGTGGTCGGTCATTTGAATAATCATTAAAAGATAACAATTGTCGAATTCTTTAATAAAATCAAAAGAAAAGTGACAACCTACTCATAAGGGTCACAATTTGTTACAAGGTAATTTGTCAAGTTTCGGATACACTTCCAAAAGAATTCTTCACGTGATCTTTTGTTACCGGATTGTTGTCACTAAAACATGGATTGTGAGTCGTATCGTGTTCAGAGTCCAGCAGATATTGCACATAACAAATTTGATAATTTTACAGGTATCAAGGGAGAGTCTACAAAAGAATTGATTGATCGATATTGCCATCTAGTTTTAGAGATGGGGAAATTGAAGATAACTAAAACTAATGAGGAATGGATTGACAAGTTGGTAAAGGTTTTACCGGGTGATATATGGAGAACGTATTTATTAGATTTGAAGAAGATATATTTAGACGTGACTTTGAGTATGTTTATCGAGAAGATCGAAGTTCAAGAACTTGAAGCCCAAAAGATAAGAAAAATGAAATCTGAAGAAAATGATCAAGTGATAGAGAAGCTAGTTGATGAAATTTCAGCTTTGAAGGTTGAGAAGAAAGCTGATAATGAACAGATTCTGGAGTTGCGATTGAATTGTGAAAAGCTGAAAGTTGAAAATGACAAACTGTTAAATGACATGAACAATTTGACATTGGAAAACAAAATTTTGAAAGAAAAAGAAAAAGTTTTTGAAAATGAAAAATCAAAAATGGAAAAAGATTTTCAAAGACAAATCAAGATTTTAGAAGATGAGAGAGATATTTTTGGTAAAGATAATCTTGAAAAACAAATTGAAATCAATTCTCATCTTGCTAAAATCATTCAGCTTGAAAAAGAAGCTAAAAGTGATCGGATTAAAATTGCTGAGTTAGAAAGTAAGTTGAAAGGTTTTGTGACTTCTGCACCTTATGTGTGTCCAGAACCGATCAATTCAGATTGTGATGAGAAAACTGATGATGAAAATGAAAAAATTAAGAAAAAGAAAATCTTTTTGAAAGTAAAAGAAAAATTCCAAGGAACTGTTCTGCAATCGACCGAAAAGGGTGAATGCTCTACGCAAAAACCTTTGAAGAAGAAAGTGGAACAGAAACAAAAAGTTAAAAAATCAGAAAATGTTCAAAACCAGATTAAAAACTCATTAGTTCAGTCATCCAATCGTTATAAAAAACCACAAAAAGTTGAAAATTTAAACTCACAAAAAGTTGGTGATATGTGGTGCAGGTTTGACCACAGTACTTCAAAGCCAAATCCAGCTTTCAGGAGGAGTGATGATTACCACAAAGCCAGACAATGCTATGATCTGAGTGTTTGGTGTGAAGGTGGTGAATGGTACGATAACAGAGTGTGTTACTCTTGTGGTAGTCAAGGACACATTGCTGTTAACTGCCAGAATCAGTGGTTTGAGACGAGGAGATGCTATAACTGCCAAATCAAAGGACACATTGCAAGAGATTGCCCAATGAGATCAATGGGAAGATCGAGGGCTGAATTTCAGAAAGTAGTGAAGAAGAAATCAGTCAAGGTCGAAGAAAAGTCCAAAGAACAGAAAGTGAAGCTTTCACAAGGGCAGAAAGACCGACTGAGAAAGAAAAGAAAGAAGGCCAGAGAGTATCTGGAAAGGATTTTGTCCTCGGATACAACTGGTAAAACAGATAAAAGTTCTGATAAATCGTCTTGCTCACCAAAGAACAACAAATCAAGCAAAACGCATTCATCAGATACAAATCTGAGGACGAAAGAGGAGATAAAGAAGAAGAAAATGGTCGGCGATGAATCTGACATGTCAAAGTCAGACAAGCCACCTTCAGGCGATGAATCTGGCTTTTCAAAGTCAGACAAGCCACATTCAGGCAATGATTCTGGTATGGTAAAACCAGAAGAGCCATGTGTTGAGGTAAAAATGGAGAATTCAGGTTTAACAATGGATGATGTAAACTATCCACCATTGTTGAACAAGAATTCTAAATCACCCAAGGACCGTCAGGCTTGGGTGAATCTGTTTAAATGAAAAACCTAACTTGCCGGAACTCCCAGGTTGGTAATTGGGGAGTAGGAATCGGCACATTTCTTGAGAAATTTCACTCTGGTGATTTTTCGCCTTACAAGTGGTTAATTAAGGACATTGAGTTGTACTTGATTTAACTATCTTACAAGTGGTAACTGTGTTTGTGATAAACCTACAAGAAGTTGAAATCAATATGATGATTAAACCCCAAGTTTGTGAAACGACACACAAAACTAATTTTCCGAAAAAAACCATTTTGATTAAAACAAACTTAAGTGTTTTGAAATCATAATGGGAAAATAGTTTGTTGTCAGGGGGAGTTCTGATTGTTTATGCCAAGTGGATGGCGAATTGAGGCAATTCTCATCAGTTTGTCACTTTACTTTGTACAGTTTATTGCATTTATTTTCAAATTTTCCGGAAAATCAAAATTGAAACATATTTTGATTTTAGGGGGAGTAAAAATTTTAAAAAAATTAGAAAATTTGAAAAGTCAAAAACATTGAAAAAATTCAAAATGAGTTTTGTTGAGAACAAGAGGAAATGATAGTAAATCAGTGGACTATCACAGCATGCTAAAGAAATGGAAAGTTAAAATGTGATAAACGGTCTCACTAAAGATGTGACGCTAGGCTCAGCTAGACTAGTAGATTTGCGATAACGATACAAACTTAAATGAAAAAGCCTAGTTCTAGTGGGAAACATGGTTGAAAGTATAGTACTTAGTTTTGTCCTTCGTGATTGTGTACCTACTCAGTAATTGCTGATTGTCAAAAGACATAAAACTGGTTAAGTTTGAGAACTTTCACAACTTTGCTGAAAAGTCGCTGTGATTGTGCATTTCATTTTGCAAAGATTTAAACTTGTTTTATTTTTTTATTTTGTTTAAGCATCGGACATCCTCTGCGTATACGTGAGTATCGACCTGGATGTTGTTGCCTAAACGTTCTGCTTTATTTTCTTTGGTGTTTCGTTTAAGCTTTGGACCTCCTCTGCGTATACGGGAGTATCGACCTGGTGGTTAAAGCCTAAACAACTTCAGCTTGTTTTATTTTTCTTATTTTGTTTAAACATTGGACTTTCTCTGTGTATACGGAAGTATCGACCTGATTGTTAATGTTTAAACATTCTGCTTTGTTTTCGCACAATTCACAGTTGATGAAAAGTTTAAAGGCATTACTTGAGTTAGTGTATTGCATGATGAGGGGATATGCTAAGATCGTGGGGTCCATAAGAACTTACTACTTAGTGCAAAATTAATATACCTTAACGTATCGGTAAGTATTTCGAAAGTTTTTAGATTGAGCTTAAGAGGACAATTATATCGTCAATCAAGGTGAATCGTTTAGAACTTAAAACGATTAAAAGCTTAACGGTGCTTGTGATGTGTCTCAAAAACTGATATGATCCTCTTTCGCAAACTCACAAAAATATGTTTGTACATATTTCTTACTGCATTTCATTTCATTCAAAATCCAAAAAGATTTTAGTGTGTTTTAGCTTAAATTTTGAAAAATCCAAAAAGATTTTCGACAACTGATGTTGAAAAGTTGATATTCAAAATCTCAAAGGCTAAACAAGATGAACAGTTGGTTTGGTTAAGATGATGAGAAGTTGAAAGATAATCCTCAATTGTTTAGATGATTCATTAATTTGAATCACAATATTGTGTGTTATATGTTTGAGAATCTTAAGTAAATTCTTTTAGAATCAAAATTATTTTGTCTTACGAGAGGTTGAGACGTGTAGGTGTTTTGATTCTTTGGCTACGGAAAGCAAGGCGTCGATCCCAAAAGCACGGAAGTTTGACGAAAGGGGGAGCCTGAAAAGACTACCGAAAGGGGGAGCTAAAGCTGAAAACAGATCCACCGGGATTCTGTTCGAGCAAAAATCAAGAGAGAGAGAAAGGAAAGTCGTTACGAGTTTGACTAAGGATTGACTGCGGCAATATCCAAGGGGGAGATTGTTGATGCATTTAATGTCTATCGCCTTCGTCAATCCGAGCCGTAGCGAGGAACTGAAGAAATCAAGTCTTTAAAGTATTATATCTAGTAAAAAGGCAAGGTGGCAATCTTGTAATTAATGAAATGTTTCATTAAAAGGCCTTGACCTATAAATAGAGGAGTTAGTAGTAAAGTTAGTGACTTTTGCTCATTTGTGACATTGGAGGAGATCTAATTGTAGAGAGAGAAAGTCTAGAGAGAGAAAACTCTCTCAAGTGGTTGTACAAGTGTATTTTCAATAGAATCAAGGTTCTAGTACGTTATCGTGTGTTCGGTCACGCACGTTCACGGATTCCGCACGTCGAACGTGTCGTTACGCAATCGAACGGTGTCAAAATCGATCCTACAAAAAAAAAAAGAAATCTTTAGGTTAAAAGTAAAAAATTTAGTTTTTTTAAACCACCAAAGCATTTAGTGTAATACATACAAAAGTTACTAATTAAAAGCATGTAAATGTAATTTTGTCATAAATTTAAGGTGAGCGGAGTGGAGCTCGGTTTCATGCGGTAAACATCTTTACCGGAAGGGTAAACCACTGCCAACACTCCCTTTACCGATTTTGGTTGAGGAGTTCGGTGAACCTACACCGATTCGGTGAGAGGGAGGGAAGGGGAGGAGAGATGGGTGTGTGGTGGGGTCCATTCATTCTCAACCAATTACACATTTTTTTTCTTTTTTTTAAATAGTTTACCTAAACCCCATTAGGTAAACCACCGCCAACGAGCATTAGGTAACTTATTTAGGTGAATTGACATGGCAATGTGTGATTGGGTGAATTAGGAGTTTACCTATTTGGAATAGGTAACCACTCCCTTCACCCTTAGGCTGGTGGGTATGGTCCCGTCCTCCACCCCGGCGCCGCCACGGTGTCATCGTCCCTCCACGCCGCCCCCCCTCTGTCCCATCCTCTTCGTCCGATTTGTGTCGTTTGCGACGGAGCAAACAGGTAGGCCCCCCCTCGGCGACGCCCGTCCTCCCACGCCGCCCCCTCCTGACGTGATTGTCGTGGGTCACACAAATTTAATCCCAATAACAACTATAAATAGCGGTAATAGGGTATCGAACTCAGGGAGTATGTGGAAAGTGTGTTGATTTTATAACTTTGCAATTAACTACAATTAACCTAATTTGCAGAAAATAAAGATTAATGAATTGGATTGTTGTTTTAGAATACTAAAATTAAAAACTAATTGCAAATCAAATGATGGATGTAAAACAGATTAGGAGAAAGCGATCATCCTAAACTTCCGGTTTGCTTTTGACAATTGTGTTAAATTCACTAGAAAGAATCACATAGACATTATTCATGTATGATTGTTTGTTGTGATAAAAGGGAACTAAGTACTCGGATTATGAAAACGCGAGGTTGTTACCCGATAACCAATTGATTAATATCCAACCCTAATCCCTCCCGTGATATCTCGATTGTTAACAACACCAAGAACGTACGATTTAGGATATGATTATAACATCAATCATCAATTTACAAACAAACATTCACACACCATAATAAACAAATGCATTGCAAGTCTATTATTCTAGAAATACGAATCCAAACACAAAAGTCATAGACAAACCTTCAATTCAGGATGATCACCATAAGTTTAGCCGGGCATAGCTTGGTGAATCATCATAACAACAAGTTTAGTGTTCATATGAATCCAAAAACATAAACCGAATGTTAGAAATTGTCTAAAACCAAGCGAGAACAGCCAAAATCGCCCCTCCAATGTTCTCTAACCGACCAATGATGAGAATCACCCAAAAGACACCATAAAACTGTTTTTAATGAGCAGTTACAATTTTTCGCGTTGCTTCCACCGTAACTTACGGTATCACCGTAAGTTACGGTGACCCTCAATTTGTTACGGTGCAAACAATCTGAGTTACGGTGAGGAGATGATACAAATCAGGTCCACCGTAAATTACGGTGGGACCGTAATTTACGGTGACAAGCTGATTGTTTTGCCTTGTTTCAACTTTCGTTCCACGCGCGACCCGTTCAACTCCAAACCGTCCAAAGCTGCGTTTTATCCACTTTAAGCTCCCGAACCGCACCTGAAACATAAGCAATCGTAGTCATCTAATTCAAGATAATTACGCGATTAAGTGAAGGATTAATTCGTCTTTTAACATGATTAAGGGTTGTCCTATGGACCACCCGTTACATCCCCACACTTAACCGTTGCTTGCCCCAAGCAACCCATCAAATTAATTTCAAAACAAGTGATCAAATTAAACCAAGCAAAAACATGCAATCCTTTTACTAACCCCTTTTTAGCACCCAACCAATGCATCCCTCTCTAAATCTCTCCTCTCGGCTACAAGTAAGCACTAGCAATATGAGCTAGACACACCAAAGGCTAACGGGTGGTTGCACAATCATAGGCTTGTACCTAAATCGATCCTTCTCCTATAATGTGTCAAACATGAATGCAAATCAAAGGGACTTTCAAGGTTGTAACGTGGCTAGGTGTATAGGTAGGAAATGGAATATATATGAAGTAGCGAAAACGTAACCCGGTCTTTTTATTACACAATAAAACAAACTAACAACTACCAACGCAAACTACTATATACAATATAACTAAACATCATTTCTTTTTCCATTTTTCATTGCTTTTTCTCTTTTTTTTTAACATAATACTTTCAACATAACATCAAATAACATTACATACTACTAAACAATCACTAATCACTATAAAACCGGGCTAAGTTGGGTAAATTTTTAGGTAAGTAGCTAGGGGTAACAAATGATAGGCTTTTAGGCACAAAATTGTGCAACTAAATGTCCAAACCCCCGCCCCTCTCACGACCATGCTCATATATATAACTTATGAGGTCCAACCCCCCAAATCCCACACTCTCTCACACCAACGACGAGGCTACCTAAATGCCCTTATCCTCTTCACATTCATGTCTAACTAAGGCCTCGAACCGCATTCAAGCACAAGTTCTAATGCACCCCCACCCGTAGCCACTCTCATCAAAGATAAGCATTATTTATATACAAGTGTAGCTACAACTCTCACCAAGAATGAAAAAGTATCAAAGGTTGCCGGTGCACCAAATTGGGGTTAATCTAGGGTGTTCAAATTTTCACATCGTTTCGCTTGGCTCAAAATTTTCAAAATCTTCAAAAATTCCCCCCATCCCCACACTTGGGATACATTGACCCCAATGTATGGTTTTAGGAGGCTTTGATCACTAAAATCATTCAACATCAACAAAAAGCTTCTTCACTCAAACCACAAATTTCTTTTTGTATTTTTCTTTTATAATTTTTTTTTATGTTTTTCTTCTTTTTAAAACATGACACCACCCACAAGCACCAACCCAACAAAACAACACAATCATACACCACCCTACCGCCCAACCCAACATATCAAACTAACAACATATGCACAAAATATACAAAGAGAGAACATAACCTGACTAATAATAGCGCGGTCTCGGAGGTCCAAACATGGAAGACATCATGTCGTTCCATTCACCGAACGCAAATGAGCCGCTACTACTTCCACCTTGTTGTTGTTGTGCTCCTTCTTGTTGCCTTGGGTCAATCCATTGCGAGTGGTGGATCGGCGGGGTTGGATACGAAACACTACCATCGTACGGTGGTAGAGACACATAATCCACATGTTGCGGATCCACAACCACCGGCCGCCCGGCATGCCAATCCGCGTGCAATCTCCTTTCTTGATCATCATGATATCGATTGTTCATTTCAACTTCACGGGAATACGCGTGTGTGCGATTCCATGCTTTTTGACGATCAAGAGTTTGTTTCAAGGACCGCTCTATACTTGCACTATTCCTCGTGTTTTGATCATACAACGTCCTCTCCGACCCCGACCACGTATCAAACACGGATGCCGGAGGGCGTTGATTCTCAATCACTTCTTGCATTGTGCCTTCATAAGCCCATCCCGGCACATAAGATTGCTGCGTATAATCATAGAACATGCCACCATATCCTCTACCATAACCCCCTTGACCTACATTTTCACCACTATGCGGCTCATCCGCATAATCCTCATCTCCACTCGGAACTACTTCTTCATCACTTTCTGGCTCGTCCGGCTCACCCGGTAACAAATCTCGTGCGCCCAACTTTAGCGCTCTCCACCTTTGCCCTTCCGACTTTAGCTTATGATAACGCTCCGATTGTGTATATGACCAACCAATCCCCAACTTATCTAACGTAAAAGGCTGATGCCTTTTTGTTGCTCCTCGATCTTCAGATGTTATTGCCTTATGTTGTTTCATCAACCCCGTAATTATTCGACAATACGGGACGATATCTCTTCCATACTTATTCCGGCAGATCCATAAGTGGTTCATGATCAGATAGCGTATCGGAAAACGTGGAGACCCATGCATTAGCGAATAAAGAACTGCTACCTCCGGAAACCTCACCTGCTCTTTATCCCCTCTTCGTGGAATAACATTGAGAACACAGATTGCTAGCAACAATTTAGCTTCGATTTTTAAATTCTTCCGGTATAGAATACCACTGTATTTACCGGGTAAAAACAGTGCTGCCAACATATCATTCCATCGAGCATGTTTCTCCGGTTTAACCAGGAGGTCATCAAGAGTCGATATCATATAATCACGGGCTGGAAGACTATCATATTTCCCAAGCTTCTTCAACGTGTCAAAAGACATCTCCACCGGAATTCCATTCACAATACCCGTCAACTTCATTTGTGATGGCCTTTCGTAACTGTTGCATTTGAGAGTGGCCATCCATTCTTGTATTTCGGTTATGAACAAGTTGGTCTTATCTTTGTCAAAACAACTAAGTGCCGACTCCCAACCTAGAGCCCAGAACTTGTCAAACACACCGAACTGACCAAACTCAACTTCCCGAACATCCCTCTCACATATAAAGGCCGCTGCCTTATTCTTCAACCTATTCATACGGTCATTATATAACGTTGGTTGCCACTCCACTGGTTGATCATCCAATGGTCCTGAATCCCATTTCGGTTTCTCCGTCATATCCAACTCTATTTCTTCTTCACTTTCACTTTCGCTTTCATCCACTCGACCCATGTATTGTCTCTTCCGTGGTTGTTGTTCCGGCTGTTTACCCTTTCCCTTTGAAGACGACGATGAACTAGCTCCGGTCTTTTCTTTTGTTCGTGCCATTCCTACACACATTAGAGCAAACAACACAACCAACGAAACAAAATTAAACTCTTTTCTCCAACATATCCCCACACTTGCTTGTTATCATAGTTGTAGATGTTAGTGAACCAAAAATATATCAAGAATTTTTCAAAAATCGGGCATGGTGTCTCTACAATGTAGAGCATCCCAAAAGTTCACTACTTTAACCACAAATCCTACATCTACAACCATAACCATGTTCAAATAACCAATTTCATAACCATATCTAAGAACAAGCAAGTGGGTATGGCAAAGTAACCTAAATAACCTTACTTTTCACAATGTAGCATCAAAATATAACAAATAAGCTTTCATACCTTTGTTTAAAGATGCAAGAATGCTTGTGAAACAAAAACCCCAAAAACCCCTAAAAATTTTCGGACTAGGGTTTGGAATTCGGACCCGAAAATTGCGTTTTCTTGTAAATCTCTTAGCAAAATCAGAAACTACGTGAAAAATTAGTCAAGATAGACTCCGATTTCACTTAGTTTGGACAAGAATTGAGAAGGTTATGGAGGATTGAAGGTAGAAGAAGCTATGGAGTCTTGTGAGTTTTTGTGAAAGAGATGATGGTGATAGATGAAGAAAGAATTGTGTGGATGGGGTTATGTCACGTAATCTAATGTTTTATTATTATCTTTTTTTTTCCGCTTAAACATGACTGACCGATTGACTTTCCAGGTCTACCGTAAGTTACGGTATTACCGTAAATTACGGTATTACCGTAAATTACGGTGGGACCTGGAAATCAATTTTCACCGTAAAGCAGGAGCTGTACACCGTAAAGACCTAAAACATTTTACCCCTACCGTAACTTACGGTAAGACCGTAAATTACGGTGCAGCCTGAACACAAATTTCTACCGTAAAACAGTAGAGATGTACCGTAAAGGCCACGCACATTTGCTCCCCACCGTAAATTACGGTATTACCGTAATTTACGGTAATAGCTGGGAGTTCCTGGTTAGAAGAAAATGTGATTTTTAAGATTCATTTTTTATATTTTTTCAAGTTTTCGATTTTTTTTATGTTTTTAATTTTTTTCAAAAACGTGTAAAAATCACCCTACCCCCTCGAAAGTCCCGTGTTGTCCTCCACACAATGTTAGAGTAATTCGTGACCCGAATATCCCCACACTTGTTTCAAACACGAATTTCAAGGAAATACGGTAATTGCAAACTATACAAAACAAACAAAATGAAACGCTAACTATTTACACTACCAAACCTGGGCCTCTTATGGTTGCTCATCGTCGACCGGGCGTAAGATGTAGCCCGCTTTATCAAGCTCCAAGTTGTTGATGTCATTCCCCTCTAAGTATGGCTTTAACCGGTGACCGTTCACCGTTTGTTGTTTCAATGTTTGCTCGTCTTGGATGTCTACATCACCAAACCTTCCAACTCTCCGAACGACATACGGGCCCATCCATTTGCTTTTAAGCTTGCCCGCGAACATCTTGAGTCTTGAGTTATACAACCAAACTTTTTGACCCACTTCGAATGTTTTCTTTCTCAATTTCGCATCGTGTACTTTCTTGAGCTTGTCTTTATAAGCCGATGCACATTCATATGCCTCATCTCGAATCTCTTCTATCTCGCTTAGTTGCAACTTTCTCAACTTCCCCGCCTCGTCATAATCCGCATTGACCGTCTTAATTGCCCAATGTGCCCGATGCGCTAACTCCATTGGCAAATGACAACCCTTTCCATACACCATCCGGTAAGGCGTTGTGCCAATAGGAGTCTTGTAGGCCGTTCGGTATGCCCACAATGCATCGTCTAACTTACTCGACCAATCCTTCCTATCCGTTCTTACCGTCTTCATAAGAATTTCTTTGATTTGACGGTTGGACACTTCGACTTGTCCACTCGTTTGCGGATGGTAAGGTGTGGCAATCCGGTGATTCACGCTATACCTCTTCAATAATTTCCCGAAGTTGAAGTTCTTGAAATGCGAACCACCATCACTTATAATAACCCGCGGAATGCCAAAACGAGAGAAGATGTTAGATTGAACAAATTTACAAACAACCGAATGGTCGTTTGTGCGTGTTACAATAGCTTCAATCCACTTCGAGACGTAATCAACCGCTACCAAAAATGTATAGAAAGCCATTCGAATTAGGAAAGGGACCCATAAAGTCTATACCCCATACATCAAATATCTCTACAACCAAGATTGGTTGTAATGGCATCTCATCCCTCTTTGATATGCTTCCCATCTTTTGACAATTTATGCAATTTCTAGCGAACTCACATGCATCCTTGAAAATTGTGGGCCAATAGAACCCACATGAAAGAACCCGATAGCTTGTTTTGTGCCCACTAAAATGACCTCCACATGCGGACGAATGAGCATGGGTCAAAATTTCCAACACTTCTGTCTCGGGCACACACCTTCGTATAACTTGATCCGGTCCAATCTTGAAGAGATCCGGTTCATCCCAAATGTATTGCTTCACTTGAACCATAAATTGTTGTCGGCGCTTCTTGGTCCAATGACTTGGGATGGCACCCGTGGCTAAGTAGTTGACATAGTGAGCATACCACGGTGCAACAAAGGTGGAAACGGCTAGTAATTGCTCGTCGGGAAAACTCTCATTGATTTCACTAACATCATCGATCCCTTCCACCGGAATCCGAGACAAGTGATCCGCCACTACATTTTCACTTCCCTTTTTGTCTCGGATTTCTAAATCGAATTCTTGTAACAATAATACCCACCGAATCAACCGAGGCTTTGCGTCCTTCTTCTCCATCAAGTATCGGACCGCACTATGATCCGAATAAACCACCACTTTGCTCCCCCAAATATAAGCACGAAACTTATCCAAAGCATACACCACCGCTAATAACTCCTTTTCGGTTGTGGTGTAATTGAGTTGCACTTCGGATAAAGTTTTGCTTGCATAGTAAATCACCATCGGCTTTCTATCAACCCGTTGACCCAAAACTGCACCAATAGTGGTGTCACTTGCATCACACATTATCTCGAACGGCTTTGACCAATCCGGTGGTTGCAAGATAGGAGCTTTGACCAAGTGTTCCTTCAAAACAGTAAAAGCTTGCATACACTCGTTAGTAAAATCAAATGGGACATCTTTTAATAATAAGTTATATAAAGGTTTGGTGATAACACTAAAACCTTTTATGAACCGTCTATAAAACCCCAAATGTCCCAAAAATGACCTTACACCCTTAACATTTTTCGGAGGTGGCAAAGATGCTGTTACCCGTATTTTTGCCTTATCCACCTCCATCCCCCTTTCAGAAATTACATGACCCAACACAATGCCCTCTTGCACCATGAAATGACTTTTCTCCCAACTTAGCACTAGATTCTTCTCAACGCACCTTTTTAAAACCTTTATAATTCGTTGAGACAAGCATCAAAACTAGTACCAAATATAGAGAAGTCATCCATAAATACTTCGAGCGACTCTCCAACCATGTCCGAGAAGATACTCATCATACATCGTTGGAAAGTTGCCGGAGCATTGCACAAGACAAATGGCATTCGCCGAAAGGCAAAGGTACCATATGGACAAGTGAAGGTGGTCTTGTGTTGGTCATCTGGGTGTATTGCTATTTGATTGTAACCCGAGTACCCGTCCAAAAAGCAGTAATATTTTTGACCCGATAATTTTTCAATAATTTGGTCAATGAAAGGTAACGGGAAATGGTCCTTAGAAGTGGCGGCATTCAATTTTCGGTAGTCAATACATACACGCCACCCAGTAACCGGTCGGGTGGCAATTTGTTCACCACTTTCGTCCTTGACTACTTGAATGCCGGCCTTCTTAGGCACAACTTGGGTGGGACTCACCCAAGCACTATCCGAAATCGGATAGATGATTCCCGCGTCCAACCATTTAATTACCTCCTTTTTAACTACCTCCCTTAGGTTCGGATTCAACCGCCTTTGAGCTTCTCGTGTCGGTTTGGCATCTTCGGTTGTAATGATTTTGTGCATGACGATTGATGGACTAATTCCTTTGAGATCGGCAATTGTCCATCCGATAGCTCCCTTGTTCTCCTTCAAGACTTCCAACAATGCTTGCTCTTGTGCCAACTCCAAATTAGAGGCAATAATGACCGGTAAAGTGTCATTATCCCCTAAAACACATACTTCAAGTGGCTCGGCAAGTCTTTGAGCTCCAACTTTGGCGGTTCCTCTAACGATGGTTTAGTACCCGAATCTATTTCCGCCGGTAAGCCTTCAAACTGGTGGGTCCATGGCGGCCGACCTTCCTTCAATGCCATCGCATCTTGTTTTTCCTCTTTAACCCGGAGTGCATAAGCATGTACCTGTTCAGAAAAATCACACAGGCAAACATACAAACCATCCTCCTCATACTCATGCGGGTTGCATCCGTCAACTATATCTGCCATGAAACACTCATCAACACCATTAGCATTAGAATTGTTAGTAAAAACATTCAAACGCATTTTTCGATTCCCAAAAGTCATATCAACTGTACCAAATCTACAATCGATGACTGCATGTGCGGTGCTTAGAAATGGCCGACCCAAAATTACGTTTTGTTGTTGCTTGGGGTCTGCCGATGAGTAATCCAAGACTAAAAAGTCAACCGGGTAATAAAATTCATCGATTTTAACAATTACATTTTGAACCATACCCCGGGGTAACTTATGAGACAAATCGGCTAAAAGAACCGTTGTCTCCACCCTTGCTAACGGACCAAAATCATATTGGTCATATAAGCCCCCCGGTAAAATGCTAACCCCGGCTCCAAGATCTAGCAACGCCTTAGCCATTTGAAAATTACCAACTTGTATATTAATCAATGGCGTGCCCGGATATTGGAGCTTAGGAGGAAGCTCCCCGTTTAAAACCGCACTTACTTGCCCGGTTAAATCGACCCGCTTAGGCATTTTCTTTTTATTTTGCCTCTTTTGTGTACACAATTCTTTTAGAAATTTTGCATAGGCGGGTACTTGTTTTATTGCATCAAGGAGTGGAAGGTTAATTTTAACTTGTTTAAACATGTCCCACAACTCTTCTTTTTGGGGACCTCTTGATGCAATAAAATTTTTCTTTCCCGGGTCAAGTAAAGCCGATGGAAACGGGACTTGATTCGGTTCACCCTCAACTTTTTCACTTTTTTCACTTTCTTTATTTTCACCCAAACCCGGTTTATTAACATTTAATTCTTTAGATTTAACCGGTGAAACTTCATCATCACTATCATTACCCGTGATGTCCTCAACTACCCCCTCAACCAATTCGGGTGACAAATTTGCTTTAAACTCTTTTCCACTTCTTAAAACACTAACATGATGAACATTAACATTACCTCTTGACGAACCGTGTGATGGATTTACCTTGGTATCACTAGGAAGTTGACCCTTGTTTTTCTTCAATTCCGCTACATCGGTTGCCAATTGACCCATTTGGGTTGTTAATGATTGGATGCTTTTGTCACGAACCTCATCCTTTTGCATTCGAACTTCATCAAGTTGGTTCCGTTTTTGCATCTCCGTTTGCATGCTTTTTAGCATCTCCATCATCTCATTTCCACCCGCAGACCCCCCTTGTTCTTGAACCGTTTGATATTGCCTTTGATAGCCTTGGTTGTTCCCGCCTCGGTATCCACTTTGGTTGTTATAAGGTTGGCGTGAACCAAAGTTACCTTGACTACCTTGAAAGTTCGGGTTAGCTTGATTTGAGGGGTTCCCATAGCGAAAATTTGGGTGGTTTCTCAACCCGGGGTGGTAAGTATTAGAGTTCATGTTGTTGAAATTTCTACCACCCCCTCCTTGACCTTGAACCGCATGAACCTCTTCATATCGCCCTTCCACCATCCCTTGGCAATTTTCAGCCGCATGACCTATTTCATTACACAAAGCACACACATCATAAATTTGGTTAGTAGTTTGAACATTACCATCATCTATAGCGTGCACTTGAGGTCGGGCAATGGCCGGTCGCGCTCTCCTCGATGCTTGAGCCTTTCTCTTTGATGTAGTTGCCATATTCTCCAAGAACTCCCAGTCGTCATTCTCATAGTTTGTGCCAAAAGTCCCACCGGTAATGGACATTAAATCTCGAGCATCCTCGGCACTCAACCCCTCGTGGAAGGCATTCATCAACTCCCAAAGTTCAATCCCATGGTGAGGGCAATTTTTAATCATCATATTAAAACGTTCAAATGCCTCATGGAACATCTCACCATGTTGTTGTTGGAAGCTCCTTAACCCCTTTCTAGCATCATTAGTCTTTTGGGCGGTATAAAATTCGTCTAAGAAAATTTGTTGCATCTCCGCCCAAGTATAAATAGATGCTGAAGGCAAAGTGTAGAACCACTTCTTTGCCTTGTCCTCCAAAGAAAACTGAAATAGGACCAACTTGACATCATCGGCCGAAAAACCTTGACTCCCAAAAGTATTGCAAATTGAGTCATAGGCCTCTAAATGGAAATACGGCTCCTCCGTTGCTAGCCCTTTGTATTTCGGCAAACTTTGCAAAGAATTTGTTCTTACTTCAAAGGTTCTCCCTTGGTTGTTGTGAGGGATAACCACCGGTGAAGGGTTTTGAGTAATTATCGGCCTGAAATGTGCTTCTATTCCCCGTGCTTGTTCCCTAAGATGCCTTCTTGGAACACCCAATCGACCCCTTGGACGAATAGGACCCATAGGTCTTGGTATATGCCCTTGTGGTACGAACGGTGGTTGAAATTGTTGTTGTGGCATCGGTGGTTGTTGAATCGGCCTTTGAAATTGTGGTTGTACATTTTGTGGCCGAACTTGTTGCAATGGAATAGGGCGTTGCATTGGTGGCCCTTGTGGTCTTGGCCGAATATGTTGCGGTATAAGTTGTTGTTGTTGTGGCACTCCACCTACACTTGCCATTCCTTGAGATTGACTTTGCACATAACCGAACTCTCCATGATCACCATCACCCCATAAGCATAAGCATACCCATCTTCATCATAACCCTCAAAATCTTCGTATCCTTCCTCATATCCATCTCCCCCTATACCCGAAGTTTGCCCAAATGGAATGGTCGAGTATTGAAAACCCGACTGGTTTGATGGTCTAAATGTAGAGGTAGTATGGACAACAGTCGAACCTTGTGGTACTGTATGGGTTGAGGATGATTGCCCTGAAACTTGAAAGAAGTGAGTGAATGGTGGAATCGTAGTAGATGGGCTAAAAGTAAGACTGGGTTCAACTTGAGTAGTAATCGGTTGTGTGGTGTTAGATGGTGTAGTGTCATGAGATGGAGTAGGAATTGTAGTGGAATTTGGTATGGTTGTGTTTGGTGATGGTTGTGTGGAAGTAGGTATAAATGACGAGGCCGTTTGACCCGTTGTGGGTGGTACTTGTGTTTCGTCCATGATGTTTCTTGGTGTAATGGGTGAAGTAGGTGAACCAATGATTCTGTTTTCGCGTAGTAAAACTCGGTTTTGCCTTAGTGTTCTTTCGATTTCCGGATCAAATGACAATGGTGAAGCTTTGTGAGAGCCTCTAGTATGCATGCACCTGTAGAACCTGCACACTAAACACACCAGTGTAAACCCAAAAATAACAAAGCAAAACTAACAAACTGACACACGTTGCGCACTACTCCCCGGCAACGGCGCCAAAATTTGACGTGATTGTCGTGGGTCACGCAAATTTAATCCCAATAACAACTATAGATAGCGGTAATAGGGTATCGAACTCAGGGAGTATATGGAAAGTGTGTTGATTTTATAGCTTTGCAATTAACTACAATTAACCTAATTTGCAGAAAATAAAGATCAATGAATTGGATTGTTGTTATAGAATACTAAAATTAAAAACTAATTGCAAATCAAATGATGGATGTAAAACAGATTAGGAGAAAGCGATCATCCTAAACTTCCGGTTTGCTTTTGACAATTGTGTTAAATTCACTAGAAAGAATCACATAGACATGATTCATGTATGATTGTTTGGTGTGATAAAAGGGAACTAAGTACTCGGATTATGAAAACGCGAGGTTGTTACCCGATAACCAATTGATTAATATCCAACCCTAATCCCTCCCGTGATATCTCGATTGTTAACAACACCAAGAACGTACGATTTAGGATATGATTATAACATCAATCAACAATTTACAAACAAACATTCACACACCATAATAAACAAATGCATTGCAAGTCTATTATTCTAGAAATACGAATCCAAACACAAAAGTCATAGACAAACCTTCAATTCAGGATGATCACCATAAGTTTAGCCGGACATAGCTTGGTGAATCATCATAACAACAAGTTTAGTGTTCATATGAATCCAAAAACATAAACCGAATGTTAGAAATTGTCTAAAACCAAGCGAGAATAGCCAAAATCGCCCCTCCAATGTTCTCTAACCGACCAATGATGAGAATCACCCAAAAGACACCATAAAATTGTTTTTAATGAGCAGTTACAATTTTTCGCGTTGCTTCCACCGTAACTTACGGTATCACCGTAAGTTACGGTGACCCTCAATTTGTTACGGTGCAAACAATCTGAGTTACGGTGAGGAGATGATACAAATCAGGTCCACCGTAAATTACGGTGGGACCGTAATTTACGGTGACAAGCTGATTGTTTTGCCTTGTTTCAACTTTCGTTCCACGCGCGACCCGTTCAACTCCAAACCGTCCAAAGCTGCGTTTTATCCACTTTAAGCTCCCGAACCGCACCTGAAACATAAGCAACCAGAGTCATCTAATTCAAGATAATTACGCGATTAAGTGAAGGATTAATTCGTCTTTTAACATGATTAAGGGTTGTCCTATGGACCACCCGTCACCTCCCGTCTTCATCCCGTCACCGTCTTCATCCGGCACCATACCGTGTAGCCTTATAACAACTAACTATTGATGTGTATCGGTTGGAAGAGTATTTAGAAATCAATAATACTTGAGTTATAATTGGAAACATTAATTTTTTAAACTTGTATATTAACTAACTAGTGCTAATTCCCGTGAACTTCGCGGATTTAACAAAATAATATGTTTTCAAGATATTAAAAAAGGACATTATATGTTTATAATGAACATATATAAATTCTTTAAAAGAAATTCATATGGAATACAAAAGGTTCATAATGTAAATAAAACAATCCACGTATTATGGGCCAAATGAGAATGACAGGTTGTTTGGTTTGCATTGCTTCAATAAGTAGAAACGTTGATGAGTCAGTTATAAGAAATGTATAAAGTATATTATTAATAACTTTTAGTTTTCATTTTTTATTTGTAGTATGTAAACGCTAAATATGACATTACCGCTAAAAGCTTCATCCTAGTGAACCAAGTATGGAAAAGAATATAATTACACTTCATATCATGTTAACCTTTCTAACACCACCTTATATCTCAAATTTTGTTGCTTAAAAAATAGCCATAACCACTTGAAAGATGTTGTTGGATCTTAACAAAATAAACAAACATAAATATATTAACATAAGTTATCATAAAACATTAACAATCATGAATATGTCTTTAGTTAAAACAACTTATCATCACAATATTAAGTATCAAACCTGATGGAACCATTCATTTGTTCTCTTCTTTATTATATAAACTCACATATACAAACACAACTAACATTTTGGTTTGTTACTATTCAAGTTCTCTTGTTTTGTATATCAACTTTACCCCTGCAAACAAATTACTGCAGATTTGTTAATTAAAGTCATTAGGTGGAATAATAATCCACATGTATTGAAGACGCAAAATAGACAATATGTAACGTGAACTTACATGGATAAACTAAGAGACTTAGATACACCCGGGATGTTGCTTTTCCTTCTACAAACAAAAACGAATTTTGATGCACCGACAAATTCTATGATAACAAAATCCATGGTAATATTTGCTCTAAGCAAGCAAAAGTGCTTGTGATGATGTATTGTAACACCTCGTAAAATCATACCCAATAAAATAAAGACACGTTTCATGTAAGATAAGCGTGTCAGGAACCCGGATCGAGTAAAAGATGTATGGTAGGATTTAAAAGGGTCGACATGTTAATAAACACCTCTGAGCGACCAAATAATAAATCCCAAGACCTTAAATCGTTATGATAAACATCCGATGTATTTAACCGGTTACTCCTAAATTAAATAAAATTCAGTTTATGAATAACTTGGGTACTTAAAATAATCAATTCTTATTCAAAAGAATCTAACTTATTCAAATGCACGCCAAGATCCATTTAAAAAGCCATTTAGATATGTCCAAAAACCTCATATGCATGGCATCACATGCAAGGACATGCAAAGCCTGCCCATATGGTCCCCCTACTGCAGTGAAGGCATGAGATTCAGAGATAGAATGATTGCATGGTCAAAACTTGGAAGTTTACAAAGATTTTGTCTGCTGATGAAGGCTTACGGACCGCAAAGGGGTTACCTTACGGTCCGTAAGGCGGATACGGACCGCAAAGCCAAGGGCTTGCGGTCCGCAAGATTGTAACTGGGCATCTTTGATCAAGGTCGGTTACGGACCGCATGACCAAGGGTTTACGGTCCGCAAAGAGGTGCTTACGAACCGCAAGGCTTCCTCCTTACGGTCCGTAAGACTGTCGCTGGCAACAGAAATTGGACAGCTGCCTGTTCAGCCTGTTACACCGCCTTATATGAGTGGTATTCGAAAATCAGGGGCCCTATAACTGGTTTTTAGCATCATAGGGACACCTGGGAACATCTTACAACATTTGTAGACTGATTTGGAGTGATCTTGATGCATCAAAGTTGCTATATAAGAGAACCTCTTGTTGCAACATTTGGTCTTTCATTTGCAACTCACTTCAAGCTGGTCTCTGGAGCTCCTCTGGTCAGCAAGCAAGTTCCCTTAAGTTTCAAATCATACTTAGGACCTTTGTAAGTGTCCTTAATCCTTTTTTAATTCAGTTTAGCTTAGTTAATTAGCTAAAAGTCAAACCCGTCGTAATTAAGGTTTGACTTCGAGATTAATCAATAATTGTTCAGTCAAATCTCGAATTAAAAATACCTATGAGTTGGTAATTATGTGGGTAATAAACCCTTAAAAGGGTACTCTCTGATTTCCACTCTAACTATGTCAATTGTCGGGTCAAAGTTAACTTTAAAAAGTCAACAGAAAGCATATTTTCAAATTAATGCATAATTAGCAATGTAGGATCCGTGCAACCTGTTTTATCATTAATATAACTTAGTAATTAATGTAAGAACATGCCTAAACATGTTCAACCCGACAATTTTCATTTTAGGCTCGGTTCGGAATGAAAGTCGCATAGTTTGACTTTCGCTTTGACTTTCAGTTCTGACCCAATGTAGCATGTTTTAGAAATGCCTTAGAGCCTTATTTGGACCAGGTTTCATATTAGTATAACCCTCTATGATTATACAACTTGGTCCAATAGTTATCCGATTCATATGCAAGTTTCCGTTAAATGCTTAAATGTTGACTATTATGCCCATATGACCTTAAAACATGAATTTTGAAAATATAAAAGAATAGAAACCCTAGTTACTGATTATTAGACTTGTCCGTAAAATTTGACATCAATTTGAGGTATAGATTAGGAGTTATGCTCATTAGCGTAATTAGAAAGCTTTTTAATAATTAAATGGCGTAATTAGCATATAGCCCATCTAAACCCGATTGTTGATACCAAACTTTTTACCCACTGATATAAAATAATATTTTGGGATTTTTGGAGATTTTTATTTATTTTTAGGCTGAACATAACCTAGAGTTCTAAGCTTAATTCGGTAGTTGCCGGTTTTACCCTTTTAGGCTATAAAATGAGTTTTACAAATTCTTTTGACCCCAAACCTTTTGCTACTGATTCTAAATGATAAATAGAATATTTTAAGCCTTCTGGAAATATAAAAATATCAGTTTTTCTTTAAAAACCCGAAAATAGCTCAAAATCGCCTTTTAAGCATTTTTAACACATAGTAGGTATTAGAACTATTTTAAACATGTAAGGTTTGATACCTACTGATATTTTAAGAAAATTATTATATTTTAACAGTAAGCAAAAGTTTTTAAACTCAGGTTTCCAGTTTTGACCTTTTAGGCTTAGGCGAAATTAGCAAAATGCCCTTCCGGTGCATAGTATGGTTAGAAATGATAAATTTCACATAAAGGTTATACCCTACTGATATAACTTAGTAAATTAAGTATTTTTACTGATTACATCAGACCCAAAACTCAGATTTATATTAAATCTCTTTTATAACCTTTTAAATGACCAAAATACCCCTACGGGGCATAATTTGAGTTTAAATCCATTTCGGGCATAATAGAAGATATCTTACTGATGTCACAACATATTTGAAGCATAATAACTTAGGAAACCTGTATATGACTCTTATGGTTACCCGTTACGCATCTTATGCGTTCGGTTCGGTTTATGTAACTAGTTTACATAAATTGACCGAAACGGCTCAAACCTTATCATTTTCATCTCAAAATCCAGAATGTGTTTAGTTTACCCATATTATACAAGTCTTCAAACTTGTCGGGTCTAAATCACATTCTATTCCGGTCTTCGCTTAATCGTGCGTTGGAACCGTATCTTCCTTTAAAGACTAACCGGTCTAAGTTTAGGCTTAATTAAAGGTTATTATAAACCTTTGTTCTAGACTAGGAGACCCGGTAAAAGATACACGCACTTGCTATTTGAGATTAATACTTGCAAAGGTAAATACTTTTAACTTATTTTCCCTTATACGAGCTTGGGGTACGGTATATAAAATACCGCTTGGTCGGGCATTGAATCTTTAATTGTATGAAGGTTAAATCATTGAAATGTTCCGTTTGAAAATGTTTGTTGCTTAAAGCCTTTGGGGGGTTAATGACCATGTCCCGGATATCCTTGGCATCATTCAAAGAAATGGCCACGACCTTAACACACGGGTGTAGGCGTACACCCGTCAGTGTATTTATAAATAATAAGGTATAACCGCTGGTTTCAGGAATAACCCGCCGCGGGACTATATCATGTGGTGTGTCAATTAATCTTTAACCCGGTATTCAACCCTGGCTACTGAACGTATAAGAAACATGTAAACCTTTTACAAGATTATATATTTATAAATAATTATCCCAAGTTATAAAAGTTTTGTGCCACGTGCATTCAAATCAATTTTTGTAAACCTTTTCAAAATGAGTCAGTTAATTGTATTTACCAGTGTAAACTGACGTATTTTCCCAAAAAGATTAAGTGCAGGTACTAAGCATAATTGGCTGGCCTCTCCTTAGCATCATTAAGAGTCTCGCAAGCTTGGATGCATTATGCCTGATGAACTATGTTTTCCTTTTTATTTGATCCGCCCGTGGATCTGTTTCAACTACATTGTGATACTTATTATTACAATTTTATTCAGTTGAAATAAATATATCTTTTGCTTCCGCTGTGCATTTAAAATTGTGTTGTTTGACTATGATGATATCAACTACGTCACGATACTCCCCACCGGGCCCACCTGTAATACGTGGAAATATCGGGGTGTGACATGTATACGTGCAGTTAAGAATTTGTAGTGCTAATCTTTAAAAATAATTCACCCATGTCATCGTATATGGCTTGAATATTATCAGCAACATGTCGATGTTGTATCTCTCACATTGACTCTGCCTTGTCTACATCTTTCTCAAAACTAACCCTAAGTATAATGAGGTTGAAACACCTTAAACCACACACAGATACCTAGATAATAAGGTTGAATTTCAAATTGAGAAAGATACGAAACACAAAACAATTATAAATTACCTTTTTTGAAAGTATAATGAGGTTGCTAATCATTCCTTGCTAATTAATCCTTGCATTACTTCCAATCACCAATTATATATTGGGTAAGTTGACTTGAAGCTCACCTGTGACATGCACTACTCCACATCATTGCCTTTGTTCTTTGCCCCTATAAAGCATTTTACAATAAACAAACCAAATTAATTTTAAACAAACCGAATTAGAAAAAGCATAGATTTGTAGCTGGAAATAATTCTACATTTTTTATACATAAAAAGTATCCAAACTCGGAATCAAGTTCTTCTTTCACTTTTAGAAAATTTACTACTTTCATGGCCAGCTCAAGTAGTAAATATTTAAAAAAGAAATAAAGTATAAAGGAGCATAAAATATGAATTTAAATACTTCAAGTTGTGGTTATCTATTTGGAGTAAATCTAAAACTAATATTTTTAACTAATGGGGGAGTTCCACCAATTATGATGATTCTGCAGCTGCAGAGAAGTTAGGAGCTGCATGTGGACCAGAAACCTGCCATGCCCAATGCGGAGTAGATCTCATACTCTTCTCTATTGTTGTCCCCTGATTAATAGACCACTATACATTCATGAATACAAAAAAAATCGTTGAATTTACCTGGTCAACAGGATATAAACCGGAAGCCACAACACCGCTCAGGTTGAGAGGGTGGGCCTGAGCCGTTTGAGTTCCCCGTGTCATACGTGTGCAATTCTCAACCTAAAATAGTACAATGACGATGGCTTAAGCCTGTAATCGAGCTCAAGTATGTAAAATGATTAAAAGTGTAATTTCTAATTATCGTTGTTCTCGTATCATCATAAGTGTTGCCTAACAGACAATTAACTTGATGCAAGCATCCTAAAGTGTTATTCACATTGTTACCTCATGTTAAATGATCCATTTAAGTTTGAAAATGATAGGATACCGGATAGAAAATTTGTGCTGCAACTTCTATTTCACTGTTAAACAATCCAAGATAGACGCACCTAAGTTAAAACAATGTAAGGCAAACAAAAGTATACACTGAATGATTTATATTTTCCAAAATCAGGGTTAATATTATAAGCTACATTCATCTCAGTCAAGGATCTTAATATACTTCATATTTTGTCATTATTATCAGCCAAAAATATTAAAAACATATTTTTTGAAGTTTTTTTTAAGAATATTAATATATTCTTAAAACAAGCTTCTAATAATTAAAATGATATTAGAAAATATACCAACGCTAGCATCTTGAGAGACATAATTAACTAAAATACACTGAAAGTTCAAAAGTCAATTCCGTATCTATTATTTTAATGATTTAAAGTATATATGGCAACAACCAATAAATGTTTTTAAAATGATTGTTGAATAATTTTAATCTAATTAGTTATATAGAAATCAATAATTGTTGATTAGAGGTTATTAAAAATCAGGATAATTTGCAATTATAAAAAATGAATGTAGTCAACTTCTATTTCAGGTAACTTTATTTAAAAGTAAGTAAAATATAATTTAAATTTAAAATTACTATAATATTTTGGAAGAATTTAATCAACATTATATATAAAATTTTAAATTTTAAACCACTAACATGTCTATGTACATTGAACCCACCTAAAAGGAAATCCAATTAATGTTATTCACTCTAAATCGTTTACTTCCATATTATCCTCCAAATCAAATTTTTGAATTTAAAATCAAGTTATTATCTATCTTCTAAATAAGGAAATAATAATTAACAATAATAATTTTGTAACAAACAGATAGATAGTACCGAACCATTATCATGATCCGAAATTCAATTATCAAACATCAAGGATCAAACCAGTAATCTCCAAGAACACATATGATATTCAATCAATCTTCAAACAAAACAATAGAAAGTTGGAGCAAAGATTCGACAACATAATGAAATAAAAACAACCAAATTACAAACACAAATTTTCTACCCTAACAACAAATTACAAACACAACAATCATAATCCGATGATCAATCACAATATCAAATCCTTAAGCTCAAAAACAACATTAACATGAAAAAACATTCACTAAAGGGGGAGATAACAATCATATCTATTACGATAGATCAATAATATATAATACAGTGAAGATAAACTCACTGAATCAAAAACATAAAGGAAGAATAAAGATCAAAAGTAAGATTTAATTGAAAAAAACCATATACAACATACTAAGATTTATTGAAATAACAAAGATCTTTAAAACCATAAAAAAGAATCAATTGATACAAATTTACAAACCCTAAAAAAGAATCAATCGATACAAACTTTTACCATACGAAGAGGAAATCTATGGAACAACGAATAAAATCAGAAGATGATACTTTATAAAATTTACATATTTTAAATAACAGAATTTTATACATAAATCATTCTAGATGTTTACTAATTACTATTGTTCCTTATACATAATATTATGTATTCAATAATGAAATAAATATAATCTAAGCAAACCTTTAAGAAATCAAACAACACATATAAACCTTAGATTTTATACCTTGGTGATGAAGCCATTAGAACAAAATTAAAGATTTATGCTCCAAGATGTTAAAAACCTAGACATGAAACAGATCAAAATCAAAATCATAAATACAATAAAAAAGGTTAGAATGATAGATGGATATCAAGCAAAACACAAAGACCACTTAATATGATATGTTTGGATCTTTTGAAATCCACATAATCCAAAAACAATAATACAATATCAACAATAAATCTTCATAATACATAAAGAAGGGATTCGTACCTTTGTGATGACGACATTTGATTATCAGAATCAGAAAAGAAAATCGATCCAAGATGCAGAACCCTAGATATGAACGAATACAAATACAAAAACAATCAAAATCAAACATGAATGGTTTCCGAATAACAGATAAAACATGATTAATTGATAGTATCAGTGACCTCACCTTGATTTGAAGATCTTGAGGGTCGACATAGAAGAAAGCGAGAGAGATTATGCAGAAACCCTAATGCGATGTTGAAAAGTGAACAATTCCGGGTTATAAGAAGCCATTTATACCACCGGGTATTTGACCCGATATCTTTAAAACGGGTCCGCATTTTTTAGGTTTTTTGATGAATGTGTATGTGAAAGAAAACCTGACATGTGTCATTTGTAGATTTAAAATAATGTCATGTGTCATATAGTGGCTAGAAAAAAGACATGTGGCACCCTAGGTATGTCCTTTATTAGGATGGATAGATTCTTGCTATATTATGTTTTTAACCAACGTATCATAGCCATACTCGTTTTTAGCTCCACTTAGAATATTGTTGGATTCACCATTGGTCTTCATTTATCCTACGATTTTTTTCTTTTTTTAATTTTCTTTTTAGAGGTGGGGTGGGGATTGTATTCTTTTTGTGTAGGATGGACAAATACCATACAAAATCAGTTATAGTCTGGATATATTTCAAAGTGAAACCCAAAAAAAATGTAACAATATCTATATGGACAAATACACCATAGTATCTTGTAGTGATATTTAAAAACCGATGACATCAGACTATACTATGAATAGTTGTATCATAGCCGCACAACCATTTCGAGGGAACAAGGCAAAGTAAAAAACTAGTCATTTTCAAATAAATACACAAAAAATAATCAATTTCGCCAGTAAAGAAAGAAATAAATGATACCAGACTAATGCTATTTTCACATATCCACTCAATAAATGTCCCACAAAATCTGGTTATATAAATCCGATAGTCCGATTAAAAGTTGAAACCCAATGTTGTTGCATGCTGAAAGGTGAAACTAATTGAAAGTTAAGACCAATGAAATAAAAATTTTAAACAAATACTTGATCATAGGAGTCGATAATGTTCATCGTAAATAGATAATTGTTCCAAAACATAGTGCAATTTTTCGTTTTCACAAGATTAATGGTTTGTATTAGTAAATACAATTTTCATTGTAACAAAATCCACCACTATGTTTACTTCATCAAAACACTCAATTGTCAAAACTGACCATCTGAAAAAAAAAATTAATAAGGAATTATGGTATCTATAACCTATAAAACTATAAATAAAACAAAACTGTTATGAATGCATCCATTATTAGTGACTATACACATTTGTAACTCCTATGTCACATTTATGTTTGTATTAATGTTATAGCCTATATATAGTGGCTCATGTATTTTGTATGAGATATATCAATAAGAAATTCATCTCCCATTCTCTCATTCTCTTCTATACATTGCTAATAGGTTCTAGTTATTACACAACACGTTATCAGCACGAAAGTGCTCGAATCATCATTGGTTTTAATCGTTGATTAAAGTCTCAGTTGACCAATGTCGTTGATGATGTTTTGTTGATAAAAGTTTTGGTAGCCCGAGGTGTTTCCAACGAAGATTGGATTTCGTAGACATGGCGATTGAAAAGTGATGGAGATACTATTTCCTTTAGTTATTTCAAGGTAAGTTTTTTTTTCCACCATACATGTTTATCTACATAAGGTACTACTCTTATGCCTATATTGTTTCTTGTTGAATATGCCTTATCTTTTCAACTTGATTTTACCATGATAAGAATAATCGTTAACCAGGATGAGATTTTTGAAAGTCGGTTGAACAAGGGATGTTCAAATCCTGCTCATAATTTTCATTTTCATTTTCCATGACCTTTTCTAGAATAAATGATCATCACGGTATTGAAAAAAAATAGGAAATATAAGTTTAATATATACATGGACACTTGTTACAGAAACCCGATGAGAAAATACTTGTTATTAATTTATTAAGTCTAATCTTATCTATTTGCTAGTTATATTGCAAGCTTATTCCTTGGTTTAGAAATTGATATATAGTTTGATAAATTCTTTTTATGCATGTTTAATAGATAAACCTTGAAAAGAAAAGTTGTATTATGATATCCATGATCTTGCATTTACTTGTTGATTATATTATTTATATATATTTTAAAGTTATATATATTATTTAGTTTTAATTAATATAGCATAAATTCAATTAAAGTTCTAATATATAACTTATGAGTGTGGATTGAATATTATTAATTATAAAATTAATTCCGATTTCCTCATCATTAATTCATGTTGATGTATATTTACCTATTTTTTTTCAATTTACGAAATGAGTAAATAGTAATTAAATAGCCTTTTATTGTTATTCTAATAAATTGTTTTTATTACATTTTATGGTTAGTAAATAGTAATTAAATAGCCTTTTATTGTTGTTCTAAATTTTATACAACAAATTACGTTTCAAAGAGACATTACAAATTCTAAATCATTATGTGCTTTTATTATTATGGTTATGAATTTTGATTGGTCCATTAATTAGTTTTTGTTATTAGTATTTATACAATTTATGATGACTACCAAAATACAATTTGTATTAAAAGGTGATGTCTAATAGTTATATTTGAAGATAATCATTAGTGCAATTCTGTTAATGAATTTACAATAATGCACATGTTTATATGATAATATGTTATACTATGACAACTACTTAGTTAATTTTGTTGTATATCATTGTTATTGCAATTGTATAAGCCTTTTAGTTGTTATTTGATATTTAAATATGTGATTTGATTCTATGAAATATTTGTGTGGTAAAAGATATTATTTGCAAATTAACATGACACTAAAATTCTCAAGATGCCTGTTATATTTTCTTGAGCAACAAAATTTATTAGTATAAGAAAGCTCATTTACGAGTGGTAAAGATTCATATGTTATTATATGATCGAGAAAGTTGATAGTGACATTTGTTTATGTTTTAAACTATAGTGACAAATATGTGTATATATGATATACTTGTGATCTTTAATATTTTTTTTTCTAGACATGACAAGCAAATCAATATGAGTTTAATCTCTTTAACACTCACACACACATATATGTATACGTATAATGTCCCAGGATTGTGTGTGATTTATATATGTAATTGATATGCATATAAATTGTGAATAATTAACATGCATATAACTTGCTTATGGGTAGAAATTCAGATTTCATTTGTTTAGTAATACTTCTGTTGGTCTCATTATTTTGGATAGCATATATGTTATATGTATTGCCTTTTGACAAGTTAAATGCGCTAAATAAATTAATACAAATTTCATTGGTAGCTGGTTACCAAAACAACTACGCTGAGATAAACATTGTTATGCTTTAGTGATTTGATATTTCAGCTTGTTACAATGCTATGCATAGTCAACATAATTAATTGTATGGTTATTCTTCTAATTGCTTGTTGTTGCTAAACAAATATTAATAGACATTGATATAGTCATTAGAAATGTGCCCTCACATGAAAATGATGAAAAATAGCTATGAAAATAATTAGTGGACTTTAGCTTAAGTAAACTACTCTGATGTTAGTTACTTAAATTGATAGATAATAATTCATTTGAGTTAGTGTTGATGCTCACATGAATCCTAAATCAATGACGAGAACCCGAAGTTCTCCCAAATGTATACAAAGTCCCGTTTGTTTTTAATAATGATTTTTCAAATTCAACCCAAACTTTAGTTCATCGCACTTGGCGTTTTTGGCTAACATATAGCCTAGTGATGGAAAACCTTATGAATAGTACATGTTTTCCCTCTAAACAAAGGCTAAAACTATTAAAACTATAATATTTCATGTGGTAGAGACGCTATTGATACTATTTCACGTGTTAATAGCATATTAAATGCTCCAGAAGAGCATCGATAGTTTACCCGCTGAAATCGAATTTTGTAATTCATAATGCATTATATTCTAATGTATACCGAAGAAATTTATTAAGTTTCCACTATGTTTGAATGAAAAGTCATCACCTTGGAATGGTGTAAAAGAAATATCTAAAATATATCATATAGCAAATATGGCCAGAAGACTATATTAGAAGTTACTAGAAATGATACTAATTTTCCACAATATTCCATTAAATCAAATATGGTGAGTAACGAGAAGTTACTAGAATATTTATACATTCACCACATGGCATGACCAAATAGGTCATCAAAATAGCATCATGATATGCTAAACAATCAAACATGCTAACCGGTACCTTAGCACCTCTAAGTAATCTAAAAACATTGCTCCCAAAATGTCTTATCATATGTCTAGTTAGTTTTTTTTGTGGCAAATAAATTTTTATGCCATTCTAAACAATAGACTCCTACAAACAATCCCTCTTATATGGGACCATTGAAATGTACAGTTGTGTGGATTGTGGCATTCATACATGGTTACATGTGAGTTTTTAGCTACCCGTATGTAGCATATGCCCAACACTATGGAACGTTGTTTTTTTTGACATGGTTTAACACTGTTCTTTGACAACCCAATTGTAGGGACCATTGTTGGGCACAATGTGAAATATAGTGAGAGGAATACGTACTCGAGACGGAATTCGTCGATTGATTATATCAATTAAAAACCAACTGCTTATCACAAATACTCCCCATTGCAACTGGTCTCCTGAAGAGAACCAAGTTTCCATTTTTTTATATATTTTGCTGTGCAGCCTATGTACCAATAGCACCACCATAACATATAAAATGGGATATGTATATCGTATTCCCAGTCTTAGGGGGGACAAGGAAATGAAAGACTGGTAACATAAAAAAAATGCATCATATTATATATCGACCCCTGAAGTGGTCAATGCAAATCTGAAGTCCAAAAGAAAGAGCGTGTATTTGCAAATAATAACAAATGAAATACAAAATGCATTCACTAACACAAATATGGTGACAAAGTCACATATACCAGCTTAAACTTATCTGCTTGAATGGAAGTACTCACAAAATGATTATCATATTAATAAATTGTGAGAGATAAATCGGTTCCAAAAAGATAAAACCCACAAACACAAAAAGAGCAGAGTAACGCAGTTGGTGTAACCCCAAAAGAGGTGGCACACAAAACACCATAAGTGGTTACATACAAAACCCAAGAAGTGGTTGCATACTAAACCTTAAAGAAGGTTGTTGTCAAAACCCCAAAAGAGGCTAATGGAGTTCTAAAAGAAACTCTAGTACCAAACAAATATGAGATCGCGATGAATTATGTACAAAATAAGTACAATATGGAACCGTAATGAAACACGTGTAAAATGATATATTTGATTATGCTATAGCAATAGATGTAATCGACGAAAAAAAAAGATTACATATATAGAAAGTGTGCAAGAGTGTATGCACACAAATAGCCAAAATGGCTACATGACTTAAGGTTGAACTAAATTTGCTCGACAAACTAAACGTTTTCGAACCAGCAGTTCGAACACCCATAGACGTCAAATCAGTAGGTTATAAATGGGTGTCTTTAAATAAAAGGAAACGTAAATAATGAGTTTTTGCGATGTAAGGCACGCATGTTAACATAAAGATTTTTCCCAAATCCCAGCAGTTGATTACGAGGAAACGTATACCCCTGTAGTGGATGCGATAATCTTTAGATGTTTAAGCGGCCTCGCAATCTCAGAATGACTTCAGATAAAATAACTTATGGATGTCATCACCGTATACATGTACGAGACAATTGCAAATGACATATGTATGAAAACCCCTGAAGGATTAAAAAAAAACGCTCAAAGCATTACGAAACAATAACCCCATATGTGTTATATATATGAATCTTAAAGGAAACTACTCGTATGTGGTACAGTCGACTATACTCTGAAAAGAGAGGTATAATTTTGATAAAATGAGCTACATCTATTTAACAAGATTTCACTCTTACAGTGATAATGTAAACATCATCGAGAGGGAACTCTCAAACTAAAGAGGAAAATTTTGAATGACCTTTACAAAGTGTAGTTATCCTCGACCTATAGTTTCGAGTATATATGTGTTTTGGTAAAAAATTACCTAAGTAATTAAGTGATCAAATTAGTAAAGTGAGGTAGTGTGCTAGAGTTATGTGTAACAAATATGTTAACCAAGTTAGATATGAAAACAGTTTCAGTATACGGCTCAGGATATAGAGCTGTATCTATGATCAAACAACGAGCTAAAATGTAAAGGTTGACACGTGATGTACGAGGAAAGCCCTTGATCAATCTAGATCGCCGGCATAAAACCTCGGGAGCTGACAATCGCAGCTTCCTTGTTCTTCTTATTGCTTCAAATATCAGGATACAGTGCAGGATGTGGTGCGGATCGACTATGTGTTACAATGTAATTTGAATACAAGTGTTGCGTGTAGTGTTTGAAATGAACTAGAGAAGAAGTGTTCGAGAGTGTGAGTGTGAAAAATTGCGTGCCTTAAACTGATCCGCCCTCATCTATTTATAGTAAAGATAATGTAACAAACTATCCTATACTTCCGGGATCCAACGAATATTCCCACTCGAACGTTGAGGACCAAGTCTTTCGGGTTCAACGGCTTCCTCATAACAAATACGCCCGAGTCTTGAGGAGAAGAAGTCCTGATGACCGTTAGTAACTTACAGCCATTAACCTGCACGTGTTTAATTCACTCAACCTTAGAATATCGCCCGGGATGTTAGCAATATCCCCGTCCAGTATCCTGGTCACAAATAAACAATTGAAAGCGGGATATTAGTCAGGATATGTATACTCATAAAATGACCCATAACAATTGTCCCCAAATATATCGGTTGGTATACCAATCGAACGGATATATTTCAAAAGTTTTATTTCACCAATTAAGGCAATCAATGTGACGAGACCCCTGAAATGACAATGTGCAACTTCCAAGGCATTATTTACTCTTTACCCCCTACATTTAGCCTATATTAACCGAGGGACTTCACATTATGGTTATCTTTATCTTCAAGAGAATATCAGGTACTTTCTCCCTCTCTCTTATCTATTTCCATTGTTCATATTTCCTTCTCTCCGACTGTTATCCTTCATGGCGACCCGCACTAGATCACAAATGGCGGATTCCGATTCTCCCTTCCATAAACAAAACTTACTTCAAAAACCTTCAAAAGAGGTGTGTTCTTTTGATAATTCCGACATCGCAGCCCTACGAGCTTCCGGCGCTTTTCCCGCCGGAACAATCTTCCGTCCATTCGACCGAGAGGTCCGATCGGATTTTTGTTCCGACGAATGGGTTTGCTTTTTTGCATATCCTTTTTCATTAGGTCTTCGATATCCATTTTCTCCCTTCATTTCTCGCTTCTTTGAGCTTACCGGTCTTAGTTTTGCCCAAACCATGCCCATGGTTTGGCGCGTGTTAATCACCCTGGAGCAGATTAAGGCTCATCATATGCCTGATCTATGCATCGAAGACCTTCCGATGGCCTACCGTCTAAGGTCACATGGTTCCAGCCGGTTTCTCCTTTTTTCCATTTCCAACGACCCTCTCATTCTTAAGGCCACTAAGAATGAGGATAAATGGACAAGAAAATTCTTCTTTGTAAAAAGAGACTCCATTGATAAGGGTTTTGACCTCCCCAAAAGATGGTTGACTTCTGGTAGGACTTAGGGTTTTAGGACTATCCCCAATCATATCCCGAACCTCAATCCTGAACCAATATCCTGATGTGTTTATTCTCTTTCTTGCGGCAAACTTCAAGGAACTAGCTCCCCCTAGTGCTGAATCAGAAGGAAGAATAAAACAGATCTACAAGCTTTCAGAGGGTGAAAGAACCTTTAACCTGTTACTCACAAGCTCTAGTCAGAGATCAAGCTCCAACATGTCTGGTAAGCATATTTTCAAGAATTATCTTCATATTAAATTGATTATTATTTTATTGTATAGTAATATAACAAGTTTAAAACATCTTCCCTCGTGCAGTGCCAGTTATTAACCTTGAAGGCTTCCAACTCGATGAGCTGGACAGTTATTCCAGCCTTGAACCTGTCAAGCAAGAATCTAACCCGAAACCATCCGTTACACCAAAACTTACCAGTTCAAAGACCTCTGCTGTTCCGAAAGCCCCCCCAGCATCCCGGACCCGGGCCTCCAGCTCCCGGAAAAGAAAGGAAGTCGAACCCTCTGCTCCACCCCATGTATTCCCATTCGAGAACCACGGGTTCACAGAATCCAACACATTTATGACCGGCTTCCTTAACCAGGTTAATATCCTGATCCGTATCCTGCATCTTATGCTTAATAGAAATGTTCATTTAGAATAATGAATGTTTTATTACCTTGCAGGGCCTTGAACGCCTGGTCTTCCTTTACGAGGACGCATGTGGCTCCAACGTCATGCTTGAAAGCCAGCTGAAAAAGGCCAAGGCCACCATTGCAGATCAAGCAGCAATTGTCACCGCAATATCGGAACACTATGAAGCTAAGTATAAGGCTATGACTCAGGATCACCAAGCCGCCATCCAAAAGATCACCCAAGAGGCTCAAGCCAAGTCTGACGCAGCCCAACTCCTACATGAGAGAGCCTCAAGAATTCCGTCATGATCTCCCTTCTCCAGGCCAGGCTGAAAATGGCTTACGAGGCGATGGCTATGGGTTTGCAATGCCCTTCTTGGAACATCAAGGCCTGGGAGGCGAAGTTAAGAGATCTTGGGGGAAATCCTGTGGAGCCTCCTGCCAAACCTGCTGTGGAAGAGTCTGCCAAAGCAATGGATGCTAGCGCTTCAAAAAAATGTTTCTAAGAATGCTGGGGCAAATGCTGGGAAGAATGCTGGTGAAAAGGATGCTGCTGCGGATGCTGAGAAGAATCCCGAGGATGATGCTGGTACGGACGCTGGGAAAGAGGTTGCTGTTCAAGAAGGTGCTGCCCCTTAGGCAGCGGAGTGGGCGATGATGGATATACGTGCCAAGGCCGGAGCCCACTTTTAAATTTCATGGTTGTGGTTGCATAAACAATTTACTTTTCCTGTCTTCGAGCAATTTATATTTCCTGCATTAGAACAATACGATGACCAAAGGTGGATGGGTCCTAAGTTTTAGGATGAAGCTCTTGGTCACCGATTAGTATAACCTGTTTTGAATGTGGTAACGGTTGTAGGTGGACAGGTCCTGTTTTGAGATAGATCCTCCAACCGTTACACAAGTATGGTAGAAACTAATTGTGCTTTTGGTGGATGGGCCTCGGTTTGAGGTGAAACCAAAAGCACAACTTTTGACTTGTTAATAATATAACTATCTTTTGACTTATTTGCTGTTGCCTTGCATTATTTAGTGTAACTCTTAGCTTTGTAAAAATTTTGTATTGTTATCATATGAAAATATCCTGATCAATATGCTCAATGATATATATTAAAAACTGTTATTAGATCCGTTCAACCTTGTAGAAAGTTCTTTAAAGAGTGAAAAACAATCTATCTTTCCTGTTTTGATAATACTTAAATGATCAAAGTTTCGAACTAGTATTAGTATCAAATATATTTTGAGAACATACCAGGATATTTAATCTCTTATCAAACATAGTATTATCAAAAACTTAAACGATGTTTTCAAAGGAAAGATCATACCAGGAATAGGGTATAAACCTATTACCAAACTTCAATCCCTTTGCAACTCTCCCAGTGAAGATGTCCCCTGTTCGAGACACTTAGGGCATTAGTTCTGAATCTTATTCTTTGAGCTTCACATCATTGCTTTGGTAGGAATGTCCCATGTATACAATGTCTTCAAATACTTAGAAATCTTCTGGATATCAGTTTCCATTGCATAGGCAACTTTTCATGTCACAGGGGAAAAACCCAAGAATGTACTGGAGATAAATTCCTTGTATCCTGGGGAAAATCCCAAATTTTCATGCGCTACAGGCGGGAGTGTATAAACTCCAAGACTTAGAAAGGTGAAAACCTTTAAACCTTAGAGAGTATGAAAATACCCTTTCGTGAGAGAGGGTGATCAATCCTCATATACCTTTAGGATTCAGGATATAGCCAACAGTAACGAAATTGTCAGCCACTTTTACATGGACTGGTCCCGCCACCTTGAACTATCCCTGAATAACTTGCGCTCCAGGTGGGGTGTTTAAACCCAATTCGGAAGAAAGGTGAATACCTTTAAACCTGTGAAGGGATCAGGATCCCTTGTACGTGAGAGAGGGGGCCAATCCTCTAATCTTCCGAAGTATCTTGAGTGAGCATCCTGTAGCTACATCCTGGAGCATATACTGCAAAACATCCTTAAACTAAGGTGGGTGTTAGCTTGGCTAACACCCCTCCGATGCTTAAGTTAGTATTGTGTTTCAAAGAACAAATTAAACCAAACATATTTAAAATAGGTAGAAATCATACCATCCTGAGCTAGAAATTAAATTCTAAACTCACTTGAAATAAAGCTTAAGGTGTATAGCATTCCAAGATCTCGGTAGCATATCCCCTTCCATATTCTTAAGTCTATATGCTCATTTCCTTGCTTCTGACTCAACTTCATATGGTCCTTCCCATTTTGGAGCCAACTTGCCATCGGCAGGATTAGTAGTATTCTGGAAAGCCTTTCTTAACACCCAATCTCCAACCTTAAATCTTCTGGTCCTGATATTCTTGTTATATGATCTGGATATTCTTTGTTGATATGCTGCCATCCTTAGCCTTGCTGCATCTCTTTTTTCATCTATAGTATCCAAATCTTGACTCAAGGCTTCAGGATTCTGTTCAGGATCACTTAGGGTAGATCTTGCAGTAGGTATTGTCATTTCCGTAGGAATCATTGCTTCTGCTCCAAATACCAAGGAAAATGGGGTTTGGCCTGTTGCGTTCTTTACCGTTGTCCTATCAGCCCACAAAACAAAGGGTAATTCTTCTACCCATCTTCCTTTTTTGGTTCCAAGTCTCTTCTTTAAGTTATTGACAATTATCTTGTTTGAGGATTCTGCTTGTCCATTCGCTTGAGGATGTACTGGAGTAGATGTTATCATTTTGATTCCCCAACTCTTGCAAAAGTCAGTAGTCCTTTTGCTTATAAATTGAGAACCATTGTCACAGATTATCTCGGCTGGTACTCCAAATCTGGTCAGGATATTTCTCTTTATGAAGGATACTACTTCTTGATCCCTAACTTGAACAAATGCTTCTGCTTCAACCCACTTGGAGAAATAATCCGTCATTGCCAACATGAAAACCTTTCCTCCTGGAGCTTTCGGAAGCTTTCCCACTATATCCATACCCCACTTCATAAACGGCCAAGGGGAAACAATAGGATACAGCGGTTCAGCAGGCTGATGTAGTATGTTACTATGTCTTTGACATGCGTCACATCTTCGAGCATATTCTGCGGCATCTTTTCTCATTGTTGGCCAATAATATCCTGTCCTTAATACTTTTGAGAATAATGACCTGCCCCCAGTATGGTTACCACAATCCCCTTCATGTATATCCTGAAGTACTTCTTTGGCTTCAGGATCCTCCAAGCACCTCAAATACGGTCCTGCAAAACATTTCTTGTATAAAACATTATTTATAATAGTGAATCGTGATACCTTCATCCTAAATGCCTTAGGATTTTCATTTTCGAGGATGTGTCCTTCCTTGAGATATCTTATGATTGGAGCCGTCCAAGATTTAGGATCCTGTTCGGGATACTCTGCTCCAGGATCCTGAATACCCGCTACTTCTTTATCCCGAGGATTCGTTGCAGGATACAAGACATGTATTATTGGTATTTGGGTTCCTTCTGGTATCCTAATCGACGATCCCAGATTTTCTAAGGCATCTGCTTCAGCATTGTCCTCCCTTGGTACCTGTTCAAGTGTAAAAACATCGAAATATCCTGCTAATTTTTTAAGAATATCAAGGTATTTGATTAATTTCTCACCCTTAACTGCATAGGATCCATTAAAATGGTTAGTAATTAACAAAGAGTCAACATATACTTGTAAAATTTTGATACTCATGCTCTTAACCAACTCTAATCCTGCAATTAAAGCCTCATACTCTGCTTCATTATTAGTAGCAGGAAATTCACACCTAATAGCCTGGGGCAATATGTCCCCCTGTGGCGATTTTAGCAGTATACCTAAACCTACACCTCTTATATTGGATGCACCATCAGTATATAATGTCCAGGATCCTGAAGATTCTCCTAACTGTTGAACTTCTAGGTCTACCTCATCCTGAATATCACTACTGAAATCAGCCACAAAGTCAGCTAAAGCCTGAGACTTTATGGCATTTCTAGGTTCATATACTAAATCATAAGCACTTAACTTTACTGACCACTTGGCCATCCTGCCTGACATCTCTGGTTTCCTAAGCACATTTTTGACAGGATAATTCGTTTTAACATGGATCCTATGTGTCTCAAAATAATGTCTAAGCTTTGTCGATGCCATGACTAGAGCTAATATCAATTTTTCTAAATGAGAATACCTAGTTTCAGCATCTAACAAACTTTTACGAACATAATATACATGATATTGCTGACCTTCATGGTCTTTTATAAGAGCGGCACTTACAGCATTCCCTGATAGAGCGAGGTATAGGGACAGTGGTTCACCATTTTCAGGCTTCATCAATAGAGGTGCGGTTGAGAGATATCGCTTCAAATCCTGCAAGGCTGCTTCATGCTTTGCTCCACATTCAAATTTCTTATTCTTCTTGAGGATATCATAGAATTCCTTGCATTTTTCTGAGGATCTTGAAATAAATCTATTCAAAGCTGCTACTCGGCCTGTTAACCGTTGTACGTCCTTCATATTCGAGGGTGATTTTATATCCAGGATAGCTTTGATCTACTCCGGGCTTGCTTCTTTCCCCCTTTTTGTCACCATATATCCAAGAAACTTTCCTGCCCCCACTCCAAAATGGCATTTAGCAGGATTCAGCTTCATGTTGTACTGATCCAGGATATCAAACGCTCCCTTGATATCCTGGAGGTGATCCTCAGCTTTTTTAGATTTCACCACCATATCGTCGATATATACCTCCATGGTGTCCCCCAGCTTATCTTTGAACATCATGTTTACCAATCTCTGGTATGTTGCACCTGCATTTTTCAAACCGAAAGGCATAGCAGTATAGCAATATATACCTGTTGGTGTCATGAAAGCAGTATCCTCCTGATCCGAAGGCTCCATTTGAATCTGCTGAAATCCTGAGGACGCATCCATGAATGTTAACATTTCATGTCCAGCAGTAGCATCTACCATTGCATCGATATGAGGGAGAGGAAATGGATCTTTAGGACAAGCCTTATTCAAGTCCGTGTAATCTACACAGACTCTCCATTTCCCATTTTTCTTCTGTACCACAACTACGTTTGCTAGCCATTTTGGAAACTTGACTTCTCTGATCATCCTGGACTTCAACAATCTTTCAACCTCCTCTTGGATAATCGCATTCCGCTCAGGAGCGAATTTTCTTCTTTTTTGTTGAACAGGCTTGAATGATTTGTCAATTCCAAGCTTGTGAGTGATAATGTCTTTGGATATGCCTGTCATATCCTCATGCTTCCATGCAAATGTTGACATCCTGCATTTCAAAAAGTTAGTTAACTGTTCTTCAATATCCTGAGGGATATTGGTTCCTACGAGCACCGAGATATCGGGATTATCCTGATCCAGGATAATTTTCTTCACATCCTGCTCCGAATCCTCCACGATATCCTGGGCCCGCGTCTTTAATTGCTATGCTGTAATAGGCTTAGTTGAGGATTTCATCGAAGATGAGTAGCATTCTTTCGCTTCCTGTTGATCACTTTCCACCTTGACAACCCCCCAAGGGGTAGGGATCTTGATGCATTGGTGATATGTTGATGGCACAGCCTTCATATCGTGAATCCATGGTCTTCCCAGTATGATGTTATAGCAGGATAAGGAGTCCATCACACAGAAGCGTTGTATTGAGTTGACCCCTTCAACATATACTGGTAACTTTATCTCACCCACGGTATTCCTAGCCTCTCCACTGAAACCAACGAGCACAGTGGACTTCGAAGTAATGTCCATCGGAGATACATTCATCCTCTTCAATGTTTCCAGCTGAATTATATTGACAGAACTACCGTTTTCTACCAGTATCCTGCGTACAAAATGGTTAGCCACATATAATGTTATTACTAAAGCATCATGGTGAGGATCCTGAACAGTATCCCTGTCATCACTATCGAAAGTGATCACTTTATCAGTTGTGAGGGTAGTCATTCTGACTGGTATGTCTCCCCTCTCGCTCTTAGCTTCCTTTGCGTGTCTCTTGGCCGCCGAATACGAAGTCCCACAAATGTCGGATCCTCCTGAAATAAAGTTAATTATCTTGGCGTCTGCTGGGGGTGATGCTGCTCGTTCAGGATCCTTCTCGGGATCCTGCCCTTTATTCTTCTTTTTTCCCAGCAAGTCCTTCAGATACCCCTTACTCAACAGGTAACTTATCTCTTTCCTTAAAGCAATGCAATCTTCGGTCATATGTCCGAAGTCTTCGTGGAAGGCACACCATTTGGATTTATCCTTCCAATCAACTTTCTGCTGGTTCTTTCGAGGCCACCTAGCTTTGTCCCCTAAGCCCTGCATAGCATACATTAATTCAGGTATATTAACAGAAAAACAGTATTCAGATAAATCAGGATATTCTTCAGGATCCTCGTCTTCAACAGCGTTCACTTTCTTGTTATCATTTCTGCCATATGGCCTAGAGCGATATGGCTTATATGAGGTTTCTGATTTCCTGTTAGTTGACTCATAGGTTGAGGTAGAATTCATCCTCTCCTGCATCTTCTTGTCATCTTCCAGACGGATATATCTTAAAGCCCTGTTACGAGCTTCGTCGAGATTCCTGTAGGGATTCATTACAAGATCCTGATAAAACTGAGAATCCTTTTGTAACCCCATCTTAAAAGCTTGCACAGCTGTTGCAACATCAAGATGCGGGATATCCAAGGATTCTCGACTGAATTTGTTCACATAATCCCTCAAGGATTCCTGAGGCCCTTGAGTTATCCTGTAAAGATCACTGGTTAGTTTCTCAAAACTCCGACTACAAGAAAATTGACTGTTAAATAAATTAACCAAATGAGAAAACGAAGTAATTGAGTGAGGAGGGACGTTTAACAGCCATTTCAAGGCTGACCCTGTCAGGGTAGAACCAAATCCCTTGCACAAGCATGCTTCCTTGAGCTCTGGAGGGATAGGGTTAATCTCCATTCTTTCCCTATACTGGGCAATATGCTCTTCAGGATCCGTAGTCCCATCATACAGCTTCATGTTGGGAGTCTGAAATCTTTTTGGGATTTCAGCATCACAGATGGGACATGCGAAGCGGGATATCCTGTGGCTATCCGGGGATGCTTCCGGAATTGACTGGACCACTCCAGGTACACTGGATATCATGTCCTTCAATTTCTGGAGCTCCCTGGTAAATGTCGATGTTATACCTGCATCCTGCAAAGAGCCATTATTGTTAGTAGCAAGAATGTTATTATTTGACACATTACCGTTCTGAGGATTCTGGCCATATCCTGAAGCATATCCTGAGCTTCTCACAGTCGATATCCTGACCGAAGAGGGTATCTCATGGGTATGATTCTGAGAATGGCTTGGGACGATATTCCCCCTATTATCCTCAGTGTAAACTGCGGAACTGAAGTTCAAAGCCCTGAGCTGTATAGGAGTGACAGTTTCTTCAGCGGGTCTACTCGAGCTAGCTTTTAAGAGTTGTATTTCTCTTAACAGCATTTGGTTAGTCTCCTGCTGCTGCCTCATTTGTTCCTGCACACTTCCAAATAAAGTCAAAATTTCATCATTAGAGGCTAAAACGGGAGCAGATCCCTGGACACTCCGAGTAGGGATAACATCTTGAGATTGTGAAGAAAATGGCATCCTTGGAGGAGGTGGTGGAAGCACCGAACCAGTAGCAGCAGAGGTTGTAGCAGACATAGTGGAAGAGCTTATGTTTGATCTTGAGGCCATTGTAAACAATGTGGCAAAAAGTTTTGAAAATAGAAAACCGATTAATGATTTTGCAAAGATTTTTAGTAAAAGTAGCACCACTTGCCCCACGGTGGGCGCCAAATTGTTTTGGTAAAAAATTACCTAAGTAATTAAGTGATCAAATTAGTAAAGTGAGGTAGTGTGCTAGAGTTATGTGTAACAAATATGTTAACCAAGTTAGATATGAAAACAGTTTCAGGATACGGCTCAGGATATAGAGCTGTATCTATGATCAAACAACGAGCTAAAATGTAAAGGTTGACACGTGATGTACGAGGAAAGCCCTTGATCAATCTAGATCGCCGGCATAAAACCTCGGGAGCTGACAATCGTAGCTTCCTTGGTCTTCTTATTGCTTCAAATATCAGGATACAGTGCAGGATGTGGTGCGGATCGACTATGTGTTACAATGTAATTTGAATACAAGTGTTGCGTGTAGTGTTTGAAATGAACTAGAGAAGAAGTGTTCGAGAGTGTGAGTGTGAAAAATTGCGTGCCTTAAACTGATCCGCCCTCATCTATTTATAGTAAAGATAATGTAACAAACTATCCTATACTTCCGGGATCCAGCGAATATTCCCACCCGAACGTTGAGGACCAAGTCTTTCGGGTTCAACGGCTTCCTCATAACAAATACGCCCGAGTCTTGAGGAGAAGAAGTCCTGATGACCGTTAGTAACTTACAACCATTAACCTGCACGTGTTTAATTCACTCAACCTTAGAATATCGCCCGGGATGTTAGCAATATCCCCGTCCAGTATCCTGGTCACAAATAAACAATTGAAAGCGGGATATTAGTCAGGATATGTATACTTAGAAAATGACCCATAACAATTTTTTGATAGAAAAAGCTCATTCGTTGAGTACATGAACGATTGTTTGATCGCTTGACATAGAAAAAATATTCTTATCAACCCCAAGAAAAGGATGTTGAACTACTTAGTGAAGAAGTACCATACTTAATTGCGATCAGAGCATTGACGTATCTTGCAAACAAGACAACATCTAATATATTACTTTGTATTGGTAAGATTACAGTTCTAATCTCAAATGTTGCACTCTTTTTCCCTTCACTAAGTTTTTCCCATTGGGTTTTTCTTGGTAAGGTTTTTAACGAGACAACATAACTGATCCAGTAGTATCAGTTTATCTTATAGGTCCCGAAGTACTAATTTAACATCATCATAAATCATGTTGTTAATTATGTATAATGCGTAGTGCACTCTTTTCCCTTAGCTACGGTTTTGTCCCATTGGGTTTTCCTGGCATGGTTTTTAACGAGGCAGAATTATAAAACGCATTAAATAATTATTTGACATATTTACAAACTCGAGACACGAGATAGTTTCACAAGAACAATATGGCGTCCTGGGTTATGATTTATATATATTAGACTCGCATAGAGTTCGATCTCAATCCAGATACAAGTTATGAAGGTCGAAGATTTCAGCATATTTAAGAAGTATGTAAATTAGAGTTGATCAAGAGAAGCTCAAGCTATACTGTATGAAGACAATGTAGACAACAACACCCAAATCAAAGAAGACTACGCCAAATATCAAGTCAAGCAATTGTCACAGAAGATTGGATTCAACATCATCAAGATATACAAGTAAAATTGAGGGGGAGTAACGTACCCATAATATACACAGTGTACGTACTCTTTTTCTTTAATGAGACAACATACCTGATCCAGAAGTATTAGGGGGAGACAATACGCGCTGCACTCTTTTTCCCTTAGCTGAGGTTTTGTCCCACTGGGTTTTCCTAGCAAGGTTTTTAACGAGGTAGCATCACCAAGCGTATTAAAAAATAGTATATCATCATGTGAATAGTCAAGGGGGAGTGTTATGAATGCATCCATTATTAGTGACTATACACATTTGTAACTCCTATGTCACATTTATGTTTGTATTAATGTTATAACCTATATATAGTGGCTCATGTATTTTGTATGAGATATATCAATAAGAAATTCATCTCCCATTCTCTCATTCTCTTCTATACATTGCTAATAGGTTCTAGTTATTACACAACAAAAACAAATTTTTTCACATGTTTCCTTTAAAGCATAATTTTAGTTTCATATCTTTGTCTCTTCCATCGCTCTATCTCTTTTGCGTTCAATCATTCTCTATATAGACAATCAAGGTTTGGAAATCGTAGAGCCTGTTCATCTCGAGGTATATATATGTTTTCTACATAACCTAATTTGATGTGTCTGTTGGTTGAAGCTTGATCCTTACATTTGTATAAGTCTTAGGTATTAAGTTTATCAATAACTTGATTGATTATGTTTTTGGTGTTTAGAGGTCGTGGTAAGTGATGGTTATCTTCTGCTAACCGACAATCGGAAAAGATGATTTTCGGCAGTAGGGGACATGCGGTGGTGTGCGATAATAATGATATGATAGTAAACTTTGGTGTTGGTCGGTGATAATCAATGGTAGAACGGTTCATCACGATCAGTTCGTCATCAAATTTGAAGACCATCGAGTATTGGTAAGCCTTTGAATTTCATAGTAGAATGCACGGACAATTAATTGGTATCGTTATTAAGAATAATTATAGTTAGATAACACAATTCAAGGTTAGGACGATCAAAAGCTATAGCCGACTATCACATGTTGTGTGAAGAAGCAAAATATAATACAACTTTTAAACCTAACTCACATAGGGATTTGAGCTTCTATTGAAAAAAATGTATAACAAAAACAAAATGGGTGGGGATTGACCTTCATTCGTATGGGTTTGGTACTCTTACCTCTTATTTTGCAAGTGCGTTTTGTTTGAAATCATGCCTTCTTCAATATAATCAAATAATTAATTCAATAAGAAAAAACTCTTTGATTAAAATCAAATGTACATAAACGCTAAACATATAATCCATACTTATACTAAACAATCACCTTGCAGAACAAGTAACATTCTCCTATAAGGAGACCAAATGAAATAAAACTAGTATAAATCCTAAATCTTCCTACTAAAATAAAATTAACCCATTTAAATCCTTAACTTTTAAGTATTGACATAATTAGTTCAAACAATCACCCCTAATCTTGTCAAGTTCCTCATAAGTCTTGAATGCCAAGTAAGACTCGAAGTTCTTCCACCTTAATACTCAATCTCATGTGTTCGCTTTGCAGCAACACCTTTGTTGCAGCTAACACAACATCATACCCCCTGTTTTCTGACTCCTTCGGGATCACACCCATACTATGTCCAAACATTTGAACCATCAACCACAAATAGGGCAACATCCTTTCTCTTCCACCTTAATCAAACCTTCACCACCTTTGAAGTTTGTTGTTGATCCGATTTAACAGTGCACAACACTTGGGTTTTCTCCTTTGATCAAGACTGCAATCATTACTCCTTTATTGCTACGGTTTTGCTTTTGTTGATCACAACCTCGATCACTACAACTTGCTGCTATCGTTTGATCAACAAACCCTCTTGCACCTGCAAACCTCCCAAATTGATAAACCACTCTGATACCAATTGTTGGAAATTAGACTTCTTCAATATAATCAAACAATGAATTTAACAAGAAAAAACTAGTTGATTAAAATTGAAGGTACATAAACCCTAAATATATAATCCTATTTATACTAAACAATCCCCTTGGAGAACAAGTAACATATTCCTATAAGAAAACCAAATAAAATAAAACTAGTATAAATCCTAAATCTTCCTACTAAAATAAAATACAAATAAAATTAACCCATTTAAATCCTCAAACTTTTGAGTATTGACAAAATTAGTTCCAACACGTTTAGGGTTTTGTAATTTCGAAGTTTCCATTAGTTTTTTTATTTGCAGTCGGAATTGTTGTTCTCATTTTGTGCTTTACTTCTTTATTGATTTGCAGAGGATTAGTTGAAACCTTTGGAAGAAGTTAGCCACAGTTTAGCTCATTTATGGTTAGTGATTTGATTTTTTTTTTGTTTTCTATTTGTATTTTGAGAGAATGTTGGCTGTTACTTTTTTTTTAGAAATCTGTTACTATATGTCAATTTGTTTTTATGTATGGTGAGTCAAAATTTGGAATAAGAACTGCTTATCATTTGCTTTCGCGTAGCTTCAATATTTGGTTTAAAAGTCTATGTTTAATCAATGGATTTTATGAGTTTTCATTGATGTTTCTGTCACACCCCCAAAATACCCCACACGGATTTCACCGTGAGGCGTGTGACGTACCAGGATCTAGCCACTAATCACATTGAACTAACAGTAAATAATAAATGCGAAATCTGATTCAATATGAAAAGTGCATTTCAAAACGTCTGATTTAAACAAGTGTACGTTCAGCGAAAGCATTTGAAATTATTCTAAGTATTTGAAAACAACTCTTCACAAAGCATAGCAAAACATTAGACGTTTTAATAAACAGCACGACCCAGGACATCCTCAGCTACTCCGATTGCAAGCTTCGTTCCATGAAGACACCTAACGACCTGCAAGCATGCAGAAAAGTGTGGTAACATAAAGTTGGCGAGTTCACAGTTTTGTTTAACGAAAATCATGTAAGTGCTTAGTTTAAAGACATGTTACGAATAATAAACTCTACACCGATTGACTGTTTGTTTTGGTGCCCTCATCAATGTCTATCATCATTGATCAACTAATACCCCGTTGCCTCCTAGGCAACTTGCTCGGCATGTAAGTAGGGACTTTCGTGATAGAGTTGAGCTCATTAACTAACATCGAAATTAAACCAAAGTATTTAAAAGTATTCCTCCAAGAAAAATTAGTTTGTTTGTCCCCCCGGGACGCATGCTTGTGAAAGAGTAGTGAACTCACCTTAGTTTGTTCGGTAAATGATAACGTGCTTTTACGTGTTAAATACAAGTTAGGTCCGTTACACGAGACCTAATATATACATTCAGTGTTGATAAGTATACGAGTAAGGTTTGCAATATCCTATGTGTCAAAACAACTCAATGCATGTGTGATCAGGTTATCGGGTTTATCATACAGTAACATTCAGGAATCATGGATGTAAATTTACAAATTCTAAACATTAGAATAAACACAAGTGCAAACCATGTAAACCTTCAATAAGTGCGGATCATATAAAGTTCCATAAGTGCAGATCATATGTGCGGATCAACAAGTGCGGACTTGAAACCTTATGTGCGAACACCTTATACCCAATGTGCGGACATTAAGTTAAACAACAAGTGCGGATATTGCTACATTTTAACATATGTGCGGCCTTATTAGTATCAGTAAGTGCGGACCTCCTTTAAATCAATAATAAGTTCGGACCCCTTAAAGAATTAATAAGTTCGGACCCCTTTAAGGATTAATAAGTTCGGATCACTTAAGTTTTCTAACACCCCAAAAACGGGTTTAATATGTCATATAGATACTAGAACACCGGTTTTCAACCAAGCATCAGGTATGTTAACAAAATAATATGTCATATAGATAAATATAAAATAAAATAAATACTACACGTTGATATGATTTGAGTGAAAAGAACCTGGGATTTGTTACCAAAAACTCCATAGATAACAATCTATTATGATTTTCACAGTAATAGACAGGCTTGCAAAACTACATTCTAGAATAAGAGACGAGATACCTCTTTGTTCCCCTTGCAATTCGCCTATTCTACTATTACATAATTGTTGATTTGTTAAGTCAACGACATCAATAACTAAAACAGAGATTTTGGGCTATAACCTTAAAACAAAAATCTTGAATTGCTCTTTGCTTTGGCACAACGACATCAATAACTGAAACAGAGATTTTGGGCTATAAGCTTAAAACAAAAATCTTGAATTGCTCTTTGCTTTGGCATAAGTACATTTATATATTTTTTAATTTAAAATTAGGGGAAATAATAATTTAGGGCCCTAGCCCAAGACTGGAAATTAGTCGAAGTGGGTCGGCCTCGAGTTGTATGCAATGGCGGAACCAAGGGAGGCTTAATATGGCCCATTTGGGCACTTACGCTTCTTGCGCGGGAAATTATTATTAACATATAAAGAAGCAAGATGTATATGCATATATGTGTAGTAACATTTGCTTAGGGAGTTTTTCAAAAAAAAAAAAATATAGAATTTTTCTTTTTAACCCTAAAGTTTTAATCTTTCACAATTTAAGTTTAAAGTTTTAAACTTTGTTTTCTTTTTAACCCTAAAGTCTTAATTTTTGACAATTTAAGTTTAAAGTTTTAATCTTTGGTAATTTAACCCTTTTGATTAATTTGATTTTTCATTTCTAATTCAAAAGTTTCCATCTTATACAATTTAACTCATTTAATTAATTTGATCTTTCACTTCTAATTCAAAAGTTTCCATCTTTTGCGATTTAACCACTTTGATTTTTGTTACTTATGTGTTGTAATCTTGGTTTTGGGGGGGTTTTCAAACAAAAAATGGTTATGCATATGGTTGTTGTAACTTTGGCTTTTGGGGTTTTCCAAAAAAAATGATTTTTTTTTTACTTTTCACCCAAAAATATGAGTAAACTGTTATTTTGGTCCCTGTGGTTTGGGCATTTTTGCCATTTTAGTCCAAATCTCAAACTTTTTAAATCTGGGTCCCTGTGGTTTCATCTTTATTGCCATTTTAGTCCAAAATTCAAAATCCCTCTTTTTTTGACTGTTCCAAAAAGTTTGAGATTTAGACTAAAATGGCAATAAAAGTGAAACCACAAGGACCAAAATGGCAGTTTACTCTTAATTTTGGACTAAAATGGCAATAAAAGTAAAACCACAAGGACCCAGATTTAAAAAGTTTGAGATTTGGACTAAAATGACAAAAGTGCCTAAACCACAGGGACCAAAATGGCAGTTTACTCCAAAAATATTTTCTAAGTTACTTTTAAACCAAAACTATTTGTTTTTTTTTACCTTTAACACACAACTTTTTACCTTTTTGCAATCTATCATCACAACTTTTTTTACTTTCAGCTTTGGTCCTTTATAGTTTTCATTTTCCGCAATTTTTTCCTTTATAGTTTTCATTTCAAAAAAAAAAAAAGAATTTTCCTTTTTAACCCCAAAGTTTTAATCTTACACAATTTAAGTTTAAAGTTTAAACTTTGTTTTCTTTTTAACCCTAAAGTTTTAATCTTTGATAATAAACACCATATAAATGTAACCAAGTTTGTCAATTGTTCCAATTAAGTCATTCAAACTTTTTTTGTCTCTCTAAAGTAACTAAACTTTAATTTAGTGTTTCAATAGTGTGTAAATACAAGGTCATCAGGTCATATTTTTTTCCTCTTATTTTTTATTTTCTTTTTAAATATATAGAAATTAGAAGATAGAATAATAATAACAATAAATCAGATTATAATAATATTGTAAAAATATAATGAAAGTGTAATGTTCACTTATGACTTGAAATGAGACTTGACCTTGAAGACACCCACAAACACCACCGCTGCAACTCCCGCCTCTTGCCGTCGCCCCTAAGTCGCCGGCTGGAAGCTACTCGCAAGCAACCAAACGCCGTCTGACAACACGCCTGCAGCACCCATCTCAACCCTTTGTCACTTCTCTCTCTATCTACTATGTTTCTTTCGAAGTTCCGGTAAGAACGGAGATTCTCCGGCGAACAGTGGCTACACCATAACCCGTAGTTGAACGCCTTCAGTCTACATCTCCATCATGTACCATCTTTGTCGACCACCAGTAACACCACAGAAACCTATACCCGTCGTTCTGCGATTTCCAGCAACATTCATTTTCCAGATCTGTTCAATTCCGCAACTGAGGTGCTAAAATGATACGCTATAACTTACTTATGCATTTTGTTTATGTTTATAAGCATTTAAGAGAGTTTAATTGGTTGAATCAAAAGCATGTCTACGCAAGATTTGGCCATTTGAGTATTGTTAGAATAGGAAATGAAGAAGAAGAAATGGCTGAATCTTAAGCATATAAAATTACAGTTAGAATAGGAAATGAAGAAGACGAAATGGCTGAATCTTAAGCATTTAAAATTACAAATATGATTTAATTATTTTGGCTAATTGAAGATTTAAAAAAATCAATGAAACCTTGGTAACCTGGTAACCTGATAATTACATAGTATTGGAACATTAAATAAAACTGCAATGACTTTAAAGAGACAAAAAATGTTTTAGTGACTTAATTGGAACAACTAGTAAACTTGATTACATTTCTATAAAGTTACCCCTTTAAGTTTATAGTTTTAATCTTTGAAAATTTAACCCCTTTGATTAATTTGATTTTTCACTTCTAATTCAAAAGTTTCCATCTTATACAATTTAACCTCTTTGATTAATTTGATTTTTTCACTTCTAATTCAAAGGTTTCCATGTTTTGCGATTTAACCACTTTGATTTTTCTACTTATGTGTTGTAATCTTGGCTTTGAGGGTTTTCCAAACAAAAAATGGTTATACATATGGTTGTTGTAACCTTGGCTTTGGGTTTTTTCAAAAAAAATTGATTTTTTACTTTTCACCTAAAAGTATTTCATAAGTTACTTTTAAACCAAAACTATTTGTTTTTTTTTACTTTTAACACAAAACTTTTTACCTTTTGAAATCTATCTTCACAACTTTTTTTACTTTCAACTTTAGTCCTTTATAGTTTTCATTTTCCGCAATTTTTTCGCTTTATGCTTCGTTTTAAACTTCGTGACTTAACAAACATGCGTCTTTGGTTTAACGGTTTTACATTTAGTTCTAAATTTTGCGAGTTAACACGACGCAACGTGCGTGTGTGAGCGTGTGTGAGTGAACGTTTTTACATCGTCTATTTTTTTCCGTTTGACAAGTTCAACATAACGTGCGCGTCCTAAATGGACTTAGTTATAACTAAAGAATCCCCGCCGCATTGCGGTGGGTCGTAATTCTAGTTTTTATATAAAAATACAAAGGATTTTAGGAAAACCTTATTCCTTTGTGTTATTATGAGGCTAAGAAGAATACATGTTTTTTTCTTCGGGAAACATACTAGTTGAAAACGTGAATTTTTATAGTATGTACAAAATTTTCAATTCCAAGACTTTTAAAGAAAAACGTAGCTATTTTTTTAAAGAAAAAAAAAAGAGTTTCTTTGTGTACATTTTTTATATGCTGATCCTTTGTGCCAGAGTTTACGGTGTCGTCACAGGTTGTATGGACATCTATTATATATAATAAATGAAAGTTATTTGGGCCACGTGTCACTTAATTAGGGCATCGTTTTTCCTCTTTTCCCGCCCAACAGTACCACTGCCCTCTTCTATTTATATCCTCCCTCATTTACTCATTTAGGGCTTCTTGCTTTCTCTCTCCCTCTTCTCTGCTCTATTCCGATCGATGTTCAGATTAATGCTCCGAATCAAGGTTAGATTATCAATAACTTCCGTTCTATAAGTGTCAATCTTTGTTTTCATTGTTTACTCATTCGATCTTCATGCGTATTTACTTATTGTTGTGCTTTGGCTAGGTTTCCGCTGCTAACTTGATGACAGAGATGATTTGAGGTTGTCGGCTCTGCGTCCTGCAGTTCTCTTTGTTATGCTGTAATGGATTTGAGGTTTAGGGTTAGTTATAAATATATTTTTTCATTTTTCCATCTTGAGTTTTAGGTTAGGGTTTGTTTTATTTTTGGGATTTTATATGATTTTCAGGTCGATTATTTGGTGACTTGCTATTGTTGTTTCCTGTTGTTTGTGAATTAGCTGCTGAGATTATCGACCGACTCCAACGACTTTGAAAGGTTGTAGGACTATGAGGACCAACTAAAAGATTTGGACGACAAATAGCAGGTGTTTGTTTTTTTATGTTTTACTTATGATTTCATCCCTGTTGAAATAAGGTAAAAATGGCCATTCTAATACCGCAAGTATCTTATGGTTGGATGGTTGAATTAGTTTTATTTAGGGTATTTTTGGATGATTTCATCCATTTATTTAAATAGTTCATGATTGAAGATGCAGTTGAACATATCTTTTCAGTGAAATGAATGTTGATTTATCAGAAGATGCAGTTGAAGGTATCTTAAATAAGGTAATAATTGCAGCACATTCCTGTTGAAAAACAGAGTCGATAAATTTAGGGAAAATGAGGTTGAAAGATGATATGCCAACAGCGGACGATATCATTCTACAGTTTTGATAAATTCAGGTGTATTCTCAAATAATGCTTCCTAGATGCTTCTAAACAAGCAGCACTTTGGACATTTGTCGGCCTTCAAACATCTATTATGTATTATCTATTATCTAATATTTATTGTCTATTATCTATTATATATAATAAATGAAAGTTGATTGATCCACTTTAGGCCATTTGGAGCAATCACCTTTCATTTATTATATATAATAGATAATAGGTAATAGATAATAGATAGTAGAAAATGGATAATAGTTGTTTGAAGACCGACAAATGTCCAAAGTGCTGCTTGTTTAGAAGCATCTAGGAAGCATTATTTGAGAATACCCCTGAATTTATCGAAACTGTAGAATGATATCGTCCGCTGTTGGCTTATCATATTTCAACCTCATTTTCCCTAAATTTATCGACTCTGTTTTCAACAGGAATGTACTGCAATCATTCCTTTCAGTTAAATAGACCGACACTTGCTTCCTCTCAAAGGGTTATGGAGTGGTTATAACAGCTGATCATGCTAAGGACTGTTATAACTAACCACTGCTCCTTATACAGATTGATGGACTTAAAGACTGATGAGGCCTATCCACTGTTGAAGACAAAGCCCTGTTAAAGACAAGCACTTATGTACCTAGAGTTTGATTAACCAAAGGAAAACGACTGTTCAGTAGCAGCAGTGGTTCAGCATCTACAACGGATTCAACTTTAGTATTTAATTATCAGTGTTTCTTATGTAATAGTGTTTAGTATAGCAGTGGTTCGCTAGAATTTATCTCTCAATACAAACCCTTTAAAACCCAATGTAGAACCACTGCCTATCCACAACAGTGGTGCAGCATCAACCGCAGATTTTCTACCTTTGTTTATGTTAACAGTGTTTATATGTAACAATATTTATCACATCACTGTTTTATACTCTGTTAGATGTCATATTACTGAGGTGTTTATATGTAACAGTATTTATCACATCACCTAATTTGTTTGATCAGTATTATAAATACAACAGTTGTTTGATCTTTATACTACTAAATAAAAATGGAGTACACTTGGATGTTAAATAAGCTCCTCATTATGATTGTTTGGATATAGTATTCTTGAAATTGGTCTTTTTTTGCAAACAGATGTTTATGGGCAATTTTTTTTAAGGTCAAACATTTGTTTAAGCTCAAACATCTGTTTATGTCCAAATATCTGTTTAAGGTCAAATATCTGTTTAACTCCAAACAACTGATATAGAAGGTCAAATATCTGTTTAAGGTCAAAGATATTTAAAATAGTTAAAAATGATAGTTTTCATTAATCCTTAAAAGTCTGTTAGAACCACTGTTTTGGTTCAAACATCTGATTGTTAAATGTTATCCACTGCTGAAAGACAACCTCTGTTTCTTCATTCTTTATGTTGACCACTGACTGTCCAAACATCAGTGTTTCAATCACTGTTGACTATCCACTGATATTTAAAAAATAGTCACTGCTCACATTTTTATTGTTGACATCCACTGATATTGACCGTCATTGGTTTTCCTAAAAAACATCCACTGCTCACATTTTTATTGTTCATGTGGTTAATTAATTATAGAATGAAATTATCAAATGAAAACTAGAATTACAATGAAATTACCATTTAATCTAATTGTTACATTCCAATGAGATAAGAGTTCCTCCAATATTGTTTTGGTGATAAAAATTAAAGTTAACATAAAAAATAATTTTTTTTTTGAACGGCACATAAAAAATAATTGTTGATGACATTTTGTTGCATATAAAATTAGTAATTAATGGTAATTTCTTGAGCTTTGGACATCTAAAATATGCAAAATGGGAATTTAAATTTGACAGTTATTTTCTCTTAATTAAAGTTAAAATAAAAATTAGAAATGTCATGATGACAATTAGGGGTGTTCAAAAGAATCCGAATCCGAAACCGAATCCAAAATATCTGAACACCTGTATCCGAAATATCAGAAATTTCGGATATCCGAATTTTCGGATATCCGAAAACCGGATAATCCGAAAGTTCGGATTCGGATGTTAATTCTAAAAATTTTTGGATATTCGGATTATCCGAATCCGAAACTTAAAAAATAAAAAAAAGATATATATTTAATAATATATAATATCCATTATCTTTTCACCTAATACATTAACCTAAACCCACAGTATGCCAGACGCATTCACATTCAGCATTCTTATTTCTTTCACTATGAAAATCTAGGGTTTCTTTTTCTTTCATAAATAATACGCCGTCGCAGTCTCGCAGATCCATCTCCCACTTTCGATCTCACCCTTCTTCCACCTTCCACCTCTGGTCAACGAAGGTTTCTGTCCGACGGTAAGTTACAGTTCTGAGTTAATTTTTTGTTCGAAAAAGACTACAATAAAAGTAAGAAATTAATATTAGTGGAACCCATTTGAGATGTATTTATGTGTATATCTAACTTTTACTTCTAATTGATGGTAGATACTTGGTTAATCTTTGGTTTTTGAGTTCGAATCTTCATCAGGATACTTTTAATTTCTGCTACATAAGGTAACATGCTTTACTAGATTTGATATTTGTATCTATAAGGTAGTTTGCAATAAGAAAAGTGAAGTCTAAAAGCTTTGTTAATAGTTAATCATTATTCATCAGTACAGATATAGAATTAGGTAATGAAGTCTAGAAGCTTTGTTAATTATAAAAGTCTAAAAACTTTGTTAATTGTTAGTCTTATATTAGTTTTTGGTGGTTGTTTTTTTTAGAATTTGCTGTTCAAATTGTTAGGTGGTTTATTGTTCTAGATCTGATTGCTGAGTTGTTGTTATGTATTCTCTTGTAGAGTAAGTTATTTCAAGGGATGATGTCCAGCCATATGTTTCTTGAATTTTGGCTTACTAAGGTTTTAAATATATTTCACTTATATAAATATGTATTATTGATATATTGTACACATATATATAATATGTTATGTTATCACAGGTTTACAAGGGTTGAATATTGGATGCTTAGTTTACAAGGGATGAATATTGGATGTTTACAAGCGCTTGGCTGGATTTATTGTTTTTATTATAAGAACTACTTTTGGAATTTATATCTTGTTTTGAATGTTTCGTTGTTTAAAACTTTGGATTGTTTTGAATATGTTGTGGTGTTTTGAAACTTTGAACTTTTTAAGCTTGAATTTTATTATCAGTTTGTTAAATGTTTTGGATATTATAAACTCGGAAAACTGGATACTAAAGAGGTTTAGTTTTGATCTAATTAGAAAACATATTTTTTGTTTTTTTTTAAGTTCGGATATCCGTTTCGATATCTGAATCCGAAATTTCGGATATCCGAAAATCGGATATCCGAAATTTCGGATTCGGATTCGGATGTCAATATTCAATATCTGAAATTTTCGGATATCCGATTTTCGGATATCCGATTTTCGGATATCCGAAAAGCGGATTATCCGATCTTGAACACCCCTAATGACAATGGCTTTCAAATCAAATCAGTAAATACTGACAATATCGATAACTTTTGAAATTCAAAATATGCAAAATGGTAATTTAAATCACTGTTGGCTATCCACTGATAGTTAAAAAATTGTCACTGCTCACATTTTTATTGTTGATATCCACTGATATTGACCATCACTGGTTTTCCTAAAAAACATCCACTGCTCACATTTTTATAATTGATGCGGTTAATTAATTATAGAATGAAATTATCAAATGAAAACTAGAATTACAATGAAATTACCATTTAACCTAATCGTTACATTCCAATGAGATAAGAGTTCCTCCAATATTTTTTTGTTGATAAAAATTAAAGTTAACATAAAAAATAAAAATAACTGTCGATGACATTTTGTTGCATATCAAATCAGTAATTAATGTTAATTTCTTGAGCTTTGGACATTGAAAATATGCAAACTGGTAATTTCAAATTGACGGTGTTTTTCTTTTAATTAAAGTTAAAATAAAAATTAGAAATGTCATGATGACAATTGCTTTCAAATTAAATCAGTAATTACTGACAATATCCATAACTTTTGAAATTCAAAATATGCAAAATGGTAATTTAAAATTGACATTATCTCTTTTTTTTTCCTACAAGCGCAACATAGATTCATAAGATTAATTTTTTTTTCATTTATTCATGACCTTAAAAGTCCAATTACTACATAAATAACATACTGAACCAATAAACTTTTAAATCTAACAATAACCGTGAGAATTAATAAATGACAGCTTCAACTCCATCGATTGCTGAACTTCTTGATGTATGTCCTTCAGCATCGCCATGAACTCCACGTCTCTATCACCATACTCTATATTGCTGACAACACAAAGCTCACGAACTGAAGCTGAAGGCATTCGCATAAGATTTTTGGAAACCTGCTCTCTCGTGAACAGGTCAACTTGCCATCCATCAAAACATCTCTTCAGCTGTTGAAGAGTAGTCCTATCTTCATACACATGTTCCTCTATATGCTTGACAAAACGCTGCTTTAAATCATCTGATTTTACAGTAGTGAATGACGACATATCAACAATAAACTATATTACTCGACTTTTTTGAAAGTATGAATCTTCGTAGGAAATCGTGATGAAAAACAGGCGAAGTGGTCATGAGTTTATATACTTAATTAATCTAAACGTGTAGATTTAATATAAACAGATTAATGTATATTTCATAGCAGCAGTCTTTTAATGCAAAATCGTTTCCAAACCCTAACTTTTATGGGAAAACTTTAAAATTAAATACCAAGAAACCCAAGGGACAAATTTTGGAAGTTCAAATAACAAAAGCAGATTATCATAATTACAATTAACCTCTTCATTTACCATGTAGACGCGTTTTTAAACTCTATAAAAGATCGATAATTACATTTCATTCAAAATATCAACAAACTGTTGTACAAATCACTGTCTGTGAAAGATTGTTCCACATCAGAAAATTCAACAAAAATCTACATGGCAAACTTCAGCTTCTACCACTGGTTAGACACCAGCGATGTTAAAACCCAATTCTCGATGTGGTCACTTAAAGAAAAAAGAACAGATGAAGAACTAAACAGGAAAGTCGACATAATCAATGACACTAATTACAAGAAAACCTGGAACAGCATAGCATTACTTGATGAAGTCCTCCACTCTCCTCCATCAGATTTCCAGAAAAATGCAGAAGAGTTTGTTACCCAACTTCTAAAACAGGATCAGAAAATCTGCAACATGCTAACTGATCTGAAAAACAAAAGAGAGCATGAAATCACTTGGAGAAAGGCCAGAGTTTACGAAATCCTAACAAGTGTTAACTCTAGCGTGTAATAGTTTATAAATATTTCATTAAATTTCTATTTTTCTATGTAATACTTTATTTTAATAATCTCAGTGTGAATAAAAACTCTCAACATGATCAACAGTTAATCAAAATAAGAATCAAGCCTAACATGCAAACGTCTCCTCCCAACTGTTGTATCACATTTAACTTTTCACGATTTTCATTTAAAGTTTTATGATACTTCAGTGTTTATTCATTCATAGTGTTTAATCTATCATGGGTTTCAAAACATCTGTTGACCAAACGTCAAACATCTGTTCATCAAAAGTCAAATTGAGGTTGACCAATTGTCAAATATATCTTGACCTTAAACAGATGTTTGGTATAAGACCTTCTGTTTAAGGTCAAACATTTGTTTAAGGCTAAACATCTATTTATGGCCAAATATCTGTTTATTGCAAATATCTGTTTAAGGTTAAACATCTATTTAACTCCAAATATCAGTGTTTCAATGACTGTTGTCTATCTACTGTTAGTTAAAAAACAACCACTGCTCACATTTTGTTAGTTGACATCCACTGAATAAAAAATGAAGTACATTTGGATTATTATTAAGCTCCTCATTTTGATTGTTTGGGTATAGTATTCTTGAAATTGCTCTTTTCTTGCAAACAGTTGTTTATGGGCCAACTTCTTTTTAATGTCAAACATTTTTTTAAGCGCAAACATGTGATTGTTAAATGTTATCCACTGCTGAAGGCCAATCTCTGTTTCTTCATTCTTCATGTTAACCACTGACTGACCAAACATCTATGTTTCAATCACTATTGGGTATCCACTGATAGTTAAAAAATAGTCACTGCTCACCTTTTTATTGTTGACATGCACTGATATTTACAATCATTGGTTTTTCTAAAAATCATCCACCGCTCACATTTTTGTTGTTGATGTTGTTAATTAATTATAGAATGAAATTATTAAATGAAAACTAGAATTACAATGAAATTACAATTTTACCTAATCGTTACATTCCAATGAGATAAGAGTTCCTCGAATATTGTTTTGGTGATAAAAATTAAAGTTAAAATAAAAAATAAAAAAAACTGTTGTTCAAAATCAGTGTTTTAACACACTGATGGCTATCCACTGCTAGCTTAAAGTTAATCATTGTTCTCATTTGTAACCGTTGCAAACCACTGATATTGTTCCATCAGTGGTTTCCTACCAACTGTCCTCCATTATCATCAGAGGTTGACACGTGGACAATACATAGCGGTAAGATCTTTTAGTAACCGCTGCCACGTCAGCATTCACTTTTTCACCAAAAAAACCCTGATCAAAACCCCCAAACAAGTTTTTACTGTCGAATCGAATTCTAAATTCCTTTCTCAAAGCAGTTATCATCCATTTCTCTCAAAATCAATCATCCTCTTCATCGTCTTCTTCCTCTCGCAATCATAATCAAATCACAATGTCTCTCCCACACAAATCCACACATAACTACTTGGGTCTTCTTGAAAACCCCAGTCACACCGAAACCTTCAATTCCATCATTGATGCTCTGTCGTCTTCAAAGTACAAAACTTTGTTGACTTGTGATGCTCCGATCTACATGGATACCCAGCAAGAATTCTGGAAAAATGCTAAGTTGGAAACTAAGGATAAAAAGCCCTTAGCCATTAATTCTTCTATAAAGGATGTTCTAGTCACAATAACACCTCAAACCATTTTGGAGGTTTTTGAACTCGATGATCTTGAAGGTAAAACATCTTTCCCTAAAGAAGAGTATCAAACGTTTTTCATTCAAAGGGGTTATGAAGAGGAAATGAAAAAAGACACTTTAGAAAAAGGCAGTTTTCCTCCTACCACAAGGTTTTTGTTTCATACCCTATTGATGTGTGTCTCAAACAAGACCACTGCTTTCAATGAAATCCCATTGAAGATTCAATATCTGGGTTATGCTATCTTACATGGTGAAAATTTTAACTATTCCCAGGAAATCTTCAATTATCTTGTTACAAATGTTAATAAAAAGGCATTTTTGCTCTTTCCAAGGTTTTTAAGTTACTATTTTAAAAAGAAATTTTCAGAAGATAATGCCCATGTGCTTATCCAGGGCAATCCTTTTTCAATTAAGAGCCTCACTCCTGAAACCTTTACAAGGATGTCAAAAGTTTCCAAAACATAAGCAGAGGTTCCTAAGCAGACTTCAGCAGCTACCACTGCTCCTCAGGCACCTGCTGTTGAGCCCACTGCTCAAGGTGATGATAGCAACAAAACAACTGTTGTTAAACCCCTACCTAAAACCACCAAAAGACCAAAACAGAAAAAATCACAAAATCCCCCCAAACCCAAAACAAAGGTAACTCTGGAAGATGAGATCCCAGAGCAACTACCAGTGACAACACAAAAGTCACCAATAACCACTGCTGCTACTACCTCACAGCAGTTGGAAGAAAGATCTCAACCTGAGCCTCAAACTCCTCCTGCTTCTTCTAAAAAAGAACAGGTTGTAATAATAAGGACACCAAATTATGATGCTCTGGAATCACTTGATTCCATCATCCACAGCCCACTGCCTGGGGCAAATTCGCTTTCTACACCTATCCTCACTTCTCAAATTCCCCCACAAACAAAACTTTTGTTGGATACAGTTGATTTAGCCCAGACACAAACCAGTTCTTCTCAAACACCTGTTAATGAGAATATACCTCAACAACTGATTGGGTCTGGTGTCTCAATCATTGCTAACCCACCAACAACTGAGGAGGTTACACTGCAGGAAATACAAGTACTTCCTGTCAGTAGTTTAATTGGAGCAGCAACTACAGGTGTTGGATCCACTGATCTACACCTGGCCAGTTGTTTCATCAATAAGACTCCCTTGAAGGCAATTTCCTCTCCAGCAACTGTGATATCCGCTGGTGTCTTTGTTCCAAACCCTGGTTCTATTAAAAGGATGTCAATTACTGAGGAAAGAAGTCCCCAGTACCAAGAAAAAGGGGCATCTGTGGATGACTTTTGGGAAACTTTCCCTAAGTCAACTGCTGATACAACCACTGCCAGTGGGAAATCAAATGATCCCATTAACTTGGGTGATGGTTTAATGTACAAGGAATTGACGGAGAGGGTTGACAAATTGGACACATTTGTTGCATATATTAAGTCAATGCTGCAATAGTTGTTACAAGCACAAAAGGCAACACCCATTGCTGTACCAGATGCAACATCTGCTCCATCATCTGCTCCTACTCCCACTGAGCTTTGGAGTTTATTTCAACCTCTGCTTCACCAACAAAGGGCATATGCTGATCAGTAACATGAAATACAGATTCAAAAGATCAGAAATATGATGGAAGCTAGGTTCATGGATACACAAGCAGACATAAAGGCAATCAAGGCCTATTTGCTGAAAACCACTGATTCTGCTCCTCCTACTATCATCTTTGTGGACAACCCACCACCAACTGATGCCAAAAAGGGGGAGAAAATGAAGCAGCTAAAGAAAAAGGGATACGAAGATGGTTTGTACATTGCACCAGACAAATCCACTATGCTTGCAGACATACCTAAGCCAGATGGAACTAAAAAGTTTGATGTAATCACAAATGCCATTGCTGATGCAAAAGCAAGGGTAAAAGGGATATGGAGGCAAAGGATAAAGCAAGGTGGGAACAGGAGAAAAGAGTTTTTATGGAGAAGGATGAGCAGCGTGTTTCTGAGCCCAAGAATGAAGAAAATCCTGAGCCTAAAAGAAAACAGCCCACTAGAAAAGTTAGGGAACCCAAATCCACACCTCCCAAAAGCTCCACACATCAAACCTCAAAACGAGCAGATGTTAAAACATCTGTTGTATCAACAGCTGTTGGTACTTCAGTGGTTTCAACATATGTTACACCAACAATTGCCACCACTTCAACACACACTCAATCTACTACCTTACCACAAATCACATTACCATAAAAAACATCCTCATTACCACCAACACCACCTTCCAAAAAGCAAAATACTTCAGGTGACACATCATCTGTTGTAATGGCAACAGTTGTTGAAACACCAGTTGTTTCAACAACTGTTAGTCAACCATCTACCACTCAAATCACAACCACTCAACCCACCAAAACACCACCAACCTCTCCAAGACATAAAAGGAGAAGGATAATTCTGAATGTTGACCCTTCACCACCGCAAACATCCACCCAACCACTGTCCCTTGTTACCATTCCCAATCCTGTCCCACTCTCTTCAGCACAAGTCTTAAATTCAAACACTGCCATTTTTCCTGCAGGAGTCCAGTATCCATTAGATCTTGAAACAGTTTGAGAGGAGATCAAATCCTTCTACTCTGAAGATGACCCTGCTAAAAGGAACTTGCCATCTGTTGAAGGATATCCAAGGCCTAATAACATTGAAGAATACTTGAAGTTAAAGGCTCAACAAGCAGAGGATATCTCCAAAAGAAATACAGAAGGAAAATCCGACAGAGAGATTCAAACATGCTACCAATATCTGCTAACCCAAGTCAAAACTTTGGAGCAGTTTTCAAAAGATCTCTGTCAAAATTTATCAGAAAGAGCTGATGAAACCTTGAGGAAACATTATCTTGACTATATCATGGCTTACAAAACATACAAGGGAGAAAAGTACCAGTACAAAGAATGGACCATCAGTGAGCTAGAAAGTGAAACAGCCAGAATTCAAGATATGATCAAAAACAAGGTGAAGCAGACTCCTCCTATCTGGGAAAAGTTTAAGAAAAATGTACCAGATAGGACTCTGCAGCTGAAGAGAATGAAAGAAGAGTTAATAACAGCTAATTTTGGGTCAAAGAACCAAGTGGCAAGGTGGAAAGAGGATAAAGTGTTCGCCTCTTACAAAAAGCTGGAAGAGTTAAGAAAGAAAAATCCTAATGTTCCCCAAAAGCCTGTTTACCCTGAAGCAGTGGTTCCAGCTAAGCCAAAAAAGCTACAAATCAGGAGATCCACTGCTCCACCTGCTGCCATCCTTTACCAAACAAGGAACCAAAAGCAGATGGATGCAGAAACAGAAGCAGATAAAGCAGCAGGGGATTACGTTGTAAAAATAGGCCTTAAGCAGACGATAGGAGAAAAACTTGAATTGACACAAACTACAAATACTGCTCAGCCAGTCATTACCAGGCCACCATCTCCAAACTCATCATCGATAAAACCTCTCCCAAGAAACCCACTGGAATAAAAAAAATACTAAAGTGGATATCTGACAAACAGACCCAAGTATTGACTCTGATCAAATCCAGTGGTGAGGTGAAGAAAATATCAAGGGAACAAGCACTGGGCCTGGGTGTTGTAGATCTGCAAGATCTCCTTGATCTTACACTATGCAGGGATGAGGATGATACAGATTCCTTGGACTTTGAATTATAATTCAAAGGTCAAGTCAGGGAATTATTGATGAGGCAATAAAGATTCACAATGGAAATGTGATATTTGGGTTTGTGTTTTACAGTTTATAGCAGAGTTAAGATTACTAGGTGTGTTAATGTTTGCGGTTATATAAGAAATTTTATGTATTTGTGAATTTGGTAAGTAACTAAATTGACTTTGAAAGTCAAAGGTGAAAGAAACATGGTTGACTTGACTGTTGGCATTGTTTGTTAATCCTGTTTTGTAGTAAAATACTCTTTGAGCTTTTTTTGAGCCGTTTAATATGTTATCCTTTTAGTGAATTTTCTTTTCGAGTTGTCCCGTCTAAGATAAAACACACGATTAAATCATATGGTCAAATTGTTAAGGGTCTTGATGATTTAAGTTGCTAATTGTGTGCCGTCTATTAGCTAATTATTTGTAATTTATGTTAACAGTGTTTATATTTTAACAGATGTTGACCAAAAGTCAAACATATGTTGGCGAATAGTGAAACAGATGTTGACCTTAAGCAGATGTTTGGTTTCAGGCCAAATATCTCTTTATGAGCAAACATCTGTTTAACTTCAAACATTTGTTTAAGGCCAAACATATCTTTATTGCCAAACATCTGGTTATGGCCAAACATCTGTTTAAATCCAAACATCTGTTTAAGTCCAAACACCTGATATAGAACGCCAAACATTTGTTTAAGCCCCAACATCTGTTTAAGTCTAAACAGATGTTTAAACATCTGTTCAAAACACTGTTCAATCTAACATGGGTTTCCATCCATCTGTTGACTAAAAGTCAAACAGATTTCAAACCACTGATTGACTTATTCAAATTTCTGTTGAATACTAAATGAGATGTTGACCAAAACTCAAACAGCTGTTGACCAAAAGTCAAACAAATGTTGACGAAAAACTAAATGGGATGATCCGACCCGGTTACATGGGATATTTTTAAACTTCTAACTTTTTAAAGATCCTTACAAAATCTCGGTTTGTTTCTCTCTCCGCATTTCTTTCTACACTTTCTCCAACAAACTCTGTCAACTTCTTCGATTTCTTCCGATCTTCATCAATATCATCTTGTATAATAATAAAGGTATTGTTAAATAATCTGATTTGTTTTGTATTTTTTCATGTTTATTCTTTTAGTAGTTTTGAATTCTATAGCTGATTATGGTTCTTGCTATTTTAATGAAGAAGTTGTAATCGACGGTGGTGTATTCATGTATTTCCCTGTTTTTTTACAATCCATTGTTGGTTATGATTGCGTTTATTATTTCGGCTTATACTGGAACAATTTCTGATAGTCCTATTTTTTTGTATATCCGATTACTATGTAGTTATTATGCATGTTATGATAGACATATATGATTCTAAAAAAAGTGATCTGCATTTCCTGTTTCTACCATTTGTCTTATCCATTGTTGATTTTATTGGATTTCACTTTGCTCATGTATTTATCTTATTCTGATTTGTATTTGTAAAGTTTTTTTATAAAGTTGTTGCTGTGATTCTGATGTATGCTATAAAATTTCAATATTTACTAATGTATTGTCACGTTTATTTGTAAAGTTGTTTATAAAGTTGTTCATGTAACGTTGTTATTCTGAAGTATAATATAAATTTCTGATTTTATCTGATGTATTCTCATGTGTATTTGAAAAGTTGAACTTATTTTGATTAGTAGTTGGTATACTGTTTTTAAGTTTTTGTTTAGAATAGACACAAGTCACTATCCTGTTTTTCTATACAATTTATTCAGCTGATGATCCTTCATGTCTATTTGTGATACTTAACCGGAAAAGTAGTTTTTAAGTTTTCATTATATGATTTGATGTAATATATATATATATATATATATATATATATATATATATTTCTATATGATAAGAAATTACATGTATTCTCACCTTTTTGATGTTGTCTATTGTTATTTTGATATATATTAGTTGTATCATCTTTTATTTAGATGTATTGCATACCTTAATGGATTGTATTCATTTGTTTCTTAATGTTATTGATTTTGATTCTATATGATTGATACTGTTACAGTTTTATGTGAGAATGATTTATGGATTTCCGTGTTACCTTGAAAGCAGTAAAAGGAAATGTTTGGTTAGTTGTTTTATCCGATCTTAGTTTAACACTTAATTTTAATTTTTGGTATGATAATTAGCAATAAAAGTGTTTCTTTTATTTATGCTTAGATTTTGCCAAAAACAGTATCAAAATTGGATTCAACAATTTAATTATCTAATTGGAAATACAAACATCCGGACCACAACTGGAAATGTTTTTAAAGTCAAGATCTATCATCTAAGCAATGGCAGATATTATTTTTATAATGGTTGGTGTCAGTTAGTAGACAGTTTGAAAATACCTTCAGATTCATGGTTGATATTTCATTATGAAGAAGCATTACAAAGTTTCAGAATATTGTATTTTTATCAAGACATTGCTCTTGCTCCGTGTGAAGAGTTTTACTACAAACCATCTGGTAACGAAGATTATGTGGTATGTAACTTCGAATATTATTCATCATGTAATTTTATTGGAGATACAGTTGTTTAATTGTTGTGTTTTATTTTTTTACTTAATTTTCTGATATATTTTTACTAATGTACTATATAATGTGTTTTATTCTGATTGTAGAGTATTAATCGTTCTTTTGTTCATCACAAGATGTTAAACACTATTCCTTCATATCCGGTTCTTATTAAAGGATCCGAAAACCAGAACTGGTCTGTAGGGATGGAAGATATCAACAATGAACTTTACATAATTACCGGATGGAAGGAGATAAAGAATGAGTTGTCATTAACTGTTGATCATCTCAATGTCTTTGAGATGATAGATCTTCAGACTTTTGATATCACGATTTTCAATTGTGCTACCTGTGATTTAGTGCATCCACCGGAGGTTTATGCTGTTGTTAAAGAAAAGGTGATAAAAGAGATTGTGTTGAGTTCAGATACTGAAGGGGAACAGGACATCGTTAATGTCAATGAAAGTGGTATGGTTGTTGGGAATGAAGATAATCAAATCGTACCTATTTCTTTCCGTGTGGATGGTCATTTTGTAAGTTTGTGATGATGAGTTTACTAATATATAATACTTTAGTCAGATTTTAAAGAAGTGTTAATTCTTAGTTTATTAAATTGTTCGTTGTTTGTTACAGCGTCTTTTTAATAAACAGGCTGAAGATCTTGGACTGAATCGTAAGATGGATTTGAAGATTGTGGACGTGGCAGGTGATGTTTGGAATATTCAAGCTGCTATAGGTTCATCTTGAGGTCAACCAAGATATTATCTGCAAGGAATGAGAAAGTTTGTGAGAGATAAAGGCATGGTTCCAGGTCAAGCATTTACACTTAACTTTGTGAAAGGTAAAAAGCTTTTTATGTTCGGATGAATGTTCGTGGGTTGAAGAAGGCAAATGCAGAAGCATACATTGAACCAAATTTTTGGGTTGTAGTTGTTTGCTTTTCGAAACTGATACTAGACTTGTTTGTTTAGTTTTGAAGTTGTGATTCTAAAACTATATATGTACATGTAAATTATTAGGTCCATGTCTAACAGAAACGATGTGGAGATGTGAACTAAAGACAGTATACTCCGTTTGACTTTTGTTCAACATCTGATTGACTTTTGGTCAACATCTCATTTATTATTCAATAGACGTTTGAATAAATCAAACAGTGGTTTTAACATTTGTTTGACTTTAGGTCAACAGTTCATGGAAACCCATGATAGGTTAAACAGTGTTTTGAAGAGGAAAACAATCCTAAAATATAAGAAGACAATGGATCTGGTTGAACATCTGTTTCACTTTTAGTCAACAACTGTTTGACTTTTGGTCAACATTTATTTGCTCGATCACATTGGGTGTTAAACTATAGTTCTTTAAGTCATTGTTTTGTTTTCTTGAATTCTATATATTTTTGTTAAGAAGTACAAGAACAAACATTTTTACAAAATCCCAAATCACCCCATTATTTAAGTGCATTGAAGTAAAATTGGAAATGATGTTATTCATGTGGTCCTGTTGTGCTTTTGTTTGATCTATAATATGGGTTCATGATCTAATTCGGTGATTTTAAGACAATGTTGTTGAATAGAATAAGATGGTTGATGTAATGTGGTCATATTAATAACAAATAGTAATTAATCTAAATAACTTTCCCGAGCCCGGGAAGCAATTCCGGGTAAAAACCTAGTTGCAATATAAATGATTACAGGATCTTGTTAAAATCTCTTATTTTGTCCTAATAATTAATGGATTATAACTATTTCGCTGTTTTATGAACGCAATACTAAAAAGTTTATAATTTTTGTACAAGCTTGTGAAGTTGGAGTCACATCTATAAAAGAAGAGTAAACTTCCGTTTTGCTCCCTGTGGTTTGGTCGTTTTAACGGTTTTGCCACAAACCTTTAAAAATAGTCATTTTACTCCCTGATCTATGAAGCTAATCTCTATTTCACTCCCCGCCCCTAACACCATCCAATTCAACAGTTAAATACTGGTCACATGCCCCTCACATTAGGGCATTTTAGTCTTTTTCCATCCTAAATATTTTTAACATCTTTTTATTGATAAAAGAAAAGGAGATGGCCCACCCCCATCATCTTCTTCATCATAAACATAGATCGACTCATTCGGCCTCATCGCTTCAATCTCCGATTCATAGAACAGTTCTCGTGAGTTCTGATCCAACCTAAAGTTGCAAGAACCAAAACAAACACATCAAAACCTATTAACCGTTACTAACAGCTTCAACTAACTCCAGATCTACAAAGCCTAATTTTTCGTACCTCTTGAGGAACTCGAGGAAGATGTTCTCCACCTTCGCTGCTTTCTCATCGGTGAAGTATGCGCCGCCGAACGAATCCATGTGTGGTGAGGTATCAGATGCGAAAGGTTTTATGTGGAAGGTTTTAAGAAAAGAAAGGAAGAATATGGGGGGGGGAGTTTACCGGAAAAATACGTCACCAGAGAACTCACCACAGTCATCTTCAACCTAATGTTGTCATCAGCATCACCGCCTGACTCACCGTCGAAACCCACAGCCGCCGCCGCCGTGAGCGGCGGCGCCATCGCGCGGTCCATCATTCCTTCTCCTATGCGTCTCTCTCTCTCTGGTCTTCCGTCTCAATCTCTGATTTCTCTCTCTTCGTCTCGTTGCCGGAAGAAACCAGGGTGCGGGCGTGGTGTGTGTGTGCCGGAGACATGAGATGAAGGGGAGGTTGAGGGGTTTAGGTGGGTGTGCGACTGCATAAGATCCGTCGCCGGGATTACAGCCAGCACCGGCTCCGCCGGTCGCCAGAATTGCAGGAAAGTCGTGACAGATACAGGCGTGAGGTGCAACTGGGTTGTGAAGAAGAAAGAGAAGAAAGCATATGCAGGGAGAGGGAGAGAGAGGAAAGAGATTGTGTGTGGGTGTTTTTTATATAAATATAATATATTTATATGTAGAATTACTAAATTATCCTTACTCTTATATATAAATTACCAAAATACCCTCCAATGTAACAGGCATTTCTAATGGAGTTAGACCCGTGGAGCAAATTAGAGAAAAAGACGTAACATCAGGGAGTAAAATGGCTATTTTTAAAGGTTTGGGGCAAAACAGTTAAAGTGACCAAACCACATGGAGCAAAATGGAAGTTTACTCATAAAAGAATTATGATATGATAAGATAAGGTTCTTGCTATTTTCACACCTCCGTATCTTATTCTCATATTCTTTTACACTCTATCTCTATATATATCCATGTATACATAGAGAGAGAAAGAGAGGGGGGGTTAATTCCCAATAAGGTTCTCATTATTATTATGTGTAATGTGTTGTTATAAAACAATTTAAGTATTTTATATTTAAGAGTAAACTGTCATTTTGGTCCCTGTGGTTTGGCCAATTTTGCCAATTTTGCCATTTTAGTCCAAATCTCAAACTTTTTAAATCTGAGTCCCTGTGGTTTGTATTTTGTTGCCATTTTAGTCCAAATCTCAAAAAGTCTCATTTTTACTGTTCCCACATGTCTTTTTTGTCTTTTTGTGCAAGGGTAATTTTGTCCAATTACCTTTCATTAAAACATTAAAAAACCCAAATAAATCAACATCATCTCTTCCTAAAACAATTAACAACACAATCCTACTTCAACATCAATCACATCTCCAACTAACAAATCTCAAAACAGATCAATAAAATTAACAAAACTCACTAACTTAAACAATCAGCAACATAATTCTACTTCAACACGTATTACATATTTACATCATCAACTAACAAACTTATAAATAAATATATAAAAAAACAAATTAAAACAATAAGATCTTCAAAACCTGATGAACAAAATTACCAGAAGGCAGTAACCGACGGAAAATCACTAGTTGACGCCATAACCGCAAGCGAAACGACGGCGTACACAAACTGACAAAACAACAAGCTTAAACCGTCGATCGTCCCCGACATACCTTGAATAACCTTCATCCTCATGTCCGTCGGCCGGAGGCAATGGCGCCGCTTCAACCGGATGCACCGACGGATGACTGACGTTCATTTTACACCACCGCCTGTAACAACGTCGTATTATCTACCTGATAATGTCATCGGTTCATGAAATAGTGAAATTACAGTGATTTGGTTGTAGATATAGGTTTTGTGAGGTGTGAATTTGAGATTTAACGGTTTGATTTGTGAATGAATCGTGTGGATTTGAAAGGATTTGTGGTGATTGTGTGCTTGAGTGGAGTTTTTTTTTAACGAAAACTTCATTAAAACACGGCCAACCCGACCAAAAACAACGGGCGACCCAACCGATTACAAAACCTTACACAAATTTACACCAATTATCCCAACTAACATCTATACATTTACTCCTATTCTTGAACCAAAGAAACCCTACGGACTTAATCGATCTAAACACCTCATCTACCTTCGGGATCTTGCCGTTAAAAACCCGATCATTCCTAGCTTTCCAAATTATCCAGCACGTAATAACCACAATCCCTTGGAACATGTACTGCTCCTTCCCTTTTAAACCACAATGAATGTGGGCTTCGAGCACATCTTTGAAAGAAAAGGCTACCAAAAAAGGAGTCCGGCTCCAATTGCTAACTTTAGCCCAAACCTCCGCCGCAAAACTGCACCCCGTAAACAAGTGAGTAGCTGACTCCTCACCAAAATTACACATCGGGCAGCAGGTGTCAGCGACCGGGATATTCCGTTTGGCCAGCTCCAACCTAGTGGGAAGACGCTCCATCTCAGCCCTCCAAGCGAAGACGTTACACTTCAACGGCACCCATTTACACCACTCCCAAATAAAACAGTCTTCTACACAGCTACTAGACTCCATCAACCGTTTCGCTGATAAAACACTAAACTCTCCTGTATCATCGGCCAACCACCGCCACCTATCCGGGGCATCGGACAACGATATATCCTGAAGAATGACACACAGAGCCAACCATTCTGCCAACTCGACATCACTGGCAGGAGGCGATTTCCATCTCCAAGACGCATTCGGGTTCGTAATCGGCCGAACGATACGATCTCGGTCCTTACACTTCTTATCTACCTCCAACCTAAACAAATTCGGAAATCGGAACCTCAGCGGGTCCTTCGACAACCAGGGATCTAACCAAAAGGCGAAATCCTCCCCATTGCCAACAGCCCCTTCCAAAAAGTGCGAGAAACGATCCCGGACCCGAATAGGCTTGTTCACAGCTTTAACAATACTACCCCAAACTCCACCCAAGGACGATTTAACAGGAAGAAATCCCCAATTCCTGCAATTGCCATGAATTGCCGACACCGTTTTCACCCACAAACTGTCTTTATCAGTCATGAATCTCCATGCCCATTTCAAACTTAAAGAACTATTAATATGAGCAAGCTTCCGAATCCCTAGACCCCCCTTATCAAGAGGAGAAGTCACTATATCCCACGACACCCAACTCAATTTCTTATCCAAAGTAGAACCGCCCCAAAGAACCCTCCTCATAATAGACTCTAGCTGACTTACAACCCCAACCAGAGCTTTGAACAACGAAAAAAAATAGTTCGACCGGCACTCCATAACAGATTTAATAAGAGTTATCCTCCCTCCGATAGATAAAACCGAAGCCTTCCAAAGGGAAAGCCTAGACTCAAAAATCTCGATAACCAGCCTCCAGTTCACAATCCGATTCATATTAGCTCCCACCGTTATCCCGAGGTACTTGAATGGCAATAGATCCTTTTTACACCCAATCCGCGAGGCCATCAAATCTAAGTCAAAATCGGAAGAACCAATCCCATAAATGTTAGACTTCGACAGATTTATCCTAAGCCCCGAACAAATATGGAAACCTCTCAAAATCCTAACAATATTCATAATAGTGTCCTCCCTCCACTCCCCAATAATTAACGCATCATCCACGTAAAAGAGGTGAGATAACACCGGCCCGTTGTTAGGAAGCCTAACACCCGGCACCGCCCCAATCGCCACCGCCTTCTCAAAACAACAAGAAAGAACCTCCATCACAACAAGAAAAAGAAACGGGGACAAAGGGTCCCCTTGCCTCATACCTTTTTCACACTGGAAATCAAAGGTAGGAGACCCATTAACCAAAACTGCCGACCTAGCTGAGGAGAGAATCCCGTGAACCCAATCACACCACAAACTAGGGAAACCCATTTGTAACATCGCATTCCTAATGAACCCCCAATTAACATTGTCATAAGCCTTCTCAAAATCCAGCTTCAACAAAAAGGCCATCTTTTTGCACTTTCTAAACCAATTAATAACTTCGTTAATAATAAGCGGGCCATCGAGGATAAACTTACCTTTTAGAAAAGCGGATTGGCTCTCGAAGATGACAGCGGGAGGACCTTTTTAAGACGATTCGCCAACACCTTAGATATAACTTGGTTTATCGCTCCCACCAAACTAATCGGCCGATACTCATTGAGACTCGTCGCATCTCTGACCTTTGGAATAAGGGTAATAAAAGACGAAGCACACCCTCTACTAACCCCCCTCCTAGTGTAGAACTCGTTCAAAACCTCAACAAAATCGGCTTCAAAAATATCCCAAAAGTGCTTAATAAACTTGAAATTCAGCCCATCCGGGCCAGGAGCCCTATCCCCATCACAGTCCGCCACCGCCACCTTTAATTCCTCCAAACTAAAGCTAGCACCAGGAAATCCGCCTCCTGTTGACTAATTTTCTTGATGTTATCACAGCTAACAAACGGTCGAATGACCAGATCCTCCTTAAACTTATCCCGAAAAAAACTGGAAGACATTCTTTTTAATGATACTCGGCTTTGAACTCCAAGACCCGTTCACATGTAAACCATGAATTCTATTACACGCCCTCCTGCAATTGATAATAGTATGAAAAAATCTGGAATTCTCGTCACCATCCTTAGCCCACTTAACACGAGAACGTTTCTTGAGATCCTTAGTTTTATTCTCCTCCAACTCCTTTATCAACCTATCATTTTCCGAAAGAACCCACTCTTCTTCCTCGTCAAGCTCTCTGCCTTCTTTAAGAATCTCCAATTCTTCTAATTTCGATTTAGCTCTAGCCTCCACTTCTCCTTCCTTTTTAAGTAACTCATCTCTCCATTCTTTAGCATGGTTCCTAATGAACTTAAACTTCTTTAGCAATCTGAGGTCCGCCGGCCCAACCCCCACAAAATTAGACGCCGCCTCCCTAACCATAGCGTTATATCCCGGTCTATCCAACCAAGAGTTAAACACCCTAAAAGGTTTAGGGCCGAAGTTAATCTCCCTGGTTTTAAGAACCAGGGGTAATGGTCGGACAACTCCTTCGGTAAGGCTCTAAAACAAGCCTCTGGCCAATACCCAAAAAATTCCCCACACACAAGAACCCTATCAATCTTACTGAGCTTTCTCCCATCGTTGGCCCATCTGGTGAACTTCCTATCTTTCATCTCGTATTCTTTTAAACCGGCGCTGAAAATGAATTCATTAAATTCCCTAGCACAGGCCGGATTAAAACACATATTAAGTCTTTCCTCCAGAACCCGAACCACGTTGAAATCCCCAAGAAAGATCCATCCACCCTGCTGCCCAGCCATTTCGGCCAGTAACCTCTGCCATAAAATAACTTTGGACTGAAGGTCCTGTGGAGCATAAACATTCACAATATTCAACATTTGACCACCCCCTTTAACCAAACCTCTAATAATCAGAAAGTTCCTATTCTTCACCGTACCGACCCTATCGAACAGCTTCTTATCCCACACACAGATCAAACCCCCCGACATACCGGAGGACTCAACCCAATCAAAATCGAAATCCTTCTCACCCCACAATCTAGTCATCCCCAACTTATCAACAGAAGCACACTTCGATTCTTGCAAAGCCACAAACGATATACTAAACTTAAGTTTAATCCTCTTAATCCAGCTCACCTTCTCCCCACTCCCCAATCCTCTAACATTTAAAGACAAGAAATTCATGACTGAAACTCATTAATACCTGTACCTTGAATAACTTTCCTCACGAGATCCTCTTTGCTTCCAAGCTCCATTCCTAAACGAACCCCCAATCGAACGGTCTCCCTTACTTCCTGATCAACGGCATCAACTCCATCGCCGGATCTCCCTTAACTCCCTCTCCCTGACTCCTCAACGAAGACGACATATCTGGCTCCACCCTATGATTCAAATCGAAATGCCTCCCTTCAACAGAACTGCATGGCTCGACAGAACCACCACCACTCAAAACCTGATCACCATCCTCCCTTATGTCCTTATTAATCTTTGGGCCAAGTAATTTTTCGAGGGAAAATGGGTCACTATCTTCTTCAAGATGGGCTCTGTTCCTTTTAGTGGGCCTAGACTTCTCACTAGAGTCCAAATGGACATATGGGCTCCCCTGGTATTTAGAAACACATTTTTTATGCCTCTTTGACTTCTTGACTGACTTAAAGACAAACATCCCCTTTTTCCCTGTTGGAGCAGAAGAGGACCCATTATCATTACCCAAGAAAGAGTCATAATTAAAAACATTCCCCATGTCTCTCACTCCATCGGGACCCATACCCGCCGACTTATCTCTGTTTGCCGCCCCTCCCTTCATGCTTGACCCTTCGGGGTTCCCCTCCCCACCTCCTTGACTTCCCAATTTCGAGAACCTCGCTACCGGCGACGACACCATCGGAGACGAATCCACATTACCAGCTATCAGGGAACCTGGAGCCGACGAAACTACTGCCGGAGAGGAATCCGCAACATCCACACCCATGCAATCAGGTATCCAGTCTTCTAGTTCTTCCTCAACCCACACCCTGAAAACCCTATCCTTCCAAAAAACTTTCAACATCTCCCGGATCCTCATTGCTTATCCTGCAAGTACTGCCACCTTGGTAACCGACAGATCCTTCTCCTTTAATAACGACTTCTAAACATGTAGCACTTTCCCGAAAACCCCCTACCATCTCAAGAACCTCCGGATCAAACAAGTGTAACGGCACCCCAGACACCTTCAACCAAATGACTCTTTCCAACGGTAAGGACTGACCGTCCCAAACATCCAACTTCGAGAACCAAGGCTCCAAAACCTTCTTAGAGTTGAGAAAAGTACTAGCACCAGCCTCATCCCCAAACGTAATCAAAATGGATAACCCACCCAAATATTGAAGGTTCTCGAAACCAATTTTGGCAATCCGAAGGAGCTTATCAAAGTCCACCAAGGTTTCCAAGTCGACCGTCCTACCCACCACTGCCAGTCCTCGCAACTCATCGAATGCAACCATTTTATCAGGCACAACAATAGATCTCTCCTCTTCCCTAACCTCCGGCACCTGGTAACTTCCTCCTCCCCTACCAGCGTCCCCTCCCATCCTCTTAGACCCTACCACCTCACTGTAAGATCTGAAATCCTTACCACCAAAGACCTTAGACTTCCCCCTGCAACAACTGGCTTGTGGGCCTGAGCTCCACCCACCGGGACACCCTTCACATCCTCATTTTCAACAGCAAATCTAGAGATGTCCACCTTAAGCTTACAATCTCCCATCCTTACCCCCTCAGAACTTTCTCTAACTCACCCTTGTCCCTAACGTCTTTGAAACTGGCGAATCCAAACATGCAGCCACCTTTATCTATCTTTTTGGCCACGTACGTCCCAGACACTTCACCGAAACTTTCCAGACACCTCCTAAGCTCCCAAGGAGTGCATCCTTCCGGAAGATTAGACACAAAGAATTTGGTGACATTGCTTCCAGCATAATGAACCACAAAAAGAAACCACCACACGAAGCAAAAGAACAACCAGGACACCCTTGGCTACAGACACAACCCAAGGAAAGGTTAACGGAATTCGAATCGGTCTAACTAATCTGCACCAGGAAGACGCGACCAATATCAGACCCGCTAAGTAATCCCGAAGAAGATCCGGCAAGAGGCCACCACACTCTAAACCGCAGACGACAAGAAGACGAGCAGCCAACCCTAGAAGCGAATGGAAGAACTAGTAAGAAAGAGATAGAAACCAAGGTCAAGACAGTGCCGAGACGACCTCGATTGCTATTTCCGACCAACCGTCTTCGTCGAGCCCCCAACGGTCGGCGACACATTGAGAGAGAAAAGCAAAATGGGCTGATTGATAATGTGTGCCAGTGACGACAAGAAGACGAGCAGCCAACCCCCCTTGAGTGGAGTTATGGTTGTGTATTATCCCCTAATTCTGTCAGACCTAATTAATGGTAGTTGTTTGTGATTAAGACACTTGTTTAAGAAATGGTGTAGAAAGAGAGAAAGAGATGGAGAGAGGAAAATGGGGAACACGGTATTAATAAAGAGGGTATTTATTTGGGTTTTTAATTAATAAAATATTTTAATGAAAAGTAATTGGATAAAACTACCCCTGCATAAAAAGACAAAAAAGGCATGTTGAAACAGTAAAAAATGAGACTTTTTGAGATTTGGACTAAAATGACAACAAAATGCAAACCACAGGGACCAAGATTTAAAAAGTTTGAAATTTGGACTAAAATAGCAAAACTGCCCAAACCATAGGGACTAAAATGGCAGTTTACTCTATATTTAATGTAAGATTTTTAGATTATTTGCATAACGCATAAAATAGTAAACTTGTATAATTAATTATCTAATTGTATGTTGAAAACCAGAAAAGAATATATAGTACACATGACATTTTAAGAGCATTCACATCCTAACCATCAGAGGAGGGGTTTTTATATTATAAAGGGTATAAAAAGTGGTTGTGAGTAGAGGAGAGAGAAAATGTTACTGTTCATCTGTATATTTGGGGGGACACTGTTCACCTGTTATAATTTTTTAATATATTTTGAAAGTGGTTGTTAGAGCATTCTCATCCAATCCATCAAATTATACATACATTTCACTAAAAAACAACTCCTATATCAATATATTTTCACTAAAAACAAATACTTTTTCTCTCTCCTTTTCAATTAAATAATATTATCATTACATTTTTCTCTCTCCTTCACTCACAACCACTTTCAATATATATTAAAAAAATTATACTGGGTGAACAGTGTCCCCCAAATATACAGATGAACAGTAACATTTTCTCTCTCCTCCACTCACAACCATTTTTTATACTCTTTATAATATAAAAACTACCCCTCACATATTTTGATGGTTTGAATGAGAATGCTCTTAGTGGAAGTGAGAGAAAAATGTAATGATAATATTATTTAATTGAAAGGAGAGAGAAAAAGTATTTGTTTTTAATGGAAATATATTGATATAAGAGTTGTTTTTTAGTAGAATGTATGTATAATTTGATGGTTAGGATGTGAATGCTCTAAGGGATCTAAATTGAAGATTTGAATCTTTTAAATTAATACTCGTACTATAGTAGGTTTTAGACTCACCTTTTAAATTAATACTCGTACTATAGTAGGTTTTAGACTCACCTGTACTTATTTCAATTAATTTTTTTTGGTCACCGGGTTCACGTCAAAGACATTCCCCCGTCAGCCCCGCACGCTCGGACGCGATGTTCGATCGGGCCCCGGCCGCCGCGCAAGCTGACTTCCGCCCGGAAACCATACTGCCCCCACACGAGAGACTCGCTGGGGTAACAGCTGGGTAAAACCGGGTTGCCCTCAAGATCGCACCATGCCTCGGTAGGATACGATCTATCATTGGGACCACCCCCCATAATGCCACAACCGGGGATCGAACCGGAGACCGGTTCGATTAATTATAATTATATAATTAATTTATATAATTATAAGTATATAAATAAAGTATAGATTCACTTTGTTTTGTTCATTAAGATTTTCTCCAATGTTTTGACTTAGTATTTACCAACCAAATACCTAAAGACAAAAATTTGTTCATTAAGATTTTTTCCAATGTTTTGACATAGTATTTACCAACCAAATACTAAAAACCAAAAGAATTCATAATGATTATAAGTTTGTAACAAGGAAACATAGTTTTATCCATCAAAACAAAGACAAATTTCTTGTATCATCCGTCAAACGTTTCCAAAGTTCCCAATTTCATGTTCATAAATTGCAATTTTTACAACAATAATCAAGACCTGAGCATCAATAACCGCAATTGTTGCTCAATGGGTTCCATCACCTCCCCATCGTCATCCGCTTCTGCTTCGTCTGAAAAATTTCCCCGATCATCAGTCGGATCCGTTGTAGTATCCTCTAAAAGATTGGAACCCGCTTATGGAATATACACGGTGTTTTCTTACAAACAGCACGTAGATGACCGTAACACTTCATGTGTCATGGGATGTTATGACCCCTCGACAAACAAATGGAGTCACGAGTCTTTCGTTCCTGGGATGGCCGAGAACTGTGTGTTGAAAAATTTTGCGATGGTTTCGGTTGGAACATCGATTTATATAGTTGGCGGTAGCATATACAATGTTGAAGTGCGGTCACAAGTGTTACGTTACAATGTTGTCACTAAAGAATGGTCTACTTGCGCGCCACTTATTACACCTAGGCACAATTTTGCTTGCTCCGTTTGTGATAACAAGATCTACGTGGCAGGAGGTCAGTCTACCTTAGATTGCGCGATGGGTGTGTCATCCGCCGAGGTTTATGACGTGTTACTCGATAAGTGGACATCTTTGCTATGTATGAGCACCGCTAGATACAAATGTGTGGGTGTGACATGGCAAGGGAAATTTCATGTCATTGGAGGATTCACGGGGAACAAAATGCCCTTTATGGATCGTTGTTCAGCTGAAGTGTATGACGTGGCAAACCAGAAGTGGGGGCACGTCATAGGTATGTGGAAGTTAGACATACCCCCTAATCAGATTGTCGTCATAGACGACAAACTGATTAGTTCAGGAGACTGTCTTAACGTCTGGAAAGGTGAGATCGAGACATATGATCCCTATCTTAGCCTATGGTATCCTCTTAGAGGATCCATGAAGAAGAATCTAATATCATTTTCATGCCCGTCGAACGCAATGAACGACGGGCAAACATCAGAGCCACTTGAACGTGTATGCTTAACAATGGCGCCCATCGGAAGTTATTTGTATTTTATGGCCGGTTATAGAACAACCGGAGATCCTTCGTCGTGTTGCACTATGTCATTGGTTCATAGATTTGACACGTCAGCAATGAACAACCAATGGGAGACATTTGAGCCGGTAGAAATAGAAGGGGAAAGAGAGCTTTGCAGTCATTGTTGTGTCGTTCAACTTCCATAAGATGGTATTTTTTAGTTTTTATTTTTATTTTTAATTTCTAAAGCATAATATAAAAATAAATGTCTTAATTCCAGCAAACTATGAGAGAGATATGTGATGGTAGCATCCTCTAAATCGTTGGATTTGGGTCTTTTTAATTTGTACTATTATTAGAGTTTTATACAATTTAAATTTCTTAAATTTTCTATATGTATTTTACTTATATACACATGTTTGGGATTAATTAAGTCTAAAGAAACCATGATCATGTATCCATTCTGTTTTGTGTATCTCAGTTTATTCCTAGCTAAAAAATATGGCATGCGTGAATAACGTGTGTTGCCTTTAGCAGATAAAATTCAATACACATGTGCTTAGATTTAATGGATAATTATAAAGAAATAAACAATAAACATAACAAGCAAGTTGTAACAAATATAAGAAGAAACTAACAATAACAATCAAAATTTTACGGACTATGGGATTCTAGGATACATCGATCCGCACTCGACCTTGAGCGGTCTCTTCATCAGAAGTTCAATTTTGTGATTAACACACGGTTCCTTCTTTTTGTGTTTCCTTTTGACGGGGCCAGTTGTGTTTCCAGGACACGTTGAGTTTTGGGGATAATAATCTCGGGTACTGGGGTGTCAATTTTTGGGACACAACATTTTGATTTTTTGTATCGGAAAATGTTGCTTGGGTTGTAGTTGGGCTCATTTGGGTTAGATTGATTTTTCTTTTTTTTTTTTTTTTTGGTATGGGATCAAAGTGTAGAGAATGTGATATTTGGGTTTGAAAGTATAGAGAATGTTGGATGTTTGTGTTAAAAACATGGGTTTGTGAGATATTAAACGAGTCCTTTTTTTTTTAAATATAACTTCTTTTAAATTATGCAACGGCTAGCCCAACGACCAACGTTCAAATGTTGATTTCTCACCCCCGTTGCGTTAGTTATGCATAGGCCACACACGACCCACTAACGGCCACGCGGCGTAGTGTGCCAATGACCGTGAGCCAAAAGGTAATCCCACAATCAAGTGGCTTGAAATCTTGAATGGATTTAACAAAAATGGGCCACTATTTGAAAGATGAATTATTTCTAACCCATTGAGCTTGCTTACTTGCAAATAGCCCATAAACACAGATTTCGACCAAAAAAAATCCATTTTTGAAACTAAGGTCCTAACTGTTTTAACGTCAAAATCCCTCAAAAGAAGAGAAAGGAGTCTCTTGTCACGTGACCCACCGGCCACCAAGTGTTTTCTTCAACCACATAAGCACGTGAGCCAGAGGACCACCAACTGACGCGCACACAGTGGTCGGTCAAACTTTTAAGAACCTATATTTTGACCTAATCTTATGTAGACAGCCCCACGATCATTTTAGACGTACTACACACCCACGCGAACCACACATGCAATTATACAATTATGTACACTATTACCATTTGCTAGTTGATGCTCAAAGGGTTAGCCGGAATGGGCTAACCGGCCTTGGCTTCAGCTTACTTGTGTTGATATGTGGTTAGACGGTCGATCCATATGTTATGATTAGGATCAAGGGTCGTGTGCCTGTGTCAATTTAACGAGTTCTCTAAGTAGGAATATTCCATTTGAAAACGAACTATGTTCATAAACGTTATTGTTTTTTCTCTGTTTTAAACAATTTGTTTATTTGACAATTCATCGATGTTTGGAGACTAATAGTAAACGAACTATGTTTGGAAATTGGTGTAACAACCCGACTTTCCAAGTCAAAGTCAAGTCGAATCATTATTCAAATCTGACATTTCTTGCTTAATTGCTATAATAATTGTTAACTATTTTAGACGATATTTTAAACTCTGTTTTACAACACATTCACAACACTTATTCGAAACACAGTATCGCATTTAACGCTATTTACAGCGGTTAATACTATTTAAACGCACTTTATCGCATTGATACTTCATGCTATCACGACGCAACGCAAACTCGAAAAAAGTTATTGGTATTGTTCTATGTGTGTGTGTTATTATGTGCTTTACTTGCGTGTGCTTTATATATGTTTTGAGATGTTATTAGCAAACGCAATCGCAAATCTATCGCAACGCAAACACAACGCAAACTCAAAACGCGGATTTACTTTTTTTTTACGCATCTATGTGTTAGATTACGTGATTATTAGTTTAAATATATTGTGATTGTCAACGCAACGCTCATACGCTTAAACGCTCACTCGCAACTCGACTAAACGCAACGCAACGCTTAACGCACGAAACGAAAGTTGGAGACCAACGAAACGCAACTCGGCTGGTCGAATGACCAACCGATCGAATGGACCATTAATATTTGTGACGTGATGTATGAAGACTCAAACCTCGCAGACTTTGTCTCCGACAATAAGACATAGTCACCACATGGTCCACTCGGCGGACGCCATGTGGTGGGGCTCGCTACACCCAAATAGATTTATCACTCATGTCCCTCGGTCCTACAACGAGGATTAATGGCCTTAAGTGTCATACCCACCACTCACATGATCTAGCAGTACCTTTCCTTAGCTAACCATACCACATATAAACGTTTGTAAGCAGTTTGTAACATGTACTTCACCCCCGAAGTTATAAAACTGAAAACAGTTAAAAGAAAAGGGGGTCATGAACTCACAGGTTTGCGTTCTTCGAATCCGCCTGTAACTCACAGTTTCCTCTGGTGTACACGACTACCTACAACGTACTGTGGTCTATTAGACGAACGGGTCGTGCCTTGACTTGGTATTAATTAGTGTATTTGAGTTACGTTTCAAAGTGTCTTCATTATTATTCCAAGTTATATAATTATTTGTTAAAATAATAAATATTTTAACTTAAATTATATTTATTAAATTTTTGGAATAATTGTTAAAACAATATAATTTAACTTGATACTTCTCAAGTATTTATACATGTATTTCCTTCCCAAGGATGGGTGTATTTGTATTCGTATTCTTATACTTGTATATTTTTGCCATGTGTTTGTGTCGTATTCCGGTGTGTATTTATACGTGCGAAAACACGTATTTCTTGTAATTATTAAGTATTCTTATACTTAATGTTATGTCAACTTTTCCGGAATAATATTTTTAGTAAGAATACATTAATATATATTTCCAAAATATTTATAATTTAAGAATATTACTTGGAAAAATTACTTACAATTTTCCTTTGGCAAAAATATTTGTATTTTTATGTAAACTTCAAAAACAATATATTTTCAAGTCTAACTTGGAAAATATATACAAAAACTTATTTTTCTCCCAAATATAATATATTTGGTGTTTGTTTGGGAAAACATATATTTCTTCCAAAAATAATATATCTTCTAATATTTTCAAGAAAATACATATTTTTATTCACCCAAAAATAATTTATTCTCTTCTTGTAAAAAATATGATATAACTTTGTAATAATGGTGAAAATCATATTTTTGTTCTTTTGGTGTCCAAAATATTATTTACCAAAATATACACATGAATAATATTTCTGGAATATTTTGTAAGTTATATTCCTTTGTTCGGTTTTACCGGTATTTTGGGTATTCTTTGTATATTTATTCCTTGGAATTTTTGGTAATATTTTGGATTGTAATTTTTGGTATTTTGATGAGTTATATTATTTCAAGTCCTAAAATAATATAACTAATACACATAATATACAAATAATCACACACATGGTGCCTTCTAAATATATATTTCCTAAATACATATTTAGTCAGTTTTATTTGTAAAACCAACCTCCAATATTTATAATTTTTGTAACAAAAATTATGGCAAAGTTTATGTAAAAATTCATGGTTTTAAGCACACTTGTAATTATTTGTTTTAGAAAAAAAAAAATTCTAAGTGTTTAATTTTTAGAAAAATTTTGTTATAGTTTCCCCTAAAAATGGAGGTTTCCATACCTTGAAGGTATATCATTTTCTTTTGTAAATCAACACAATCAATCAATAATCAACAACAAACAATCTTTACTTACCAATTTTGCCAAAAACACGCATAATCTACTACTTCATGAACTTGAAATTTCAAAAAAATTGTAGTAACTTACTAGTGTTCTTAGTACGCCTTGTTATCCTTTAAAGTGTGATTGATTCTTTAAAAACATCATTTTTAAAGGAAATAGATCTTTACAACTTATATTCATGTTTTCTAAAGATGTTTCTTCATGGATCCTTCTTGTTACATAAGTGTTTCTACACTTAATTAACCACCAAAAATAAGGTTTATTTGTGTAAGAACCAAGATCAAGTAAAATCTTGTGTTTTTAACTTGGTTTCTTTGAAAAACCATCCATGAAATTTTAGATCTACATGTCACACCCCAACCGATGGCGGAATCATCGGGGCATGGCACTGAGCGAAACAGATTGTCCAGAAGTTTCCATAACAACTATCATTACCATTCAATTTAAATTAACATGTCCCATACCATGTCTCAAACAGTAAACAAATTATTACAGATAAAATCCAGGCAAATATTCTGTTCCGACAACTCAGATTTAAATAGACAGCAATTGTTTATCTGCTTCTAGAGACCCTTAGTTTGACCACTACAGACAACTATTTGTTGGGCTCTAAAGCTTTATTCTAGCTTCAAATTCCTACCATGTGTGCGTCCTAAGCACCTGTCACATACGTTAAAATAATGTCAATACATAAAATGTAAAGGTGAGCATACAAGTTTGATAATAGCATATAGAGTTCGAATTCGTTTACGCATAACCAGCACGTACACATAGTGAAATGAAGCACGTTAGTTATCGACATAGATCCATCGATACCAATGACTGCGGGTTGACTGCCCGAGGCAGTTCGCAATACATGATTACCACTGTAATCCATGCAAGTAATGATCCTTAACAACCCCCGTGTAAACGGGTGCTGAGTCCAAACAATAGTACTATCGTTGTTAAGGCAGGTAGACAGCATTCCATATGTAAACATAACAAACAAGCATTCATAAGCCACGTATAACATGCATTCACGGTTAGCGTTCAAATAGTATTGAGTAGTGTGATTGTTGTAGTTGGAATATTCGTAACGTATGTAACACCCAAAAGTGCGTAAAGCAAAAAGGGATCGAGTATACTCACAGCGATTAATGGATTGAAGGGAGCGCTTAGCGAGTAGGGTTAGCCTGAATAGATTCGATAGCATAACGATGAGTGATGCGTAAAATGTCACAAAGTGTGAAAGGGTCGGATAGTGGTTCGATCGGATGGTAATCCAATCGGATGGTAGTCCGTGCGGATAACAATCCGGTCGGATGGTCATCCGGTCGGACAGTTGTCCGGTCGGATGACGATTCGAGTGGATTGTTCCTTCCTATAAGAAGGATGTGTTTGTGTACGATGGCTTGATTTTTGAAGTTTTCGTTGTAGTATTTTGAAAACATTGAAATATCTCTATCCATCAAGTCGGTCGATCGGATGACCGGTCGTGTGGATGACAATCCGTTCGGATGGTCATCCGGTCGGACAGTGGTCCGGTCGGACGGCGACTTAGTGCTGAGGTTACTTACTGGAAGCAAGTTCACAACAGAAGCGTCATTCGATCGGATGGCAATCCAATCGGATGGCAACCTTGTTATTGAACATGTTGAAAATTGTTCAAGTCTCTGAAGTCTTAGTATCTCATGATCCGAAGAGAAATCCAGTCAGATGGTCGTCGGATCGGATTGCAATTCGTCCGATACTCAAACTTCAACTAAGTTTGTTTTAAAGGTGGGACCCAAGTGTGATCCGTTCGGATGGCAATCCGTTCGGATGACCTAACCGATCGGATTGTAATCCGGTCGGATAGCAATCCGTTATGGTTGTTCCGTTCATCCTACACTTGGTCGTTTTGATGGTTTGTCATTATGTCGAGACACTTTGACAACGTGTTAGCCAACAGAACCCTAGTTTCGCCCCAGATGATCAACCCGACCAGGAATCACCCTAGTCCGGCCGGTTACCAGCTTGAGACGGTTGTTCTTGACTAACCCGAAATCGGTAGTCTCGTGGGTAGAATCCGGATCTTGAGCTAGTACAACACTACAATCGAGTAGAAGACTAAATCAGGGTCGGATCCTATCGGTTTTGAGTACATTGAGTGCAAAAGAGTTGAGAGAAAGTTAAAACCATCTTTCAATCCTCTCTCAACACCCTTGTGTCAAGATCTTTACAAGATCCTTGTGGAAATCTGTTAGATCTAAGTTGTTCTTGGTGGATTGAGGCCAAAACATGAAGTTCTTGAAGAACACATGATGACGCCACCCTAGAACACCCGAAATCTAGTGATTTCACGGTTAAAAGTTAAGATTTAAAAGATAGAAAGGTGTAGGAGTGCGTGTAGATCAAGAACGTACAAGATTTAGGGCGAGATCTTACCTGGATTGAGAGAAATCGAAGAAAAGGTGGGGAGCACGAACAGTTCGGACAGAGGGTTTCCAAAAGTGGAAAAGATGACAATGAAAGGGGTATTTATAGGATTCCAAAATAGGAAAGGGTTATCCGATCGGATGACGTACCGCCCGGATGACGATCCGGTTGGATGACATCCTGGTTGGATGACGCCTGACCTGGAGCGTAGTGGCTATCCGGTCGGATGGCTATCCGGCCGGATGGCACTTGGTTCGATTGCTTAACGCGACGATTTTTGATGTTAAGATTTCGATTGCGAGCGGCTCGTCACGATTGGGTTTCCTAGTCAAATTACTTTTAGTCCCAACTACTAATTGTCATAGTTCGATTTTTCGATTCGGATTCGAGTTCGATTACCTTTCGAGTTTCGATTGAGTTCGATTGATTTCCACAACATATATATATATAACACGCACAAGTAACACATAAGGCACACACACACGTATAATAACCAGATTAAGTCGAGTTGCGGTTCGTATCACAATTCGATGTCGAGTAGCATAGCTTGATTATTGATTAGTTAACTTTATCGCATTGTTACTTCCTATAATTCACAGACGTAAGTCGATTAGATAGCGATTATCACACATCGATTTTAGCAATTAACAACACTTACTCCACATAATATAATTAAAATAAGGAAATTACTATAAGTCAAATTCGTACAATCGGCCGTTGACTTTGACCTTGACTTTGACATCCGAAAACACGGGGTGTTACAGCCTCCCCTTGTTTAGGGAATTTCGTCCCGACATTAAGCTGGAAGCTGTACAACTCCGTGAATCACGTTTGAGAACTTTCGGTTCGGATCGGTTTTGACTCCGAAACGATTGCGAACCGAACGTGTGACGTGCGGAATCCGTACACGAGCGTGACCAAACACACAAGAACGTAATATAATCGGTGATTCTATTGATTGATATGAAATCGTACAAACACCTGAATTACGATGTCACTTTCTCTTTCTAGCTTCTCTCTTTAAACAACTGCGGGTACTTCGCCTTCATGTCGCTTTCGAGTTCCCAAGTGAACTCTGCGCCTCGTTTGCCTTCCTATCGGACTTTCACAATAGGAATGCGAGAGCGTCTGAGCGGCTTGGTTTGGCGATCCATGATTTCGACAGGCTTCTCCACGAAGTGTAATGTTCCGTTTACTTGCAGGTCATCGAGAGAGACATGTAAGTCGTGGTTGGCTAGGCACTTTCGGAGGTTTAACACGTGGAAAGTCAGGTGGACGTTACTAAGTTCCTCCGGTAGTTCGAGTCTGTAGGCGACTTTTCCGATCCTTTCCAGAATCTTAAAAGGTCCAACATATCGAGGCGCGAGTTTTCCCTTTTTGCCGAATCAGACTACACCCTTCCAAGTTGATACCTTTAGGAGTACGTAGTCACCAACGTCAAATTCACGGGGCTTGCGTTTCTTATCAGCGTAACTTTTCTGTCGATCCCGAGCTTTCACTAGGTTGTCCCGGATTTGGAAAATTTTGTTTGTCGTTTCTTGCAGTAGCTCGGGACCGGTTAGTTGCGAGTGACCGATCTCATGCCACACAATAGGCGATTGACATCTCCTTCTGTATAAAGCCTCAAATGGTGCCATTTGTATGCTAGAATGATAGTTGTTGTTGTACGAGAATTCGACTAACGGCAGGTATTTATCCCAATTACCACCGAAGTCTAAGACACACGAACGGAGCATGTCTTCAAGGGTACGAATCGTTCTTTCAGTCTGACCGTCGGTTTGAGGGTGGAAAGCGGTACTTAGATTGAGCGTCGTACCAAGAGCTTTTTGAAACGTTTCCCACAGTCGCGAGGTAAACCGAGCATCACGATCAGAGATGATGTCACGAGGCGTCCCATGATTACAAATGATCTCGTCGGTGTAGATTCGGGCTAATCGTTCTACCTTGTAGTCTTCTCGTATCGGTAGAAAGTGAGCTGATTTAGTCAAACGGTCAACAACAACCCATATGCTGTCGTGACCTGATAACGTGTGCGGAAGCTTCGTTATGAAATCCATAGCTATACTTTCCAACTTCCACATAGGAATTGGTGGTTGTTCGAATAAGCCAGAGAGTCTTTGGTGTTCTGCCTTGACTCTTGCACAAGTTAGGCATTTTCCAACGTAAAGGGCAATATCCCTTTTCATGCCGGGCCACCAGTACCTGTAGCGAAGATCCTGGTACATTTTGTCTGCACCGGAGTGAATAGAATAATGGGATTTGTGGGCTTCGTCCATCAGGATCTGTCGCAAATTGGTCCGCTTAGGGATCCAAATTCGGTCCAGAAAGTGGAATATCCCATTGGATTTGCTCACAAGCTGGACTCCATCGTGATAGATTCGTTCCCTCTTCAGCGTGCGTTCGTTAAAACACGCGTGCTGGGCTTCACGAATAAGGGTTTCGAGGTCGTGTTGGACTTGAACATTACGAGTGCTAAGCAGATAACTCCGTCTGCTGAGTGCGTCGGCAACAACATTCGCTTTGCCTGGGTGATAACGGATCTCACAGTCGTAATCGCTGAGAAGTTCTACCCATCGGCGTTGACGCATATTAAGTTCCTTCTGATTAAAGAAATGTTGTAGGCTCCTATGATCGGTGAAGATCGTACACTTGGTACCATACAGGTGGTGTCGCCAAATCTTTAATGCAAAAAAAAAACCGCGCCTAGCTCGAGATCATGGGTTGTATAGTTCTTCTCGTGGATTTTGAGCTGACGAGACGAGACGCGTAGGCTATAACTGTGTTCCGTTGCATGAGGACACAACCGAGACCAAGGTTGGAAGCATCACAGTAGACAATGAAATCGTCGTTTCCATCGGGCAATCTGAGAACAGGAGCATTGCAAAGCTTATGCTTGAGGGTTTGAAAGGCAGTCTCTTGTTTGGTTCCCCAGACAAAAGGCTGATCTTTATGCGTGAGAGTGGTAAGCGGCACAGCGATCCTTGAGAATCCCTCGATAAATCGTCGATAATAGCCCGCTAGTCCGAGAAAAGAGCGGACTTCAGATGGGTTATTAGGCGTAACCCAGCTCTTGACAGCTTTAATCTTCGTAGGATCGACGTGAATGCCTTGACTATTAACAATGTGACCCAGAAACTGAACTTCCTCCAACCAAAATTCGCACTTGGAGAACTTGGCATAGAGTTGATTCCCCTGGAGTAGCTCGAGAACCAAACGTAGATGTTGCGCGTGTTCGGCTCTCGATTTGTAATAGATCAAGACGTCGTCAATGAATACGATGACGAAACGGTCGAGATATGGTTTACACACGCGATTCATCAGGTCCATGAAAACCGCTGGTGCGTTGGTCAAACCAAAGGACATAACAACGAATTCGTAGTGACCGTATCGAGTGCGAAACCCGGTTTTGGGTATATCCTCCTCTTGTATGCGTAGTTGATGATAGCCTGAACGTAGATCGATCTTCGAGAAACACGTAGCGCCTTGTAGTTGATCAAACAAATCGTCGATGCGAGGTAGGGGATAGCGGTTCTTGATAGTTAACATATTCAATTCCCGGTAGTCGATGCACATCCGGAACGAACCGTCCTTCTTTTTGACGAAAAGGACTGGAGCGCCCCATGGAGAGGTGCTCGGGCGAATGAAGCCTTTCTCAAGAAATTTCTGGAGTTGGTTTGAGAGTTCACGCATTTCGGATGGCGCGAGTCGATAAGGAGCTTTGGCAACAGGATTTGCTCCAGGAATGAGGTCGATACGAAAGTCGATATCACGACTTGGCGGTAAACCTGGAAGATCATCAGGAAACACATGAGGAAATTCACGAACCACAGGAACGTCTTTCACTTCCTTCTTCTCTTTCTTTTCCTTCTCCGCTACTACAATGTTCGCAAAGAAAGCTCTATATTCCTTGCGGAGATACTTGCTAGCTTGGACACATGACATGAGCTTGAGCCCTTTCGAGGCAGTTTCACCGTATACACACAATAAATCACCATTCGCGAGCGAGAATCGAATCATCTTATCGTAACACACAACTTCAGCATGGTTTTCGTGTAGAAAATCCATGCCTACTATGACGTCAAAACTTCCGAGTTGCATCGGAATAAGGTCGATTGGGAAGATGTGATTGTTGAGCTCAAGAGTACGATCACGGATAACGGAATTTACGGTGACAGTTCTTCCAGTAGCGACTTCTACATCGAACGTCGAAGAGAGTTTGGAGCGTTTACGATTAAGGAGCTTCTCGAATTCGAATGACACAAAGCAATTATCGGCTCCAGTATCAAACAAACATGATGCATAAATACCATTCACAAGGAACGTACCATTAACCACGTTGTTGTCGGCTTGGGCTTGGCGCACGTTGATGTTGAAAGTTCTGGCTCGTGCAGCCTGTTGTTGTTGTTGCTATTGTTGTTGCTGGTGTTGCTGCTGCTGTTGAGGCTGTTGCTGCTGGGGCTCTTGTTTCACAACCCTGTTTGGGCACATGTTCGCGAAATGGTTAGGATCGCCACATGCGAAGCAGGCTCTGGCTTTGACCGCGGGTGCCTGAGGAGCTTGTTGACCCTGTGGGGCGGTGAGTAGAGCTTGATGAGCAGGAGCTTGTCGAATACGGCAGTTAGCAGTAAAATGGCCGTACACATTGCAATGAGCACAAAAACGGCAAGCAATGGCAGTTGGGTGATGGTAGGTACAAGTAGGGCAGAGCGGATGTGGCTAAGTGTATGTATGCTTTGCAAGAGGTGCATTAGCCACAGGCGCCGCTACTTGACGCTGTTGGGCTGGTATGGCTTGAATCGGTGCAGCAGTGATCGCACAGTTCTTGTTGCTGGAGCTGTTCTTTCTCTTGTTGCTCGATGAGGTGGGTTCAGCAGTTGGTGCGGTGGCGGTAGCTTGATGCAGATGCCTCGAAGTCTTGTCCCAGACACCAGCCTTAATCCGCTTGTCGTTGATTTCAGCGGCCAGTAAATAAGTTTCCTCGATCGTTGTAGTCTTAGCCGCTTGCACAAAATTAGTAACGCAGTCGGGCAGCGCCCGGATGTACTTCTTGATTGCCATGTCTGGAGTCTTGACTTGATCGGGACAGATAATGCTGAGTTGTTTGAAACGAGCAGTGAGACCAGTATTGTCACCATCCTTTTGCTGTATGTGCCAAAAGTCATCTTCTAGCTTTTGACGTTCGTGAGGAGGGCAGAATTCCTCTAGCATAACTTCCTTGAGCTCATCCCACGACAGACCGTAGGCCGCATCGTTCCCTCGCTTGTTCCTCTCGGCCGTCCACCAGTCTAGTGCACGGGACTGGAAAACGCCGGTAGCATTCAGAGTACGGAGGTCATCAGGGCAACCGCTCTATCGCAGAGTGACCTCAATGGAATCAAACCAGTGGAATAGTGCAGTAGGACCTCCCTCGCCAGTGAATTCTTTTGGCCCACACGACTTGAATTGCTTGAAACTGAAGGTCTTCGCGGTAGCTTTAGGAGCTTCGGTTCTCGATTCCTCAGACGATTTGCTGGCATTCTCATAAACATCACTCACGGCCTTTGCTACACTTTTAGCGTTGATGGCAGCAAGACGTTTGTCTCTCTTTTCTTGACGAGAAAGTGCGTGATGGGATCCAGACGACATTGTCTGCAACAGACATCGTCACAGGACTCAACACATGTATTCGAATCTCACCTCGCACGTCTACTACTACTAAAGATCGGGAACACATATCACGTAAACACATAGACATATAACCATGTAGGACACAGAACCATATAATCACATAAACACATAAACACATAACCACATAGGCACATAACTTAAACACATATTTTGCGTGTATCCACTTTCTTATGATTATGCGTGTTCCTTTATCATTGAGAGGTAGTCAGAATACAGAAACCTATCATTCAAAGTTCGCGAGCGTTCGAATATAGCGATCGCGTTTTAGTATATCGAATAGCGTAGTATAAGCGTACATCGTAGCATAAGGTCGTCCACAATTCAACGACTTATTAGCGATTTGAGATAGAAGAGCAGTGCGAGTCATATGTGTCGATCGAAGTGAAAGAGAAATCGAGTAAATTCCAAAAATTTAAACACATAAGCAGGTAAACACACATATAAGCTCATAAAATCGACGAATTATCAGAGTCAGCAGTTGCGGCTCAGAATTAAATACGCAAAATCGAGAGATAGACTGTCTGCGGCTAGTAGACTTCGACTAACCAAAGCGATTCAACTATTCTCAAGGACTTTTCGTCTACGTTTGGCCTTCAGGACTGTGTCCTTGCCTCGATTCTTGGGCGTCTGACACATTTCCCGTTAGTCATGTCGTGACTTCAGGTCGTCGGAGTCCGTCGAGACTTTGGTGGGAGTTTTATAAACTGTGCGGAACAAGTTGTCAAGGTTAGGGTTTCACCCCTGTCTCAACAACTTCGTCCCTGTTTTTGATAAAATAGAGGAGATTATTCATCAAAATATGGATTTCACTCCTGATTTGGCATAATTCCCCCGTTGAATAGACGTTCGTTGTTGAAAAAAAGAAAGAAGAAATCGTTGATAAAACAACATTAATTCAAGTAATTTAGTCAAGAGTTTGTGGTTTTCACACCTAATCTCGACCTTATTGCCTATTTATAGTTGAAAATTCGAGTGTAGTGATAGTGTAGCATAAGCGAGAATAGCGAGGAATAAGCTCGTACATAATTCCTACTGGATATGCACAAATTGGTCTGTTGGTTCCTAACTATAGACTAGGTTTCTAAGACACTGACCCGGACTAGGTCGAGTCTTGCCTAATTCCCTATAGTTATGGCTCTGATACCAATCTGTCACAGCCCAACCGATGGCGGAATCATCGGGGCATGACACTGAGCGAAACAGATTGTCCAGAAGTTTCCATAACAACTATCATTACCATTCAATTTAAATTAACATGTCTCAAACAGTAAAAAAATTATTGCAGATAAAATCCAGGCAAATATTCTGTTCCAACAACTCAGATTTAAATAAACAGCAATTGTTTATCTGCTTCTAGAGACCCTTAGTTTCACCACTACAGACAACTATTTGTTGGGCTCTAAAGCTTTATTCTAGCTTCAAATTCCTACCAAGTGTGCATCCTAAGCACCTGTCACATACGTTAAAATAATGTTAATACATAAAATGTAAAGGTGAGCATACAAGTTTGATAATAGCATATAGAGTTCGAATTCGTTTACGCATAACCAGCACGTACACATAGTGAAATGAAGCACGTTAGTTATCGACATAGATCCATCGATACCAATGACTGCGGGTTGACTGCCCGAGGCAGTTCGCAATACATGATAACCACCGTAATCCATGCAAGTAATGATCCTTAACAACCCCCGTGTAAACGGGTGCTGAGTCCAAATTATAGTACTATCGTTGCTAAGGCAGGTAGACGGCATTCCATGTGTAAACATAACAAACAAGCATTCATAAGCCACGTATAACATGCATTCACGGTTAGCGTATGTAACACCCAAAAGTGCGTAAAGCAAAAAGGGATCGAGTATACTCACAGCGATTAATGGATTGAAGGGAGCGCTTAGCGAGTAGGGTTAGCCTGAATAGATTCGATAGCATAAGGATGAGTGATGTGTAAAACGTCACAAAGTGTGAAAGGGTCGGATAGTGGTTCCATCGGATGGTAATCCGATCGGATGGTAGTCCGTGCGGATAACAATCCGTTCGGATGGTCATCTGGTCGGATGACGATTCGAGTGGATTGTTCCTTCCTATAAGAAGGATGTGTTTGTGTACGATGGCTTGACTTTTGAAGTTTTCGTTGTAGTATTTTGAAAACATTGAAATATCTCTATCCATCAAGTCAGTCGATCGGATGACCGGTCGTGTGGATGACAATCCGTTCAGATGGACATCCGGTCGGACGGTGGTCCGGTCGGACGACGACTTAGTGCTGAGGTTACTTACTGGAAGCAAGTTCACAACAGAAGCGTCATTCGATCGGATGGCAACCTTGTTATTGAACATGTTGAAAATTATTCAAGTCTTTGAAGTCTTAGTATCTCATGATCCGAAGAGAAATCCAGTCAGATGGTCGTCCGATCGGATTGCAATTCGTCCGATACTCAAACTTCAGCTATGTTTGTTTTAAAGGTGGGACCCAAGTGTGATCCGTTCGGATGACCTATTCGATAGGATTGTAATCCGGTCGGATAGCAATCCGTTATGTTTGTTCCGTTTGTCCTACACTTGGTCGTTTTGATGGTTTGTTATTATGTCGAGACAATTTGACAATGTGTTAGCCAACAGAACCCCTAGTTCGCCCCAGATGATCAACCCGACCAGGAGTCACCCTAGTCCGGCCAGTTACTAGCTTGAGACGGTTGTTCTTGACTAACCCGAAATCGGTAGTCCTGTGGGTAGAATCCGGATCTTGAGCTAGTACAACACTACAATCGAGTAGAAGACTAAATCAGGGTCGGATCCTATCGGTTTTGAGTACATTGAGTGCAAAAGAGTTGAAAGAAAGTTAAAACCATCTTTCAATCCTCTCTCATCACCCTTGTGTCAAGATCTTTACAAGATCCTTGTGGAAATCGGTTAGATCTAAGTTGTTCTTGGTGGATTGAGGCCAAAACATGAAGTTTTTGAAGAACACATGATGACGTCACCCTAGAACACCCGAAATATAGTGATTTTACGGTTAAAAGTTAAGATTTAAAAGATAGAAAGGTGTAGGAGTGCGTGTAGATCAAGAACGTACAAGATTTAGGGCGAGATCTTACCTGGATTGAGAGAAATCGAAGAAAAGGTGGGGAGCACGAACATTTCGGATAGAGGGTTTCCAAAAGTGGAAAAGATGACAATGAAAGGTGTATTTATAGGATTCCAAAAGAGGAAAGGGTTATCCGATCGGATGACGTACCGCCCGGATGACGATCCGGTCGGATGACATCCTGGTCGGATGACGCCTGACCTGGAGCGTAGTGGCTATCCGGCCGGATGGCACTTGGTTCGATTGCTTAACGCGACAATTTTTGATGTTTCGATTTCTATTGCGAGCGGCTCGTCACGATAGGGTTTCCTAGTCAAATTACTTTTAGTCCCAACTACAAATTGTCATAGTTCGATTTTTCGATTCGGATTCGAGTTCGATTACGTTTCGAGTTTCGATTGAGTTCGATTGATTTCCGCAACATATATATATATATATATATATATATGTAACATGTACAAGTAACACATAAGGCGCACACACACGTATAATAACCAGATTAAGTCGAGTTGCGGTTCGTATCACGATTCGATGTGGAGTAGCATAGCTTGATTATTGATTAGTTAACTTTATCGCATTGTTACTTCCTATAATTCACAGTCGTAAGTCGATTAGATAGCGATTATCACACATCGATTTTAGCAATTAACAACACTTACTCCACATAATATAATTAAAATAAGGAAATTACTATAAGTCAAATTCGTACAATCGGCCGTTGACTTTGACCTTGACTTTGACTTTGACTTCCGAAAACACGGGGTGTTACACTACAAGTATTACAACTTACTTTGATCATTATTTTACAAGAACGCGTTATTTTCTTTCAAGTTCATGCTTTATGTTAGGATGATCTATAGATCTTTAACACTTTCATCCTCTCATCTTGCTAGATTATCTTTTTAATCATGATCTAGCAAGATCATATGATGATCAACATCAAATACATGAATTAACAACAATCATCAAGCATAACAACACATAAACATTAAGATTTCTTATGTATTCAAGCTTATGTTCAAGTTTCTTTCTTGTGATTCTTAGTGTTCTTCATAATAATCAACATGTAACAGTTATCACTCTAGCATTCAAATGGCACCATTTGAGGCATTATATGGAAGAAAATGTCGATCGCCTATTGTATGGCACGAGATCGAAGATGCGCAAATTACCGGTCCTGAGTTGTTACAAGAAACGACTGACAAGATCCTCCAGATACAAGACAATCTCTTGAAAGCTCGGAGTTGTCATAAGAGTTACGCCGATAAATGTCGCAAGCCCCTTGAATTTGACGTTGGTGATCACGTACTCCTAAAGGTTTCACCATGGAAGGGGTGATCCGATTCGACAAGAAAGGAAAGCTAGCGCCTCGATACGTTGGACCCTTTAAGATTCTTGAAAGAATTGGCAAAGTGGCCTACTGACTCGAATTACCGAAAGAACTCAACAATGTACATCCAGCTTTCCACGTCTCGAACCCTAAAAAGTGTCTAGCCGAAGGAAATCTGCATGTCGCTCTCAAGGATTTGCAAGTTTACGAAACTCTGCACTTAGTGGAAAAACCAGTAGAAATCATGGACCAAGATACCAAGAAACTTCAACGCTCTCGCATTCCTATAGTGAAGGTTCGCTGGGAAGGCAAACGCGGCACCGAGTTCACTTGGAAATTCGAAAGTGATATGAAAGCTAAATATCCACATCTCTTCGTTATGCCTACGCCTTAATTTTGGGACGAAATTCCCTAAAGTGGGGGAGGCTGTAATAACCCGACTTTCCAAGTCAAAGTCAAGTCAAATCATTATTCAGATCTGACATTTCTTGCTTAATTGCTATAATAATTGTTAACTATTTTAACGTTATTTACAGTGGTTAATACTATTTAAACGCACTTTATCGCATTGATACTTCATGCTATCACGACGCAACGCAAACTCAAAACACAGTTATTGGTATTGTTCTATGTGTGTGTGTTATTATGTGCTTTACTTGCGTGTGCTTTATATATGTTTTTGGATGTTATTCGCAAACGCAATCGCAACTCTATCGCAACGCAGACTCAAAACGCGGATTTACTTTTTTTTACGCATCTATGTGTTAGATTACGTGATTATTAGTTTAAATATATTGTGGTTGTCAACGCAATGCTCATACGCTTACTCGCAACTCGACTAAATGCAATGCAACGCTTAACGCACCGAAAGTCGAAAACCAACGGAACGCAACTCTGCAGGTCGAATGACCAACCGATCGAATGGACATCCGACCGAATGACCATCCGATCGGATGGCCATCCGATCGACTATCCATCCGACCCACTCTCCACTGCCTTATATATCTCTCTCTCTCTCTCTCACACCCTATAAATACTCGCCTGTCATATCACTGTTCACTGATGTGACAGCTCCATTCAACCAAACGCTCTCAAGTCCCTCTCAAGCACTTTTCTCATCGATTCAAGGCCTTCTCATAAGTATTCCTTCCTAAATCTTGTACTTCCATCATCACTACACAAATCTACTTCATCCCCTCCATCAAAATCACAAGTTTTCTCCATGAAATCACCTAATTTGGACTCTTTGAAAGTGACATCATCCCAGTTGCGTATGCAAACTGTGGTGTGACGTTATCCCGTCAAAGTTGGTCTAGATCTAAAGGATTTCTACACATTTTTATACGAATCTCAAACAAAATGAAATCAGTTGAAAGATATTTCATACTTTCCTTCACTTTTCACTCAAAACCGATGGAATCTAAACTCATTCAGGCTCTCTACTCACTCTCTAGTTAGGATACCGGTCTGAAAACGGATTTCCACCGGAGAGACAACTTATTCATGGGTTGAACATGAAACTTCATCAAAAGAACAATGAGTACGATCGAATGGGGTGATTCCCATCCGATCGGTCGGGCTGGACTTGGTGTGGTTTCCCGTTGTTTGACACGTCATCACACCGTCTCCGTTAAAACTTTTAACTTAGAAAACTTTTGAAGTTTCCAAAGAAACAGAGCACTCAGTCGAATGATCGTTCGATCGGCTCACCATCCGATCGAATGATCATCCGACCAAATGGCCTGCCCTTTTATAAATTTCAACACTCAAACAACTTAACCAAACTTCAAACCACAAGGTTTTCGATCAAATAGCCATCCGATCGAATGGCCATCCGTCCGGATGACCATCCGACTGGATGACTTGACATCTAGAGATACTTCTCATTTTCCAAAATGCTATAACGAAAACTTCAAAGTTTCAAAACGATTTACAAACACACTCACCCAATCGAATGACCAACTGTCGCCACCCCCGATCCCACATCCCAGGGAGCGGGCGGCCGCGAGCCAATTTTGGTGGTATCTCGTATTGTCTAATTTGGTAGCGGAAATTTTCATCAGGACCGTAGTTAGGAAACATTGATCAGAGTAAAATACCACATTTTCATAACATTAAACAAATGGGATAAACCCAAGTTCATAGTACACACGTTTTCATAGTAATACATCCTATTTTTTTTAATAAAAACATCTATTTTATTTTAGGTAACTTTATTGCCACTTTTCCAAGCCTTCAGTGCTGTCTAGCTGGCTTCTATTTGGCTTTCACAGTTTGTTACCTGAAACGCGTTTTAAAAACATTTGTCAGTGGGAAATACTGGTGAGTGAATCCCAGTTTAATCAAGTTTAAATAAAATTCCATTGTACAGTATTGAGGGCGATCCCGCAATTATATTTGTTTCCAAGACATCACAATTAACATCCATGGTACTGTCGAACTCGACTTGTGGAAATGTTACTCCTTGACCAGGTGGTAACAAATTTTGTATACAAAACCCCAACATACTCATGATAATTGTATTCTTACAAATACTCAATCACTGTTTAATATATAATTAGTTAAATGAGGTTTTGTAAAAACAGTTAACAAAAAGCGGATCAACTCACATTGCTGTCTTAGATTTTCCGTAAAGGTTTCCTGGTGATAATCTAAAATTTACACAAATGCACACGTGTTAGTATAATAACCCATTTTAACATTAGCAATACCCTCCCCGAGACGGCATTCCAACGACTACGTCAGGCATAACCACGACAGCCGTTACGGAACCCTAGATCAATCGGGCAGCGTATCTAATACGTATCCAGGGGTTATAATACTTACAACGGAGCAGAACTTCGCTATTTAGGGGGGTATAATACCCATATAATAATGCCTAATATCAGAAATTGAGATTGAGAAATGATTTTTGAACGATCAGACTGAAGATCCGATGGCTCCTTTATATAGTTGCTGAGTCTGGTTCTCTCGCGGCTCGCGTAACACAAGGGCAGGGCCTACGCGGCCCGCGTTGACCCTAGGTCAACGTTTAGCTTAGCTGGGTCATCAGGTAGGCTCGCCGGGTGTTGGGCCACGTGGCGGCCTAGGGCCGTGCCATGTTTGAAGTTCACGCGGCCCGCGTGAAGGGTGGGGTGGGGCTTACGCGGCCCGCCTCAGCCTAAAACCTCAATCTTTAATTATTTTTAATACTATTTAGGGTATTCGGGGTCCGTTTTCTCGTATGGGGTGTATTTTGGGACATATTGGGACATTTTAAAATATGTTAGGGTGTCAGAAAATATTCGGGGGTGTCGGTTTATTGAGGATTGTTACATCCTCCCCACCTTGTTTTAGAGCTCGTCCTCGAGATCTACTGGAACAAGTGTGGATATTTCCTTTGCATTTCAGATTCAAGCTCCCATGTATACCCAGGTCCTCTTTTGGAGTCCCACTTCACTTTGACCAGAACTAGTCTCTTGTGTTTGAGATTCTTGACTTTCCTGTCTTCAATTTGTAGAGGCCTTTCTACAAACTTGAGTTGTTCATTTACCTCTATATCCTTAAGAGGTATCATTAGCGATTCATCCGCTAAGCATTTCTTGAGATTTGATACATGAAATACATCATGTATTCCTGCCATTTCCTCTGGCAGTTGTAACTGATAGGCTACAGGTCCTATTCTTATAATAATCTCAAAAGGTCCAATATACCTAGGACTTAGCTTTCTCCGTTTGATGAATTTTACTACTCCTTTCCAAGGAGAGACCTTTAACAATACTTTATCTCCTACTTGAAATTCCAATGGTTTGAATTCGGTTATCAACATAACTCTTTTGTCGATCACGTGCTGCTTTCAGTCGTTCCTTGACTTGAATGATCTTGTCGGTTGTTTCTTGCACTATCTCAGGTCCAGATAGTTGCTTTTCCCCAATTTCTGTCCAACAGACTGGGGTTCGGCACTTTCTTCCATAAAGTGCTTCGAATGGTGCAGCATTAAAACTTGTGTGATAACTATTATTATAAGAAAATTCTATTAAAGGTAAGTGATCGTCCCAATTACCTCTGAAATCAATTACACAAGCTCTAAGCATGTCCTCCATTGTCTAAATCGTTATTTCGCTTTGTCCGTCCATTTGAGGATGATAAGCTGTGCTTAGATTCAACTTAGTTCCCATTGCCTTTTGGAAACTTGACCAAAAATGAGAGGTAAATCGACTATCACTATCAGAAACAATTGATAAAGGAATTCCATGTAATGAAACTATTTCATTTACATATAATTTAGCTAGCTGTTCCATACTGAAAGTTTCTTTCATTGGTAGGAAATGAGCTGACTTGGTTAGCCTATCTATAATCACCCAGATTGTATCATTTCCTTTATTTGTTTTGGGTAATTAAGTAACAAAATCCATTGTTATCAATTCCCATTTCCATACTGGCATTTCTAGTTGTTGTAACAAACCTGAGGGTTTCTGGTGTTCATCTTTCACTTGCGAACAAGTTAAACATTTAGAAACATAGGCTGCTATGTCCTTTTTCATTTCTATCCACCAGAAATTTTTCCTTAAATCCTGGTACATCTTATCACTTCCTGGATGCATCGTATACTTAGACTTATGGGCCTCTTCTAATATACGATGGATTAGGTTTCCTAATTTAGGTATCCACATTCTCTTTTCATGGAATCTCCACATTCCATATGTTCCTTGTTCTAATTCCTTTAGCATACCTTTTAATTTTTCAGTATCATCCTTGATTACTGATTATTGTGCTTTTCTGATTTGATCATTTAAATCTACTTGTAGATTTAATTTAAGAGAACGTACCCTTTTTGGCTTTTCATGATACTTTTGACTTAAAGCATCTGCCACTACATTTGCCTTTCCTTCATTATACTGGATATCACAATCATAATCTCTAAGCATCTCCATCCAGCGTCTTTGTCTCATATTCAATTCCTTCTGCCCGAAAACATACCTTAAACTCTTATGATCGGTGAATATGGTAAACTTACTACCATAAAGGTAATGTCTACAAATCTTAAGGGCAAAAATTATAGCTCCTAGTTCTTGATCATGGGTTGAATAATTCTCTTCATGATTCTTAAGTTGTCTAGATGCGTAAGCTATAACCTTTTGGCGTTGCATTAACACACATCCATAACCTAATTTAGAAGCGTCACAATAGACTACAAAGTCTTCAGTTCCTTCTGGTATTGCTAATATGGGTGCATGGGTTAATCTATGCTTAAGAATTCTAAATGCTTCTTCTTCTTTTGGTCCTCATTCAAACTTAATGGATTTACAGGTTAACTTAGTTAAAGGAATGGCTATTCTAGAAAAATCTCGAATAAATCTTCTATAATAACCGGCCAATCCTAAGAAACTTCTAACCTCGGTTGGCGACTCAGGGGTTTTCCATTTAGTAATTGCCTCGATTTTCGTTGGATCCACATGAATTCCTTCATGATCAACTAGGTGTCCAAGAAATTGTACTTGCTCTAACCAAAACTCGCATTTCGAAAACTTAGCATAAAGCTTTTCCTTTCTTAATAAACTTAAAAGTGCGTGCAAATGCTTTGCATGATCTTCCTTATTTTTAGAATAAATGAGAATATCATCTATGAAGACAATTATGAATTTATCCAAATATGGCTTACATATTCGGTTCATCATGTCCATAAATGCAGCTGGGGCATTGGTTAAACCAAATGGCATGACAGTAAATTCATAATGGCCATACCTTGTTCTGAATGCGGTCTTAGGAATGTCCTCTTCCTGTACCTTTAATTGATGATATCCTGACCTTAAATCGATTTTAGAGAAAAATCGAGCTCCTTGCAGTTGATCGAACAGATCATCGATCCCTGGTAATGGGTACCGGTTCTTGATCGTGACCTTGTTTAATTCACGGTAGTCAATGCACATACGCATTGATCCGTCTTTCTTTTTAACGAATAATATTGGCGCTCCCCATGGTGATGAGCTTGGTTATATGAATCCTTTTTCCAACAATTCATCTAATTGTTTCTTCAGTTCCTGCATTTCTGCGGGTGCCAATCGGTAGGGTGCTTTGGCAATTGGTGTTGTTCCTGGTAACAGATGGATTCTGAATTCCACCTCTCTGTCCGACGGTAGTCCTGGTAATTCTTCCGGAAATACATCTGAAAACTGAGACACTACTGGAATGTCTTTTAGTTCTTTTCCTTTAGTGTTAGTGATTATGGAAATCAAATACACTATAGACCCTTTTTCTTATATAGCTTGCAGTTTTCATCACAGAGATGAATTTTGTGGATCTAGATGGCTTATCACCTTTAATCGTGATCTTTTTACCTTTTGGTGAATTTACTCGAATTGACTTTTGATCACATAAAATATTGGCTTTATTGGCTATTAACCAATCCATTCCTAGTACAATATCAAATCCTTCGAGATCCATAGGATAAAGGGTTGCCATAAACTTTTGATTTAAAATTTCTATTCTTGCTCCCTGCAAGATTTCCGAAATCTTAACTGTTTCTCCATTAGCTGTCTCTACTAGGCATTCTTGTGGTAGTTTAGTTAATGACTGATTTAGAAGTTTGCAAAACGAAGTATTAATAAAACTTTGGTTTGCACCAGAGTCAAATAATACTTTAGCAAATACATCATTAACTAAAAACGTACCAGCTATCACATCTGGAATCATCTTGGCTTCATCTGCAGTCAGAACAAATGCTCTAGCATTTTTAGTGTTCCTGTTGTTCACAGCTGGAGCCAATTTTGGGCAGTTTGGCCTGATATGACCTTTCTCTCCACAGTTGAAGCACAGTCCATTACTGGATTTTCTCTTGTAATCTTCTTCCTTGTGTCCTGGCATCTTGCAGAAATTGCAAAGAGTGGAGCATTTTCCCGAATGCTTTTTCTTGCAGGCCTTGCAGAAAGGTGCAGAGGTAGAACCCATATTCCTACAGTTGTAATTCCCAGAACGGAATTCCTGAGTAAGCCTTTGGGTTAGGTTTCTCCTCTGTTCTTCTTCTCTAGTACGGATTAATTCATCTGTCAAGGTATTCGCTAGTTCTATAGCTTATTCTATAGTTTGAGGTCTAGCTGCCTTGACTACATGCCTAATCTCTCCAATTAATCCCCAGATGTAACGGGAGATTAATACAGGTTCAGGTGATGCAAGGGTTGGTACTATTCTAGCATATTCAAAGAATGTGGTAGTATAACCCTTACTGTCTACCCCGGTCATCCTAAGGTTCAGAAACTTATTAGCTATTTGTTCCTTTTCATTGGGAGGGAAGGATTTCCTTTCTACCATATTTTTAAATTCTTCCCATTCCATTTATATATCCTATCACTTCCCCTTGACTGGAGGATAGCGTTCCACCATTCTAAGGCTGAGTTCTTAAACAAATTAGAAGCAAACATTATCTTATCTTCTTCAGCACACTTGCTTATTTTTAAAACGACCTCAGTCTTCTCTATCCAGCGTAGGGCTGCAATGGGTCCTTCATTGCCCGAGAATTCTATTGGTTTGCAGGACCATAATTCCTTGTAAGAACAACCATAAGGCATGGTTCTTCTTCTTTTAGGAATGGGCACTTGAAGTACTGGTCCATTGTTCACGCTGTGTTCTGGTTCGATCGGTCGCTTACTGCTATGCTTACTTTTATTATTCGCTTCTTGAATCGTTTGAATAATAAATGGCATTGCATCTATGATTCCTTGTGCCATTATATGTCGAACGACACTATTATCCATTTGGTTTCCATTGTTATTGATGCTTGGATTCTCATTAACCACGTTAATGTTACTCTGGTTATCGTTATTTAGATTTCCTTGATTTCCTTCATTGGCCATCTGAATTTTAAACATTTACCCCGTGTTAATATCACAAAATAATATTAATATAGCCAATCACATGACACGCATTTTGGTCAAAAGCGTCGATCATTGCGACTTACTCTATTCATATATTATCTATTACACACCAGTACTGAAATAAAATTACAATACCGACTGAAATAAATAATAGTAGGCATCCGTACACACATATATTATTATTTTATTATTATTATTACTATTACTATTACCGTCTCCTACCATCACATTCAATGATATGGATTCATCCAAAAATCCACATTGCGCTCGTCGTACTTCCAGACGAGTCGCTCTCCCACCTGTCTCATTCTCTCACTGCTTTCTAAAATTTCCTTCCCAAAAGTCCTAAGTTCTTGTACGTTTTCTGCACTCATTGGGGGACATGTTCTAGGACTGGGTTCGGAATCTGGGGTGCGGGTTCCTGGTATGGGGGTGTAGATGCCTGGAATCGGTAAGGATCTTCTAAGATCTCCCTAATGTATTCATCGTGGTAATAGGGATCTAAAGGGTCCAAACCTAGGTAGGCTCCTAGGTTCTGCATGGGTGTGTCTACATGTATCGGGTAGCGTTGCACATAGTCCCTAACATCATCCCACCAGGGATCGTAATTTGGGTCTAGGGGGTTTGGTGCTGGTACCCTAGGTATTTCCTCCGTATTGAAATCATGCATCTCTACTTGGTTTTCAGGGTTTTCAATTTCCATGGGTTGGTCAGGGATTGGTGGCTGTGGTTGGGGTGCTATTATTTGCTCCAAATTAGGGTCAGCTGCAGTGGTTTCTAGGATGTGAATATTGGCTATACACCTATTTATCATATCCTGGGCATAGGCATCTGTCTCTCTCTTGGCTGCTGCTAGTACCCTCTGGTCTTGTAACTTTTTCATACGCTTTCTACGCTCATGTGCCCCTCGACTGAACCATCCCCTCTTTTTCTGAGGAAATGGCTCTTCTGACTGAGCCTTAAACACAAAGATTCCTTATTCCGCCCTGAGAGGGCAGGCTGAGAAGAGGAGGTGCCTTCGCTTCTAGGCGAACCAGACAATTGACGGTATGCATCAGATGGTCCTTGGTCGCTCATACTGTAACTAATAAATAATCAAATAACACATAACAATAAATACAGTTATGCACGTATTTCCGTAATTTAGTTCCTAACACTTTACATTTGATGTCAGCAGAACACCTCTGTGGCTGAATCAGTGGCTTAGCTCTGATACCACCTCCTGTCGCCACCCCCGATCTCACATCCCAGGGAACGGGCGGCCGCGAGCCAGTTTCGGTGGTATCTCGTATTGTCTAATTTGGCAGCGGAAATTTTCATCAGGACCGTAGTTAGGAAACATTGATCAGAGTAAAATACCACATTTTCATAACATTAAACAAATGAGATAAACCCAAGTTCATAGTACACACGTTTTCATAGGAATACATCCTATTTTATTTAATAAAAACATCTATTTTATTTTAGGTAACTTTATTGCCACTTTTCCAAGCCTTCAGTGCTGTCCAGCTGGCTTCTATTTGGCTTTCACAATTTGTTACCTGAAACGCGTTTTAAAAACATTTGTCAGTGGGAAATACTGGTGAGTGAATCCCAGTTTAATCAAGTTTAAATAAAATCCCATTGTACAATATTGAGGGCGATCCCGCAATTATATTTGTTTCCAAGACATCACAATTAACATCCATGGCACTGTCGAACCCGACTTGTGGAAATGTTACTCCTTGACCAGGTGGTAACGAATTTTGTATACAAAACCCCAACATACTCATGATAATTGTATTCTTACAAATACTCAATCACTGTTTAATATATAATTAGTTAAATGAGGTTTTGTAAAAACAATTAACAAAAAGCGGATCAACTCACATTGCTGTCTTAGATTTTCCGTAAAGGTTTCCTAGTGATAATCTAAAATTTACACAAATGCACACGCGTTAGTATAATAACCCATTTTAACATTAGTAATACCCTCCCCGAGACGGCATTCCAACGACTACGTCGGGCATAACCACGACAGCCGTTACGGAACCCTAGATCAATCGGGCAGCGTATCTAATACGTATCCAGGGGTTATAATACTTACAACGGAGCAGAACTTCGCTATTTAGGTGGGGGTATAATACCCGTATAATAATGCCTAATATCAGAAATTGAGATTGAGAAATGATTTTTGAACGATCAGACTGAAGATCCGATGGCTCCTTTATATAGTTGCTGAGTTTGGTTCTCTCGCGGCCCGCGTAACACAAGGGCAGGGCCTACGCGGCCCGCGTTGACCCCAGGTCAACGTGTAGCTTAGCTGGGTCATCAGGTAGGCTCGCCGGGTGTTGGGCCACGTGGCGGCCTAGTTTTAAGTTCACGCAGCCCGCGTGAAGGTTGGGGTGGGGCTTACGCGGCCCGCCTCAGCCTAAAACTTCAATTTTTAATTATTTTTAATACTATTTAGGGTATTCGGGGTCCGTTTTCTTGTATGGGGTGTATTTTGGGACATATTGGGACATTTTAAAATATGTTAGGGTGTCGGAAAATATTCGGGGGTGTCGGTTTATTGAGGATTGTTACACCAACCTTCCGAATGGTCATCCGTCCGGATGGCCATCCGATCGACTCACCATTCCACGCTCAACTCGTCCAACGCACTGTTCAAACGCTTACGCTACTGTCCTATGCCCAGGCTAATCTCCAATGCACTCCCTTCAATCCAAGTACGGTGTTTACTAGCTAAACACGCACTGTGAGTATACTCGAACCCATTTTCTTTTAACGCACTTTTGGGTGTTACATACGTTCACTATCAAACACAACAACACACAACACAAACACTTTTAATGCTAACTGCTCCCGCATGTTATACACGTGATCTATGAATGCTTGTTACTATGTTTAGACAGTGTTACACGGTATCGCCTCTAGCAACGATAGTACTATAGTTTGGACTCAGCACCTGTTGTGGACGGGGGTTGCTAGGGATCACATTACTTTACTTCACGTGTCCGCTGGACATGTGCCGCGCATACTCTACAACGCATTCTCGTGATTAAGTGTGAACATAGTCTGATAGTTACTTGCTTCGCCCGTTACGTGATACATGTTGGTTATGCGTAAACGCTTTTCGCTATACTATATACTATGCAAACTTGTGTACTCACCTTTACACTATGTGTATTGACTTTATTTTAACGTATGTGACAGGTTGATAGGATGCTATGTCCGCTGAGATGAAACGAAGTATGAGGTCTAGAAACAAACTAAATAAATCTGAGTTGTCGGAACAGTATTTTGTTTATGAGACAATTATCTGTAATAACTGTTTATGCTTTATATGTTTATGGTATGGGACATGAACGTTAAATATATTGTCACTTAATAGTTGTTATGGATTCTCTTGAACAATCTGTTTCCCTCAGTGCCACGCTCCGATGTTTCCGCTATCGGTTGGGGTGTGACAATTGATGATACGTCAATGTTATGATAGAATGATTTGTTTTTAACTGAAAACCAACTACTATCGAATGTTGGTAATAAGACAACAATCTGATCAAGGCTAATTTGTTTTAAACGAAAGATTATCTTGACGAGACTAAAGTAATTAAGATGTCATGTATATTAGACCTACTAAGTTGTCCACATCTGCTTTATCTTTTCAAATTCCAAGATATATCATGACAACATCTCAATCACCAAGATGTGCTCGACACATGAACTTTAGGCTCTAGCATGGGTCCTCGCTAACATCCAACCACACGAGTAGGGGCGGACCTAGCATATAAGAAGGGGCAACCTCCGCTACGGCTTGGCGCTCCGGCGGTAGTGTAAAATTAGTGTAAATTTTGGAAAAATTTGACGTTTTTACGATTTCGCTACGGCTTTTTTATAAAACGTTACGACTTGGCGGATTTTCTAGATCCGCCACTGCACACGAGATCATGGGAGATCTATGTATCACCAAATGGAGTCATCTACTAGATTAGAACAAAAAACTCATTCATCATTTACACCACTTAAGACAAAAGCGATAAATAATTAGTGATATACCACATGGCTCAAGCAGAAACAATTATCATCTCAACTTCTGATGTTAGGAAAGTCACGAGCCTGCTACACTTGTGTGCATACACACCATATCATAAGAATGCAAGCCAAAGCGTCTAGTACACATCTCAAAGCATGCCTCGATAGTAATCTCTACGCTAAGTGGACCATACTGGGACCATAGGTGGTGACAAGTCCCACAAACGCAAAGGTCGTGAAAGCCTTGCCACCATACCATGAAAAGGTTAAGTATAGTGTTCAAATAGTGATCACTGATCACTTGCAATGTAAAATTGTTATATGGATAATACACATATTAGTATTACTTGCCATTATGTCAATTCACAAGACAAAGAATTATAATACATTTGTCTATCCTCGTAACTACACTATGAGGACAATGTTAAAAGAACACAATAGCTTTATACCATAATTTATTTAGAACGACATCTTTAGACAATATAATAATTACTTATAACGCACACCATTGCGATACACAAATCACACTCCCTCGTTCGATCGGGAAACTATCTACGCTTTTTTGAACAGTTATCAGTAAAATATGAGACACGCATGGTGTGATATAACATCTTATACACCCTCTTCAAACAAAAGCACAACCAAGTATCTTGCTCATTTATGAATGCAAATGATAAAATTAGTTGGTCGTGAAAAACTTGTAGAAATGAAAATATGTGAAAAAGTAATATAAAAAAACATAGATAAAATAATTAGTTAGACAAAAGATCAAATACAAATACAACTACGGTTAGCGTACAAAACATACAAATGGCGTGAAAAAGTAAAAAAGTGTGGTGACATTTTCGAAATTATTCTATTAGTAGAGTAATTATCTTGATGAACTAGTAGAAGTAATTATGATACACTTGTAAAGTAATTTTGAATTTTGTGTTGTTTGTTGCACTTGTAAGTCATTTTGAATTTTATGTTGTTTGATCAACTTGTAGAGTAAATATGTCTGTCATTTTTTTAGGTGAACTGTTTGAGTAATTATGATACACTTGTAAAGTAATTTTTAATTGTACGTTGTCTGATAAACTTGTAGAAATGAAAATATGTGAAGATGTACAAGCACGCACAACGCATACTTAGCCTACCCTGATCCTATCCCTCAAGTCTGATTTTTCGTTTGGAACTTCAAACCTATTGTGAATGGATGGGTAGGCTATATTCTTATATAAGAACTTGGTGTTTGAAAAAAAAATTAAAATTGTAGAAAATTGATTGTTTATAAGGTTTTTGAAATCTGATGTGGCATCTGAGGAGGTGAAGGTTTATGAGTGGTTAGCATGGTTCTGGATGGTTAGTATATTGTGAATGCTCTAACTAATAACTTTTATTAAATTAAGAGATAATAATAGGTTAAAAAATAGGCTATGTATATTTAAAATTAATAAAATAAATTGTTTTAGTTACCTTTAATTAATCCAGAAAACTAGATGATAGATTTGATTTTATTAAAAAAAAACACTGCTATATTTACTTTAAAATGTGAAATTATCAATTTCAAAACAAGAAAAAATAATTTTTAGAAAACCATAACGTCCAAATTTATGAGTTTCCCTTAAATTGGTGTATAGACGTTGTAACCTAGTAAAGATAAATATGATCGGATGATTCCACTAGGGATGAGATTTTTTACCGAAATACCGGTACCGTACCGATGCCGTACCGATCATAAACGGTACCGGTATCGGTAATAGACTTTTCGAAATTCGGTATCGGTACCGGTATTTTTCGATAAATACCGGTATTAATACCGAATTTAATAATGAATTCCAAGGGGTTTTTAGGTTTGATTGAAGATGGGATAAATATGCAAAAGCTAAAGAGGAAAAAAGAAAATGCAAAGTGATTAGCGAGATTAAACCAATATCAAATTTCTTTTGTTTGGTTATTTTTAATCAATTATGATGTTTTTTAGGCATGTTGGAATTTGGATGTTAAAAGTCGAACCCATGGATGTTTACATTTTGATTTTTTTTACTTCTTTATATGTTTACCTTTTGTTTACATTACTCTATATATTACTTTAGTTCAGTTAATAATGGACGGATGGATTGCACATGATATTTTTTTAGGTAAAACAATGGATGACACCAAAGCGGTACCAATGTGGTAAAGTACCGAAATACCGGTACCGATACCGGTACCGTTACCGAATCTATAAATACGGTACGGTAATCGGTATCCACATTTCCTCAATTTCGGTAACTGTATTTACGGTAGCGGTACCGGTACAGTACCGGTATCGTACCGATCTCATCCCTAAATTCCACTCATACAACTATTATACTCCGATGATCCGCGAATTATCCGAATTTACCATTAAAAAAAGCACCGTAACCTTTTGATAATTTGTTTAGTTTATAGCCAAATGGGGACCACATTTAATTGGTATTTGTACAACTAAAAAGCGGGCCCCACACAAAAATAATTTCATGCTTCTCGAGGTTGTACTATTTCTTTTACGTCCACTCATTCCCAATCCCGTCCAATTATGTACACGCAGTTCTGCCTAGCCCGACACACTTCCTTTTTTGCATCTTTCCATTTTTTATTTTGAGTTAATTACCCGGATGGTTCCTGTGGTTTCACGTTTAGTCTCCACCTTTTGAAAATAGCAGATATGCTCCCTATGGATTGTCATTTTGTTACTCGGATAGTCCCTGAGTGTATGTAAGCTAGTTTGGAAATTGCATGTATGTTCCCTATGGTTTGTCATTTTCTTACTCGGATAGTCCCCAGAGTAAATGTTGGGGGACTATCCGAGTAACAAAATGACAAACCATAGGGAGCATACATGCTATTTTCAAAAGGTAGAGACTAAACGTGAAAAAACGTGAAACCACAGGGACCATCCAGGCAATTAACTCTTTTATTTTCCTATAAATTATTTATTATACTAAATTTTTTTTATGACCTTGTTTAACAATAAAAATTGTAATTAGATGTTAGGTAGTTGAAGAATAATTGTATTTTGTAACATACAATTCAAGCTGGGCCGCTTGGGCTCAAGCTCTTTGTCGCCGCATCTCCAAATGGACGCTTCATATTGGCCACCAAGGCGGTAGAAATGGGGTCCACAATGTCCACGGTTCACCTCACATAACGCGTTGAGTAACTTCTATTTTGCTTCCTATGATTTGGTCATTTTAACGGTTTTGTCCTAATAGTTTAAAAATAGCTATTTTCCTCTTTGATTTTTCTAACTTATCGTCATTTTGCTCCCCGCCTTTAACTCCATCCAAAAAATCCATTAACTAGAAGGGTATTTTGGTAATTTTATAGATAAAAGCAAGGGCATGGAAGTCTTTTCACCTAAATAAACCTATAACTTGTTTATTTACATGTATATAAGTAATTCTTTTCTGATCTCCCATCTTTCCAATCACTCTTTCTACCGCCCACCACCATCCACCACCACCTGGAACTACCACCCGCCGACCACGACTACCGCGACTTTTAACTAAATGTTTTAATTGAGTTAAAGCCAAGGAGTACACTACCGAAATACCCCTACTTTTGATTGAGCGTTTTACCTAAGTTAGAATCAGGGAGCAAACTGGCGACAAACTCGAAATATCAGGGAGGAAAATGACTCTTTTTATACTATTGGAACAAAACCGTTAAAATGACCAAACTACAGGGAGCAAAACGAAAGTTAACTCTAACGCGTTATTACATTTCCATAAGCCTTTTTCGAGCCCTTTTAGCGTCCCTCATTGGTACCACTGGAGTGGCAATTTAACATGATCCGAAACATGACCCCAATCCGACATGGAAAAAAATAGGTTTGGGTCAAATGACACTACCCGTTTAAAAAAATGTGTCAAGTTCAAATTGATCCGTATTAAAAACAAGTCGGGTTTAGGTTGACCCATATAAAACCTGTTTAATTAATTTAGGAAAAAAAATTATATTTTTGTTTACATTTTACATGGTTAGTTATAATAATGTTAGTTTTGTCACACTCATACTCACCATATAACATGTTATCGATAACCCGTTTAAAATCAACCAACTCGCTTATAAATCATCAACACATATCACTCATTTAGAAAACGGGTTAAGTGGTTCATGTTCGGGTTGACCCGAATTTATTCGTGTGCGGGTTAGGATTGAAATCTTTGACACGAAAAATAATATGGGTTGGGTTCAGGTTGCACATTTCAACCTACCAACTCGTCAACCCGCTAACCCGGCACGATTGACACCCCTAGTTGAAGCGGTGTTGGAGACGTTATTATGCCGAGAAGACGTTACTCCACACCACCCAACCTTAATTAGCTTTTATATCAATAGTTTTTAACTTAGAATTAACATTTTAAAATGGATATGATCATGAACGTAGTTTTCTTGGTAGTGTGTTATGTATATATAAAATTTATTAAAAATATATGCTATGTTTAACCTAACTAGTCTAAACTAGTTTGTTATGTAATAATTAGTTATATTATTATAATAAGTTAAATAGAAGTTAAAGTACATATCAAAAGTATAAAAATATGTCCTTCGTCCCAACAAGTCTAATCATGCTCGATATATAAAGTTTAGGGGAAATAGCAAAAATGGCCAAGAATGGGTCAACTTTTCCAAACTAGTCAACTGAAACGTCTCATAGAGACGTTTCACGAATTCCCACGCGTCTCAAAGACGTTTCCTCATCAGCCATCCACCGAAAGACACGTGTCCAATCCCATCATTTTTTTTTTTAACAATATCCAATCCCATCATAATCAGCTTTTGCTTTTTGTTGTCAGTCAAAGACGTTTCCTCCCCTTTCTCTCTCTACAAATCCACCCACCCCTCTCCTTTCTCTCTCTACAATATTTAAAGCAAAAGAAAAAGAAAGCTGAAACATTTACCATTTTCACACACAAACACAACTTCTCTTTCTTTCTCTCTCTCATTCGCCATTTTCACCTTCTTTTCCTACCATTTATTAGATTCCTTTTCTTTCTCTTCTTCCAATTGATTATTATTATGCGGATGTGTAACATCCCGAAAATATAAAACATTATATCAGAATTATAAAGCTTAAATAAATGGGAGTTTACTAACTAGGAATTTTTAACCTAGTTAGTTAACTAGTCTAGAAATAGCTTATAGAGTGATTAAAAGCTATCAAACTATATGTTGAACAAAGTAGAGGGACCTTAGTTGTTAACTCTGAAACTTAATTAAAAGGAACAAATAAAAAAAATAATAAACCAAACACCCCAAATCTGGGTGTTGGTCGATCAAGAAGAAGCAGGGGGCGACACCCCCATTCCAAAAACCTTAATCTCACAAAACAATCAAATTGAGGGCTCAAATCTGATCAAAAACGAAATCTGAACATAGAACAGTGATCCTCATCACAAGAGGATTACAAGGTATGTAAAAAATTCGTGTTAATCCTTTGTTTGAAATTCTCATGATTTTGGAAAATCTAAAATTAGATGTTGCATGTGTGTTGTTTGATTAGATTAGAGATGATGTAGCGTCTAGAAGTGAAACCTAGACAACTACATGTGAAATCATGTCCAATTTCAGGAAATTCCATGAACACCTTGAAGGTGGGTTATGGGTTTTACAAGATGAAGATGAACACTAGGGTTTAGGATGATTATTCTAGTGTAATTTGATTTTTGAAAGTGATTCCAGAAAGATATGATGCTTAAAACACTATAGGAGGGCTTTATTGTTGTCAAGTTAGCTAATTAGCAAGCTAAGAAGTTGATTACTAAAGATATAAAAATTCTGCATATGAAGTGTTTGTTGAAATGCCTCAAAGAAGGCTTGAAAACTAGAATTTTGTAGTTAAAACACCTAATTGTGATGTTTTGACTATTATGTGAAATATGGTTACAAAGAGTTCTAAACATGATAACATTGAACTCTATAGGAAGGGATACCGGAACGTCAAGTGGACAAGCCGGTGATGATTCACGGTTGAAGGGCGTGCGCTAAGGTATGTAACTTGACCCGTTACATTTATTAGATTTGATGATTCTAATGTATAATTGAATCTTGAATAAGAGTGTTCTAAATTAAGCGTTGAAGTCGTTATATTGATTGATTCATTAAATTCGGATGGTACTCGTTGGTAGTCGTCAAAGAGGAGGATTCTTTAGACGAGCCAAACGGGTCAAATAATCGAGTAAAACATGATTAAGGCTCCGTAATATGATGGATTGTTCTATGATGTTTGGTTAATATATAATATATGAGAAATATGAGGTTTTAATGTATCGGTGTCATATAGAAACTGAAACCCGAGAGTTGGAAACCTTGGTATATTGATCATACAAAACCAAACATGAAGTTCCAGGTACTACCGTAAATTACGGTATTACCGTAATTTACGGTAGAGGTGAGATGTCTTACGGTATAGATCTCCTGGTTTACGGTGACCAGACAATTCCAGGTCTCACCGTAATTTACGGTGATACCGTAATTTACGGTGAACCCAGAAAAGCTTTTATATGTTTGTTATTTCAAATGTGTTGTTAAACTTTGGAGTCAGATTATATAACAACGTCAAAACTAATGTTTTTAATGGTTTTGATCATAGGTAGATTTGGTGGATCTTATGGGTGGCGATCAAGCGATTAAATGAAGAACCGAACACTCTGTTTTGAAGCTTCCGCAATGTTTTAGATCCTTGTAGTCTTTGTGTATGGGTTGTAAACACATGTTATACAATTTTTGAAACGTTTTAACTTAGTCATTAGTTGACTAAGGTCTTTGTTACTTATGAACTTCGTTAATGAAAGTCATGTACTTAAACTATATTTTGTAAAAAAAAAATCAAGAAAAAGTTTAGGGTGTTACAAGTTGGTATCAGAGCTCAAGGTTGTCAATAAGTGTTCGGTTCAAGCTTGATCGATCGTCCGGTAAGAATTAACTCATTTTGTTAATAAATTATGTACTATGTATAAAATGAAAAATGAACAGATATGCATGAAAAGAGTGTGTAAGCTCACTCAAAAACAAGAAATGCATGAAACAAGAATTATTAAATCAAGTTACGGACTTGATTGAATTGAAACAAGAATGATTAAATCAAGTTACGAACTTGATTAAATTGAAACAAGAATGATTGAATCAAGTTACGAACTTGATTAAATCAAAACAAGTAAAGCATGTGTTGTAAATGAAATGTTTAACAATCTATGCAAACATTTCAGAAATAGAGATGGCTGAGGGAGGTAATGATAATGCGGTGCCAAGAGTCACCGAACAAATGAAGGAAGTGATTGCCGAAGAGGTTGGAAAGGCGATCGAAAACAGTTTGTCGGGCTTTATTGATAAGATTCAAAATACAGTTTTATCAATAATAGAAGAAAGAATCAAGAAATTGGAAGATGATTCCAATTCAGCAAAGGAAAAGCATGGTGGACGAAAGCCTTGTTCATACAAGGAATTCATGGCATGTAAACCACCATTATATAATGGAGAGGTTGATCCAATTGTGTGTCAACGATGGCTAAGTGATATCGAAGGAGTATTCGAGAGATCTCATTGTGATGAAAACGACTACGTAGCTTATGGTACGGGTCAATTAAGAAGTCAAGCGAAAGATTGGTGGGATAACAAAAAGAAGGAGATTGGAAGTGAAGCGGCTAAGGCCATGACATGGGAGGAGTTTAAGACGCCGTTTCTTAAACACCATAGTCCCAAAGTGGTCATAAATAGAATCAAGGAAGAGTTTATGCAACTCAGACACAAGGGTGAATCCATAGACAAGATCACGGGAATGTTTATGGACAAGATAAAGTTCTGTGATGATTTGGTGACAAACGAAGAACAAAAAGTCTATTACTACCATAACATGCTAAGTGCGGAGTATAGAGAGTTCATAACCCCTTCAAAATACGAGACCCTTACCGAGATTGTCAATGCTGCTCGGGAAAGGGAGATCGAATTGAAAAAGAGCATAGAACGGGGTGAACGAAGGGCACAAGATGCGAATCCAAGCCCTACTAAGAAGGCATGAACAAATGAAAACACAAAGAAATCTGATACGAAAAGCGGGTCGCCAAGTTGTAAAATCTGCGGGAAAGGTCATAAGGGCGAATGTCGTTACAAGGATAAGCCTTGTCCCATATGCAAGAAAACGGGACATATGGCTATATCATGCCCGGAGAAAGTGACGGTTTGTTACAACTGTTATCGAACGGGTCACAAGAAGTCGGAATGCCCGGAATTGGTTGGAAAGAAGGATGGGCAAGAATCGAAAGGTGAAGCCCCGAAAGCAAATGCAAGATCTTTCCAACTAACTGCCGCAGAAGCAAAGGTTGAACCTGACGTGGTCTCAGGTATATTTGCTGTAAATTCAATTCCTGCACACGTGTTATTTGATACGGGTGCGAATAAATCCTTTGTTTCATATGGACTTATTCGACATCCTTCATTTATTCTAACAAAATTACCTGTGCCTTTAGAAGTAGAGATAGGTAATAACAAAAGCTTTATTGTTTGTGATGTATGTGAAAATTGTAAACTGAGCATCGACGATGAAGAATATTCGATAAATTTAATCCCTATGTCGATGGGAGAATTTCAAGTAGTCGTTGGGATGGATTGGCTATCTCGACACCATGCAAAGGTCGTGTGCTTCCGTAAAGAGATAAAACTAACATCTCCGAGCGGGAAACACGTCAACATTTATGGCGAAAAAGGAGGCAACCCCATAGTATGCTCGATGTTGAAAGCTCACAAGCTAATGAAGCGAGGATGCAAGGCATTCATAATATATGCAAATGAGCCCGAGAAAGAATCAAGAAAGATTGAAGATGTACCAGTAGTACGAGATTATGAAGATGTTTTTCCGGAAGATTTACCGGGGATACCGCCTGAACGGGAAGTAGAGTTCGGGATCGAATTGATTCCGGGCGCGAAACCTGTAGCAAAAGCCCCGTACCGACTTGCACCGTCGGAACTACAAGAGTTGATGTCCCAAATCCAAGACTTGCTTGACAAGGGATTCATAAGGCCGAGTGTGTCTCCTTGGGGCGCACCGGTATTGTTCGTGAGGAAGAAAGACGGGAGCATGCGTATGTGTATTGATTACCGGGAGTTAAACAAACTCACGGTAAAGAACCGATACCCGCTCCCGAGGATAGATGATTTATTCGACCAACTACAAGGTGCGAATTGGTTTTCCAAAATTGACCTTAGATCGGGGTATCACCAACTAAAGGTCAAAGAAGAGGATGTGCCGAAGACGGCTTTCCGCACGAGATACAGACATTACGAATTCCTCGTGATGTCATTTGGGCTAACAAATGCACCCGCTGCTTTCATGGACCTCATGAACCAGGTTTGCAAGCCAATGTTGGATAAGTCGGTCATCGTGTTTATCGATGATATCTTGGTGTACTCGAAAAGTGAAGCTGAACACGCGCACCACTTACAAGAAGTGTTAGAGACACTTAGGCGAGAGAAGTTATATGCAAAATTCTCTAAATGTGCCTTTTGGTTACGAGAGGTTCAATTTTTAGGCCATGTCATAAATGCCGACGGAGTATTGGTGGATCCGTCAAAGATAGAGGCAGTGTCAAAATGGAATCCCCCGAAGAACCCTTCAGAAATTAGAAGCTTTTTGGGGCTTGCGGGGTATTATAGGAGACTCATTCAAGATTTCTCCAAAATTGCGTCACCGCTAACCAAGCTAACCCAAAAGAAAGCAAAGTTTATTTGGGGAATTGATCAAGAAAAAGCGTTTCAAACGCTAAAAGAAAAGCTAACTCAAGCTCCGGTACTGACATTGCCAGACGGAGTTGAAGACATGGTGGTTTATTCGGATGCTTCATTATCGGGGCTCGGTTGCGTGTTGATGCAACGGGGCAAGGTAATAGCCTATGCCTCGAGACAATTGAAGGTACACGAGAAGAAATACCCCACGCACGATCTCGTGTTGGCAGCGGTAGTATTTGCATTAAAAATATGGAGGCATTACTTGTATGGGGTAAAGTGCACCATATTCACCGACCACAAGAGCTTGAAATACTTCTTTGATCAGAAGGAGTTAAATATGCGACAAAGGCGATGGCTGGAAACGGTGAAGGACTACGATTGTGAGATACATTATCACCCCGGAAAGGTAAACGTGGTAGCAGACCCTCTAAGCAGAAAAGCGGACTATGTCCCAATACGAGTGAGGTCGATGCAACTCGTGGTGACCTCGGGTATACTTGAACGTATTCGAGAGGCACAGTTAGAAGCAGTAAAAGAAGAAAATTGGAAGAAAGAAAGAATAATCGGCCAATTGAAAGATTTGTCGGATGGGAACTACGGGTTGAAGACTCGATCCGGAAGGATATGGGTCCCACATACTTGTGGAGTAAAGGCGCTTCTACTAAACGAAGCTCATAAATCCCGTTATTCGATTCATCCGGGTGCAACCAAGATGTACAATGATTTGAAACAAAATTATTGGTGGCCCAGAATGAAGAGGGATGTGGCGAAATATGTGGAAAAATGCTTGACATGTTTACAAGTCAAGGCGGAGCACCAGAAACCTTACGGCAAACTCCAACCGTTAGAAATTCCGGTTTGGAAATGGGAACATATTACAATGGACCTGTTAACCAAGTTGCCTAAGACGAATCGTGGTTTTGATGCCATATGGGTAGTGGTGGATAGATTGACGAAAAGTGCTCACTTCATTCCGATTCGTGAGACTTATACGTCAGAAAAGATGTCAGAAGTCTATACCAATGAAATCATAGCACGTCATGGAGTGCCGGTGTCCATCGTGTCCGATAGGGATACCCGGTTTACCTCAAATTTCTGGCGTGATTTCCAAGAACAAATGGGGACCAAATTGTTCATTAGCACTGCGTACCATCCTCAAACGGATGGACAAAGTGAAAGAACGATACAAACATTGGGGGACATGTTACGGGCGTGTATAATCGACTTTGGAGGCAATTGGGATGTTCACCTACCGTTAGTCGAGTTTTCGTATAACAACAGTTACCAATCTAGTATTAAAATGGCACCATACGAAATGCTTTACGGTAGGAAGTGTCGAACCCCGGTATGTTGGGGTGAAGTGGGTCCACGTGAACTCGCCCACCAAGATATAGTACGAGCTACAAATGAAAAGATCGATAAAGTTCGGGCACACTTGAAAGCGGCTCAAGACAGGCAAAAGGCGTATGTTGATAAAAGGAAAAGGCCGATTGAATTCCAAGTTGGCGACATGGTCATGCTAAAAGTCTCCCCATGGAAAGGTGTTATTAGATTCAGAAAAAAGGGGGAAGCTAAGCCCAAGGTTTATTGGACCATTTAAAATTATCGGGAGAGTTGGCATGGTAGCTTACCGCCTTGAATTACCGGAGGAGTTAAGTGGAATCCATGGCACGTTCCACGTGTCGCAATTAAGAAAGTGCCTAGCAGACGAAACGACCTATATCCATTACGATGATATCGAAGTGGATAATAGTCTGAATTACGCTGTGAGACCGTTGGAGATTTTAGATCGAAAAGTCAAACACTTACGAAATAGACAAATTGATCAAGTCAAAGTCAAATGGGAACATAGGAAAGGTTCGGACATTAGGTGGGAGTCCGAAGAGGAGATGCGACGTCTCTACCCTACATTATTTAGAATTAACATTTTAAAATGGATATGATCATGAACGTAGTTTTCTTGGTAGTGTGTTATGTATATATAAAATTTATTAAAAATATATGCTATGTTTAACCTAACTAGTCTAAACTAGTTTGTTATGTAATAATTAGTTATATTATTATAATAAGTTAAATAGAAGTTAAAGTACATATCAAAAGTATAAAAATATGTCCTTCGTCCCAACAAGTCTAATCATGCTCGATATATAAAGTTTAGGGGAAATAGCCAAAATGGCCAAGAATGGGTCAACTTTTCCAAACTAGCCAACTGAAACGTCTCATAGAGACGTTTCACGAATTCCCACGCGTCTCAAAGACGTTTCCTCATCAGCCATCCACCGAAAGACACGTGTCCAATCCCATCATTTTTTTTAACAATGTCCAATCCCATCATAATCAGCTTTTGCTTTTTGTTGTCAGTCAAAGACGTTTTCTCCCCTTTCTCTCTCTACAAATCCACCCACCCCTCTCCTTTCTCTCTCTACAATATTTAAAGCAAAAGAAAAAGAAAGCTGAAACATTTACCATTTTCACACACAAACACAACTTCTCTTTCTTTCTCTCTCTCATTCGCCATTTTCACCTTCTTTTCCTACCATTTATTAGATTCCTTTTCTTTCTCTTCTTCCAATTGATTATTATTATGCGGATGTGTAACATCCCGAAAATATAAAACATTATATCAGAATTATAAAGCTTAAATAAATGGGAGTTTACTAACTAGGAATTTTTAACCTAGTTAGTTAACTAGTCTAGAAATAGCTTATAGAGTGATTAAAAGCTATCAAACTATATGTTGAACAAAGTAGAGGGACCTTAGTTGTTAACTCTGAAACTTAATTAAAAGGAACAAATAAAAAAAATAATAAACCAAACACCCAAATCTGGGTGTTGGTCGATCAAGAAGAAGCAGGGGGCGACACCCCCATTCCAAAAACCTTAATCTCACAAAACAATCAAATTGAGGGCTCAAATCTGATCAAAAACGAAATCTGAACATAGAACAGTGATCCTCATCACAAGAGGATTACAAGGTATGTAAAAAATTCGTGTTAATCCTTTGTTTGAAATTCTCATGATTTTGGAAAATCTAAAATTAGATGTTGCATGTGTGTTGTTTGATTAGATTAGAGATGATGTAGTGTCTAGAAGTGAAACCTAGACAACTACATGTGAAATCATGTCCAATTTCAGGAAATTCCATGAACACCTTGAAGGTGGGTTATGGGTTTTACAAGATGAAGATGAACACTAGGGTTTAGGATGATTATTCTAGTGTAATTTGATTTTTGAAAGTGATTCCAGAAAGATATGATGCTTAAAACACTATAGGAGGGCTTTATTGTTGTCAAGTTAGCTAATTAGCAAGCTAAGAAGTTGATTACTAAAGATATAAAAATTCTGCATATGAAGTGTTTGTTGAAATGCCTCAAAGAAGGCTTGAAAACTAGAATTTTGTAGTTAAAACACCTAATTGTGATGTTTTGACTATTATGTGAAATATGGTTACAAAGAGTTCTAAACATGATAACATTGAACTCTATAGGAAGGGATACCGGAACGTCAAGTGGACAAGCCGGTGATGATTCACGGTTGAAGGGCGTGCGCTAAGGTATGTAACTTGACCCGTTACATTTATTAGATTTGATGATTCTAATGTATAATTGAATCTTGAATAAGAGTGTTCTAAATTAAGCGTTGAAGTCGTTATATTGATTGATTCATTAAATTCGGATGGTACTCGTTGGTAGTCGTCAAAGAGGAGGATTCTTTAGACGAGCCAAACGGGTCAAATAATCGAGTAAAACATGATTAAGGCTCCGTAATATGATGGATTGTTCTATGATGTTTGGTTAATATATAATATATGAGAAATATGAGGTTTTAATGTATCGGTGTCATATAGAAACTGAAACCCGAGAGTTGGAAACCTTGGTATATTGATCATACAAAACCAAACATGAAGTTCCAGGTACTACCGTAAATTACGGTATTACCGTAATTTACGGTAGAGGTGAGATGTCTTACGGTATAGATCTCCTGGTTTACGGTGACCAGACAATTCCAGGTCTCACCGTAAATTACGGTGATACCGTAATTTACGGTGAACCCAGAAAAGCTTTTATATGTTTGTTATTTCAAATGTGTTGTTAAACTTTGGAGTCAGATTATATAACAACGTCAAAACTAATGTTTTTAATGGTTTTGATCATAGGTAGATTTGGTGGATCTTATGGGTGGCGATCAAGCGATTAAATGAAGAACCGAACACTCTGTTTTGAAGCTTCCGCAATGTTTTAGATCCTTGTAGTCTTTGTGTATGGGTTGTAAACACATGTTATACAATTTTTGAAACGTTTTAACTTAGTCATTAGTTGACTAAGGTCTTTGTTACTTATGAACTTCGTTAATGAAAGTCATGTACTTAAACTATATTTTGTAAAAAAAAAATCAAGAAAAAGTTTAGGGTGTTACAAGTTGGTATCAGAGCTCAAGGTTGTCAATAAGTGTTCGGTTCAAGCTTGATCGATCGTCCGGTAAGAATTAACTCATTTTGTTAATAAATTATGTACTATGTATAAAATGAAAAATGAACAGATATGCATGAAAAGAGTGTGTAAGCTCACTCAAAAACAAGAAATGCATGAAACAAGAATTATTAAATCAAGTTACGGACTTGATTGAATTGAAACAAGAATGATTAAATCAAGTTACGAACTTGATTAAATTGAAACAAGAATGATTGAATCAAGTTACGAACTTGATTAAATCAAAACAAGTAAAGCATGTGTTGTAAATGAAATGTTTAACAATCTATGCAAACATTTCAGAAATAGAGATGGCTGAGGGAGGTAATGATAATGCGGTGCCAAGAGTCACCGAACAAATGAAGGAAGTGATTGCCGAAGAGGTTGGAAAGGCGATCGAAAACAGTTTGTCGGGCTTTATTGATAAGATTCAAAATACAGTTTTATCAATAATAGAAGAAAGAATCAAGAAATTGGAAGATGATTCCAATTCAGCAAAGGAAAAGCATGGTGGACGAAAGCCTTGTTCATACAAGGAATTCATGGCATGTAAACCACCATTATATAATGGAGAGGTTGATCCAATTGTGTGTCAACGATGGCTAAGTGATATCGAAGGAGTATTCGAGAGATCTCATTGTGATGAAAACGACTACGTAGCTTATGGTACGGGTCAATTAAGAAGTCAAGCGAAAGATTGGTGGGATAACAAAAAGAAGGAGATTGGAAGTGAAGCGGCTAAGGCCATGACATGGGAGGAGTTTAAGACGCCGTTTCTTAAACACCATAGTCCCAAAGTGGTCATAAATAGAATCAAGGAAGAGTTTATGCAACTCAGACACAAGGGTGAATCCATAGACAAGATCACGGGAATGTTTATGGACAAGATAAAGTTCTGTGATGATTTGGTGACAAACGAAGAACAAAAAGTCTATTACTACCATAACATGCTAAGTGCGGAGTATAGAGAGTTCATAACCCCTTCAAAATACGAGACCCTTACCGAGATTGTCAATGCTGCTCGGGAAAGGGAGATCGAATTGAAAAAGAGCATAGAACGGGGTGAACGAAGGGCACAAGATGCGAATCCAAGCCCTACTAAGAAGGCATGAACAAATGAAAACACAAAGAAATCTGATACGAAAAGCGGGTCGCCAAGTTGTAAAATCTGCGGGAAAGGTCATAAGGGCGAATGTCGTTACAAGGATAAGCCTTGTCCCATATGCAAGAAAACGGGACATATGGCTATATCATGCCCGGAGAAAGTGACGGTTTGTTACAACTGTTATCGAACGGGTCACAAGAAGTCGGAATGCCCGGAATTGGTTGGAAAGAAGGATGGGCAAGAATCGAAAGGTGAAGCCCCGAAAGCAAATGCAAGATCTTTCCAACTAACTGCCGCAGAAGCAAAGGTTGAACCTGACGTGGTCTCAGGTATATTTGCTGTAAATTCAATTCCTGCACACGTGTTATTTGATACGGGTGCGAATAAATCCTTTGTTTCATATGGACTTATTCGACATCCTTCATTTATTCTAACAAAATTACCTGTGCCTTTAGAAGTAGAGATAGGTAATAACAAAAGCTTTATTGTTTGTGATGTATGTGAAAATTGTAAACTGAGCATCGACGATGAAGAATATTCGATAAATTTAATCCCTATGTCGATGGGAGAATTTCAAGTAGTCGTTGGGATGGATTGGCTATCTCGACACCATGCAAAGGTCGTGTGCTTCCGTAAAGAGATAAAACTAACATCTCCGAGCGGGAAACACGTCAACATTTATGGCGAAAAAGGAGGCAACCCCATAGTATGCTCGATGTTGAAAGCTCACAAGCTAATGAAGCGAGGATGCAAGGCATTCATAATATATGCAAATGAGCCCGAGAAAGAATCAAGAAAGATTGAAGATGTACCAGTAGTACGAGATTATGAAGATGTTTTTCCGGAAGATTTACCGGGGATACCGCCTGAACGGGAAGTAGAGTTCGGGATCGAATTGATTCCGGGCGCGAAACCTGTAGCAAAAGCCCCGTACCGACTTGCACCGTCGGAACTACAAGAGTTGATGTCCCAAATCCAAGACTTGCTTGACAAGGGATTCATAAGGCCGAGTGTGTCTCCTTGGGGCGCACCGGTATTGTTCGTGAGGAAGAAAGACGGGAGCATGCGTATGTGTATTGATTACCGGGAGTTAAACAAACTCACGGTAAAGAACCGATACCCGCTCCCGAGGATAGATGATTTATTCGACCAACTACAAGGTGCGAATTGGTTTTCCAAAATTGACCTTAGATCGGGGTATCACCAACTAAAGGTCAAAGAAGAGGATGTGCCGAAGACGGCTTTCCGCACGAGATACAGACATTACGAATTCCTCGTGATGTCATTTGGGCTAACAAATGCACCCGCTGCTTTCATGGACCTCATGAACCAGGTTTGCAAGCCAATGTTGGATAAGTCGGTCATCGTGTTTATCGATGATATCTTGGTGTACTCGAAAAGTGAAGCTGAACACGCGCACCACTTACAAGAAGTGTTAGAGACACTTAGGCGAGAGAAGTTATATGCAAAATTCTCTAAATGTGCCTTTTGGTTACGAGAGGTTCAATTTTTAGGCCATGTCATAAATGCCGACGGAGTATTGGTGGATCCGTCAAAGATAGAGGCAGTGTCAAAATGGAATCCCCCGAAGAACCCTTCAGAAATTAGAAGCTTTTTGGGGCTTGCGGGGTATTATAGGAGACTCATTCAAGATTTCTCCAAAATTGCGTCACCGCTAACCAAGCTAACCCAAAAGAAAGCAAAGTTTATTTGGGGAATTGATCAAGAAAAAGCGTTTCAAACGCTAAAAGAAAAGCTAACTCAAGCTCCGGTACTGACATTGCCAGACGGAGTTGAAGACATGGTGGTTTATTCGGATGCTTCATTATCGGGGCTCGGTTGCGTGTTGATGCAACGGGGCAAGGTAATAGCCTATGCCTCGAGACAATTGAAGGTACACGAGAAGAAATACCCCACGCACGATCTCGTGTTGGCAGCGGTAGTATTTGCATTAAAAATATGGAGGCATTACTTGTATGGGGTAAAGTGCACCATATTCACCGACCACAAGAGCTTGAAATACTTCTTTGATCAGAAGGAGTTAAATATGCGACAAAGGCGATGGCTGGAAACGGTGAAGGACTACGATTGTGAGATACATTATCACCCCGGAAAGGTAAACGTGGTAGCAGACCCTCTAAGCAGAAAAGCGGACTATGTCCCAATACGAGTGAGGTCGATGCAACTCGTGGTGACCTCGGGTATACTTGAACGTATTCGAGAGGCACAGTTAGAAGCAGTAAAAGAAGAAAATTGGAAGAAAGAAAGAATAATCGGCCAATTGAAAGATTTGTCGGATGGGAACTACGGGTTGAAGACTCGATCCGGAAGGATATGGGTCCCACATACTTGTGGAGTAAAGGCGCTTCTACTAAACGAAGCTCATAAATCCCGTTATTCGATTCATCCGGGTGCAACCAAGATGTACAATGATTTGAAACAAAATTATTGGTGGCCCAGAATGAAGAGGGATGTGGCGAAATATGTGGAAAAATGCTTGACATGTTTACAAGTCAAGGCGGAGCACCAGAAACCTTACGGCAAACTCCAACCGTTAGAAATTCCGGTTTGGAAATGGGAACATATTACAATGGACCTGTTAACCAAGTTGCCTAAGACGAATCGTGGTTTTGATGCCATATGGGTAGTGGTGGATAGATTGACGAAAAGTGCTCACTTCATTCCGATTCGTGAGACTTATACGTCAGAAAAGATGTCAGAAGTCTATACCAATGAAATCATAGCACGTCATGGAGTGCCGGTGTCCATCGTGTCCGATAGGGATACCCGGTTTACCTCAAATTTCTGGCGTGATTTCCAAGAACAAATGGGGACCAAATTGTTCATTAGCACTGCGTACCATCCTCAAACGGATGGACAAAGTGAAAGAACGATACAAACATTGGGGGACATGTTACGGGCGTGTATAATCGACTTTGGAGGCAATTGGGATGTTCACCTACCGTTAGTCGAGTTTTCGTATAACAACAGTTACCAATCTAGTATTAAAATGGCACCATACGAAATGCTTTACGGTAGGAAGTGTCGAACCCCGGTATGTTGGGGTGAAGTGGGTCCACGTGAACTCGCCCACCAAGATATAGTACGAGCTACAAATGAAAAGATCGATAAAGTTCGGGCACACTTGAAAGCGGCTCAAGACAGGCAAAAGGCGTATGTTGATAAAAGGAAAAGGCCGATTGAATTCCAAGTTGGCGACATGGTCATGCTAAAAGTCTCCCCATGGAAAGGTGTTATTAGATTCAGAAAAAAGGGGGAAGCTAAGCCCAAGGTTTATTGGACCATTTAAAATTATCGGGAGAGTTGGCATGGTAGCTTACCGCCTTGAATTACCGGAGGAGTTAAGTGGAATCCATGGCACGTTCCACGTGTCGCAATTAAGAAAGTGCCTAGCAGACGAAACGACCTATATCCATTACGATGATATCGAAGTGGATAATAGTCTGAATTACGCTGTGAGACCGTTGGAGATTTTAGATCGAAAAGTCAAACACTTACGAAATAGACAAATTGATCAAGTCAAAGTCAAATGGGAACATAGGAAAGGTTCGGACATTAGGTGGGAGTCCGAAGAGGAGATGCGACGTCTCTACCCTACATTATTTAGAATTAACATTTTAAAATGGATATGATCATGAACGTAGTTTTCTTGGTAGTGTGTTATGTATATATAAAATTTATTAAAAATATATGCTATGTTTAACCTAACTAGTCTAAACTAGTTTGTTATGTAATAATTAGTTATATTATTATAATAAGTTAAATAGAAGTTAAAGTACATATCAAAAGTATAAAAATATGTCCTTCGTCCCAACAAGTCTAATCATGCTCGATATATAAAGTTTAGGGGAAATAGCCAAAATGGCCAAGAATGGGTCAACTTTTCCAAACTAGCCAACTGAAACGTCTCATAGAGACGTTTCACGAATTCCCACGCGTCTCAAAGACGTTTCCTCATCAGCCATCCACCGAAAGACACGTGTCCAATCCCATCATTTTTTTTAACAATGTCCAATCCCATCATAATCAGCTTTTGCTTTTTGTTGTCAGTCAAAGACGTTTTCTCCCCTTTCTCTCTCTACAAATCCACCCACCCCTCTCCTTTCTCTCTCTACAATATTTAAAGCAAAAGAAAAAGAAAGCTGAAACATTTACCATTTTCACACACAAACACAACTTCTCTTTCTTTCTCTCTCTCATTCGCCATTTTCACCTTCTTTTCCTACCATTTATTAGATTCCTTTTCTTTCTCTTCTTCCAATTGATTATTATTATGCGGATGTGTAACATCCCGAAAATATAAAACATTATATCAGAATTATAAAGCTTAAATAAATGGGAGTTTACTAACTAGGAATTTTTAACCTAGTTAGTTAACTAGTCTAGAAATAGCTTATAGAGTGATTAAAAGCTATCAAACTATATGTTGAACAAAGTAGAGGGACCTTAGTTGTTAACTCTGAAACTTAATTAAAAGGAACAAATAAAAAAAATAATAAACCAAACACCCCAAATCTGGGTGTTGGTCGATCAAGAAGAAGCAGGGGGCGACACCCCCATTCCAAAAACCTTAATCTCACAAAACAATCAAATTGAGGGCTCAAATCTGATCAAAAACGAAATCTGAACATAGAACAGTGATCCTCATCACAAGAGGATTACAAGGTATGTAAAAAATTCGTGTTAATCCTTTGTTTGAAATTCTCATGATTTTGGAAAATCTAAAATTAGATGTTGCATGTGTGTTGTTTGATTAGATTAGAGATGATGTAGTGTCTAGAAGTGAAACCTAGACAACTACATGTGAAATCATGTCCAATTTCAGGAAATTCCATGAACACCTTGAAGGTGGGTTATGGGTTTTACAAGATGAAGATGAACACTGGGGTTTAGGATGATTATTCTAGTGTAATTTGATTTTTGAAAGTGATTCCAGAAAGATATGATGCTTAAAACACTATAGGAGGGCTTTATTGTTGTCAAGTTAGCTAATTAGCAAGCTAAGAAGTTGATTACTAAAGATATAAAAATTCTGCATATGAAGTGTTTGTTGAAATGCCTCAAAGAAGGCTTGAAAACTAGAATTTTGTAGTTAAAACACCTAATTGTGATGTTTTGACTATTATGTGAAATATGGTTACAAAGAGTTCTAAACATGATAACATTGAACTCTATAGGAAGGGATACCGGAACGTCAAGTGGACAAGCCGGTGATGATTCACGGTTGAAGGGCGTGCGCTAAGGTATGTAACTTGACCCGTTACATTTATTAGATTTGATGATTCTAATGTATAATTGAATCTTGAATAAGAGTGTTCTAAATTAAGCGTTGAAGTCGTTATATTGATTGATTCATTAAATTCGGATGGTACTCGTTGGTAGTCGTCAAAGAGGAGGATTCTTTAGACGAGCCAAACGGGTCAAATAATCGAGTAAAACATGATTAAGGCTCCGTAATATGATGGATTGTTCTATGATGTTTGGTTAATATATAATATATGAGAAATATGAGGTTTTAATGTATCGGTGTCATATAGAAACTGAAACCCGAGAGTTGGAAACCTTGGTATATTGATCATACAAAACCAAACATGAAGTTCCAGGTACTACCGTAAATTACGGTATTACCGTAATTTACGGTAGAGGTGAGATGTCTTACGGTATAGATCTCCTGGTTTACGGTGACCAGACAATTCCAGGTCTCACCGTAAATTACGGTGATACCGTAATTTACGGTGAACCCAGAAAAGCTTTTATATGTTTGTTATTTCAAATGTGTTGTTAAACTTTGGAGTCAGATTATATAACAACGTCAAAACTAATGTTTTTAATGGTTTTGATCATAGGTAAATTTGGTGGATCTTACGGGTGGCGATCAAGCGATTAAATGAAGAACCGAACACTCTGTTTTGAAGCTTCCGCAATGTTTTAGATCCTTGTAGTCTTTGTGTATGGGTTGTAAACACATGTTATACAATTTTTGAAACGTTTTAACTTAGTCATTAGTTGACTAAGGTCTTTGTTACTTATGAACTTCGTTAATGAAAGTCATGTACTTAAACTATGTTTTGTAAAAAAAAAAAAATCAAGAAAAAGTTTAGGGTGTTACAGGATGCTTATGTTCATATGAAACAACAATAACCCATCTAATTTCCCTTTTTTTTCTCCATTATTTTACTTGGGTTTTCAACAAATTAAACCCCTTTTTTATTTTTGTTTTGGGGTGAAACGTCTCAGGTGAATTCCCACATGTGGTGGTGACGTTAGTCGCCGTAGAAGAAGAGGTGTCGTCGGAGAGGAGTTGCAGGTTAACGGAGGTGGTGGAGGGGTTGGACGACGAAGGTGATGGTGGCCGGAGGACTCGTCGGAGAAGATGAAGGAATTACAGGTTGGGAAACGTCTCAGCAAAGTTCTGAAACGTCTCAGCAGAGTTCTGAAACGTCTCAGCTTGGGAAACGTCTCAGCAAAGTTCTGAAACTTCTCAGCAGCACTTGTGGACACGTGTCTTTCGGTGGGTGGCTATTCTTTGAGACGTTTCAGTCTTGAGGAAACGTCTTATGGAGACGTTTGAATTGGCTATTCTTGAAACTTGCTGAGACGTTTGGCTATTTTGGCTATTTTCATGTATGAGCTAGATTATTTGATTAGCAACCTTTTTGATATTAAGCCCATGTTCAAGCTCGAGTTTGTTTAAATTTGATTTGATTTAAGCTTTTAGTGAGACAATACTAAATAAATTACGAGCGGTTCGGTAAGATCGTAATTGGCTCATTTACACCTTTAACAATAATGAAAACCTGATAAAACCTGATAGCTCGAGATGTCAAACATATTTATGTAATCGTCGGACATAACAATGATCAATAACGGACATGAAACTCATTTTTTAACGGCAAATTATACATATATACAATTATCAACTTAGCGTTTGTACCTGTTCATTAAAAGTCACGTCGATATTATATGTATACGAACTAAAAGGAATTTACATCACAAGATCTAATCTGTTTGGGTGGTGGTCGTAACTTTTCACCAACGAAGAGAACCCGGTTCGATTCCTCTCTACACTTATTTCACTGTTTTTTTCCTTCCTTTTTTCTCTTACTTGCCACATGAATTAAATAACTTCTTCCCTTATGAATGTTCCACCGTTTCATTGGATTGATAGCACCGCTTGACTTAAAAAGAATAACACCATTTCGTTATCTATAGATTACATGATAAAATCAATCCATTTATTTACCCACTTTCCAACCTAATAAAAATTCAACAACCACCATCTTAATTTTCACTGTCATTCTAGACTATCTGTAACTGTTTCACAAAATCTTCACTATCACCATTTCTAACTTTTACGCAAGCCATTCCATTGATTTTATAACATTTATACCTTTGTAAATTTGAATTTCTTGACGAATTATCAACAATCTACCATCTACTCTTCATTTTCACTCTATTTATATACCGATTTATTTTGTATAATTACGTTTCCCCAGTAAACCTTTCATCGATTTGCGATTTTACGTAATTTGTCATTTTAGTGAAACTATGTGATCATTCTACTTTGTGCAGAGAATATTATAATGATAATTAAATTCAAATGAATCAAATGTTTTAAATTAGACATTTCCTCTGTTTCTGCGTTTATTGTTCATGTGGTTTTTTAATCATTATTGATAAAAGATTATGTTATCTATTTGCAATAATGATTTTAAGATATAGATACTTGGAAAAGATTGAACCTTTTTTTACCTACAATCAAATTAAAGTGTTGACTGTGATGAATCAGTTTAAATGTGTGTGTGTTTGTGTAAATTCGTGAAGACAGACGATATTCACTGTATATGTGTGGATGCCATTCTCATTCAATTTTCCAAACGAACTACAAATTACCTTTCCTATATGTGTTGTTTGCAAACTGTTTTTTGAACACAAGTTTTTGAATTGAAAAGTCAAAATAGAAATTTCTTTGTTGTTTTGAACGCAATAATCAACAGGAGTAGCAAAGTTTCAATGATACAACATATTTACAAAACAATTTTGTAGATTATGTATGGTTTTGATTAAGATTTAGCCAACACATGTTCACATATTGCACAACAGAGCATTAGCCGATCATGTATGCATATCTTCAAAGTAAACCGAACACGTTATCAATATCCCGCCGCAACGCGCGGGTTAGCGTTAACTCGTTAACTTATAAAATATAAAAGTCATTTAAGTACATCCAAAACAACACATTTATAGAGAGATTGATCATGATGTCCGGGAAAACTTGTTGGAAAAGATGAGAAATAATCATTATTCTCAAGGTTTATATCTTGCCAAAATAGGCACATATAGTAAAAAAGATGATTTCAAGTCATTTCAACCAACGTCTTCCTCTTTTGGGCAAAAAATGGATTATAACCAATCCATATTGTGTTGACAGCGTTGTCACATTATCAATAAATCATTAAGGTTATAACATCATGTTAAAGTTATAAACTTAACACTAGACGGACATGTTTGACCTTTAACAACACATTTAATTGCATAGGTTAAAATAGTGGAATCATGATATGGAATAAGGTGGTTTTTAAGACCAAGAGGAAACATCATGTCCCCCGTCATTGTTATATGAGTAAACTGCCATTTTGGTCCCTGTGGTTTGGCCAGTTTTGCCACTTTAGTCCAAATCTCAAACTTATTACATCCAGGGCCCTGTGGTTTGCATTTTGTTGCCATTTTAGTCCAAAATCCAAAAAACCCCCTTTTTGACTGTTGAGAGCTGCCTATTTTGTCCTTTAGTGCAGGGGCATTTTGGTCATTTTGCTTTTCATTTAATATTTTCTTAATTAAAAATTAATATATATATATATATCTATATATTAATATACACACATACATGTACAATCTGTTCATCACCATCATTGACTTGAGCTCTCTCTCTCCAAACGCAAACACCCATCTTGAATCGTTCATCAACATCATCTGCAAATCTTGAATCGTTTCTGCAAATCTTGAATTGTTCATCAACATCATCTGCAAATCTTGAATCGTTTCTGCAAATCTTGAATCGTTCATCAACATCATCTGCAAATCTCTCCTCTCTTCTCTCTCTCTCTCCTCTCTATCATCTCCGTCTTCAACATCATCGTTCATCAACATCATCGTTCGTTTCTGCAAATCTTGAATCGTTCATCAACATCAACATCATCGTTTCTGCAAATCTTGAATCGTCTTCAACATCATCGTTCATCAACATCATCGTTCATCAACATCATCTGGATGAGGAAAAGGGAGAAGATGAAGAGGGAGATTAGAGGGTGTGAAGTGATTTGAGAGTGGATAGAGTGAATAATGGTTTTGGGTTTGTTGAAGGTGAGCATGGTGATTTTTGCTGATGAGTTTAACCTGGTAAGTGAAATTTAGATATGTTTGGTATGAATTTGGGTGGGTTAATGGCTGATGAGTTTTAGGGTTTTGTGGTTTGTGATTGATTGTAGTGGTGGAGGTGCGTGGTGGGGGTTGTGCAGCAGGGGAGGATGTGCGGTGGTGGGGGTTTTACAATGGGGGAGTAGGTGCGGTGGTGGGGGTTTTGCAGCAGGGTTGGAGGTGCGGCGGTGGTGACATCGGTGGAGGTCTAGTGGTGGAGGTGGTGGTGGTGGGGTGTTCATTGCAGGTCTTGAGGTTGATTGATTTTGGTGTTAGGGTTGAAATGAAGAAGATGGTGATAGAGGGTCTGGGTTTTATTTTCTGGTTGAAATGAAGAAGATGGTTGAATGATTTTGATTTTATTATTTTGATGGTTGTTGTCTGTATTTTGAAGATGATGTTCTTGATTTGTTGTTGAAGATGATGTTCTTGATTTGTTGTTGAACATGATGTTCTTGATGATGAACTTTGATTTGTTGTTGTCTGTGTTTTGAAGATGATGTTCTTGATGATGAAGTCGATTAACAGTGTTTGGGATTTATAATCTGGGTTTGAAGATAAAGAGGTGGTGTTTGGGATTTATAATCAGAGTTTAGGGGGTGTTTGGGATTTATAAACAGTTTAGGGGGTGTTTGGATTAATAATCATTTACAATAAAACCAAAATGACAAAAATACCCCTGGAGATAAGGACAAAACAGGGGGGTTGAAATTGGGCATTCTAGTCAAATTTCACTTTTGGACCAAAATGGCAACAAAATGCAAACCACAGGGCCCTGGATGTAATAAGTTTGAGATTTGGACTAAAGTGGCAAAACTGGCCAAACCACAGGGACCAAAATGGCAGTTTACTCTTGTTATATATATACACACATATCACACTTGGGGAAGGTTCATTTGAGAAGAAAATTTAATTGAGAAGAAAAAGAACAAAGGGTATAATTGTAAAACATTAAATACTTTTTCATTTATTTCATTTATTATCATCTTTGACTAATTAATTAGTCATAAAAACTATCATCCTTCACACTAATGTTTTTTGACTACACACATCAAAAGTTACCCTACACCTTTCGAAATTTACCCTACACATGTTGAAATTTATCCTACACAACCCGTAATTTATCATATACACATTGTAATTTATCCTACACTCTAAATTATTTTATTTTATTTTTTTGAAAAATATATATTTTGAAGATAAGTTACAAATTTTAATTTAGTTAGCTATTAAAGAAGAAATACTACTAATTAATGATCTTTGTAGGTTTACCATATTACCCCTATAGTAACATTAAATACTTATATTAAATGAACTAAAATGAAGCATTCTTATTGGTTATAATTTCTTCTTTTTTCTTCTTACAAAAAGTTTCTTCTCATTTGAACTCTCCTCTATCATCTTTGTGGACAGCCCACCACCAAATAATGCCAAAAAGGCGGAGAAAATGAGGCAGTTGAAGAAAAAGGGATATGAAGATGGTCTGTACATTGCACCAGATAATTCAACAATGCTTGCACACATCCCTTTGCCAGATGGTTCCAAAAAGGTTGATGTAACCTTAAATGTCATTGCTGATGCAAAAGCAAGGGTGAAAAAGGATATGGAGGCAAAGGATAAAGGAAGGTTTGAACAGGAGAAGAGAGTTTTTATGGAGATGAATGAACAGGGTACTTCTGAGCCAAAGGATCAAGAAAATTCTCAGCCCATAAGAAAGTCTACTAGAAAAGTCATACAACCCAAAACCACACCTCCCAAATCCACAAAACAAACTCCCAAACCTTCCAAAAGCTCCACACATCAATCTTCGAAACCAACAGATGTTAAAACACCTGTTGTATCAACAGTTGTTGCTTCTTCAGTGGTTTCAACATCTGTTATCCAAACTTTCACCACTACCACTTCAACACACACTACATCCACTGTCTTATCTCCATTACGAAAAATCCCTTCACCACCACCAATACCACCTGCTAAAAGGCAGAAGACAACAGTTGACACATCATCCGTGGTAATGGCAACAGTGGTTGAAACCCCAGTTGTTTCAACAACTGTTAGTCAAACACACACCATCACTACTCAAACACCCCAAACAAAACCATCATCACAAAACTCACCACCTGCCTTAAAGCAAAAGACAACTGTTGATACATCAACAGTGGTTGAGACACCAGTTGTTTCGACAACTGTTAGTCAATTACCTACCACTTTTAACAATCCTTCCCAAGCCATAATTCTGTTTGCTCCAAAACCTCAAATAGAAACACATCCTCCTGAAAATGTGTATACTAGAAGAAAAAATCTTCAAGTGCATGATGATGATATACCAGCACCTGATCCTGTTTCATCTGTACCTTACAAAATCACCAAACCTGAATCTTTCATTCCTCCAAAATTGGTCAATCCAATCAAAGATCCAATAGCTCTTCAAGGATATGAGTCTGCAGATGGTACCTCAGCAGCTGCCAGTTATCCACTGGAACTCCATGCAGTAAAGAATGAAATGAGGCAGTTCTACACAGTTGATGATCCTTCAAAAAGGAAATTCCCTTCTCTGGTTGGTTTTAGAAATCCAAAAAACATGGATGAATATCTAAAACTAAAAGCTAGACAAGCTCAAATAATAGCTAGGTTGAATGCGAAGGAGAAAATGACAATGTGTATTCAAGTCATTATCAGTTTTTACTCACCAAAGTCAAGCTCATGGAAGACTATGCTAGAGATTTGAGTAAAGAAATGTCAAATTTACCACTAGAACCTGGCCTGCAAAAAGATGTGAGAAAAGACATTCTGGCATTGATCATGAGTGAGAAGTTCTACCCTGCCAAGGAAGAGCAATTCCAAGATTGGCCACTTGTTGGTCTCAAAGCAGAACTCAATAGAATTGAAAGAGTAAAAAGAGATCCAAGCATGAAAAGGTCAGCACCAAATTGGCGTAAATACAAAAAGGCTATTGATGATCTTACCTTGGAGTATAAAAGAAAGAAACAAGAGTTGGTTGATGCAAAGGTTGCAACTGCCAAGGCCATAGCAAAATGGACAAGGCAGTACACTGATGAAGCTTATGAAAGGCTTAGAAAAAAGAGAGAAACAGATCCTAGCCTTCCAAAGAAGCCTGATTACAAAACTATTAACATGTCAAAGAAGCAGCTCCACAATTCTGAACCACTGTTCACATCATCAGATACCTCTGTCATTATGTTAAACCAAAGAAAGAGGCAAAAGTTGACTGATGCAGAAGAGAAAGAGCAAGAAGCTGTATATTTTAAACAGGCTATCAAGACAATGGCACTTGAAGATGACAGCTCAGCAAAGCTTCTACATACATTGGAATCCAACCACTGATGAAGCATAAAAATTGAACCTCAAACTACTGATGGGATCCAAGCATTGTTGAAGATCAAAGCATTGTCATTCAAGCTCTGATCACCCTTTGAAAATAGCACTGATCCTCAACATCAGTGCTTAGATTACAACAGTGGAATGAAGAATCAATGTTTATGTATCAGTAGTTTGAATATAATCAGTGTCTGTAGTGTCTGTTGTTATAGATTCAGTGTTTATGTTGAACATCTGATCGATTTACTTTTGGTCAACATTTGTTTGAATTTTGGTCAACATCTTATTTTGTTAAGAAGTACAAGAACAAACATTTTTACAAAATCCCAAATCACCCCATCATTTAAGTGCATTGAAGTAAAATTGGAAATGATGTTATTCATGTGGTCCTGTTATTGAATAGATCTAATTCCGTGATTTTAAGACAATGTTGTTGAATAGAATAAGATGGTTGATGTAATGTGGTCGTATTAATAACAAATTGTAATTAATTAATCTAAATAACTTTCCCGAGCCCGGGAAGCAATCCCGGGTAAAAACCTAGTACTTATATTAAATGAACTAAAATGAAGCATTCTTATTGGTTATAATTTCTTCTTTTTTCTTCTTACAAAAAGTTTCTTCTCATTTGAACTCTCCACTATCACACTTAAACAATTCTTGCTCTTGATATGGTGACATCAATGTAAGCTAACCGTATATATAGTCTAAAAAGTAAACACATAAATTCATGTAACACCCCAAATATTTATGTTTAAAGGATTAAATGAACGCAAAATATTATATAAAATCAATTTAAAAGACAACCCAACCGACAAGACAACACCAACAAGGCCGCGACGAATGAAAAGTGCCGAGTCGTTATCAAGCAATGGGAAAGAATGTTTGGTGGATTTTGGTCTCTGGATACAAGACGAAAAAAATGGCAGAAATAGCGGTCAATGGAGAACAACGCAAGGTGTTGGCGGAATCGAAATTAAAAAAAGATGAGTCGTACATGAAACATTGGAGGAAAAAGAGAAGAACCAGGATTTGAAAGTTTTTATGGAGCCGCATGAAAATGTCGCAAGACCATACAAAGTCGATTCTACTAGTCGCAAACAGAAAATTTGTGCGAAGTGAGGTTGAGCCGCTAACTTTTAGGTTGTCATTTTTTAATCTTTTAGGTCGACTTTTTATTTGTAAGTTATTTGCTTTTTATTTTTAACTAGAAAAGTGACTCGAGCGTTGCGCCGCGGGCAACGAAATTGGCGTGCAATCGACCAGATTTACACCAATTATGTTTAAGCTTATCATACTTCTTTCGTCATCAAAATCCGAGTAACAACATAACTACAACGTTATATAAATAATTGTGTACACTAATAAACACGTTGAAGCTCCAATGTTAACATCTCCACGCACAAACTTCTTAACAATCCACGTGCTATCTCCTTATGACAAACAACGTCAATTTGTAAACTTCCTATGTGATTATTTGGTAAACAGAGAACACCATGTACATCGATAAAACAACAAAAAAGGATAAAACACCTTAAAAAGGTAACAAAAGAAAAGTAATCAATCTCGTATACATACAAATATAAGAACAAACTGGTTTCTTGTTACTAGGGTTGTAAACGAACCGAACGAACACGAACAAGGTCTTGTTCGTGTTCGTTCGTTAAGGAAATAAATGTGTTCACGAACGGTTCATGAACAGTTACCGAACGAGATTTTATGTTCATGTTCGTTCATTAAGGAAATGAGCGTGTTCACGAACGGTTCACGAACACAAATAAATTTGGCGAATGCGACGAGGGATAAAGTGGATGGCCTAGAGACTAGCACTAGAACTTGAATTCCTTATTGTGGAACGGAGGTCGATCGTCTTCGTCTATGTAAATAATAAGAAATGAAACGGATATGGTGCATAAACAAGGTGAAACAGGGTTTTCCAAGTTTAATTCTTAGGGTAATAAAATAAGTATAAGTTTAATAATATAAAAAGTATAGATAAAACATATGAAAGTACAAAAATCTTTCATTAAAACACAAACATGCGAACATAAACGAACGTAAATGAACGAATGTTCACGAACACCTTACCGAACGTTCACGAACACAATTGAACGGACGAGACCTTTGTTCATGTTCGTTCATTTAACTAATGGAACGAAATTACTTGTTCGTGTTTGTTCGTTTATTAAACGAACGAACATAAACGAACTTCCCGCCGAACGGTTCACGAACTGTTCGCTGAACGTTCGGTTCGTTTACAGCCCTACTTGTTACGAATCCATTTCACGATACATTTAAGTTAGAGTAGGGTTGTGAATGACAAACTCACTTGTTTGGGGATCAAATGTTGCGGTTATCTGTACAACTTGTACAGTGGAGCCATAATCAAGTTCAGTTTGTGTGTAAAAGCCAATAATTTGCATTTTTTGAGCCAACGACAACCATTTCTTTTTCTGTTCTTCAGTGCCTTGTCATTCAATAGCCGGGATGAACATTCCCCAAGGAATCGAAAAAACAACAGCCAGTGAACACCACTAATACACCTCAAAGCACAACTTAATCTAACTAATGGGAACTATACAATTTAAGAAGAGACATAGATATTACCCAGTGAAGAACAATCTAAGCAAGTTTATCAATATCAAATCGCAACCATTTAGCCTCTTCTAAGGCAAACATGATGAGAACAGTTTTGTTTACTTCAACTTGGTATCACAATACCATTTGCAGGCTTAAAATGAAGATTACCAGTCAAACGAGGATCAATAATCAGCTTCTATCCATGAGCAGCTTTTCTGAGAGTATTCCTGAGCATTTAGTGGCGGAACAACCACAAGGGCTTTAGAATACTTTACGAAGATATGCAATAACAATCAAATGTACTTTACGAAGATAAATAAGATAAAAATGCAACAAAAAAAAAAACAATTAACTTTTTTGTAGTCACAAAATGGAACTCTAAATAAGGTGCAAACATGAAATTAACAAACTCATGATCCTTAATACTCTGCGGTACTGCGGCTTTTGACGTTGAATTGGAGTGAGTTCTTTTATATACTTCTTAAGTTTAATGTTTTCATTAAGCATTTCAATATCCAAATTATTGTTAAGTAAGACAATTTAACAAATTATTTTAGCCTACACAACCCACTACCATCTCATGACTCATATCATTTTAAATCATATTAGAACAGATGAAGACCAAGATCACATGATATCATCATATGATTCATTACTCATATTAGATTAACTCATATTGTAATGTGATTGAAGGTCAAAACATACCTGCTAAGGGCTGAAGTCAGGATTGAAGCAAGATAGAGTTGAGCAGTGATGATGGGTCGTCTATGGGTTGTTTGGTGGCGTAGTGGCGGTTTGTCAGTCACTCAACCACGTTTCATTAATAGTGTAATGATGAGAATTTGTAAATTTCTAATTACAAAATAGATAGTACATTCATTAAATCACATTCAATCATCATATCAATACATTGTACTCACATAAGTTGTACAAAAGATTAGCGTCTTGAGGCCAGCTAAAGTGGGAGCCATAGCAGAAAGCATGATTATTCTCCTCTACAAAAAATTGCAAATTTAACATACAAGATTTAATGCAAAAAAGTAGATCAAATAAAAATCATTGTTTAGCTTAAATTCAACCAAATTAAGGTACTCATTTTAACTTGATATTGTTAATTTATAAATTATTCTAATCTGCAGTTACTCTAAACTAATTATGTTTAAATCATAAGCTAGAAACTGATAGCATCTTGTAAGGTTTTAAGCTAAGAAACTCAGATCTTAACGTGAACGTCAGAAATCAAACTATCAAATCAGATTTAAAAAACCCAGGAATAATCTAGTGAGTATTAACAATAACGCTAGTAATAAGACGAGTGTTGAATCATGTTACACCTGATTTATAAATAAATCAGACCGATCATCGATAAATAAAAAAGGCTACGTGTTTGTGAGACATATGATGGCTTCCCAGAGTCGTTCGTAGTTAGTGATGGGCTCTGGGGAAAACCATAGGCATAGCCCAATTATAGTGAGAAGGAGTACCACTGGTTGAATGGCCATCGCCGATCAACCTCCCCCTGTCACAGATTAGGGCTTCAGAAGCTTGCACGACGGAAATACGGTCTTTTTTCTCGATCCACCCTCACCAGCCTTCCTTTTCTCTCTAATTTTTATTTACTTCACCGCAAGACTCTTAGTCTTGATGATCTGAAGATGAACACGTAGCCTACTTAGGGTTCCAATCATTTTTGGGTTGAACACGTGGAAAGAAACCCACCCACGGTTTCTTAGAAACCACCAAACAAATTTTAAAACACAAAGTACAAGTAGCAATGCCTAAGAATGTTAGAAATTAGAGTATATCTAAATGTACTTTTTTATTTTAATGAAAATGCATTTCTAATGTGTTTTGTCTTTCATATTTTAGAAATGTTGATTTTTAGTTTATTTAAAAAAATCTACATTGGTTTAGTGATGGCCGGTCCTGAGCTGTTGCAAGAAACGACTGAGAAAATCCTCCAAATTCGAGACAATCCGCTGAAAGCTCGGAGTCGTTAGAAAAGTTACGTCGATAGACGACGCAAGCCCCTTGAATTTGACGTTGGCGACCATGTACTCCTAAAGGTATCACCTTGGAAGGGTGTGGTCAGATTCGGCAAGAAAGGAAAGCTCGCGCCTCGATATGTTGGGCCTTTTAAGATTCTGGAAAGGATCGGAAAAGTGTCCTACAGACTTGAACTACCGGAGGAACTTAACAACGTTCACCCGACTTTCCACGTTTCGAACCTCAGGAAGTGTCTGGCTGAGCATGATTTACAAGTTCCTTTAGAGGATCTTCAAGTGATCGAAACATTACACTTCGTGGAAAAGCCTGTTGAGATCATGGACCAAGGAACCAAGCAGCTCAGGCGCTCACGTATTCCCATTGTAAAGGTCCGCTGGGAAGGCAAACGAGGCGCAGAGTTCACTTGGGAACTCGAAAGCGATATGAAGGCGAAGTACCCACAGTTGTTTGTTACGGCTAAAGCCTAATTTCGGGACGAAATTCCCTTAAGTAGAGGAGGCTGTAACACCCCGTGTTTCGAAAGTCAAAGTCAAGATTGAAGTCAAAGGAAGAAAAGATTGCTAATTGCAATCTGTCACTCCTTGCTCAACTCCTGTTTTGACTTCTTTGACTTGTAGATAATCTATTTATTTTATCGCATTAGTTTTATTATGTGGAGTACATGTTAATAATCGAGGTTTAATCGCTATTTATCGCTTGTTTTATCACTTTATCGCTTATCGCATCGCAATCGCACCCGAAACTCGAATTATGCATTCTGGATATTGTTTTACGTGTGTGTGCCATTTACATGTTACGTGTGCATGTTTAATTAAGTTTATGCTTGTGGTGATTAATCGAAACACAATCGCAACTCTATCGCAATCGAATCGCAACCGCTAAACGCAAGATATTTAAAGTGATTGTATGTTAGATATAGTAGTTAAGTAATTTGTGTAACTAATGGGTAAATCTATCGCATCGCTCATTCGAAACTATTCGCAATGCTCAACACGAGAATCGAAGCGACGAAACTCAACACGCCGGACACCGGATCGAGTGGCCACCCAATCGAGTGGCCATCCGATCGGATTGTCACCTGATCGAGTCGCCATCCGATCGGTGACCCATCCGATCCATGTGCCCTTTCCCTTTTTGGCAACCTATAAATACCCTCACTTGTTACATTACTTGATGTGACAGCTCTCTACTCGACCCAGCCGCACTTCAGCCTCCTTTCTCTCGATTTCTCGCGATTCTTGTAAGTTTTCAACCTAAATCTTGTACTTCCATGATCTACACGCACTCCTTCATCTTTTGCACCTTTGAATCTTAACTTTTAATCTTGAAATCAGCGGAGTTGAGGTGTTCTAGGGTGATGTCATCATGGAGTTCTTATGAACTTCAAGTGTTGGCCTCATTCCACCAAGAACAACTCAGATCTGAAGGATTTCCACAAGATTAAGAAATGTTTTCGCATAGATCTACACATATTCATGATCAAAAGGATTGAAAGATGGTTTTCTAACTTTCTTTCAACTCTTTACACTCGATGCACTCAAAACCGATAGAATCAGAGCTCGTTTTGATCTTCTACTCTTTCTTAGTGATGTGTTGGTTCAAGATCTGATTTCTATCCGAGAGACTACCGATTTCGGGTTAAACATGAAAAACCACCTCGAACCGTGGACTGGTCGGACTAGGGTGATTCCTGTTCGATCGGGTCACTTGGTTCAAGATGGGGTTTCTGTTGTTTAGCACGTTATCACACCGTCTCTATCAAAACTGCAAAACTATCAAAACAATCAAGTGTCAAGAACGATTAGGTCGTTGGGACGGATTGTCGTCCGATCGGATTTCCATCCGATCGGATAGCCATCCGATCGGCTTACACTTGGTTCCACACTAAAACATTATTTGAACCTTTCAAGGGTTCTGAACGTCGAACGGATTGCCGTCCGATCGGATTGGCATCCGATCGAACGGCCATCCGACCATGTGACATTTGGAACTTCAACTCTTAAACAATTTTCAACATGTTCAATAACTAACGGATTGCCACCCGATCGGATTGCTATCCGATCGAGTGACAATCCTGCTGTGAACTTGTTCTCACTAAGTGTCCAATCAATCAGATCGCTACCCGATCGAACCGCCGTTTGATCGATCGACCTGAAGGGTAGAGATACTTCTCTGTTTTCAAAATGCTACAACGAAAACTTCAAATCCATCATACACAAATCCAACCTTACCAAACAAGATGTCAATCCAGTCGAATGGCCATCCGATCGGATGACCATCCAATCGGATGACCATCCGAACGGATTGACATCCGATCGACTGGCCATCCGATCGGATGGCCATCCGATCGGATTGCCATCCGACACTTGGTACTATGCATCATTTTACGCGCCGCTTATCGTTTATGCTATCGTTAACTGTTCAGGCTAATCTCCTTCAGCGCTCCCTTCAATCCAAGATAGTGTTTACTTGTTACACACACTTTGTGGGTATACTCGATCCCTTTTTGATTTACGCACTTTTGGGTGTTACATACGTTATCTATATTCAAATCACATTAATCACACAACGCAAACACTATTTATACGCTAACCGTTATTGCATGCTACATGTTATTCGATGAATGCTTGTATGTTATGTTAACACAATGATTGTTGCCTGACACCTTAGCAACGATAGTACTATAGTTTGGACTCAGTACCTGTCGTGGACAGGGGTTGTTAAGGGCTTTACTTCACGTGTCCCAGTGGGGATATGTGTTGCGCATTCTACAACTCGCAGTCATGCCTGTGCATATTTCTCTGTCGATAACCTACTTGCCTTCACATTATACATGTTACATGCTGGTTATGCGTAAACTATTTCGAACTCTACTATGCTATCATCAAACTTGTATGCTCACCTTTACATTATGTGTATTGACCTCTATTTTAACGTATGTGGCAGGTGTTTAAATGCTTAGGATGCTTTGCTTGCTCTTCGTGGAATCAAGTAGGGTTGAGAGTCTAGAAATAAAGATAATTTATTTTATTTGAAATCTGAGTTGTCGAAACAATTTATTTGTCCGTGAGATACTATGTCTGTATTAACTGATTTGCTGAGTATGTTATGGGACGTAACTTTAAATATTTGGTAAAATTAGGTGTTATGGAGTTCTCCTGGACAATCTGTTTCGCTCAGTGCCGCGCCCCAATGTTTCCGTCATCGGTTGGGGTGTGACAGATTGGTATCAGAGACATCACTATAGGGAATTAGGCAAGACTCGACCTAGTCCGGGTCGATATCTTAGAAACGACCTAGTCTATAGTCTAAGTACCAACAAACCGACTTGTGCGATCCCGTTAGGGGTTCCGTACGAGCTTATTGCTATTCCTCGATCGACTCGCACTCACGCTATACTATCACACTGCCTTTCCTAAGGCAGTCGCACTGCTCTATTTTCAAAAATGAGCGAGTGATTAGATCGAGATTAGGTGTGAAAACCGCAAACTCTCGACTAAATCGCTTGTTCGACCCGCATTTTTACCATAAACAGGAGAATTTGCATTGAATCAGGAGTGAAATCCGTACTTTAACGCAACTTTTCCTCTCTATTTTATCAAACAGGGACGAAGTTGCTAAGTCAGGGGTGGGACCCGAACCTTAACGAGTTGTTCTGCTCTTATTTTGGTTTTTACAAAACTCTCACCAAAGTCTCGACGGACTCCAACGACTTGAAGTCACACTGTAACTCGAAGGATGCGTGCCGATCGCCCGAATCGAGGCGAGAGCACAGTCCCGAAGGCCAAAGTGTGTACCAAAGGTCCTTGTGAATAGTCGAATCACTTTGGGTAGTCAATGTCTATCTAGCATTAGACAATCTATCTTCGATTTCAATCTCGCAATCGCTGATTTTATGTGTTTCGATTCTGTGCCTGCATTCGCTGACTCTGATATTTGTCGCTTTTATGTAAATTTTATGTGTTTTATGTGGTTTTGTTTATTTGTTAGCGGTTTGAGATACTGATGGTTTCGATTTAACGTTTCTTGCTCTGCCTATCGCACACAACACTAACACTCACTACACCACGCTAACAAATCATTACTACTTGTGGATGCTCGCATGCTATGTTACTCGCTTATGCTATACTACCCGCTGTGTGCTCGCTAATCGCAATCGCTATACTCTAACGTGCGAACTTGAATGATAGGTTTCTGTGTTCTGACTGCCTCTTGTGTTTCTGTGCTTACGTGCTTATATGTTCCTACGTGCTTATGTGTTCTATGATTATGTGTTTATATGGTTGATGTGTTCATGTGCTTTAGTAGTAGTACGTGTGAGGTGAGATTCGATTACATAGCGTTTTGAATCCTAAGGCGCTGTCTATTGTAGACATGTAACGCCCCAAAATCCCTTTATTGACCCAAGTGGGTGTTTAAATAATTTAACATGATATTGGATAACTAGGAACAAATAGCCTAGTTAAATGCAATGTTAATTTTTAAGAGTAAGGAAGAAAGTTATGGGATAAGAGATAAGATGGCAAACTAGAGGGACTAAATTGTAACATGGGAAAACCCATGTTTTATAAAACATGAATTTAACACACAACAGACACATCGTGTATGTGTGTCTGGAATGTTCAGAAGAACACAAGGGGAGCCAAACCCTAGTTATAAAATATATTCAAATTGAAGGGTGAATCGAAGCTCAAAGCTATAAATGAACATGAATTAATGATCACCTACACAAGGGGATCATGAGGTATGTCTTGAAACTTAGATTGATTATCTTGTATGAAGTGGGTTATGTTTAATCCGTGAATTAGTATGAAATTGATCATGTATAGGTGCTAGAATCACCATATAGAACATGAATTATGCATGATTTTGCTTAATTTGATGTTTTAAGGTGAAACCCAATTGTTATGGTGAAGATGGTGACATGGATATATCATCCATGTCTAATTCTTGTTCAATACTGATGTATCATGTTATGTATGATGGATTCTTGTTAGATGAATTGAAAGAAATTGGTGTTTGATATGTTAGATGTCTATGTGTGAATGATACTTGTTGATTAGTAAGAAGATTTGATGAACTAAGTAAGAGCTTAGAAGATTATGCATGAATTAGTTGTACATTGTGCTTAGAAAGTAGTATGCACACCAGGTGTATGATGAAATATCTAAGTGAAGTTAGGATGCGAAATTCTATGAAACGGCTTGATATATATATATATATATATATATATGAATGAAATATGATAACGATGCTGAGATTATGTTAAATTACTAGTTTGAATGTGGTTGTAAGCACAATTGCGTCGTGAATATGAAATGTATATAGCGTCATTTCTATAGCCTATTATGATGTCACGGATGTATGAGGTTAAGTCGAAAGTTCATATGATAAACCGTTGACTTCTGAAAGTCAACTGCGCATAAGAAGCATGGTTGGACTTGTTGTCACAATTGTAAGATTATAGAAAGTTATATGGTACGGGTTATATCAATGTGTGTTATATGTGAAGACATGATGAATTATATGAGTTGAAGAGATATGGTTGTGGGAAAATGCCTTATGTTTGTTAGAATTGACTAACGAAGGTCAAATGTGGAATATGAATTTGATATGATCATTAATATATACAGTCATGTATACTAACAAGAATGTGAATGCAATTACATGAAATTATAGGGATTATAAGATGGATGGAAGCATGGAAGGCTAAAGGGTCAAAAGGAAGTAAGGAAACGGATACGAATACAAACGTTTAAGGTAAGTGATTTCTGGTATCACTTCTTCTTTAATAAATGAAGTTTGGTGTGTTGAATATAGGGAACCATGTAAGAAGATTATGGGTAAGAGTAAGTACCAAAGTAAGAAGTGTTATGGTAAGTCGAAAATAGTTGTTTATGTCAAAACTACACAGTAGAAACGAACGGGTCAAAATGTAGAAAGAAATATGGCGTGATGTAGTAGTTGGTTTGATCACGAGATTAAGATTTAGAAGGATATGGAGCTTGATTATGATTAAATGAAAGTACATGGAAGTTCGATTTCTACAAGGTTTGAATTCTTTGTTGATGCTTGCCGGAGCAAACGGCTGGCATACCGACATGGTGAAATAAACGTATGGGCTGTGACAATTCGTCTGGGTTATGCCTGATAACCTAGATGACCAGGTAACTCGTCTGGGTTATGCCTGAACCTAGATGACCATGTAACTCGTGTGGGTTATGCCTGAACCTAGATGACCAGGTAACTCGTGTGGGTTATGCCTGAACCTAGATGGCCATGTAAGACCATGTAACTAGTCTAGGTTATGCCTGATAACCTAGATGACCAGGTAACTTGTTTGGGTTATACCTCAGAGATTAACTGATAAGGAATTGATGTTGAACCAGATATAGAAGCTAGAAGGTATTTGACATTTATACCCGTTAGAAAGTATGATTGAAGGAATGTTAAAGAAAGGATTATCATTACACAAATTCATTGAAGAGTGTTTATGAGGTGTGATGAGCGTGTACAAAAGTATGTGTGGGAATTAATTAAGTCTAGAGGCATGTATAAGTATGGGTATGGATTTACCTACATGTTAGTAATGGAATCCATAGGTAAGCATGATTAGAAATAAGTATGCATGTAGGTTGATACGTATGAGACTTATTTATATGGATGTTTGTGACTAGGATGTGTTAGTATAATTATGTGGGAATGTAAGTGGTATGTAAGAGCTTGTTTGGATGTATGTATGTATGTAGGTATGTATGTGTGTATAAATATACGTATGCACGAAGTAGGATTTATTGTTTATGAAAGAATGGGGCTTGTATATATGTATACATGGCTTCAATACATTTGAGTATTCATGTTACTAATCGTGTGCCTTGAGAATGAAATGAAAATGCATGTATACTATTGTGTCCTTATGAAGATTTGATGATTGGATGCAAGATTGTACTCGGAAAGATAAACATAAAAGAATAGCATGAATAGAAGAATGCGGAATGGTCATTTGATTGCGTATGTCTAGATTAAGAATGATGTCAACAAATATTAATGACGCGCATGTATGTGGTGATTGCAGGTTGCACAGAATTAACATCATTGTGGAGACTAAGAGGTTGAAGATCGAGTCGAAGAGCAAGGATTGTACGGGAAGAGCGGTCTCATATCTTGTATTTATGGTATCACATTTAACGCGTTAATCAAGAATGAATGTTGTAAATCCTTTCAAGAAGTGTCCGACAGATTATAAATGAACCTTCAAGTATGTCATATAGACAATATAAGAAAGAATTTTTGAGTCGGTATTTTCGCTGCGTCTCTTATGGCCAAAACGTTTTAGGGTGTTACAAGTTGGTATCAGAGCCCTGGTTTGAGAGAAATCAAGTATGAGGAGGTAAATACTTGAACTCAAACCCGTGTGCTCTTGTGACAAGGAACCCGTACAATCCAAGACTCGATCAAGATCCAAAGGTAGAAGCAAATGTAAGTATGTACTTATGTATGCATATAAAGAAACTAACAGTATGTTATGTGTAAGGTAAGCATAATTGTTTGAAGAGGATGATTCGCGAATGCGGTCTAGGACCGACACTAAAGCATGTAATAAGACAAATTGACCCCAGGTACGTAAATTCAGTATATAGGTACCGGTGATGGTAAAACCTCCCGAGGGAAGGAAATTTTTAAATAAAAGAAAATGATGATATAGTCATAAAGTTTTGAAAATGTTACACGTGTCGAGACCTAATTCTTCGGACATAAGGTGATGATTACATGAAGACACGAAACTAGTATGTGGATTGCGCACCTGGCCAGTACGCAAGAAGCATATAACGTTCGTGAGACCGTGATAATTGTTGCAGGTATGTCCAGTAGAATTGGGTAGTAGGTGGACGTGTGGGTGAAAGGAGTAGTAAGACTCTCAAGAAATTGAGAGTACTAAATATGAAAGAAAAGTGTGAATGATATGTTTGAATCCGCGAGACGGATTCAAAACATAGAAGGAATGAAAAGTATCAATGATATGTTTGAATACGTGAGACAGATTTAAAACATATAAGGAATGAAAAGTATGAATGATATGTTTGAATCCGTGAGACAGATTCAAAACATAGAAGGAATGAAAGGTATGAATGATATGTTTGAATCCGCGAGACGGATTCAAAACATAGAAGGAATGAAAGGTATGAATGATATGTTTGAATCCGTGAGACGGGTTCAAAACATAGAAGGAATGAAAGGTATGAATGATGTGTTTGAATCCGCAAGACAGATTCAAAACATAAAAGAAATGAAAGGTATGAATGATGTGTTTGAATCCGCAAGACGCATTCAAAACATAGAAGGAATGAAAGGAATGAATGATACGTATGAATCCGCGAGACTGATTTAAAAACATAAAAAATGAAATTAACCTACATAAGAATGTGTTGACAGTTTGACTGTGGTTGAGTCAAACGTGTCATGTAAGTAAGTATAAAGTAGATGGTGATAGTATGACAAAAGAATGACCGTAATTGGCACAAAAACCTAAATTTGAGTTGAAAGAAATAAGTTTTGAATAAGTTACGTGTTAGATGTGTTAGTAAACGACTCTTGGGAGTCAGAATGAGTGACGGGCTACGACCCATACAATAACATAAGTATGGACGGGAAGGGTAAGTTTTTGCAAGAAATACTGAAATGATGTAATAAAGTCTTTGCAAGTAAGCATGAATGGAAAGAAGTGCGAACGTGTACTTCAATACATGTACGATAAGTAAGAAAAGCCAGTTTGACCTTGAAAAGTCAAACTACAAGAAGATGGCGTAATAACTAACAAAAAAATTGTATGTCAGAAATGGAATGTATGATATGTTATAGCATGTACGTAGGAAATTTGTAGAAGAATTATAGGTGAATAATCACCTAGTAGAATGAATGTTTGAATGAAATGTGCTAACCGCCAATTTCGTAGATGATAGTGGTAGAACTCTTAATATGATGAAACCAATCGAATTGGTGAAAGGATGTGCACGAGCAGAAGCTCATTACACGGATGAATGAAATCTGGCCTGGTTCAGTGAGTACTCGTGAAAAAACAGATCAATCTGGTTTACGGATCATTGATTATGCAATGAAATCGAGGTTAGTAAAATATATAACTTATGTTGGATAGGTATGAATTGGTAGATTGAAAACGACCTACGAAATGAATGATAGTATGGGTATGGTATGGGATGTTTGACTTTTAACAGTCGACATAAGAAAAAAATTTGTCATTATAAAGGAAATCTCAAAAGTCTTGAGTGAAAGTTCCAGGTATTGATTATACCCTCGTATGATGGGCTTGCACGACACATTTACTTATGTAGAATAAGTAATGCATGAAGTGAGAACAATAGTAATGTGATATGAATGAGATGATTTGAGTCTAACGAAAAGGTATGACTGGTACAAGTAACTGTAGAAAACATAGAATGGTGTTTAACTTTGGAGTTAAGCACGAATGTGTGGGTACGAAATAGTAGTTTTGTTACGATAACAAAACAAGAATTAAATGTTATATAATATATGTATGGAATGTAATCTTAAGAGACGAGATAAAGGTATTAGATCCGTTATAAACGGATCATACGAATGTATGTACTATTACAAGTTTGAAGAAGTATGTATATTGACCCGTTACTAACGGGTCAAGGAAATGAGAATGTTATGTGAAAGTATGGTATGGAAAGTATGGACTTGTTAGAAAGAAGTCAATTGAATGAATAGTTTATGAATCGAGATTGGATAGTTACTTAGTATTATGATGTATCTATCAAAGTTAAACATAGATGTGTATGTATAAATTACGAAGTAAGATTGTATAGTCGATGAAGATAATATGAATTTTGAAATAAATTAAAGGAATGAACTAGTAGTGATGATGATCACTAGAGACTAACCTTATGTAGAAATCCGAAATCTAAGGAACTGTATTTTAGGGGTGTGCCCTAAACATGCCGGTTGATGGGTTAATAATAACCGGAAAACGAAGGTAGGTATTGTTTGATAAGAATGAAACATATAATTATGTTTATTTTGCTAGAAACTAGCATTATACAATGAAGACGACACTATTAAAAACTCTGGGTCGGGTTTTTTTGAGTTAGAGGTCGTCACCAAATGGGGCAGGAAGAAAAAATATTTAATGTTAAGTGGAAATGAACAAGGTTTCGGGGACGAAACCTCTTTTAAGGGGGGTAGACTTGTAACGCCCCAAAATCCCTTTATTGACCCAAGTGGGTGTTTAAATAATTTAACATGATGTTGGATAACTAGGAACAAATAGCCTAGTTAAATGCAATGTTAACTTTTAAGAGTAAGGAAGAAAGTTATGGGATAAGAGAAAATATGGCAAACTAGAGGGACTAAATTGTAACATGGGAAAACCCATGTTTTATAAAACATGAATTTAACACACAACAGACACATCGTGTGTGTGTGTGTGTCTGGAATGTTCAGAAGAATACAAGGGGAGCCAAACCCTAGTTATGAAATATCTTCAAATTGAAGGGTGAATCAAAGCTCAAAGCTATAAATGAACATGAATTAATGATCACCTACACAAGGGGATCATGAGGTATGTCTTGAAACTTAGATTGATTATCTTGTATGAAGTGGGTTATGTTTAATCCGCGAATTAGTATGAACTTGATCATGTATAGGTGTTAGAATCACCATATAGAACATGAATTATGCATGATTTTGCTTAATTTGATGTTTTAAGGTGAAACCCAATTGTTATGGTGAAGATGGTGACATAGATATATCATCCATGTCCAATTCTTGTTCAATACTGATGTATCATGTTATGTATGATGGATTCTTGTTAGATGAATTGAAAGAAATTGGTGTTTGATATGTTTGATGTCTATGTGTGAATGATACTTGTTGATTAGTAAGAAGATTTGATGAACTAAGTAAGAGCTTAGAAGATTATGCATGAATTAGTTGTACATTGTGCTTAGAAAGTAGTATGCACATCAGGTGTATGATGAAATGTCTAAGTGAAGTTAGGGTGCGAAATTGTATGAAACGGCTTGATATATATATATATATATATATATATATATATATGAATGAAATATGATAACGATGCTGAGATTATGTTAAATTACTAGTTTGAATGTGGTTGTAAGCACAATTGCGTCGTGAATATGAAATGTATATAGCGTCATTTCTATAGCCTATTATGATGTCACGGATGTATGAGGTTAAGTTGAAAGTTCATATGATAAACTGTTGACTTCTGAAAGTCAACTGCGCATAAGAAGCATGGTTGGACTTGTTGTCACAATTGTAAGATTATAGAAAGTTATATGGTACGTATTATATCAATGTGTGTTATATGTGACGACGTGATGAATTATATGAGTTGAAGAGATATGATTGTGGGAATATGCCTTATGTTTGTTAGAATTGGCTAGTGAAGGTGAAATGTGGAATATGAATTTGATATGATCATTAATATATACAATCATGTATACTAACAAGAATGTGAATGCAATTACATGAAATTATAGGGATCATGTCAAGATGGATGGAAGCATGGAAGGCTAAAGGGTCAAAAGGAAGCAAGGAAACGGATACGAATACAAACGTTTAAGGTAAGTGATTTCTGGAATCACTTCTTCTTTAATAAATGAAGTTTGGTGGGTTGAATATAGGGAACCATGTAAGAAGATTATGGGTAAGAGTAAGTACCAAAGTAAGAAGTGTTATGGTAAGTCGAAGATAGTTGTTTATGTCAAAACTACACAGTAGAAACGAACGAGTCAAATTGTAGAAAGATATATGGCGTGATGTAGTAGTTGGTTTGATCACGAGATTAAGATTTAGAAGGATATGGAGCTTGATTATGATTAAATGAAAGTACATGGAAGTTCGATTTGTACAAGGTTTGAATTCTTTGTTGATGCTTGCCGTAGCATACGGCTGGCATACCGACATGGTGAAATAAACGTATGGGCTGTGACAATTCGTCTGGGTTATGCCTGATAACCTAGATGACCAGGTAACTCGTCTGGGTTATGCCTGAACCTAGATGACCATGTAACTCGTCTGGGTTATGCCTGAACCTAGATAACCAGGTAACTCGTCTGGGTTATGCCTGAACCTAGATGACCATGTAACTATTCTGGGTTATGCCTGATAACCTAGATGACCAGGTAACTTGTCTGAGTTATACCTCAGAGATTAACTGATAAGGAATTGATGTTGAACCTGATATAGAAGTTAGATGGGATTTGACATTTATACCCGTTAGAAAGTATGATTGAAGGAATGTTAAAGAAAGGATTATCATTACACAAATTCATTGAAGAGTGTTTATGAGGTGTGATGAGCGTGTACAAAAGTATGTGTGGGAATTAATTAAGTCTAGAGGCATGTATAAGTATGGGTATGGATTTACCTACATGTTATTAATGGAATCCATAGGTAAGCACAATTAGAAATAAGTATGCATGTAGGTTGATACGTATGAGACTTATTTATATGGATGTTTGAGACTAGGATATGTTAGTATAATTATGTGGGAATGTAAGTGGTATGTAAGAGCTTGTATGGATGTATGTATGTATGTATGTGTGTATAAATATACGTATGCACAAAGTAGGATTTATTGTTTATGAAAGAATGTGGATTGTATATATGTATACATGGCTTCAATACATTTGAGTATTCATGTTACTAATCGTGTGCCTTGAGAAGGAAATGAAAATGAAGGTATACTATTGTGCCCTTATGAAGATTTGATGATTGGATGCAAGATTGTACTCGGAAAGATAAACATAAAAGAATATCATGAATAGAAGAATGCAGAATGGTCATTTGACTGCGTATGTCTAGATTAAGAATGATGTCAACGAATATTAATGACGTGCATGTATGTGGTGATTGCAGGTTGCACGGAATTAACATCATTGTGGAGACTAAGAGGTTGAAGATCGAGTCGAAGAGCAAGGATTGTACGGGAAGAGCGGTCTCATAGCTTGTATTTATGGTATCACATTTAACGCGTTAATCAAGAATGAATGTTGTAAATCCTTTCAAGAAATGTCCGACAGAGTATAAATGAACCTTCAAGTATGTCATATAGACAATATAAGAAAGAATTTTTTAGTCGGTATTTCCGCTGCGTCTCTTATGGCCAAAACGTTTTAGGGTGTTACAAGACAATGTCGTCATTTGGATCTTTTCACTCTCGATCAGCTCGCTGCAACCACGATGACAAACGCATCGCCTCTCTGGTCGCTAAGCAGATAGCGAAAGTCATCCCCCAGATCGTCAGTGAAATGAAAACGCTAGCAAGTCGTCTGAAGAGTCCCGAACAGATTCACCAAAGTCTGCTTTTAGCTTCAAGCAGTTCAAAGCCTGCGGCCCAAAAGAATTTACCTGCGAGGATGGTCCTACGGCTATGTTTCAATGGTTCAATTCGATTGAACTCACCCTACGTCAGAGCAACTGTCCTGACAATCTCTGAACTGTTAACGCCAACGGCGTCTTCCAGTCACGCGGTTTTGACTGGTGGATGACCAAGAGAAACAAAAGAGGAAATGACGTAACTTATGGTTTGACGTGGGATGAGTTGAAGGACCTGATGATGAAAGAGTTCTGCCCTCCCCACGAGCTCCAAAAGTTGGAGGACGAGTTCTAGCATCTGAAGCAGAAGGATGGTGACAATGCTGCTTTAACTGCTCGCTTCAAGCAGCTAAGCATAATCTGTCCAGACCAAGTTAATATGCCCGAAATCACCAGCAAGAAATACATCCGTGCTCTTCCGGATTGTGTGGCTGATTTCGTTCAAGCTGCAAAGACGACAACCATCGAGGAAACTTTTCTACTCGCCGCTGAGATCAATGATTAGCGAGTCAAGGCTGGTGTCTGGGATAAAGCCTCAAAGAATCTGCATCAAGTTACTACTGCTGCAACCGCTGAAACCACCATCGCTCCGCAATCTTCAAAGTCCT